>OY783231.1:50034579-50732079 GCA_963678685.1 Patella ulyssiponensis
TAACAAACAAGTCACCATTAAAGAGTTTTTCTCTACTTCCTTCAATTATTGAAAAGTCCCAAATCAAATCTATTTGAGAGATGCAAGAGATTAAGACATTATATACATGCCAATAATACTTAAACTATGCAAATAACTAGTTCAATATTTACATAAATTATTTAAGAGACAGCTATAGTTTAGAAAGAGAGAGTTAGAAATGGGGGTTTACATTCACACAATACAAACTAGGTCATTTCAGTTCAATTCTACAGTATGTAGGGATCATTAACAGTGGGGAAAAAACTGGAGGACCCAGAGAAAATCCACTACTCCTGGTTGTGTACAAGCGGGGAGTTGAAACCATGCATTACATGCCAGGCCCATAATCAACTCTCTCAAACTTTGCATAGTTTTGATTTTCGACAGATTTAAATACGGTTGGCTGGGAATGAGTTAATCCAACAAGAGCATCAGTATCGCTGCAATATATGTCCATTCAAATTGCGCGTGGTACGGCGCCTTGGGGTTGGATATGGAACAATATAAATACATACAACCTTATGCTAGATCATGCCGAATTGGATCGAAATATGTTAATTATTGCAATATTAACAAAAAGTGGGTGTGGCACTGCCCAAGTGGGGACGCGGATCAAGCACTAAAATCAGTAATTTCAGTCCTTAGGGAATAAGGAAAATGTATACCAAATTCAAAGATAATCCATTTCGGATTATGGCTTTCAGACGCTACTTCCAAGAAATAGAAAATGGACGAGAACTGTCAGCTCTTTATATAAATCTCACATAATGCCTCTTACGAAAAGCAGGCTGAAAAAGCAATTTAGACATTGTACATGTGATGCCAAATTTATATTTCCTTCATAACATACTTTTTTAAGCCTCTTTGTGATGCCTCTCTTTTAGGTTTTATAACTAAGTTGTTAAGCTGCTTTTTTGCCTGAAAAATAAAAAAATAAGACTCCATCTGTACTGATTATTGCACTGCTTTGACACAATTATCTTCTACCAAGACACTAATTAACAATATAATGATACTCTAACAATAAAATATCCTTTCAAATGCCAGCTTTAAAATATGAATAATTTAATTTACATGGTTTAGGGTATTTTTATTATCAAATCAAATATGTAAACATAAAGGGCTGGCAATCGATCCTGTTTCTAGTATGGATTATTGCCGACCATCCGTCGATTAATAATCTATAATATTTGCTAATTATTCTGACTTACAATTGGTTTGAAAGCAAACATTATTTGTACACGGATAACAAATTATATGCAAGTTTATGTTGTGACATCATTCTGTATACGGTACAAGTAGAATTTTATTCATTTATTTGACAAAAAAATAATAGCATTCCATAGCAAAATGAAGAAATAGAAAGAAACTTGATCAACTTCGTTTGCAATAATTTTGTCGCTTATGACCTGAATGATATTGAGTAAAAATTCTTCATCCAATTCGCCGTAACAGTTTATTTCTTGCAGTGATTTCTCATGCACATAGAATACTCCTGGCACTGTGTGATCCATATAATTGCAATATTCCAGAAACGAAGAGATAAGCGGCACAACTAAATGTTACGTGAAACCATTGGCTCTCACCATGACACTGGCCAACATTTCTCACCGGTGGCTTCTCACGTGGCGTGAAAAAACAAAACGTATGTGTTTTAATATGACAATTCTGTTTAACTACAGTACCAGGCCCAAGCACACTTTGCAAAGAATACAGTGATAAGGATTATTTTTATGGAAATTTCTTACAAGTGAAGTACCTATAATTGCGCGTTAATTGATTTTTTAAAACTGTATTGATATTTTCCGCCAGCCCTATAAACATATAAACAATTTATATGTGCCGTAACTAATTGGACAAAACCTCAAGTCACACTGATATCCAACCAACTTTGTTTTACCAACTTTGTTTTATGGACCCCTCTCCTTCCATCCCTACATAGATAATGCGACCTACAGACTCTGTACTTATGTTCTTTGTTTTTTTTCTGGGCCTTACCTCAAATACACCAATCTGTGAAAGGAATTTCACGTTGTCTTCAATATTCTTCTTTCGAATTAATTCATAATCATTTTCCTGTTGAATAAATTAAAGAATTTAAATTTGTCACATCCAAACTATCTTTGGAAATATTTAGTGAAACTGAATTATGTGTAATAGTAAGTGCGGGGGGGGGGGGGGGGGAGGGGGGGACTGCACCACACATAATTTACACAAAAACAAATACACGGACAAGACACAATACACAGAAATCACAAACATACAAACATATCAAATTAAATGAATGGATCCAGGGGCCAGCCATAAGCGTCATCCATGCACATTAAGGGAGCTAAATCTCTGTTCCTTGGAACCAAAAATGTAATATGAGTGTATATAAACTAATTTCCATTCATTTTTTGGAAGTCTTATTTCAATTCTAATCAGTTTTGTTCGTTGAAATAAGAGAGAAGTCCAAATTGAATGGCAGTCGCTTAAGTCAGTCTACATTGGAAGTAGAATTTGACATTCCACAGCCACACTGATGTTTAGCTTTATTACAGAGCATAGAATGCACTCTCCAGTGTGTACTGGTTTTAAAATGGTTCACTGTGTCTTAAATATTTGATATTAGTAGCCCATATTTTCAAAGTCAAATAGCAACATCACTTTTGATTGCAATGGACCAATAATTGGTGATTGTAATGTCGAAGACTTTGGATGATTTTGAGTTAGAGCTTTACACCCATTAGGGCAATCTCAACCAACCAAGCAAAGTCTAGACTATGCCCAGCTGATGGACATAATTATCTATTCAAGAAACTTGATCAATGAAGCTTTACCAAAATTTAATATAACCTACCTCTTCCTGATCACTGTCATCATCATATGTACACAATCCTGGCTTCACATCTTTCATATCAAATTCTACTTTTCTAGGACTGAGATCAATCTACAAAAGAAACAAGATATCTAGAATGAAATGTATGAATACATTTTGCCAAATTTGTTCAGATAGAGACCAACTTAAAGCAGTTGACCTCAGATTACAAAACTACAGAAATAATCAAATAGAAAATAGTTAATGCCCTATTCAGTTGGCATACTTGTTTTCAATTTGTAGAACAAAATATGGTGACTGATCACGGCGTATAAGAATAGAGGCAGACCACGCGCACATCTAGTATATGCCTTGTGAAGCACAATGTCCACATCAGGCTAGCTATATTTCAACTACTAACTACATGCTCAACTGATTGATTGATGTTTTTTTTTACAATCAGCTTACTGAAAATGTCTAAACGGGTACATATCAATTTATTAATTAGACAAAATAAGTCAATGTTCTTTTATCAATGGTAACTTCGAGCTACCCCCACCCCCCTTTGACAGAGAGAGAGAAATGGGGTTTAACGTCCACTCAACACAACCAGGTCATTTCAGGACTAACATATGGTTTCAATTTTATTTCAATAATTCGCTTGCGCGTAGGGGTCTTTAGCCGTGGGAGGAAACCGGAGTGCCCGGAGGAAACCCACGAGGTTGAGAAGGCGCCCCTATCTCCATGCCACATACACTCACACCAGGGCTCGAAACCACAGCCGCAAGCCAGAGGTGACCGGCCAGCTAGAGGTCGAAGCGCGGCACTCTAGACCACTAGGCCATCCCAACCCCCCCCCCCCCCACTTTGACAGAGTCTGTTAGATATTGGGAAAGATATTTTTACCTTCCCAATGTGTTTTACTGCTGTGATTGCTTATTTTTTTATGCGGACATATCTATTAGATACCACTTTTTTTTTGTAACAAAGAACTTTGAATACCTTGGTGGATGTTGATGAAACTGGAAGCTCTGTTAATACAACTTTTTTTTTATCATTCTCATTCTTTATACATTTAATCTTTTTCTGAAAAAAAAAAAGACATAAAAAGATTGCAAGGTAATAAAAGATAGGCTGGCACTGCCAGGCAGGATACGCCCACATTATCGAGAAATGGATAGAGAACAAGCAATACCGAAAGTGATTGTAATATCATATGTGCAAATATTGAAATGAATTAAGATCTTTGGGTTATAAAGGTGCATTTCAGTAGGCTTCAAATTCGACTGGGGTTCATGTTGCTAAGTGGGTAAGATGCTGGCTCAGTAGCCTTGAGGTTGGGTGTTTGATCCCTGCATTGGGTGACAGGGTTCATCTAGATTTTCTGGCGTGGTTTCCCCTTGTTAGTGATGAAGGATGGATAGCCTGACAAGAACAGCTGTTAATTCTGGTTCGATTTTCACGAAATTCGACCTCAACCTTCATTACGATGTAACGGTGATATAATCAAATCTAACGGTTTTATAAATGGGATAATAATTCTGACCCCAGAGGGACCACAAGCTAAAAAAAAAGGTCATATTTCGTACAATCCGTGGCCATAATTGAGGACGTTACAATCCGATATTCACAATTATCGAAAGGAACTAAGATTAAGTTGTAAACATGTGTTTCAAGTTTCATCAAAATTGAATGAAGATTGTGACCTCTACAGGGTTCACAACCTTGATATACCATATTTTTACAAGCGGCGGCCATTTTTTCAGTCAATTTTGGTCCGATTTTCACGAAATTCGACCTCAACCTTCATTACGATGTACCGGTGATATAATCAAACGTTTTTTTAAATGGGATAATAATTCTGACCTCCAGAGGGACCACAAGCTAAAAATGGTCATTTTTCCGACAATCAGGGGCCATAATTCAGGAAGTTACGATCCGATGGGCGCAAATATCGAAAGGAACCAAGATCTTTGGGTTATAAACATGCATGTCAAGTTTCATCAAAATCGGTTCAAAATTGTGACCTCCATAGGGTCCACAACCTTGATATATACAACTGGTAGTAGTTTTTTTCTTTGATGTCCATAGCAGTTATATCTTATAACAACCTCTCGTGACGTCATCAGAGGTCGATATATTCGGTTCATATCAACCGCTGATGACGTCCTGAGAGGTTGATATTTCATATCAACCGCTGATGACGTCATTACAGGTCGATATATTCGGCTCATATCAACCGCTCTTGACGTAGATGATCGAAATAATACAAAGAACACAGAAATAAAATTTTATTCTTTTGACAATGTTTTGGTACAGTTTGTAGCATTCAGGACCTAAATAGACGGCTTATTTAAATCGGTATCCACACTCCAGTCCATGTCTAAGATATCTTTCAGAATTTTCTTTCTGCCCAAATCATTTCTCCACACATCCCAAGACGTGAAAGTATTTATCACCCAAGTCAGTTCCTTTGTAAAGTATTTTTGGCTACGGCTACAATCCACTCAAAACAGTCGGTCAAATCTTTCTCTGAACTAGTCCAGGGACTGTCCCATTGAATCAATGTCGAAAAAAGTTGGAGAACAGTCAATTTTACTGGACAACTTTTCACTGCTTAACGACGGGGTGTCAATCCGAGTGAAAGCCTGTACATTTCGTTTCGTCTTGTATGACTGACATTCCTGAAGTGGACGTTAACCTACAGTAGGAGTGTCATGGCTGCGAAATTGTAACTTGATAGGAGGGGACGTATTTTTAACAGCGTGTTGTTTCGCTCATACTGACTCTAGCGAAGTAAGCAAGGTCTTATTTTCTCACTAAGATGTTCGTTTACGTTGTACATGCGTCCACACGGATTGACACCCCATCGTTTAGTAGTGAAAAGTTGCCCAGTAAAATTGACTGGGGCGAGAATTTTCTTTCGACATTGATTGAATGGGACAGTTTCTGAACGTTCAGGGCGAGTGTAATGAGATCGACGTTCAGAGCTGAACTATCTCTGAACATACCGAAAAGTAACCTTCAGTCACGGTTCATTGTCAGAATTATCGGAAAAGATTGCCTTTTGATCCAAATTTTCTTCAGGCTTTGTATAGATCCTCATCATAGTTGCATTCACATCTGTTCTATCGTCAATATGATGACTAAAAAGGATTGATTATTCGTCTGACTTCGTTTTACTATCCATTTTGTTTTAGCTTTCTTCAGTTCAATTACTACAAAATGGCGTCATATAAACAAACACGTCACGTGCTGTCGAGCAATTAACCAATCACTGTTGCCTTTTTTTTTTAGAAGAGTCCATTAAATTTAAGGGTGAACGTTGTATATGTCAGATATAAACCTACTCTCCCTCGGATTGATATGATAGAGAACACTTGGGCTGCGCCCGCGTGTTCTCTATCATATCAACCTCGGGTAGGTTAATATCCTATACATAACATATTTTCACAAAAATCGCGTACAAACGGCGCCCATTTTGTCTGTCAATTTGGTCCGATTTTCACAAAATTTCAACTCAATCTTCATTACCATGTAACGGTGATATAATCAAACGTTTTTTTAAATCGGATAATAATTTTGACCTCAAGTGGGACCACAAGCTAAAAAGGGTGATTTTTCGTACAATCAGGGGCCATAATTCAGGAAGTTACGATCTGATGGGTGCAATTATCGAAATGAACCAAGATCTTCGGGTTATAAACATGCATGTCAAGTTTCATCAAAATCGGTTCAAAATTGTGACCTCTATAGGGTCCACAACCTTGATATAACATATTTTCACACTAATCGCGTACAAACAGGGGCCATTTGGTCTGTCAATTTGGGTCTGATTTTCACGACATTCATATTCAGCCTTCATTAATTACCATGTAACGGTGATATAATCAAACGATTTTTTAAATCGAATAATAATTTTGACCTCCAGAGGGACCACAAGCTAAAAAGGGCAATTTTTCGGACAAACAGGGGCCATAATTCAGGAAGTTACGATCCGATGGGTGCAATTATCGAAAGGAACTAAGATCTTTGGGTTATAAACATACATGTCAAGTTTCATCAATATCGGTTAAAAATTGTGACCTCTATAGGGTCCACAACCTTGATATAACATATTTTCACACTATTCGTGTACAAACGGCTGCCATTTTGTTTGTCAATTTTGGTCCGATTTTCACAAAATTTGAACTCAACCTTCATTACCATGTAACGGTGCAATTATCGAAATGAACCAAGATCTTCGGGTTATAAACATGCATGTCAAGTTTCATCACAATTGGTTCAAAATTGTGACCTCTATAGGGTCCACAATCTAAAAACATGATATTTCGTACAATCAGGGGCCATAATCCATGAAGTTCCGATCCGATACATGCCAATATCGAAAGGAACCGAGATCTTATGGGGATAAACCTATATTTCAAGTTTCGTCAAAATCGGATAAGAATTGTGACCTGTAGAGAGTCCACAAACAAATTGTGGACGGACGGACGGACGTCCAGGCGGGACGACATAATACGTCCACATGAAAATGTGGGCGTATGAAAATGTTCCTCTATTTTGGCCTTTAAAAAAAGTGGTTCCTCTCCATTAGCCCAGCGTTTGTGAAGAAAAGTAAGACATTAACAACATTTCAATTCATTTCTTTCAAAAAATGGCCCAATCCGTCATTAACAGCATAGTGTATAGCCTAAGACGACAATGTTGGCATCAGCAGTATATGATAGACCTGGCTAATAAACACATTTCAAATATAATTTTAACACAGAAATGTTTGCTATGGTTGATCCTTAACTAAGATTTGAAGAATCAGAAAGTGACGTAAAAATAGGACACGACAAATAATGATTACTACTGAAGTAGAGACAGATAGCAGATACAGCTGATTCTTAGCTCACTAATAATTCTGTTGAAGTAAAAGTTGTTTTATGAGACCATGAGAGAATATTTGTTTGTAATGAACTATACGTAAAGATAGCCAACCAAACCTTTGTTTGTAATGAACTATACGTAAAGATAGCCAACCAAACCTTGTGGACAACACTGGTGTAACTTCAAATAATACTTTTATTCTGCTTCTTACATATTAGGTACAAACATCGTAATGTAAACGACCCCAGAACTAACTTGTATGAGGAAGCCATCCATGTCTTAGCTTGGCTTAGTACGAGCTTGGCTTAGTCTCATCTCATCTCCTCGAGCCCTGCCTCATACCCATGAGGTACCTTCTAGACGCCAGTCTAGCCTCCGACTGACTATGTCATTTCCCTTCTGGGTTTATAAACCCTTCAGACACCTGTCTGTATCATATCAGGTTTAACATTAGTAGAGAGAGAGAGAGAGAGAAATGGGGTTTAACGTCCACTCAACACAACCAGGTCATTTCGGGACTAACATATGGTTTCAATTTTATTTCAATTATTCGCTTGCGCGTAGGGGTCTTTAGCCGTGGGAGGAAACCGGAGTGCCCGGAGGAAACCCACGAGGTTGAGAAGGCGCCCCTATCTCCATGCCACATACGCTCACCCTAACATTAGTAGAGTTTGCTTATCAGATAGAAAGTAAAATAAAACAAATCAACCTCAAATTGGTTACATAATGACCAATTAAATGCTACCAAGCCCACCAGGGGTGTCGATAGGAAACAGGTTGATATTGAAAAATGAAATCAGTTTCACATGTCACTATCATGGCACGAAGCGTCTGTAACATCTGTCTTTGTGTAACAAACCGTATATTTGGATGTGTCTATTTTGGCTGATACCAGCATTGTCTTTTAACAAGTTTTAAAGCCCCAATAACACTCTTGTTGTAACTGAATAATATGTCCCAATCTTCATTCTGGTCAACAAATTGTATTATTTTACAATATTACAATTAATTGATGATATACATTTCATCTTAACACACCTTATTTAAAAAAATGGAAAAATTCAACCAATTGATTTGAAAAGTCTAACGTAAACCTTTTCAAATGTGACTTTGATTTAATTTATTTTCGAACCCTCTGGACAAGTAAAATAGGTCCTAATGGATAATTTACACAACAGGTAGGACACTTAATAAACATCTAGTACTTAGAATAAGGCTATTATTTATTTTCTGGAGCTGCCAAGCCAGCAAGAGTGTTATTGTCCCTTTAAACAAGACCATATAATTATGGTATAATATTATAATGTTTTAGGTTTATTATTATATTTCATATATAAAATAATTTAATCATCATCATCGTGATAAAACAGTAAATGTAAGGCCTAGCCTAATCAACAATTTCTTACTGAAGCTATTACTGCATCTTCTTTTAGTTTTCTCTTCTTGTTTCTAAGTGATGGCATTTTTAAACCCAAAATACTGGACGTGTTTAGTTTAATATAACGCAGTGGCTATTTTTACGGGTCCGTAAAACATTTCATAAAGGCTATTTTTACGTGAGTTCCGGTCGCGCATGCGCAGCGCGAAAACTTTCCGACTTGGGTAATTTTAGTGCCGTAAAAATAGTCAGGTGCTTATTTTTACGTGAATCCGTCCGTAAAAATAGCCAGGTGCTTATTTTTACGTGACACTTTCCCACTGTGGACATGCAGAAGTCCCATTATGATAAAATATGGCCCTATTCTTATAGTTTATACTATAATCTATGCACCACCCGACGGTTATTTATTTTTATTCATGACGTTCACAAATCACAGCCGTCACAGGGCCGTAATTCCCGGGTGGGGGGGATCGGGGTCGCCAAAAGTTTGTAGGCTTAAACTTAATTTAATAAGTAAATTGGTAATTGTCCACATGGTGTCAATTTCAGCTCCGGCCCTCTAGGACTATTAGTAAGCCTTGTTTATAGTGGGTCTTGGTCTATAGTTTATGAGACACTGTATTCTGATCAATTAAAGTCTATAATGAACCCTGTAATAGGCATAAGGCCTACTTATTCAATTTACTCATTATTAAACCAGTTCTTCGGTAACAAGAGTCGACACGGATAGATTCATTTCATGGGGGGGGGGGGTGACTGTGAAGTCTTGAATTTTGTTTTAAGGTGGGAATACAAAGAGGGAATAATTCCTTCTTATAATATGCAAGTCCTACTGTGCCCTTATCTCGTCAATATAAACAAAAAATAATATATAATGGTAAAAATCAATGCCAGAAGGCACCAAATAGCTTTATATTTATTTAAATGACGTAATGACGTAAAGAATGTTCGCTTATGGCCTTCTAACACCATGTAAAATGCCGCTGTAAGCATTTGAGAAGGAGTTCAAAAGAAAAACTAAAAGTATTTATGCTACAATATCGATAAACACGTTCATGTTTCGTATTTATCGGGGTTTATTGTATATTTAACCAGGCTTGAATTTTGCCGCACTTTTGGAAACAACAAGAAGTTGCATTTTTTGTAACTGCGCATGTCAACAGGAAGTCACGTAAAAATAGCCTGCGTGATATGTTTTACGGACCCGTAAAAATAGCCACTGCGTTAATATAATTACCAGTACTGTTAATTGTTATGTTTTGACAGTAGGTATGACGAACAAGTCAGCTTTCCCGCGCTGTAACCAAGTTGCAAAACATACAGAATGAGGACCAAATCATGGATAACTGAATTTGTTTACCGTTATGGCGTTAAAACAACACAATAGATTGTTTTAATTTAATTCGCTGTAATATGAAGTGAACCAGTTTTTGTTTTTAATGGTCATATTTGATATAGATATAGGTTGCAAAAAAAGTAACGACAAAACGAATTTGTATTGTTTTATAACTTTTCAATGTTTTCAAATTATCCATGTTCCTGAATTATATAACATCATAATTGTGACTTCAGTGCATAAGAGTAAATGGCAAGGGATATAACTCTATATAAATAGATGGATGCAGACCACCATTGATTTCCCCATTGACTTCAATGTTAATTCTGGACTCTTTGGCCACCTCCAACTTTTCCCCAAATTTTCGTTGGGCTAAATGCTTTTCACTACAGACAGAAGAACAAATGGCCATGTCTTTGCACTAAAATTTGTATCAGGTTGACCACCAAAATTTTGAGATACACGGACTTGAAGAAGCATCCTAAAAAAAATGTTAATTCTGGACTCTTTGGCCACCTCCAACTTTTCCCCAAATTTTCGTTGGGCTAAATGCTTTTCACTACAGACAGAAGAACAAATGGCCATGTCTTTGCACTTAAATTTATATGAGGTTGACCACCAAAAATTTGAGATACACGGACTTGAAGAAGCATACTAAAAACATGTATCTAGTTGCCGTACATATCACCGTAGCCAACCTCATAACGCCATTATCCTCCCGCCTCAAAATCCTGAATATTTACCAAAACCTGGCAGAAAATATTAATTTAAACCCTCTTCGTCCATTCTAGACCAAAATATCAACAAAATGGGCATGCAAAAGGCGAGAAAAGAGACAGAGAGGGAACTGCTATAAATAGACGAACTACAGTTTGTACCGAGATGGTGATATTTAATGGTGGTCTGCCTCCAGATGGGGTCAGACTGACAACTCTCTCCCTTTTGACGCCCGTGTTATATCCATGACATTTCCTAACCCTGACATACTTAGCTATTTCACGACAATTGAACTTCTTATATTTTTGATATCTCAATGATCGTATGTACACGTATATGTTTGTTGATTGGAGTCAAATTTCATAATCTTAAAACAAAACGGAAATAGATGATTTGAAGAAAATATTTGTTTTTAAGGCTAAAAATACATTTTTTGCCAAAATGATGTCAAATTCCGAGACAAGGAAAACATAGATAAAAAAAAATCGTATTATAATGACCATCTTATGCGCAAGCAATTAACATCTTAAAAAGGGACGGGACGTGTTGAAAATTCGCTATTTCTCGCAAAATGAACATTGTAAAAACTTATTTTTATTTTGTACGGATTACCCATCGGAGAGAAAATTAGTTCAAGCAGCTTGGATATGGTTTAGCCATAGGCGTAGGAGCTCAAAGTAATTCAGGGGGGCATAAGAGAAAATTGCCCGAAATCAATATAATATAATTAATATATACTATTCAAAAAAAGTAGGGGATATTTGATTTTGGGGGCATAATACTAAAATATGCAAATGACTACGAAAAAAGTCACTATAGAACCTAACAGAAGAAACATTTCCAGTGACATGTGACGCCCAAACACACCAATAGCGACCGCATGGAATGCAGGTGATGCTTGGGGTCATCATGGGGGTCCAACCCAAGATTTGCACGACTCTGACTTTGAATGTTACAGTCATTGTGGCATTGAATTCCAGGGTGGAAACATCAGTTTAATTGTTTTAGTGACCAGAAAACAAATTTTGATATGCGTCGGCTTACCCAAAATGAAAGGTTACGTGCCCTTGGCATGCTACAAATCGGCACAACACAGGCGGTTGTGGCGCGGACGATGAATGTTTCTCAGTCTGTCATAAGCAGGCTATAGTCCAGATACCGTGATACACAATCTGTACAGGACAGACCACGCTCAGGTCGACCAAGGGCGACAACTCAAGCCCAGGATCAATGTATCCGTACCTTGGCCTTGAGAAATCGTGTCATCACAGCAAATCAGATCAGCGCTCGTCTTCAAAGAGACACTGGTGTGAGAGTGAGTGGCCAGACGATTCGGAATCGACTGCATAGGGGTCACCTTCGCGCCCGACGTCCTCGAGTGATCCCTTGTTTGAGAGATCATCACATTAAGGCAGAACGTCGTTGCTGTAGGGATCGTCAACACTGGGATAATCGACGCTGGAGCAATGTGATGTTTTCAGATGACTCAAGGTTCACTGTTGATTTTTTGGACAGACGTAGGAGGGTGTGGCGTCGTCGAAACGAGCGCTTCCAAGACGTTAACGTCATCAGACATGATCGATTTGGGGGTGGTTCTGTTATGGTGTGGGGAGGCATCACTGCTGCTGGAAGAACGGCTTTACATGTTGTTGCAGGGCGTGTTACAGGCCAGTACTACCGGGACAACATCTTGGCAGTCCATGTTGTGCCGTTCGCACGACGTCATGGCCGCCGTTTCATCTTCCAGGATGACAACGCAAGATGTCACAGGGCCAGGATCGTTACAGGTTACCTCCAACAACAGAACATCACCACATTACCTTGGCCAACACTGAGTCCCGACCTCTCCCCCATCGAGCATGTCTGGGACATGCTTGGACAGAGGTTACGTCAACGTCAACAACGTCCTGCCAATGTCCAAGAACTTGCTGCTGCGTTGCAACAGGAATGGGGCAATCTGGACCAAAATGACCTTAGACGTCTCATTAGGAGTATGCCACGTCGGATCAATGCTTGTTTGGCAAACAGGGGAGGATTTACCCGTTACTGACTTTGTTGTGATGCTGTGGTAACATTGCTGTTTGACCCCGGGTATCATTTTACCCTTATAATGGTCAGTCTGTGCCTTACTTAGTCTAACGATCATTTGGAATAAATCGATGAATGTGAAATTCATGTCATTTTGTCATTTGTTTCTTCGTCAGTTTCATTAGCTGACTTTAATAACACTCAAAAATCAAATATCCCCTACTTTTTTTGAATAGTAGTATATATATCGAAATCAATATGATCAATATATAGTATATTATATTGATTATATATAATCAATATAATATAATATAAATCAATATAATTCTAAAACATTAAACAATATTTTGATATTCAGAGATCATCGTCTCACCAAATTGATCGTACAAATCAGGACTCGGGAACAAAAGTAAAACATTTTAGAAATATGAGAGGCACGTCCATACGGCAGAATGTTCACAATTTCGTACAGTTTCTCAAGTAGTCCAATAGTCTTTTTAGAAAAAGTGAGAGGCACGGCCATGACGTCCAGCAAAAATGACGCCCGAAAACGGGTGAATCCACCCTGGCAATTGGCTGTTTCCTAGCAGTTTTCCATTTGGCTCGTTTCCTCTGCCGTTTTCCGGCCCGATGCCCGTTTTTCGGGCAATACCGTTTTTTCGGACATACCTATCATAAGAGAGCTTCGGGCATATTTTCGGGCATGCAGTGGACAAGAAAAAGACGAGAAAATACTTTTCGGGCAGTGTGGATCTCATAGAAATAAGTTCGTTATATTTTTTCTCTAAACATTAATAGAAAAAAAAGGTCGTCGAATTTTTTATTGCCCGAAAATAAATTTTCCGGCCCGATGCCTGTTTTTCGGGCAATACCGTTTTTTCGGGCATACCTATCATAAGAGAGCTTCGGGCATATTTTCGGGCATGCAGTGGACAAGAAAAAGACGAGAAAATACTTTTTGGGCAGTGTGGATCTCATAGAAATAAGTTAGTTATATTTTTTCTCTAAACATTAATAGGAAAAAAAGGTCGTCGAATTTTTCATTGCCCGAAAATAAATTTTTGGGGGGGGCAAATGCCCCCCCCTGCCCCCCCGGCTCCTACGCCTATGGGTTTAGCATCGAATGAAAAAGTTTTATTTTTTTTAATAATCCGCCCTTATTGGGAAACATATCATTCTGGTGTTCGCTTGCCATTAGCTGAATTTTTTTTAACCAGTCATCATCGCTGGTTGTACCTGAGGCTTGTTCTAAGAATACTGCTAGCGTTGAATTCGGCGGTCATCTGGTAATTCACACTTCTCGAGGTAGGCTTTCGGGTGGCGTGGTAGGGTACCGTTTTGACGTTGACCCTTGGACACTTCAGTCGGTGACTGGTCACCAAGTAACTACGAGTTCCGAAATGCATTTAATCCCTCCCTCAAGTCTGGATTATTATGGATGCGACTTTTCAATTGGATTGGGGGATACCCGGTTTTGGATGTCGTATGCTGGATGTTCCATTCATGGGTATATTTTTGGAATAATGTCGAGGCGCACTACGTCATTTCATCTTGTACTCAGTATCTAGAAAATGAGTCTATAAGTGCAGACATGACTGTTACATGTGCTTTATCTTTGCGCAGACGGTATTTCGTTCTCAAAATGATAAGTATTCGACAATAACGTCATAATTCTCTATGCTGCAGTGGAATAAGTCAGTGTGAATCCTTTGCCAGGGTCTTTCGGGCATTGAATGTGGATAAGATGGCTCATATGGTTATGAGGGTTGGGTTATCCAGCACTTTTCACATTGTAATATGAGATATTCGAGACTTCTGTCTATTCCAGGCCAGTGAACGGATTGTCAAGCTCTACGCTTGCACGATTCCATGCTTAAATGACCACCGCGAAACTGCTGTAGCACCTAGCGCTGTACGATAACTATATATAGGATTATACCATCATGGAGTGTCAGGCTAGAATCTGACCAACGTTGATCATTGTCTATGCACTCTTGGATCTTGAATAAAAATGTTGACATTGTGTTTGGAGAGAAACAATGGTGTCTACTAGAGCCTCGCTATCACTTTGGTCGATAATATCATCTGTTGGCTGATCAACGAGTGCTCTTTGTAAAGCATCACCAGCAAAATGTTATTCATCATTTACCAAGATGTCTGTAAAATTGTAGGGCATAAAATTTCATAAACGTTGTATCGCAAGGTTATCAATCTAAACGATCCTATATCGATTGAAAATTGGACTAAATGGCTTATGATCAATAAGTAAATTAAAGTCAGAAAGACCATTTCTTCATAGTGTGTCAATTTCAATTATAGAATATCTTGCTACCGTGATTGTCAAAAACCTCGAGGCTGCCTGTACACGTCTACACGTACCACCTGTCGTGGTTTGTGTAAGAGCAAGGCCAACCCATGTAGCCTTACATCATCTACTCTAAGCTGGGATCAAATTAGGTCAAAACCGATGTCCCGGTGAGAAGATTCTTGGTTAGCAAAATGATACTTTGGCACGAGGAGAGGGAAAAGTGACTGTAGGGCATCTGCTACTTCTTACAAAAAATCTGCCAACTGATTTACCAAAGAATGATCTGATGTCAGTAATAGTGTTGGGCTTAGGAAATTTTCTGATGGCATTAGTAAGCTCGGGACTGAGTTCATATCCATCTGAAGACAGAATAAGGCCACAAATTGAAATGGACAAAATGGGGTTGACTGAATGTTCCTTGCATCCCATGAAAAAAACAAACGTTCTTGGTGCCGTGCCTCATCTTTTCCACATATGGCAATGTTGTCAACAATTTTGGCGACACGTGAATGTAGTTATATTTATGTATTATATTTTAAATAGTGTACAGAATTCTTTGTCTTATTTTTGACATGTAAAACTTTGGGGATAGGGATTATATAGGTTTTGCCAGTTCCCAATCCTAAAGACCATGAACCACTGCATTAATGTGTCAATTATAATGCTCAGATATATTAGCTATCCCATAAGTAGCCTTGTGACATTTACAACGACCAAAATGTGTGGTGGATGTGGTTAGGTTGGTATCTTCTGGTGCAATAGTGTTATCAAAGCGTTGACCTTAGAGGAAATATTGACCTCATGTTTTGATATGGATATGATCACCCCATATGGGATAAACGATTGATAACATTCTCGAATGACAAATTTGTTGAGTTTGGTGAAATCGGCACACATTCAGATATTCTCAACTTGTCTTTTTTCTGGACTACGACAATGGGACGACATCAGTCAGCTGGTTTTGTGACCGAGGTGACGACCGCATGGGCTATCATGCTGTGCAACTCCATCATAGGCGCGCGGGCTCGATAAATGTCAGGGGGTAGAACCTGAAATGCCTGAAAACATTTCGGGTTACAGACCCCTCGCAAACCCAATAGAAAATTTGACGGCCGCGAACGCTTTCTTTTTTGCTACACCAGTTCCCAAATACAACAGGCGGTCTAATATAGACTAACTTAGGTACCTGACTCGAATTCCAATCAACCGGTTACAGTCAACAGAGAATACAACAACTTCAATATAGCCTACATAAGGTGGCTTACCTGAATGCCAAACAACCAATCAATCGTGGTGAGGTATGGGCGTTTTTGGCCGTAAGGAAACTTCAAAGTTTCCAATCATTTTTAACCGAAATCCCACTCTATGCCGACCTGAATTCCAACCATCCAATCGGACTGTTGTAGCCGCATTCATAAAAAATAATCGATGCCCGAATGATGTTGCACAAAATAGAGTGGCTTCAGACAAATTGTTTTAATCCCTAGTCAATTCAGTATACAAATTCGTGGTATTCAATTAAGAAAAGGTAAAATTAGTGTTTTATTAGATTCCGGGCACTCTATTTTGCCATCAAGATGAAATAATGAACTTTGTTTTTAATTTAACCATCTGTCGGAAAAGTCAGATTACCCCAAATTTAGGAGGTTTCAAAAAGCATTGCATTAAACCTTCGTGTCATTTCCATAGATGGACTATTGACTAGTGGTGGAGACAACTACATGAACCCATTGAAAAATATTACAAATAGCATGTTAATGAACTAAAAGATGATAGATTTTATTATCCGGGGAAATAAACTAGATATGTATGGAACCACGAAATAAGTCTTCTGGTTTATACATGCAAAGTTATATTTTATATTGCCCACGAATATCTTTTATAAAATTTCACACATTATGATATTATTAGCTTGCCACATAGAGTAAATAATTTGGCGGTGGTTCAGTGGGCAAGGAGCCGGTTCGCCAACTAGGAGGTCCCAGGTTTGGTCCCGGTGCTGCACGTACAAGAACCCTTTACACTCGGAATTATTTTCATTTCTGAACCTTTGTTTGATTTTATTATCTAAGCAGTTAGAGGGTCATTTCATTGACCGAGACATAAGGACAATAATTCTGTGTCTAATTGAAGAACAGTGTTCAAACGTGGTGCGGAAATTAGTTATATTTAATGTCTTCACCAAATTCGTTAGTGACCATTTTCTGCTACGGCAAAGCAGAGATGGACTATTTTCATAAATGGTACAAATAATGGAACAAATTGTACACCCAATATGTGAAATAAAATTTTTGCAAACATCAAAAATAGTTATAATATTATGTTTATTATACATCAACGTAGATGTACCTTTTTGGGAAAATATTTTGACATGGCTATCATTCAAAATGAAAACAGTACAACAAATTATGTGGTCAAAATGTCCATTTCGTTACATGGTAAAAACTGCTCATTCTCAACTTTGAACTTGAAAATCTCCTTTTAAAATTACAGTGTTTATCAATTAGCCATCCAATAGAGCTGAATAAAATGTACTATTAGCTATTTAAAAAAGAAATAGATACCATCTATATGACTTACTGTTTATGTCAAAATTGTGAGAACAATTTTTCAATATTTAAAGGTTTTTTAATCCTAGATCGTTGGAACTATAGTTGGAAAATCAATACAAATTTAATTTAATGAAAACGATAGGTACTGTAAACAAAAGTTTAGAGCTTCATCTTTTTTGCTGTGTCGCGTTCATATCTCCAGAACCTCTGAGCGGAAGTGGTCAAATGTTACCCACTCTGGGACATTATTAATGTAACCACAATCAGTAGATGTAGAGATCGTTTGATAATTGTCGTCTGCAGTCTCGCCACATGAAATGTGTGGTAACCTGATATATCCGAAACTGCTGACTTGAAGTAATCGCAATTTTGCCTTCATAACTCAGTGAAATATATCCATGTATGTACGAAGCTCAGAATTTGGCGATCTGTATAAAGAAACGACACAAACCTGACAATTTAAAGGATGACATTTCATTAAAATCGTTTCTGGGATAACTATTTATTTAAGCAACCAATCATTATGTCTTAAATATGCTATTTGTCGAAGCTATCCTGAGATCATACGACCACTAAATAATCGCATTAGCAAAACCGGAGATGGTATTGACGGGCTCCAACAATACTCGAGACGAACTTGCGTAAATAGTGGTCTAAAGGAGAATGAAGATACCGACGAATTCGCCCGCCCTTAATATATTTAACAACCTCATTCTGGAGGCCACTAAACTAAAGAAATATGATATAAGCATAACTCATCGTGTTGGTAGGATAGCTGAGAAGTAGGACAGACCAAGAGATAATAGATTCATCAGTGTTGTCGCCATCGAGCTACTATATACCGTTATACGGCAATAAGAAGAGGCTAAAACAGTATAACATAGCCAACCATTCTAGAGTTTAGATTAACGAAGGCATTACTACCAAACGTGCAGATCTTTTTAAGCAAACCAGGTCCTGACATAACAATAATATCAATTGTTGGACGTTTGATGACAGAATCTGTATTAGACCTGTCAGAATCGAAATTGTAGTCGGGTCTCAAAGTCAGTGCTTACTTAATTAATAAAGTAAACAACAAACAATTCAAAATGCCAAATATATATTTGCGTGAATCAGTCCTTAGACTATCAGCTGTATGCAGATAACATACAAATTTACATTGCTTTTAAACCATCTATAACAAATGATTTTAATATCAAAAAAGACAAACTTGAAACGTGTATAATTGACATAAAAAAATGGATGTCTGCTAATTTTTTTAAGTTAAATAGTGACAAGACAGAATACATTCCCATAGGATGAAATAATAATCTAAGCAAAATATCTGATTGTAGATCCATATCTATTGCTCAGTCTGTTATTTTACCCGTTAATTCTGTAAGAAATATTGGTGTTATTTTTGACAAAAATATGAACATGATTAGTCAAATTAATAATGTATGTAAAAGCTGCTATTTCCACATTTACAATATAAGTAGAATTAGAAAATATATTTCACAAGATGCAACTAAATCACTTGTTCATGCTTTTATAACTTCTAGGCTTGATAATTTTAATTCTCTCCTTGCTGGTCTTCCTGTAAAACACCTAGATAAACTTCAAAAAGTTCATAACTGTTCTGCCAGAATGAAAAAACATGATCACATAACTCCAATTTTAGCTTCTTTACACTGGTTACCTATTAAGCACCGCATTAATTTTAAAATACTTTTATTAGATTATAAATGTTTTAATGACACTTCGCCCTCTTATATAAAGGATTTAATCACTGTATATACGCCAACTATATTGAGATCATCTAGTCACCCCTTTCTCCTTAAACCCATCTCTGTAAATCTTTCTTCTTTCGGAGAACGATCCTTCTGGAATAAGCCCCCTTTTTTCATAAAGTCATCAAAATCTATTACAATATTCAAGCAATCACTTAAAACACATTTTTATACACAGTCTTTTAGTTAAAAAGATTTTATATATCCTGTATTTTATAATATTATGATAATGCCATTCTCTAGATGTATGTAATTTTATCATGTAGACTTTTATGTACATTTGAATTTTTATTGTTTCAATTTATGTTTTTGTAAAGCGCCTCTGAGCACTGCTCTGCGGTGGAAGATGAGCACTGTATAAATATCGTTTTAATAATAATAATAATCTAATTGCATACGGTAAAAAGGCCGAGTTCGCACCTTAACGCTACATGTAATATAAATACAACTGCAAAACACATAAATGAACACATATATTCAAAACAAATGTAATTTAATGAAATCGGACATAAAAAAATTATATCTTATGGCATGAAGTTGCAAAGTAAAGTAAAAATGATTTTTACATATCCAACAGTACAAATACAAAATGCACCATATCCAAAATAACATACAAACATTTCACTTGCTTCCAGTCACCCTATCGTACGTTAGTTAGTTACGTACACCGTGGCTCTTGTGATTTTTAAAATTTAAAGTACTGTAATAATAACGATCACTATTGGGAGAAATCTTCAATCATCAGAATTCCTATCTATGATAGGCCCTACCCATGTTGTTGCTGTAAAATATCATGATGTTTGTTATTCAGCAGGAATCAAGCTGGCAATGTTTAGCTACCAATTATGAAGACGGTTGGAATAAAACTGAGCAAGCTGCTTTCTCCCCGCCCCCACCCCTATCTCTGGGGTCCAGCATGGATATAAAAGAATCTTCAGTGCCGGTACGGTGTGTTTCAAACCAGATATATACCAATCGGTATATACCAATGTTACCAATCTGACGGATGTCATACTAAAAAAAGGTCTAGCTGTGTACTGTATATATTACAGTCAATTTATGTAATCAGTCATTTCGCGTTATGACTAAATGAATCAGTCATTTCACGAAGAACCTGTAAGCACTAGGCAATACGTGTAATGACTGAAAAGTCCAGACATTACACAAAATGACTAAAAATCATGGGCAGACATTACGCGAAACGACTGAAGTACTGTCATACCACACAAATTCACTGTAAAACATTTATTGACTTCACATCCAACGTTAAATCATACATTGTAGAATAATAGAAATTCCCTTGAAACGAAATATTAATTAATTTCATCACTCAAGTCTTACTATCAAATCACTTTTTTTATACGCCCACATTTTCATGTGGTCGTATATTGTCGTCGCCCCTGTTCGTCCGTCCGTCCGTCCGGACATCCGTCCGTCCGTCCACAATTGTTTGTGAACAGTCTACAGGTCACAATTTTTATCCTATTTCAATGAAACTTAAAATATAGATTTATCACCCTAAGATCTCGGTTCCTTTCGATATTGGCATGTATCGGACTGTAACTTCATGGGTTATGAACCCTGATTGTACGAAAAATCACGTTTTTTAGCTTGTGAACAGTGAAGAGGTCACAATTTTGAACCGATTTGGATAAAACTTGAAATGCATGTTTATAACCCACAGATCTTGGTTCCTTTCGATATTTGCCCCTATCGGATCGTAACTTCCTGAATTATGGCCCCTGATTGTCCGAAAAATCGCCCTTTTTAACTTGTGGTCCCTCTGGAGGTCAAAATTGTTATCCGATTTAAAAGACCGTTTGATTATATCACCGTTACATGGTTATGGAGGTTGAGTTCAAATTTCGTGAAAATAGGACCAAAATTGACGGACAAAATGGCCGCCGTTTGTACGCGAATAGTGTGAAAATATGTTATATCAAAGTTGTGGACCTTATAGAGGTCACAATTTTGAACCGATTTTGATGGAACTTGACATGTATGTTTATAACCCCAAGATCTTGGTTCCTTTCGATATTTGCGCCCATCGGATCGTAACTTCCTGAATTATGTCCCCGGATTGTCCGAAAAATCGCTTTTGTTAGCTTGTGGTCCCTCTGGAGGTCAAAATTATTATCTGATTAAAAAAAATGTTTGATTATATCACCGTTACATGGTAATGAAGAGAGAATTTGAATTTCGTGAAAATCGGACCGTAATTGACGGATAAAATGGCTGTCGTTCGTACGCGAATAGTGGGAAAATATGTTATATCAAGGTTGTGGACCCTATAGAGGTCACAATTTTGGAATGATTTTGATGAAACTTGAAATACATGTTTATAACCTAAAGATCTTGGTTCCATTGCATATTTGCACATTTCGGATCGTAACTTTCTGAATTATGGACCCTGATTGTACAAAAAATCACCCTTTTTAGCTTGTGGTCCCTCTGGAGGTCACAATTATTATCTGATTTAAAAAAAAACGTTTGATTATATCACAGTTACACCGTAGTTATGGGTGAGTTTGAATTATGTTTTTCTGGCGATTACTCTTGTTGACTGCCCGGACGATTTAGCTGCTGTGTGGGCGTATGTTTCGTTGCCTGGCAACCTATTTTTTTTAAAAAAAAAAGATCTCGACTCGTTCATCACTCAAGTCACCTATTTTTGCATAACAGACTGCTATGACAACGGCTGGAGCATTTGAGTTTGATTTTGAAGCTTTTGCATCTATTCGTCCCACATCTCTTGGAACCAGCACAATTGCATCGGACATGCCCCTGTTCACCGCAGCTGGATTCTTTATGTACAGCCTGACGAAGTGTTAACGTCTTTGTATGGTCTACATCAGATTCAGTATGTAACTCTACCAGAAGATAAAACACAATGATTAATGGATAATTTGTTTTGAAGTGTTGACAATGAGTTTATCAGGTTTTTTAGATACATAAAAGCCTAAAAGAAGATTAAATTTAATTAATATTGTCAGCGAAAAATGTTGATATATGCATAAAGATTTAACATGATTTCACTTAAATACAAACGCCATTAGCACAAAGACCCTATAAACATTCAATGGTCCCCTAAAGACCGGGTAATTAAATCAGTGAGTAGTATTTACTCAAGATGCCATAGCGATTCCTTCAAATTGAAATGACATCATTCATCTATTAAAACGGCAATGGGGCCTTCCATTAAACTATAAATAGGTTATAAGAAGGGCAGGATTTAACCTTAAAAGTTCAGTAAATTTCAATAAAAGTAATGCCCAGAAAAGGGAAATAAATTAAAACTAAAAACCAATATTAAATTAGTTTAAACAATATTTTATTCAATAAACTGAAATGGATTGAACAACAGGCAAAGGCCTATATAAGTTCTCTCCATACATATAAAATAGTTAAATCTTATGTTTACAATAAACAATGGATTCTAACAGGGGAAATGCTACAGTGTCTGATTTTGACTTTGGAACCTACCGTCCTTCTCTTAATAACAGACAATGATTGAACAATCTATTGTAGAAAGATATGAAAGGTGAAGATAGACATTCGATGACTAAATCGACCCAATAGTTAATATATAACGAAATAAACTGACCTTATGGTTAATATATACATGTTGTTCAAAATTTGGGGCGAGGCGAATTGTCTAACGCGTGCGTTTTAGATCATGATGTCTGTCACTGAGTCCAGGGCTGTGGTTTCGATTCCCGTTTGAACGTGACAAGGATTAGGCTCGCCTGCTCAACCTCGTTGGGTCAGCATAATATATTCCATTGATAGACAATCAACAGAATACCCATGGAATCCCAAAAGATTAAAGCCATCACCTTTTCAGCAAAAAGAACGGACTTGACTCTGTGTGGGTCGCGGGGTCGGGGCTGGCGATTTTGGATGCTTCCTTTGCTTAGACTGAGTTTTGGATTCTGGTTGAAAGTGATGAATCCAAGACTCATCCATGGTTACAAATCTGGCCAAAACATTATTAGGATCTGCTTCTTAACGGCACAGATTGTCACAGTCAGGACCATTTGCACCCATATCGCAGAAACTTCTGCCATCCCAATCTCGTTGGCGATAATGTGCTTAATCCACTCATGGATAATGTCCACAACACTGGCAATATGCCAAGTGGGCAATCGTCGATCAGCCATCACCATGTAAGGCACCCGGGTAATGTGTTCTTGGCTTGAATGATTGCTGTTGATGGCAGCCCAGGACGCAGTCCATCGCCAAGACTCTCTCCCAGCAGCCCACTTCTTTACTTTGGGAAAGGAAGGGGCTTCAATACCTAAACTGGAGACCATGTCGGCATGCATCTGTGTTGGGGTATGTCCTTTTAGTCTGGAGACTCATTGGGGGGGGGGGGCAAATGGGAACCAAACCAGTCCCAACATTTCTATAGTAAAATCTTGCGCAGAATACTTTGCCGAGTAGTAGTAATCAATCCGCCGTTGGGGCGTTTTCAAGATATTCAGGGTCACAGGTCAATTAATGAGGTCATACATGATGCAAGAATGGCTGCGCATTCACTTTCAGTGCAAATGAGCTCATATTTGACCTTTGACCCAGAATATCGAGGACAGGTTACCATTCGGTATCGTATAGAAAAGTCGCACCGAGACTCCAATCTATTTCTGTTATAGGTACTTGTCCTATGTCCATTGCTTGTGATTTCAATGGGTATAGGCTCACAAGATATCCGGTACGAAGACAATGATAACACCACGGTTGCATTCATTTAATGATTGTACTTGTTGGTGGCAAAAAATTTCAACCTAATTGATCTATCCCTTTTATGGTTTAGAACTTTTCAGCCAGCCCTGGCATATAAAGATACATTGTAGAGAACAAGTAAAATAATTGCACAAGACACCATCAAATTATTATCGGGAAAAGTGACTTTTTTCCACTACGTTTTCGCACATAATAGCAGCATTTCATATCATTTAATGTTATACTCGATTCAGATTTAGAAACAGTGCCGTGGACCCCGGAGACGTAAGTTGCAATATAGAATAAATCTAAAAACTTTTAAAGGGTATGTTGCCAAAACATTAAGGATTCAAATATAAATTTACAGATACACAAACAGGTAATTTTTCATTTTGCAGGAAATGAAATGGGGGTTAACGTCCTTATACTTTACTGTATCGACAGGGCTAATGGAGACAGGCAAACGCTATGCAGTTTGCTCTGGGGGACATTTTGTCCGTACAGTGGCGCTACGGCCTACTCTCATATCGAATTACAACTGCCAAGCGTTTCTTTCACGCGCACGCCGATATGTGAACAGAAAGACTAGACGCTGCCTCTGTCAGATCCTCCATCATGCACCACTGACAAGGGAATTTGGTGTAATGCAGTTTAAAGCTACAAAAAGACAATTCATTATAGTGTATGGGTTAATTAATGATATGAAACTAGATTTTAACAACCAATTATAATAACGGAATATTAAAGCGAACAGGTATCCAATTAGGAGTAACAGGTTCGGGAGTTTTATGGGTCAGGAACCACCGCCACCATATTGAGGTAGTGACATCATGTCAGAACTGGAGGTCCGT
The DNA here is from genome assembly GCA_963678685.1 of Patella ulyssiponensis. Classification (NCBI taxonomy): domain Eukaryota; kingdom Metazoa; phylum Mollusca; class Gastropoda; family Patellidae; genus Patella; species Patella ulyssiponensis. The sequence continues at coordinate 50,059,943 of OY783231.1, forward strand.
CAACCGATACGCAATTGTACAAGGAACAATCATGCTAAATGTCATGTCTATGACTTTTCCCCTAAGATCGTCGCGTCCAAGAAAAAGAAGGAACAACACGATGAGTAGAGATTGGGACCCAGTTCCTTGTCCATAAATGAGTGGAAGCGAGTATTAAATTATATACATATAGATGATATAAAACACAAACAACTAATATAAACACTAAAAAAAAAAAATAATGTGTAGTTATCAACTTTTACTAAAAGCGTGTCTTCCATCTTATAATAAACCGCAATCGGTTTACCGCCCTCGTCTGTACTAAAAGATATAGCCGAAAAGACGTCTGATATTTTGAACTATGGTTACGCTAGAGAGTCATAAAACAAGCTATTATTTATTTACCTACTTTCCCACTCCAGTATGGTATATATGGACAGTAAAGACACTCAATAGTAGAAAAATACCCGATTCCCTAGAGACACCCAAACAAGCCCCTACAAGACAAAATTTTTCGTCGGGATCAGGCGAGAAAATAGGCTCGTTTGCCCATAGCTACAGCCTGTCTGCCTGAGAGACGCGCTTCGTATGTATTGATCTAAATGGTCGGAAAGGGAAGTTGGCAGATTAAAATCCGGGAATGTACTTAGGCCTCTATATTATGGTAAATAGACAGCGACCAACGACAAATAAAAGCTCAGAATTGAGTCTTCGTCAAACAAGCCACGTGACAAACAAGGCAGCTTTAAAAGTATGGATTTGAAGCAAAATGTTGATAGATTAATTAGTTGGAATATGGTATTAGTCCAAATATGTCATCATATTTTGTGCAATATAAGTCATCTTTAATTATATCTTATGTGACAAATACATCCCACTGTACATAATTATTTGGATGGCAATCATTAAATATCTACCCAATATTTAAATCACGTGACCTTTTCTCTTGCCAGAAGGCACGCTGATGTTCTCAAGAAGAACACGAAAAGGCGGAAATATGACATATCATTAGAAAATGGCTACACAATTTCTCCATCAAACGCTACTCCATGTTGTGTTGATCGTGCCATTGTCGTGTCTTGTATTGCACAAAGATAACACATATTTGTTTTGAAAGCTGCCAATACTCTTTGATGTTACTAATCAGTCAGCTGGCGATGACGACACATCCGTCCAGAAACAATGTGACGTCATATCTTATCTGTCGTCCAACGTGACTTTATCAAGAAAAACTGAACTCAGATTAGTTTGATTTTAGACGATAGCAGACATCGTTTTGCGTTGGAGTTTTAATGGAACACCAAACTAAACTAATAGGATGATGTGCGTACATTTATTTCCAATTTTGATCAAAAAATGTAATTTAAATGGCTCCCGAATCTCGACGTCGTACAATAGGCTCCAATATTTTCACCATTTTTGTAAAAAAAAACGACCTTACAAAAAAAGTTCGTTTTATTTCCGAAAACATGCGTTATGACGCTATAACCTTTTAAACCCGTTCTTCGTCATTTTGGGGATTTTGAATTCATTGCAAGATGGATTAAATTTCCTTCAGTATTTAGAGAGATGTGATGAACCGAAAATTTCGCAACATGTGGTTTAAACAATCCAGCGTCAGGTATACGTATTGGACAGAATCTTTTGACGGGCCTTTAACAACAGAACGCTCGGACGTTATCTACATTTTGGTTTTGTTTTAATAAAGATATATTATGTAAGAATAGGATAAACAGCTGGCCATTCATGCTGTGATAGTTCAAAAACAGATAAATGCAAAATGAATATACATGTGTAGTAACAATTTTATTCAAATTACTTTATTCTGAGCGAAGTTTAAATTTCTGACAAGATATAGCGTAGATTTTTTTTAATCGTAGCAACGACACTTGACAACAGAGATTAAGTCTAGATTATCCATTTTATTGTTACATATTTAAATCTCGCGGATGTCCAAATCCATTTAAATCTCGACCATCCGAGATTATAGGCTTTCTATGTGAATAAATGTCTAAATAATGGTTCATATTACATTTGAAGCTAAAATAAATAATATGAAATAAATGATCCAAACTTTTTCACTGACTTGCACTAGCTGTTGGTTGAGAACGTTAGACATCGGTGTTGTTGGTAATTCCTTCCTGAACGAATACATGAATAATGGTGGATTAAAACTAAGATTTTTCGTTCCTGTTTCAGGGCTTCCCATCTTCAATATTTGAAAATATATCATAATTATGCAATTCAAAATAATGCTTCTAACGCTTTGCCCTGTGGGATACAAGCTGGAACACACCCACCCCATTAAATATAACAGGATTGCTGTATCTTTTCCAACATCTAAAGCAACATAAATGAACAGCAAATCGATATTTTTAAACAACTGAATGCTGTTCATATATGTAATCAGTGCGCATTAAATTCAGTCCTACGAAGGTCAATAAAGCCCCTGGAACCCTTCATCTCATGTGTGAGTATTCCGCCCCCCCCCCCATCACACCCATCACCGAAACACTATAAACGCTGTACACTTCAATATGTTGTTTTAAACTTGGCTGGCTGTTTCTCAGTCCTAATGTGGAACCCTATGAAAATTTCAAGCTACGAAACAAATTGTCGCATAGTTAATGTCTCCCGATAGTTATATGTTGTTTTGCGATCAAGTGATAATATCGGCAATCGTATTGTATTGGTTTTACCACATACAGATCCAGGTCAAAGGAGAAGGGTTCCAGTCGTTACATCGCTGTGGGGACCATGAAGCCCCAGCGGCACATAAATATGGATTTTTGGCCACAAAAGATGGACAGGGATGTATTAATGATTATAATATATTTGAGAAATAAAAATTATTCAACCTAACTGTATTGTAGTTTATTTCTTGATTTGAGCTGTATGTAATGTTGGAGTTGATTTGAAGTACATGTATATTCTAGCCACGACATTTGTTTAATACCGGTTGAACAATATACTTATAACGTAATGAGGATCACACCCTGAACATGAAAGTTGTAATCCATATTATATCGTACAGCGACTGTGGATTGGCAACTTAGTTTCACATCTGGCAATAGCTTTGGAAATTACATTGAAACCACGTACTTCTTTTCCATTTGAGGTGAGGGGGCACAAAATACTCAAGTCAAATCATTGGCCACCACCGTGACGTGCACTCATAGCCCCAGAATAAAGCTGTGACCTCTGGTCATTCATATGAGAGAGAGAGAATTGGGGTTTAACGTCCACTCGACACAAACTGGGTCATTTTGGGACTAATACATGGTTTAATTTTATTTCAATAATTCGCTTGCGCGTAGGGGCCTTTAGCAGTGGGAGGAAACCGGGGGACCTGGAGAAAACCCACGAGATTGGACAGGCGACAATACTCCTTGTCACGTACAACCGGGGATTCGAAACCTCGCCAGTTGACTCAATGACAGGCTTAATGATGCAGCACGCGCGTGCTAACCACTCGGCCATCCACACCACCCACTCCCCCCATTCATATAAATATACATTTATTTTATTAACTTCTTAAATACCCATAATATATACAACGTAATTTTACTCATGCATCTCTCACGGCAGGGTTTTTATTAAGGGGCTAATGGAATGTAATAGATCTATAGGTCTTCGTTAGTGTTTGTAGACTAGAATTTTCATGATTCCCACCCCCCACCAACACACGCATAGAAACACGATGCACCACTCACCTAACAATATAATCCATTTTACAATGAAAAAACTTAATTAAATCTATAACACATAGTGAAAGCTGGAGATTTCTGGTTCTGTCGGTGATCGATTGTTTTTAAAGTCGTCTTCCCACAATATATTGATTAAGGCAAGTCATAGGGCATGGCTTGAAACCACTTTGTCACTGATTCCAGTTATCTTTTGAGTAGGAGACACATTCAGATACCCGGTTTTACGTTGTAGTTTTTGATTTAAATATGAAAGTCCATTCTTTTAAATGACAATCTGCTTATTCAGTAATTTAGCCTATCATATGTAATTTGGTCGTAATCTGACGGCTTCCGTTCCCGTCGACCTGGCAACCCAATTTCGTGTAATCCCTGTATAGATCAGACCTCAAGATGTTGTTCTTGTTACAGCTCTTGGGGGAGACTCTCTTCAGAAAGGCTCAAGGCTACGACAATTCATATCCGATTGGCTGCGATGCCGTCATACCCATTTCCTGGTCCATGGTAAGTTGGGATTTGTTTTTAGAAACTTGCCGGAATTATGTGAATTGCTTAGATCTTGGTTTTAGATTTACTAGATAACCCGAATAGCCACGAGGATGAAGCCTGTGGAAATCATTGTCAAAATCAAATCATTCTCATGTCACCAAATGTTACAGGAATGTTCAAATATTCATAAAAACATCTAAAGAATCTGAGTAAGGTCGAGTAGTAAAAATTGTGATGTAGAGATACGCACAATTCACAATAAAAACAACAATTCAATCCAATCAACAATGTTATCTCTCAAGAGAAGATCAAAATAAGCTTTGTCAATATTTTTACTTGTTTCGATACTGATTCGTAAAAACATCTTTGATAGCCAGCGATGTTCATGCATACATTTCCATTATGTAACGTTCACAGTTGATTAAAGACGCATTATGTCAGAGATGAATCTGCATATTGCTGGTCTTTATTTCTAGCTTCAAATGTTATATAAATTATTTTTCAGACATTTATTCAACCCTCTAGGCCATCGGATTGCTTAGATATTGAATGGATTAGGACCCAACGCGATTTGATAATTCAAATATAAAAAGAATAATCGAAACATTTTTTTTTATCGTAGTAATGGTACTTGGCAAAACTTCACACATAATAAAGTAATTTGAATGGAATATATAAATTTCGTATAACTATTATTGAAAAGAACAAACGACCAACTCTTTATCTAACTCCTAATGTATCTGGGATTGTTTTAAAGGGATATCCTTTTAGAAGTAAAAAAAAATATCACAAATGAAAGACTATGGTTGAATATGTTTACTTCAACCATATCCTCGTGAGTTTCCTCCAGGTTCTTTCGTATCCTATAACTGCAAAAGGTCATTACGCGTAAACGCGTTTTTGAAATTAAAAATGTGCCTTGTTAGTCCCGAAACGTACGATTTTGTGTTAAGTGGACGTTAAACGCAAATACCTCTCTGCTCATCTTTATATATGTGGGTGTATATCAAGTATAATGTCAACTATCATCCTGATGAGAAATGTTAGTCATTCATAAGAATCTTGGTTCACTGTAATATCATATTACTTTGGAAGCGCAAAGGTTGTTTTTTGAGCCCATAAAGCTTGTTTATTTATTATACTAGCGACGTGGTATATTCCCAGAAAATAAACAAGACTGCTTCCGATTACAGTCATTTCTTAACTTATGAAATATAATAATGTCATAATACTGTACTAATAATTACTATATTAGTTGATTTTTCACATTGTCACGTCCGCGGGAATAAAGAGATAAATTATCATATCTAAAAAATGACTGTATACCATGGTTATTACAAATTGTTCGATGCCACTGTTTTAAGGTAATAAGAGACGTTGCTTAGTGTAGTCAGACCTCAAAAGGTTGGATCCTTTTCAACTTCTTATTTCATTCTGTATAACGTAAATTTTATATCGATCGTTATAAGTAGATATTATGTTGGTCCAAGCGGAGTGAGCCCCCCCCCCCCCCAAAAAAAAATAACTTCGAACGGCCAACAGAACGACTGCGTATATGTCATGATTTTCATTACCGGTTCGAGTACCCAACATTATGCTTCCCTTCGTTCTAGATTTTAATTTCTATTTAAAGCAAAAGATCTTTCCTGTACAACCATCTTGAAGTTTTTATAACATTAACTTGCATTGCAAGTACAAAGTAAAAGGTGTGTCAACAAAGTGAAATATGGTCTAAAAATGAACAAATTCAATGTGAAGGCGGCAGGTTATTCCTAGAAAGTTCCTCATCCAAGTCATTATTAATAGGTTCCAGCATATATCTACCTTTGGCACGCTTGGGTAGTAGGTTTCGTAGCTTGCAGACCAGCCGCAAGAAACCGGGTGAAAATTTTGTATGTGCAGGACCAAAAGTCACTATGGCCAGTCTGCGATCTCCTACGGTGCCGAACATACGTAAACAGAGACTTTTGACAAATGAAAATTTTTCCATCCGTATCGTCACGTGATTCGTTGCGTCAATACAGTTTTAGAGTTTTGGCAGTTTTTCGTGCCGCGTATACGTATGGGTAGCTGGACTGAGCTTAACTAGTTCTCTAACAACATGATGCCAGTTATCCACCAAGATTACCACCAGTACTAGTCAAGTGCCTAGCCTACAAATTCCTGAAGGGGGTAGATTCACTCGACAGTCGCTAAGCTATTAAAAAAATTTCAAAAATTTAGTGTCGAATCTCATTACGGACCAGGAATTTACGCTTGCCAAAAGTTTTTACTAATGCTTAAGTCTCACGCACGGGTTTACTAATATTTCCACCGTAGATTGTCCGTATACACACGTATAACGGCAGGTTGTCAGCTAGGCTTAACCAACTGAAGACTATATTATTCATGTCGAGGTGGGTGGGTGAGCTTACTGGGCAAGGCGTGCGCTGTAGGCCATAAGGACTGACAAGGTGCCGTGGTTTCGACGTGTACGTGACAAGGCGTAGTATTACCTGTCCAACCTCGTAGGCTTTCCCCGGGTTCTCCGGTTTCCTCCCACTTCAAAGAAAATATTGAGATAAAATTTCCCGAACTGACTTTATGTCGAGTAGACGTCCATCTCCCCCCCCCCTCTCTCTCTCTCTCTTTCTCTCTTTTGTAAAGCCATTGGCAGATTTGGGTTATAAGTTCAAAATTCTCTTGGACTTCTCCCTCCAGTGACATTTCCACAAGATGCTTAATGACATAATAAATTCACTGGTTGTTCATAAAAATAAAAATGTGTGATATATAATATATTGTTTTATCTGATCTTGACGATATATTTGAAATTACGCATAAGAAAAACTAAATATATATTGGAAATTTTAAGTAGAGCATATTATTCTGCAAGCTATCCGTGGGGAGCTTTGGCTATAAAATAGAAATAATTAGTTACCGGATACACATTACCGGATACACATCAAAAGTCACCTAAGTTGATGACCGCACTTCAAAAATCGATTTGTGTAGTCCCCAAGGAGAAAATCTAAAAGTTAAGCCTCACTGCAGACTCATGATTGCTGAGTTGAGGAGATTGTAGCGTAGGGCTAAGGCTAGCACTAAGTGAGTGAGACTCGTAAGTGAGACTAACATTTGAAGACTAACTGCTCCCATGGTATCAATAAACTACAATGTTGAGACCGGGCCCAGTCCATGATAGATTTGTAGTGAATGATCAAAAAAGTTTAACTTTTGATTAGTGACCCAATTCATCTCGAGGAAAACATCTTGAAAGGTATATTGTTTCGTTGAACATAACAGTGTTGATGATGGCTATTCTATCATAATTTACTTTATACTCAACATCTGTTTATAATAATAATCTCTTACATAATCCTTATAAGACGTAAGTGTGTTAAATATCATTATTTGCTTGATAATCTGTATGTGTATCGAAACGTAGCATGTTAAAGTTCCAATTTCATATTTTCTAAGAAAGTCAAAACATAATTATTTCTATGTCTTTTGCTCAAAAGGTTGTCAACTCACTATTATACGATCATGGGCAAAATTTTTTGGGCATTAAAAAGGCTGACACAGGCTGATTGAGGAAATAGTTACTCAATTACCTCCCTTTTTCCCATTCCTCTCCATGGACGGCCATCTTCAAACGTTTGAATTTGAAGTTGAAAATGATATTTTTGCCAATTTCTCAACTGGCAATAGTGAATTATAGGATTAATAGGATTTTTCTTTAACAAGGTAGGACTGTTTATAGGTTCAATCTATTTTAGGGCTTTATTTTTATACATTTTAAAAATATTACTTAAAAAAATGCTATTGGAACTTTAATAGATTCAGAAATAGTATACCCATATAAGTATCTTTAATAATAATCTTTGTTCACGAAAACCACCTGTTACAAGAATTCATTATATATCATTTTACATTTACATTATATTCATACATTCATATAACATCAACATATGAACACTTTAGATTTAACTAATTTATAGTACCTTATTAGAGCTGTTACTTCGACATTTTCATACGTGAACCAGATGTTTATTTGGTATATTATATCATGTACAACCGCACCGACTCCTTATTTAACTTGAACGAGACAATCGTTTTATAAACTAACTAGTACGATTGTACTACATGGATCAGCCTCGCTATATTAGAATTATGACGACATAGGAAATACGTCAATCTATGCGCAATTGTATAAGGAACGATCATACAAAGTTTCATGTCGATCCCGCAAGAAAAAGAAGAGCAACAAGATGTGAAGCGCTCGGATGTTGGTTCAAAAATTCACACGAGATATGGACGATTGCAATTCTACTGGAGTACTTATTTTGCAAGCGCATATAGATATTACAGAATAAAAACTAACGACCTTTCCTCTTAGGATATTGAACGCAATATATTGGCCTAAAATATAAAATACCTGCTTGATCTGAAGTAGACTAAAATTCACAAGATGCAACTTATGCGAACAATTTAGAAAAGTGTTGATTAAAAAAGGTCGAATTCTCAAGAAAGAATAAGGAAACCAGTTCTCGCGCACGACTTATACATGTAGCTAACTGTACCTATGGATATTACAAGTTATTTGGTTTATAACGACTGATTGCGGTCGATTGTTTTAAGTCCCGAAATTTTTTCACTATCTTGAAGTATCATCGATCAATACCCTTGACTTCAACAGATCGCTGTATTGTTTTATTTAAGAGACACACTGAGTGACCATTTGAAGGAAGAAAATAAACCCCAAAAAGAAAAAACCAAGAGGTAAGTATCCTTTCTTTGGATGTTGTCTGAATTGCCCTTGACTATCATCATTAGGTTAATTTGTACCAGCGTGTAGTTTAGAACGAATTTAACAAGAAACCTGTTTAGAGACAAGGTCTAGCTTGGAGTCTCATTATCTGAAAATAACACGAATCCTTTAACTTTTCTATATTTAAAATTACTAATGTATAAAAGGTATCGTTTAGTGCTCGCGTAAAAGCTAACATTTTAAGTGGGCGAAGATGCGTGAACGGTTTTGATTGGTAACTGATCAGTGATATTTGAGGGTGACGAACGACTATTGGCTAATTTATTAACCATTGACGAATCCATCCCTGCATGCAATCGTACTCTTTGCGAATCCGACACGTTCACAGAGTGTGCGAGCATATAAAGGTCGTTTTGGGTATAATCTTTCTTTGTCAGCCGGGAACAATTCTTTTAGGAGAGATTTAAAAGAGGTAAGCCATATTTTTTTTTGAAAAGCAGAAAAGTAGATTCATTCATTAGTGAAAAATAACTTATTACCCTACACATTTTTGAACTTTCCCGTTATGTTCAAGTTTAATTAATACAGTAGCTATACCGGGCTGGAAACTTGAGAAACGAATTCGATATCATAAATTGTTAACTGTTCTAACTCTAACTTTAAAAAAGTTTAAAATTGATGGAAAATACACGAGAGTGAGGAGGGGAGAGAGGGGGAGAGAGAGAAGAGAGAGAGGGAGGAGGATATTTACTTGACATTTATATCTGCGTCAAAGTCTTGGAATCATAATAATCACTATATCAAGTCGTATATTTTATTACGTCACTTACATTGTAAACTGATTTTTACATGATATTTATTCTTCCCACAGTTAATTACCCCCGTCGGCGGGCTTTCAATTTTTTTCATAATAAATAGCCGGTTAGACCCTTATTATGATGTAAATGACACACTTATTACATTTTCACATCTGAACGGTGTGATTACAGAACAATTATTTGAAGGATGAAAATGTCAAAGTAAAAACTGTATTTATATATTTATTTGTGGTTTTGCAATCAATCTTTTATTCTCAATATTGTTTTAAAACGATATTAGTTTTAACACTGATCTTTCAGATACTTCAGATGTAAACGAAAATATTCACGTAGTTACGAATGTAAGATTTTTTATTGGGATTCGCCACCATGCTAACCCACCCCAACAAAACGGAGATCTGGAAACGACACTAAACATTCACTATTTCAATCGTTCCGTTTAGCTAAATTTATATGGATCTATTTTGAACATACTACTCTTTTCATTTTTTGGGGAGATATAGGGGGACATATTTTATTGATCATTTTAAATATAAACTATCGTATTATCATAGAATGTCTGATTTATTTTCCACACCTTTTACTACATCATGTTCTTACTCCATAATATTTCATAAATCACAGCGGTAAGTTATTTTTATGTTAAATAGTGGTAAAAAAAACTAACCAACTGTTTATTACGATTTTTTTCAAACATATGTTTTATAAGATTATTCTCAGTTATTCCATTACGATCATTTTTTGCTGTGTCACTGCGCTTTTTGTTAAAGAAATGATTTATTTACAGATTATTTTTCAAACAGTTGTCCAAAACGTCGATATTGCGACTGTTTTTCACACAAACATTTCATTGGAACTATATTGCACACCAGTAATCATTTCATTACTAGTTTAAAACAATTATTTCACAACGATTAATGTTTAAACAATTATTTCACTACGATCATTGTTTAAACAATTATTTCACTACGATCATTCTTTAAACTATTACTTCACATCGGTTTTTTCTAACACTTTTTTCATTGCGATTTTTTTCAATCAGTTATTTCATTGGGATAATTTTGTTATATTTGTTACTTGACGACACTGGGCAGTAATAAGACCATCGGATTATGGGTAGCAGTAACCGAAAGTAAATAATTTACATGTGTCAGATATAAGTATTGTCAATTATAGGGGGCTTTCCTAGCGATAATGTAGTCCTTTAAATTTGGACATTGCTCAATGCCTATGTCTATAACATTTTTACGTCCACAATGAATTTTCCTTGTCTAATACTCACAAAGAATAAGACGTCAACAGCATTAGCACCGGAGATATCCATTATTTATTTTCAAATACGTGGTAATTTTGAAAAAGCCGAGATGAATAATACTAATAAATTCCTACAAAAGATTTCTTATATACAAAAGTATGCTAGCGCTATTCACTCACACCCTAAGTGAAAAATCACACTCATAGTGTGCATTGTTTGTATATGCCTTTCGGAATAGTGTTTTCAAAATTTGTCATGTGTCATAAACATGTTTTATGCAGCCCGTTTCACTAATTAGGATATCCATTAGTTAGCATCTAATGTCAAAAGGTTATAAGACAAAAGCCTTCATCAATGGGGCTCTGATCAGACCACACTATTGCGCATCATTATTGGACAAAGATCCCAACTGTATTATTAGAAGAAGGCATTCTGAATGGACTTTGTTATCTGATACCATTTACCTGTTGGTTGGTCGGACATACATGTAACATTTTATTAATATGTATTCCTTGGAGGATAATTAGGTCATTTATTGCATCCCTCCCAAATCATACTTTTATCTCAGGTTTGTATGTGAGGTTCCTGGAATGGTTTATTCGCCAATCTGGTTTATACAAGGCAAGGGGTAAAACCACAAAACACCAAGTTGTTATAAGTGACGTAGCCCGTTGAAAACACCAGTGATTTAAACCAGAATCCGTGTTATCCAAGATCATGTTGAAATAATTGCCATAAAACGTTCTGAATTTCGTCATTATTTGATGGGTTCTAACTATAGTACCATACAGCTGAAAATTCCGGATGAAAGGCACAAATTTATTCTTTTTAACTTTTTAAATCCGAAAGCGTAAAAAAGCCTCATTATATAAAAGCGAATGTATTTACCTAAATAATCTTATTTTATGATTTCATCAAAACTATAGGTCTGGTAAACTGACTATACAGATAATATTATTTGATCAGTGAGCAATTAAAACGAAGAGAAGTATTACAAATACTAAATTAACCATTTTTTATATAAAATGAAAACCGAGATATTACATCGTCAATCTTGAAATTTAAAGATTTTTATAACCCGAAACCGTCAAAAACCCTCATTACATAAACATATAAAAGAGGATGTATTGAAATAAGTTTAAGTTTGAAATTCAGATTTATCCATATTCCATTGTAATCTGATATGTGATTTCACAAATAAGACAAAATATATTTAGCAATAGATTTTAAAACGTGAAATTGTTATTTGTATTTATTGAAAATGGGAATTTATATACTTTCTTTAGTAAGTTAATCAACGTGCTAATAATATTATTATTACCGTTCGGTAAATTTATGACCTCCATCCTATGGACGAGAATGCTTAACACAGACAGAACAATAAGTGGGTTTAATTACAACTTCAAATTTATGTTTAATACGAATCATAATACCAGTACAACCACTTTTCAGACAAATTAAGGTCAAATAAAGGGTAGGATGGACGTACATGTCCGGGGGGTCATTTCAGAAGGGCCTTGGTTCGAAGTGACCCCTATCTTTTTTACCTGAAATTAATTGTTCCACAGAAAGCTTATACAATTTGCTACCAGATGGTGGTTCTTGAAAAAAGTGACTTGGATCGTGGAGAAAATCAGCAAAGATAGGCAAGTGATTCTTGCGTCTTGTGACGTACAAGCTCGGGGCGAAACCACAACACGTTGCTCCATAAGAGACCTGACAATTTAAATCTTCTAATTGAAATTAGGAATCGCCATGAATACCAGTACGAGCGTACTCTGAAACAAAGTTGTATATATAAGGCTTTGCTATTTACCAGGAACCCAGTACGACGTCATCTCAGTTATCAATAAGTGCTATATGTATGGGGTCTTACGTCCACTCGACACAAATTAGGTCATTTGGGGACCAACATATGGTTCAATTTTATTTCAATAATTCGCTTGCGAGTAGGGGTCTTTAACAGTGGGAGGAAATGAAATGAAATGAAATGGGGTTTAACGTCCTACTCTTTTGCACCTAACCTGGGCTAATGGAAGACGGGCATACGCCATACATTGTGCTATGAGGGAAATTTTGCCCGGGCAGCGGCGCTACGGCCTACTCTTATATCGAATTCCAACTGCCAAGGGATCTTTTACGTGCACCCCAATTTGTACACGGGACCTCGGTTTTTCGTCCCATCCGAACGACTAAGCAGTGGGAGGAAACCAGAGGAAGGCGATCCTAATCTTTGTGATTTACAACCGAGGAATCGAAACCACGCCAGTTGACCCAAATGACAGACTTACATAAAGAGCTGGCTGTTTTTGCTATAACAGTTCAAAACTAAGTAACGAAAAGGGAATATATTGAAATTTTCAGTGAAATTACATTATTCAAAATTACTTTGACAAAATGAATTGTAGATTGTTTATATTTTTATTATCTTAGCAACTCTATCTTGAGAATCGAAACCAATTCTCAAAAAAATATTGACAAAGCTTATTTTGAGCTTCTCTTGAAAGATAGCAACATTACTGATTAGATTGAATTGTTGTTTTTATTTGTATTGTGAACCGTGTATCTGTCTATGTCACAATTTTTACTGCTTTAGATAAAGTCAATATTGAAATATAAAAGTCGACATTTTGAGCAAAACACAAGACGTAATTGGTGAGTAGAGACATTACGCTAAGATGCTGAAAGGAAATAAAAGGGGATTTAACATCCTACTATTTTGTTCCATCTGGAATAATAAAGACTGGCGTTCGACATACGCCATACAATTTGCCACAGGGTACATTTTGCCTGGACTTCAAAACTGTTATGTTAAGTACACACCACGTACTTGGCACTTCTCATAGCTTGATCTTCTGCCCTACACTAGTATTATACAAGGGGAAAGCACGTCGGAAAATCTCGAGTAACTTTTTCGACCAAGACCTGAACCTTAATTTACTGATTTATTCTGTCATAAGCAGCACGTTAAGATCTTGCAATAAGAGTAAGCCGTTGGATAAAATCTCCCCCGAGCACATTGTTATCGTTGATTTTCCGAAAAATACAAATAAGGCCTAAATACTTTAAATCAATATGCAGAAATATCTTACAATAACGAAATTAACATTATTACTCTTTTAAGTTAACTTTTCCCTAAGCTTGTATCACACTTTCGAACTGTAGTCGGTAAGTCAATACGGGTTTGGATGTGTTCAGTTTCATGATTAAAAATCTGGTCTGAACACTGAAGTTAGGAGTAACTGTCAAGGGTTCTTTTATACACGGGACGTCGGTTTCTCACCTGAACAGAGCTACTTACTATACGTTGTTCCTTCCTTGTCGGAAGGGGGGTTGGGATGGCCTAGTAGTCTTGAGTGCCGCGCTTCGACCTCTAGCTGGCCGGTCACCTCTTGCTTGCGGCTGTGGTTTCGCTCCCTGATGTGAGCGTATGTGGCATGGAGATAGGGGCGCCTTCTCAACCTCGTGGGTTTCCTCTGGGCTCTCCGGTTTCCCCCCACTGCTAAAGACCCCTACGTGCAAGCGAATTATTGAAATAAAATTGAAACCATATGTTAAACCCCATCTCTCTCTCTCTCTCCTTGTCGGAACCTCTGTCCTATACCACTTTCGACAGTTGTATAAACTGCCAAAACAAACATTTTAGCCACTTCTATTCAGATCTTTACAAGAAATCGAACCAGGATTTGAACCTTGTGTTAAAATTCGACATCGGAAACCCAGCGTAAAGCTAACCATAACCCATATGTGCCGTGGTTTGTAATACAGGAAATATCACAGGTCTAAATTTTAGCCACATTTTAATATGTACTTGTTAATTACTTTATTAAAGAATAACATCTAAGTTATACCTACTAATATCCCGTTCAACATCTTCTATTGAACGTTATTGTCCGATGTTTAAATAGATAGATCTCTAACTAGGCTATTTTGTGTTAGTTGGTTAGATTATTGATTAAAATCTCGCAGTTCAAACATGTATCTTTAACATGTTTACTTCAAAATATGGCTTTTGGTAAGTTTTTGTGTCAAATGACCCGCTTCATTACTTAATCTAAAAACATAACTTTTAATGAATTATAAAACCTCACAAAAAAATTCAATCAGATACAATATGAGGTAATTTAGAATACAGACTGGAGATTTTCTGTGGCTTTGAACCTATTCACTAGATGTACGACCGTCTTTCAACAGGAAGAACATAAAATCAACATTATTGGAAAAAGGCGAGTTCTTCGTTTAAGACCATTCAACAATAAGAGACCATTTAATTTGTCGCTTCGAGTCCCCTTTGAGTTTTATTAAGACTTTCCATTCTAAAACCAATTGCATGTGAAAGTAGCTATTTCACGGTTTCTTGTTCTTTATTAGTATTTACTTACCAAATCGTACCCATATAATCAGTGATATTTGTTTGGTATATACGTTGTTAATCCGAGTCGCTTCCAATTATTTATTAAGCTATTAATTACGTGGGTTTAATATCTCTAAATATACTAGACATAATTCAGACCCATAACGACATTTACTTTGATTGTTTTTCCTAATGTCACAATAACAGAGCTTGTTATGTTCAGATGATTCAATATTTTATCAGCTAGGTTCCCTGATTTAAATCTAACTTCGGGAATAGTTGAAATGACTGGTAGTCTTACCTATAGGTGCAAGTGGACTCACAGCAAATAAAACCGATAATACAATCGTGCGGATAAGACAAGTGACACATACATGCAAGAAAAAACAAATGAAGTGAATAGAGTTGGGGGTCAATCGCAAGCGTCCACTGCGCTGTACTTGTGTCATAACTGTAACCTTTTTTTATTTAAGAAAGTTATATTTTAACACCGCGGTAGGGAAATTACAAGAGACGCAAACTTGGGTGACTGAGTGGTCTAATTACAACTAAGATCATATTACGGCCAGTACAGGGAAACATGTTGTAGATGTATCTGTGGTGGGTCCGGCCCATAATTTGTAAGTTGACTGTCTAACCTAAAGCAAAGTGAATTATAGGAAACTCCGAAATTATCTAGTTTGAAATAGCATTAAACTTTATTTCCTTCCTTCACGTGTCCATCAACTTGCTCGCGTGTCAAGCAAATACAGAGACTATATTATGTTTTCTTCATATGTTTATTAATATATAGAAGTAAAGGTGGTTAGGTACCATTTAAATAGATTACTGTGACGATGTTATTATTTATAAAGTTATACAGGTAGTTACTGTTTGTCATGTGGCCCTAAAATCCCCTCCACAACAGTGATGACATCATTATCCGAATGTTTGGCTCAACACCCTCTAGATATAACACAAAACACAGTTCTATGGATAACAATCACTATATTATACACACACGACGTTTCGACAAGAATTCACTGGTCGTTATCAAGCATACAAATTGATTTTTATTCAAGTGCAAAATTTTATTAAAATGTTAACCAGAATTTAAAGATACTTTCCCAGAAAGGTATTTATCGGGTGCTTCTTTCCATTTAAAGTATGTCAAATCTGGTATATATGGAAAGTATAGACACCCAATCTTACTACAAAAATACTAGATTACCCGATAACGCTCATGGGGCAAGCACTGGGCAAAATTGTCAGGGTATCACTAACTGGCAATCCGACTGTTTTCCGCCAGCTTATTGTGTGCCAACTTCAGTGAGGGAGCGGTTGTTATTTCTTGATCAAATGGTTATGCGGTTTTGGGAACATTGAGAAGTATCAATGTACAAAAGATTCCGCACCTTATATATACACCTTTCAATTGTAGGGTGGATCTTGGGAGGGGGTGACCGCTATACTAGGTCGATTTCGATCAGAATGCCGACATCAACCTGCTTGTTGCGCACACCATGATGTTTTTTATCAGTAAGTCAAATATATATTTCAACCCTGTTATATTCATGTATCAGGCTTATTTTAACGTCATGCCAGGTTCCTGGTCTATTGTACCATTATAATGGTTTTTTACGAACTCGCCAAAACATTCGCCGAGCTATGGAACCTGTAACTGCGAGGATGTATCAGTTCTACCAGAAGGTTAAGCATACAACCCCTGTACACGCCACCCTCCACCTTTATCTCTCGTAATTTTAATAGGATACCACAACACAGACAATTGTAGAGTACACAGTGCAGTAAATTAAAATTCATACATAATTTTCTTTTTAAATCTGAATGTATTCTTTTTTTATTTCAGACCACAATGTACAGCATACAAGTTAAAATTCTAGCAGTTTTCCTCTCCTTATGTTTGGCCTTACTAACAGATGGGGCTGCTATCACACATCCAAATTTAAGGTCAGTATTTTAATACCTGTAATATATATTGTAGAGAAAATAACAAATGTCATATGTTATGACCCTTTTCTAAACGCCAATCAAATTTAATGTTCATGAATACAAAACAACAGGTAAGTGTAATGCCAATGGAGTCACGACGGTTCGGGGTTAGATCCTGTTACCTCGAGATTTTTCATCGTGGTTTCCAGTGGTAGGTTCTGACAGACGAACAGTGTCTTGTCATCGAGTCCCCGTGTACACATTGGCGTGTACGTAAAATAACCTTTGCCAGTTGGAATTCGAAATAAGCATACGCCGTAGCACCACCGTCTGCTTGTCTTCGTAAGCCCATTGAATAACATCAGGACGTTAAACCCATTTCGTGGACTTAAACAGCCATTAATATTCTTCGTGGCTGTTTTGAATGCATTTTAGAAATTTGATTTTGAAATAATCATTGTGTTCCAACTCTTTAGCAAGTCAAACAATCGCATTAGTTCTGTTACGTACCGGTATTTTTTTTTAGTAAATCATCTTAGTAAGGCTGTACCATAACAGGCCCGGGACTGTACAGCACAGTGGATCCATTCATTTGTTTGATATTTGTTTATTTTTTGCAATGTCTTTTTTCTGTCTTGTCCACAGGTTTATCTTGTAGATTTTTGTTTTGCGAGTAGTGCGGTCCTCCAGCACTTACTAATAGAGTATTTTGGTTAAATATTTGTTTGTAACCAGATAAATTTATATTAAAGTGCAGTCAACGTAACACTTTATTGTTTATCGGGTGATTGGGTGAAATATCTTGATGTACGAGATCAGCGACATCATTCATCATGTAGCATCCAATTTTAAGTTGATGTTTTCGTTTCATGGAGGTTATGACTTAAAGATGGATGCAGGTGATGTGTAGACAATTCTTATAAAATATTCAATTAAATATCACAAAATATACAGTGTTCAATTTTAATATGAAATATGAAATGGAATGGGGTTTAACATCCGATTTTTCTGCACCGACTGGGCCAGTGAAGATAGGCGTGTGTCATACAGATTGTGCTGTGAGGAGAATTTTACCCAGATAACGGCTGTACGATCTAATTTTATATTGAATTTCAACTACGCTGTCATTGACGAAACCCCCGTCCTGCACTTCGGGAGAAACCATTTTGGAAATCCCGGGGATCTTTCTCGAGCAACACCCACTCGGCAAACCTCGGCAGATTCCGGTACCCTACATCTATCCTCGGCTGTATGACAATTAGTGATATGTTCCTACGCCCATACATTTACCATGCAGCTGTCGGTTTAATTTAACAGGAAAACTTGCCGGATAAACTTGAAAGGCATACAGCCTCAGACATTGAAAGCTCTGTACAATTGTCAAGATTGTATCTCTATTCCTACAAAACACAAGGCACCATATGGGCGCAGCCATTTTTCACCCAGGACCTTTAAAGTAGTTCCATATGGCGGAATTCGTCATACAGCCGAGGTTATATTGTACGGGAATCTGCCGAGGTTTGCCGAGTGGACCAACACCGGGATCGAACCCCGGACAGCCTACTGGTTAGTGATTCAGCGCATTCCTCATTAAGCAACCGCGGCTCACACCAGTATAAAACAGTGACTTATAAACATATGTACCTGTCTTTACATGCTTACTCTTGTCAGAACACCTTAAACCACTTCTCATTAAATAGTTCACTTAAGCATTCTCATTAAATGAGCCAATTACAAAAAAAAAAAAAACAATTTGTAGACATTGATATAAAATATACACTTTGATCGGGGTTACAAGCCCTTTAAAAATAAGAAAATAATAAAAAAAAAATATAATTACAAGATACATGACAGAATATTTATAACCTCACTTCATTTTCAACCATTTTTATGATTATGTTACACATACGACCTTCTGTGATACACATCAATTCGACAAGATGAGCTTTTTACAACTGCATTCAGGTTTGTTAAGGCAGTGTGGTGTAGAGATGAATTATCATATAAATTACTATGTCAAAAAGGGATTAAATCACTGATAAAATATGAAAGCGTGTAGTGTTTAACGATTATAATCAGAAAATGCTTCTTTGTGTAGATTTTACAACTTTCTTTTACTGTATAGGCGTAAAGGGTAACCAGGTAGTAACCAACAAAGAAAAATGAAATGAAATTGGGTTTAACGTCCCACTGTTCTTCAGCGACCCAGCAAACGTCCGTATACAGTGTACTGCGAGGGAAATTGTGCCCGAACAGCGGCGCTATGGCCTACTCTTATTTCGAATTCCAGTTACCAAGGGTTCTTTTATATGCACGCCAATGTGTACACGTTAGCTCCGCCCGAACGACTTAAAACAAAGAGAAATGCCACCTTGAATAGACCCTGTAATTAAGTAATGTCATGCCACAAGGGCTCAAATTTGTCATCATGCGGAATTATTTTGTTTCACTGTTGGGTGGTTCAGTGAGCAAGACTCTGGTTCAGTAACCAGGGAGTCATTCTTTCGATCCCGGTTACCCATTATCAGTGATGCAGGTTGCAGATTCTAACGAGGAACAGCGTCTGGTCGTTCGGATAAGACGGAAAACTGGGCAAATTTTCCACCAAAGCACGCTGTATAGCATTTTCATTAGCCTTGTTGGTGCAGACAAGTGTGACGATAAACCCCATTTCACTCTTTCATAGTTTCACTGCTAAATTATATTATTCATTTAAATTTATATTTTTCTCCCAGTGATCGACAATGGATGGTGCTACATGCTAGTTTCGAAATAGCAAAAAATAAGACATATATTTAGCCATATGCAAAATTTCTCTTAAAAGCATATAGCCTTTATGAACTGGACTTTAGATTTATAAAGTTTAATATAAATGTCATTTCTAAAATATAGGAATCAACTACTTAGTTTCAGTCTGGGTTCAAACATTACTTTAGTCTTGATATAGACGTACGCCTTAATATAATTCTTAAAATTCGGGTCCATATATCAGAATGTGTTACACGCTTCACGTTTTCTTGTTTTCGGTGTATTATTTGAGTCCATTTTGAATTGATTTAAGAACAGGAAATACTGTGCAACTTTTCATCCAATTTTAGCTAATGTATTATATTGAACTTCTCACAATTTTCATGAGGAAATTTTAATTTCCATGATTGGAAACTTGTGTTTTAATGTTTCCACGACCTTTTCCAATCCCTAGTCGCTATTCTGATCATTAAATTTTTATTATTTTTTTGTTGCACAGACTTAAACGACAGACAGCTGATGTAAGGACGGCAGAATATTTAGCACGAATGGCTCTAGGAAGAGCTCTAACATCTTATGGTTGCCGTAATATAGCATGTGGTATGGTGGACGTATATAGAAGGTAAATATTCAATAATAAAAACTGGAAGTCAAATACGGAATCGCGTCTGCTTTACAGAATTGATTTGTTGTTCATCAATCATATAGATTTCAAGTTCTTGGATTTGCTGAGTATTCCCACACGGTTATTAACTCTAACCAGGATTTGAATAAAAGTGGCAATACGTCTAAGTAGGCACACTCTTTGAAAATATGTAAAATGCGCATTTCGATTTTTTTTTCGGCATACCAGACTATACTTTACTGAAACGAGAACACGATGGTTATAATATAACAACGTCCCTCTATTAATTCGATATTCGTTGTGTGTGATACTATAACAAGGACGAGCCTACTATAGACCGAGCATGACGTCATCGCATACATCTTGGAATTGTACATCATGTTACGTCATATCAAAAGTCGAATTCCGACTACAAATGATTAATTGTCCAATTTGCTGAACCTTGGGGACTTTTTGAAGAAAAAGATGAGTGGATCTTGGAACAAATTCGTGGCCAATAATGTTTAAGACTAGTCATATCTAATATATTCCCTTGTATTTAGTTGTTTTGTTTTTTTTTTGCTGCATATATACTATATTGGGATAATCTCTTTAAGTGTTCAACTGACCATATTGGCCCCTTAACACGATTCCGTTTGATAGAGAGTCGTTCTTATAATATAGCTATATGTGGTCTAAATTAAAGTAAACGATAGCATTTTGTTTAAAAACAGCGCCTCGCCCCATCAGATACATAAGCTTCCCAACTTCATGCGCCGTTTGAAAGAAAAACCTGGCCAGAAAATTTCATTTTTGTCTGATGCCATCTAGATGCCATTTGGGTAAAATTCATATACAGAGTGTGAATAAAAGTGTTTAGATTCTTGTGAAAAAATAAATCGGTATTTTGCTTTAACGTTTGCACTGGAACTCCACCTAAAACAGATAACTTCTTGTGACCTCTAATGCATAAACCGTGTTTTTCTTTATTGATGACGTTATTGGAGATAGAATAATCGGACTATTTATTAAGAATCGTATATTATATTTCTCCTGTGTTCATTGTTGATAACATGACATCATAATATCCTCTCATCACACTTATCGTCAACATATTTGTGTATATTTTATGGTCGGAAATTTATTTAGGTTGGGTAATTCTATTTGACAACTATAACTATCAGTGATTTTTGAACCAGGTACTGTTTTTCCTAGCGATATTCATGGTGATAATGTCAGTGGTGCCGGACAGTGTCTAGTCGTTCGGATGGGACAGAAAAATGAGGTCACGTGCACGTAAAAAAATCACTGACAGCAGGAATTCGAGATAAGAGTGGGCGGATAAAATCTCCTGTATAACACACTGAATAGTGAATGTCTAACTTCCTTAGCCTCATTGGTGCAGCAAAGTAGGCCCGTAACTAGAAGGTGCGCACCCCCCCCCCCCCTGCAAAAAGTATCACCCAAACCCACCCCATGTGAAGAAAATGTCGACCATAAAAATGATAGATATACATTGTCCGTCATTTACAGAACCCCTGAGAACACTTCCCTCCCCCATTGTGGCTCTGAGCTAGTTACGGCCCTCCGTTAAATCGTTTCATATGCTACTGTCAACAGTCCCTGCTTTGTGACGATAGAAATAACTATTTAAGACGAACACATGGTGATATCATCAGATTTGATCGATAAAAACGACACAACAGGACAGACATTTCAATATTTTTGATGGAGAGGGTAAATGAACACCACTTGCGCTTCCGGGGGAATACTAAACGAACCGAAATTCTTATAACTACAAGGTACCAAATATAAATGGAGGGAAAATTGGCATAATTTTCTCAGCTCTATATTTACTTATGAAACTGCTTGAACTATTTTGTGTTTGCTATTCAACGGAATGACGCGAACTTGTGACATACAGTAGTGCGTTACTATATAATTTGAAATTACGCTGGGAAATTTTGTGTCAACCTTAAAGGCGTATAGACTAAATTTTAACATTTTTATTACAAAAAGTGGCGAAATATTTCTAAAAATCTATTTTTTTTCTCAGTTATAAGCAACCCGTCAGAAACAGGACCACAATATTCTCATTATTCAATGTTTAAGTTTTTGTACAAATTATATTATATATTTCCAAAGTTCATATATCTCTTTAAATAATATCATTGATTGAAATTTAATGTGGTACCCAAATTAATTTTCCGTTTGGGATACGTACTTTTTACAAATTAGAATTTCTATAGAAAAACTGCAATTGGGAGGAATAATTCCTCTCCCTTGAAAGACATGTAAGTAAATGGACCACAGCTTTAATTACCTTTGGTTGGCTTATCAAATTTTATTTTCCTGGTGATAAGAAAAGTTGTTTCAGAAATACCAATTCTCTAATTGTGAATTTTATTTTGATTGAAAGTATCAAACTTCTTAGTATCTTCGAAGGAATAAAGTCCGTACCATGTTAAACGAATGAATCGGGGAATCAATTGCCAACACATAAACGTAAATGAAATACAATGGGGATTAACGTCCTATTGTTCTAGGCTAATGAAGACGGACATACGCCATATATTGTGCTGCGAATAAAGTGTGGCCCGGACAGCGGCACTACGACCTACTCTTATATCGAATTCCAGCTGTCAATGACTATTTTACGTGAACGTCAACGTGTACACGGGACCTTTGTTGTTGTTGTTCGTCCTATCCAAACAACTAGACACTGGCAATGCCTTAACCCCGTCCTACACGACTGACAGAGCAACCACGTCGGAAAATCACGATATACTTTCTCGGTCAACACAGGCATCGAACAGGTTAGCGACCCAACGTCTTACTCACAGAGTCACCGCGGTCTCACTCATGATCGGGGTATAAACTTTTATAAAGACTTATTGGTAAGATGTTAAAGAAATTTGTATGCTCGTGGGTATTCTCGCTTACAAAAAGGTTTCCCAGAAATTTTGACCAAGTTCATGATGCCATTGAAAGAAATATGGCCAGCACTCTGCAATTAGAGCGCTTCTCATCTGTTTTTATATCATTTCCCCTTGAGGGAGTATAATCTTAGACGCGGATATAAAACACCAATAAATGATCATGAAGTAAGGCCATACTATTCAAATAATAAGTATTTTATTGTCAATGCGATTCTAATCTGTTTTACATTTTTCATATATACACAAAAACTAAATAAACATTCTCTATATTATTACAACATAAGTCTTCTTAGTGTTTTCGACTGAAATCGTCGAATTAAGAATCAAAATCGCAACTAACCCGCTTTTTGTCTGCTCTCAAGCATTCTGTGTCCGATAAGTTTCTTTGTCTCTCATATTTTTAGAATGAATCAATCATTAACTAAAAAGAGTTTTTCACAAAAATGTTGTTGTACAAGGTCTTCTTTTAGTATTCAAAACGGAAACCGCGAGCGATTTCATTTTACAATTATACAGTTATATTTCTGTGCCATATCTACTCATTTTCTAGTGTTTGTACCCGAAAAACGGAAATACAGATTCAACGAATCTGGCGGAAAAAGACCGGGTGCCCATCAATGTCCTAAGCTTGTTTCTAATCTAAACAGACGACTTACTATTTACTTGACTGCATGTTTTGTTTTATGTTTTGATTACCTCTTAGCATTTATTACGTACGGTATTTCTACCAAACAACATAAAGTTTTGGAATTATTTTGGAATCAAGTGATAAATATTGCCAGTTCAAAGGATTAACACAAGTGTTAAATCTTCAAAATTGATTTCATATTAAATTGGAGCCACGGTGTTCACTGACCCAGATGGTCTGGGTTTGATCCTGGGGTTGACCAAGAAAGAGGTGCAGTATGGAGGGTTGAACTAGAAAAGTCGTATTTGAAAGTCGATTAAGAGAATACTGTAGCGCCCCTGTCAGTTAAAATTGACCTTTTCCTCTCTGCATGTCGTATACCCGTCATCCATACCCCAGTTGCATGGGTGAAAAAAGTGACGAGCAATAACATTTTCATCATCACCCACATCCACGCTCTCAACTTTCTACTGGCCCCGTAAAATTTTTGGTCTTCGACGTGTACTATTTGTTATTTTGGATTTTCTGATTTGTATTAGGGTATTTTGAGGGGCATTTTAGTTCCACATTAACCACGTTATGGACTTTGTTTCAGAGGTACCTAAGTCTGGCCCGGAAAGTTGCCTCCACTCTACGGTACGCGAGATCATTTTTGAAAAATTATTTGTAAATGGTGCTGGCTGTATATTCTTATGTTTATAGCTTATGCACAAATTAAGCGTGTGGAATTCTTACCAATTCATAAAAAACGAAGTAAACGTTCGACTAAAAAGGACCCCCCAATCTAGAAAAGGGCCACAAACTACGTGAGAATGTTAACTTCTTTAAGCCTTGTTCAAAACCCGGACATGCTTATACGGGCAGTCAACGGAAGACATTTTAATAAACCCGTGCACAACCCGGCGCCGTAGAAGACATTTGGTCCTGCTCATACAAAAAATTTCACCGTTTCTTGCGACAGGTATGCGAGCTACCAAACCCTTTAACCTGTGCGTGTCAAAACAGTCATAGCGGGTTGTGAGTTGGGCATTCAGCCCCCCCCCCCCCTTGCCCACCAATTCATCACAAGCCCATCTCAGTCCATCCCTGATACATCACTAGCTGTAATATTCACTCTGTTGTTTTCAGTGGAAAAAAGAAAAGGGCAGAAGGCAACAGTGTAGATGAAGACGATTCTAATAGCTATGATTTTTTAAGAGCATTAATACAGCGAAATATTCAAGAGAACACAAACTGAGGTAAATGTGATTTTCTGTCCTTTTCATTTATATTTAGCGTCTACTTTTTTAAAATGATGTTAATTTCTGATCACAGAAATAAGAAAAGCGGAAGTAATTGGAATGATAAATTGAAAAGCTTCTATGTGTTCATTGCTGGGGGTCACCCATGACCTTACGATAAAGTCACTAGTGCTCATTTGTCGTCTGTAGCAAAATTTAACAAGCCAATTGTGATGTGCATAATATTATGGCAAATGGTGTGCCGTCAATAATCGTATTCTTTTATTTCTAGACAAAAGTATGGCCAGTTTTGTGACTAATTTTATCTTTGAGGCAATACCGAGGGGGCCGGCAGGTGGCCCGGGCTGGGTAACTGCATGTTTACCTATTGTATATCTCCAATAGGCTTTGATGTTTATGTTTGCGGGTAAACATCGCGTGGCTGAATCGCAATTCACAAACTTCATTATAGCCCCCCCCCCCTGTCTAACTAACTGGGTTCGAATTTGGTGTTAGTCGAGATAGTTCTCCCGGAATTTTCATCGTGGTTTCCCCTTGTCAATTGGTGCATGACCAAGACATGGCAATGACATTGTCTAATGTACATGTTTGCGTGCATGTATCAGAACCTTTGATATTTGTAATTGGAACTACATGGAGTAAGCCTGTTTTCATTAGCCCAGTCTGTACGGAAATGTAAGATGTAAGCCACCATTTCATTTCATTTTTATACGCCCATATTTTCATGCGGACGTATATTGTCGTCGCCCTTGTCAGTCCGGACGTCCGTCTACAATTTGTTTGCAGACACTCTACAGGTCACAATTCTTATACGATTTTGACAAAGGTATAGATTTATCTTCAAAAGATCTTAGCATGTATCGGATCGAAACTTCATTGATTATGGCCTATGGTTGTACGACAAAACACTGTTTTAGCTTATGGACACTCTTACATGTCACACTTTTATCCGATTTAGATGAAACTTGAAATGTATGTTTATAACTCAAAGGTCGTTTTTTTTCGATATCCGCGCATATCGGACCGCAACTTCCTGGATTATGTCCCCTGATTGTACGAAAAATCGCGATGTCAGCTTTCTAGCCCTCTATAGGTCACATTTGTTATCCGATTTTAAAAATCGTTCAAATATATCATCATAATGATGATTAAGTTCCAATTTCATGAAAATCGGACCGAAACTGCTGGGCACAACGGTGGCTCTGTGTACCCATATAGTGTTAATGTATGCAATATCAAGGTTACCCCTTAGAGACCACAATTTTATTCCGATTTTGATGAAACTTGAAATACATGTGTTTAAGTCCCAAAGATCCCTGTTCTTTTCGATATTGGCGCATATCGGGATTTAAGCTTGTGGATT
This sequence comes from Patella ulyssiponensis, assembly GCA_963678685.1. Taxonomy (NCBI): domain Eukaryota; kingdom Metazoa; phylum Mollusca; class Gastropoda; family Patellidae; genus Patella; species Patella ulyssiponensis. The sequence goes on from OY783231.1 coordinate 50,086,747, forward strand.
ATCCGATTTTATAGAAAAAAAAACCGCATAAATTTATCACCGTTACATCATAATGACAAGTTCGAATTTCATGAACATTGGACCGAAACTGAACGACAAAATGGCAGCACCTATACTCAAATAGGTTGTGGACCCTGTAGATGTCACTCTTTTTATTCGATGTCGAGGAAACTTAAAATACATGGTTATATCTTGAAGATTTGAGCTCCTTTTGATACATGTGCGTATCGGATAGTAACTTCCTGGATTATGGCCCCAGATTTTGTATAAAATCGCTTTTCTATTTAGCTTGTTCTCTGTCCAACTCTTTCAAAATGTAGGCGTATCTTCCGTAGCAATCGCTGGTTAATTACATATCAAGCTTGAATTTATTACATTGTTGAGCTCTAACGGGTCTGTTTACATCTTGATGCTTTACAGTAATATTTTATTGCTAGGTGAATAATATTTACTCGAATATTTACTTATACTTAGTTCAACAGAACTATCCGCTGTCGATGGGCTTGGACAGCAGTACTACGACCGACTCTAGCATCGCATTCCTACTATCAATGATTCTTGTCGGTCACTTGCCCTGCACCACTGACAATGGGAAACCACACAGGAAAAACTATGAAAACTTTCTTGGCCAACCCGGACGTACTGGTTAGCAATGTTATCAATAACTGCATTTTGGGAATGTTCTTCCGAATATACGTCTGTATAATAAAGATGTTGATGGTAAAAAACTAAGCTGTAACGAAATGCATTTGGTTAAACAGGGCAAAGACTTTCGACAGGTATGTCACTTGTTCACCCACCCCACTCAAATAGAATCCGAGTTATCTGATAATTTACTGTTTCTGAAAACTAGACTAGCCGGGCATTGACACTCCTGTAAAGCCTATCCTTAAAGGAAATAGAAAGTGCCCAATACCCTCCTCCCACTCTTTCCCCCCAATACCTTAAAAGATAAACATGTATATCTCTGAACGTAGAAAAAGATCCATACTTAACTAACGTTCACAATTTTATTGGCGAATTTGATGCATTTCAGGAATTTTTAATGTACAAAAAATATACCAAACCAATTTAAGTCTACCAAAGAAGATTTAAGAGAGAAGGATGAGAACACAAGACATATTGCACCGATAGTTCTGTAAAGTAAATTATCTGTTGTGGTCAATAAAAAACATGTATTTAAAATGCTTTCTTTGTGTTTTTTCTTCTCGTAAAATGTTGCCAAAGTTAAGATAAATAAATGCTGGTAATCTACAATGGGACCGACACTAAGCTTAGAGAAAATTCAGTTCATTCAAGTAATGAAGCCAATAATCTTCAGTCGCCACTCGACTTGGACATGCGCAAACCGCTATAGATCAGGATTACATAAAATGGCTGAAGTAGTTCGGTGGTTTCGACATGGGTAATTTTGACTAGAAATTGGTGTAATAGACTACCTGTTATATGAATTTCACTACAGAAATGAAATGAGATGGGTCATTTAGACATTGTAACCCTTAAAAGAATGTGATCCGATAACAAAATGTGACCTCAATTTATGAAAATCAAATAAGTCACTTAGATACCCTGTTTATAACAAATTTGAAAGCAAAATCTACGTATTCATAAAGGAATTCATTGCATTGTATTTCACCATTCCTATAATTGTAGTATAATATTTAACAAGATAACCAATAATTATTCTTCTGTAGTGAAATACATCACAAACTATGGGAAACATGATGATACAAATATAAAAGGTCTGTTTCATTTGGTAGTCTGTACATCAGAAGCTTGGTTTCTAAGATGACGTCACTGAAAAACTGGGCTGAGTATCAAAAATTTTAACTCTCGAAAATCAAACGAAATCTGAAAAAAATATTGAAATACGGATTAGACATAACCATTTAACCACAAGCATACACGATTACCATCAACGACTACATTCTAGCATTGATTTGCTTTTTTACCATAGGGTCGTTATAAAGGATTGTCTCCCTCTACAAAGCTCACACGGAGGCAGTCTATCACCTATTCTTTGACTTACATGCCAATCCTTGTCACATTACTGTTGAGCTGAACGCTTCCAACACAGACAAAGCAGCATGCAGCATCTAACAAAGCTTATATGAGTTTGGCCATTGCAATTTTCTATACGCAGATTCGAATAGCCTATTACTACTGCACATAATAAATGCATAAAGATAGCTACTGGTCGCACATATCATCACCGTAAACAACCCCTTATCCCAGTTATTGACAAATTAAATTTAATCAAATAATTAATGGACATCCCTTTTTTCAGGACAATACTGGATTAACTATGTGGTGCTAAGTCATGTTTCATAGAAAAGAATCTAATTGTTTATGCTCTTTCAGATCAAATTTGAGAAACCCAATTCCCGACGCTGCACCATGTAAAAAAAATGTATAATCATAACACCACGAGGGGGGTTGGGATGGCCTAGTGGTCTAGAGTGCCGCGCTTCGACCTCTAGCTGGCCGGTCACCTCTGGCTTGCGGCTGTGGTTTCGAGCCCTGGTGTGAGCGTATGTGGCATGGAGATAGGGGCGCCTTCTCAACCTCGTGGGTTTCCTCCGGGCACTCCGGTTTCCTCCCACTGCTAACGACCCCTACGCGCAAGCGAATTATTGAAATAAAAATTGAAACCATATGTTAGTCCCAAAATGACCTAGTTTGTGTCGAGTGGACTTTAAACCCCATTTCTCTTTTCTCATAACACCACGAGGACAACTAAGATTCTACCATGAAATATCTTGAATGCAAAATAATGTAGTCTAGATTGGAATACCATTCTCTATCAAACGTACAGTTATGCTACATGATTATGTTGTACTATTGAGTAATACAATCAACTTTGGTGTCTGGTGATGGCAGAGATGTTCTGATCCAGATGAAGGTCGAGGTTCGGATGTACGCCCATGTAGGAAGTCCATTAGTTATTGTATCAGGCAAAATACTAACATTTGAACAGCAAAGGGACCACGCCCGTAACCAGAGCCAGGAGCTAAGGGGAGGGGGCCAAGTCGGTGGAGCCGTGAACGGCACGGAAGCGCCGTCGAAACCACGAGCGTACCTATAGCCCCCCCCCCTCCTTAGTTGCGGGCATTGAAGAGATGAACCCCGGACTCAATTGTAATTTTTCTTCTAGAGAATACATCACCGGGTACCAATTTCCACATTTACTTGTGGCGATGGTTTATTTGCACAGATGTTGATATGAACAACATTTTGGTTATGAGTTTTATGCCCAAGTCATATCCTCGGTAACAGTTTTAAAGTAAACGAGACTGAACCAAGCCAAATCGGGTATCGGGCCAAACCTGATATACAAAAGTAATGTTTTACCTGACGTCCTTACGCTTTGGTTTCTGCTGCTTTCTGTACCAAAGATCTCAATAGTTGATATCGGTCAGAAAGATTTAAATCACCCAAGATATCATCGCCATTTCGTTTTCCACTAAAAGGAGGAAAGATGGTTTACATTTTACGCATACTATGGAATTCACTAGACTTTTATACATATATTAATATACTGTTATGTAATATAGATTTACATATATTTTCATAAAAAATTGTGATTCATTTTTTTAAAAAAAAAGAAGAACATTTAGTATTGAATTCATTCAGAAGTTAAAAATTAAAAATCAGTTCTCCCCACAATTACCGAGCAAAAATAATAATAAATATTCCCCCCCCCCCCGCCCAACGACAAACACATCCAAAACAACATTGGGAATTTATTTTACAAATGTATAATTCCAACACTATTTCTATATTTTAATGCCGTCATGCAATTAAACAGAATTGAACAGTGTATATCAAGGGAGGTAACTAAGCTATTACAACATCAATGGAAAAGCTTTAGTGTTTGTAAAGAAGGATCTATAGGTTATATGTATCATGCCACCAGACGTCTGTAACAGTCATATGATATATTTGTTCTACAAGTTTCTTTGATATTATTTATCTATATAAATAAATATAAATCAACAAGAATAATAGAAATACAACATGCCGGGAATATATCGTTCTAGCTTTAGTTAAATCATACTTTAACGATATTGATTTTCTCAAGTTAAACACATTGTGAGTGTTTGTATACGTAATTATTTAGAAATAAACTATTAAAGATACCTTCCCAGAAAAGTATTTATCGGGTGGTTATTTCCAATAAAAGTATAGACACCCAATCTTACTCGAAAAATACTGGATTACCCGAAAAACGCCCATGGGGAAAGCTCTGGGCAATATTGTCAGGGAGTGCTTGTTATTTCTTGATCATATGGTTAGTAGGTGTTTGGAACATTCAGGGGTGTCAACCGACAAAAGACCCTGCAATTAAACGGCGGAAAAAGAAGTTGACAGAAATAATTAACAATTTCCTCAGACCTCAATATGCAAATGTACAGTAAGTAATGATAAATACATTCCGAGAAATGGACCCTCTCAAAATATAGCTACGATAACAGACATTGCGTATGACAACAGTTTTTTTTATAGCCATTGATATCCCCGGCGAATACATTTTTGATTGATTGGTTACTTTGAATTATGTTTTCCATCCAAATATATAATCAAATCACAACATTTGTACCCGGGAATGTATCTTTAAACGTTCAGTAATTATTAGTGAGGAAATTCTTATAAATCTGCTTGGACATTATTTTATATACATACTAACGTTTAATACTACAGTATAGATCTAGCTAAGTTAACGACTGCGGCTACGACAATAGAAAAAAACTAACTTACACACACATAAGGTGTAAATAAGCCAATTAAACTTGTAAACTAAAGGAGTAATAATATATAAAGCATAGGTTTTATACAATTACACAGGGTTTCTAAGGTGACGAATCTAAAAACAATGGAGAAAGCTGGTGCCATTGGTGTTAAGTGGGTGAAATATGAAAAACACGAAACCTGGGGGGTATTGGTATGGGGGGACCATGTAATGTACTATGAAACTACAAAGATGGAGATACTGTTGTATGGGTGGGGGTGATAGTGACGGTGTCATAAAGCTGAGGGTATTGGTGTTCAAGTGGTGGTGATACACGATGTCACAATGAAAACACAAAGCATGGTGGTATTGGTGTTCAGGGATGGCTACTATTTTTAAGGTGCGGATAGTTGGGCTGTGGCTATACATGATATTTACGTACATCCTAAGTGGATCAAATTGGCCATGAGCTACAAGACCTCCGTTATTTGTTAAAGCTATAAGGGCCTGTAACTCTGCTATTCTTTGATCAGCTCCAGATCTTCTCACTCTGGGGAAGTAAAATTAATACATCTTAACAACGTTTCCAAAAGGAATAAAATTATTTCAGAAGTGAGTTTTCGCAAATTTTTCTTTAATATGTGCTTTACGTACATAAACTCACTATATCATTTAGCGAGTACGTTTGTAATTTGAAGTTACGTTTCCCAAGTTCCTTTCATAAATCAATAATTTGGAGGACTGGACATCAAGGGTGGGTCTATTTTTGGAGTGCTGTATACTCTTAAAAAGAAATCCTCAACTGTTTCTAGTATAATGTAAAACTGCCCATATGAGAAACCATATTTATCTCTCTATCAGTACCCTGTGTTTAAAAATATCAGATAGTATATCAGTTATGATACGCTAGACACTGTCAGCAGCGGGCCCGTAGTAACGGGAGGCTATTACCCTCCCAAATATTTCGCCAACAATAATGATTTCTTAGGAGTGTTCTTAGCCGGCCACATCCTCAGCCCCTCCAAAAAATTCCGTAGCCCCACGAAATTTTATGAGCTGGCTACGGGTCCGACTGTCAGTCGTTGGCATTCCAAATTCTGATAAAAATGTCATATCTCTGACTTTAAAGCCCCAATAACACTCTTGTTGTAATTGAATAATATGTCCCAATCTTTATTCTGGTCAACAAATTGTATTATTTTACAATATTCAAATAAATTGATGATGCAAATTTCATCGTAACACACCTAATTTAAAAAATTGGAAAAATTCAACTACATGATTTGAAAAGGTTAACGTAATGTGACTTGGATTTTAAAATATTTTCGAACCCTCTGGACAAGTAAAATATGATGTAATGTATAATTTACACAACAGGTAGGACACATAAACATCTGGTACTTAGAATAAGACTATTATTTATTTTCTAGAGCTGCCAAGCCAGCAAGAGTGTTATTGTCCCTTTAAGGGTTGGCGTAATCGTTAAAAAAATGCCGTGTTCCTACAATTGTATAGCGTTTAAATAACACCCAAAGTCCAAATTTGTAGTTGCTAGTATTAAAGGTATTTTAACGCTAAAGTTGATGTTGATGAAATTGTACCCTTTAAATTTTGAATGACAATTATAGTAAAAAAAATGCACTCTTCTGGTTTACATCATGTGTTATTATTAATATTCATTAAACGTGACGTATGTCAATTAAAAAGAAGAAACAATATGAGCTTGTTTTTTTATAGGACATAGGTTCACTTTCATTATTGTTCTTCATGATGTAATACCAACCAATATATATGAGGTATTTTATTATATCCAGCTGAGATATATGTACCGGTAATGACTATGTGAATGTAATAAGAGTTATTACTTCTTCCTGACAACGATATAAATTATGACCGTCATAACAACCGACACCTTATTAGTTGTGTCGTACTTGAGTTGGAAATCTACAGGTAGAACAAATTAATAGGCTATCATTTAATTCATCCATCAGATCTGTGAAGACGTGCATGCTTCTGATATAATATTACCATTTAATATACTTACGTGGTGGTTCAGCTGCACGAAACATGTTTCTGGACATGCGCATTATACAGTACGATATATAATTAATGATAGTATATAATATTGTTGGTATGCACACAATACACAGTTTACATGTAGAATAAGAGAATAAAGATGGGTGATCTGGTTGATTTAGGTAGGAATATAATGTTAAATGGTGTGTTAGGTTGATTAACGATAGATTAACCTTTTATTTCGGCGTATCACAACATTAAACTAACAGGTAATGCAGTCAAACCAACACAACCTGGAAATCTAAATATTAATGCTACCAAATGTCAATATCGTCTAGCCTCGATCCCTCCAGCACCAAACTGATGTCGCTCCGACTACAGCGAACACAAGCCTGGACAAAATAGCAACTATTGAATATATTTTATAAAGTCAAGTGTCATACAAATATTCTTGCGTTTTATGATTGGTCGCTTGGATAAAAAATGACGTTGTATTTGAATATTTTGAAGAGTGGTTTCTACCACGTAATTGAAACATTTCTTAAAACTGTATACGTGAAAAGCTAGACAACCAGCCATCTCAACACAATGGATGCTACTTTGTCCAAACTAATATTAGTGGTAGCCGAAATTGTTACAATTTAGATGGACGCGATCGTACATATCGCAAAATAAATTAACACACCGAATTCAACACCCAAACCAAGGAGATCATGTCATAGATAATTATATTTAACGAGATTATTTAATCATCAAATGCATATGTAGTATATATGATATTATCTGATCACATGCCCATTATATAGTTCATCCACGATTCATATGCTCCATGCCGTCTATAATAGACCAAACCTGTGGTGGACATTTACAACTCCACATGCTATATTCCGACAGCCTCGAGGTGGATGACGTCCACCTAAAGCTATCCAAGCTAGAAATTCAGCAGTTTTCAAATCCGCAGTTTGACGCTTTGATCTGCAATTTAATCATAACCATCGATGCAATTTACAGCAGTTAACAAACAAATCAAAGAAATACAAAAGTACACGGGGTATTCCCAAACCAATGATGTGTGACATAGTGCGTTACAAGTCGCCGATACGGATGACGTAGCGACAGGCCAAGCATTACAGGTTTACCGCCTTAATTCATTTAGCCGCCAATGCATATATAATTTAAAGAATAACTGCACTTATTTTGAGACCGACTTCTCCCCTTCATCACTCCCACCCACATTTACGTGTATCATTCCTATCATTTCTTTATTCAAAATCGAAGGTACCGAGAAGTTGATTTCGGGGTAATTCAAACATGCGCTAAGTTTCCGAAACAAAATTTAAGAAGCACATGTATCTTTATATAAAGTTGAAAATTTGGAGCTCTTTCCTTCATATGTTTGGAGAATCCACTAAAGTGTCTGTATTGGAAGCCTCATACGAAGGCTAGTAGGAACGGTATATTTAATGGTCGAGTTATTGTTGTAGCGTCTTATTTAGATGTAGGTTAACACTACATATTCTTTAATGAACTCCAGCTGTTAAGTCGGATCATGCTAGAGACAATGGGAGTCTGACGTTTTGTTGAATTACATTAATCACAATTATAGTAGAACTGCAGAAGCTAAAATCAATAAAAAGAATCTAAATAGATATGTTCCGAATGCAGTAATATATGTACCTTCAGAATAACATCATAGCCTGGTACGGTTAGTATACAATAAAGCGGCCTAATCATAATCACATATATATTTGTGTCCAAAGTCTCTCCCAGAACCGGATTTTTACTATTCTGAGACTGTCAATGGTCTTTAGGCAAATAATTCTCAATAATATAGAATTGCCATCTTTAAAGGATTTGAATGTTTCCATGCATTTAATTCCTTAAGAAAATTGATATCTCACACAAAATGCATTTGAAATGAAAAGGCAATCGGGTTAACTTTCGATTTCCATCTGTCAGAAGATCGTTAACGTACTGTCAGTGGTATGCACGAGTGTTTTGTACCATCCGAAGGAGCATTCTGTATTATCCTAAATGTTTATGTTAATCAGTCTATTTCACGATTATTCGGCCTTCAGTGTAATAAACCAACGTTTTCATTCCTCCAAAAGACAATAGATAGATAGGGGATTTGCTTAACTCCCACTCGACAAAAAACTAGGCCACTTCGGGAATAAAACGGTTTAATTTTATTTCAATAATTCGCTTGCGCGTAGGGGTCTTTAGCAGTGAGAGGAAACCGGGGAAAGCCCACGAGGTTGGACAGGCGACTCTACTCCTTGTCGTGTACAAGTGGCGAATCACGAGGTTGGACAGGCGACCCTACTCCTTGTCGTGTACAAGTGGCGAATCGCCACCACTTGACTCAGTGAAAGACATTATAATACAACGCCCAATAGACAATAACCTATTAGTAGTGCTCCTACGGTTAGGAATTTTTGTTATTCGAATAGCCGTAGCTATTAACCGGTTAGTAACCGTTAACCGTATGGTATCAATTTTAAACATAAAACAGAGCTTGTCAGGAGCTACGAGTCATTACTCGTGCGCACGCTATACTCGCCTTATTAAAGGCATTACACGCGCAAAAATTTCAGGAATTTTTTCAGACATGTACAATTCTTTAATGAAAATTTAAACTATCTAAGGCCGTAGCTATTTATTTACCTGGTTAACTTGGTTCATTTGAAACATTTTTTTAATTCAATATAACGATAATATACAAAACAATACTCAATTTCCCTTCGTACGTGACAGACGGCGATAATATTACGATTACACAATGTCACTAAGAATAGAATAAAGTAAATTAGAAGGCGTCTATTGATTGGACAATAAAGAAATAATTCCTCGCTTGCAAGTAGAATTTTTATGATTGGTTAATTTAACTGAAAACCAAAGTAGAATTCATTCGAGAAATTACGAGATATGAAACGTGTTCAATGCCGTAACGAATCTAGTATAATGTCATTTTCTAGCCTTTATGATTATATTTTGAATGGTGGTTACGTTTTGAAGTAAATAATAAACAAGGTAGAATATAGTTAGAAATGCCGAGAAGTATTTAGATTGGATTAACAATAGCAAAAGTCGAACGAGGTCCGTTGACTTTGCCGTATGACAATACGAGTGCTATTAATAGTATCATTGTTTAGCAGTCGACATCGTTGGACGACTGTTACATTCTAAAATTTTAAAAGATCAAATACAAAATTACAACGGGCAAGTTTTGTTATAAAGAGGAATATAATCAGACACAACTCTATGTAATGGGGGACATCTCCGAATATCCGTACCGTTGAATTCAAACCGTTTAACCATCCAGTTCTAACCGTTTACGGCTATCCGACTAGTCGTAGGAGCACTACCTATTAGTATGTCCTTTATATTTACATCCCGTTTCAAAAGTCTGTGATCTATTGACCTGACTTTATCCCTCACTTAGCCAATGAAACAATGTTGGTTCTTTGGTAGTGCTGTTTTAAGCCAATCAAATCAGACTTGAAAGGGAATAAACATTATGTAAATAAGTATATTATTATTTGAACCGGACCACTATTGGCAATTCTAAAGACTAATCTGGGTAGAAATAATGACACGTTCATGGGGAGTACTGGCCAAATTGCATGGGGATTTCTCATTTTGTAAAAGACAGAGAAAACAAAGTGACTGGGTTTAATACTCCCATTGTCTATAATGTAATATATATAGGTTAGTGAGTTCCTCCAGACTGGCATTCACACCAGTTTAAAGCTAAACCAGTTATCTGAAGCTATTCGGAACCAGCTAAATTTGTTGTGATTGCTTAACAAAATGTAAAGCAGATTAACTTTGTTTACTGTGAAAGCTACCTACCGATATAAACGTTCTATGTTATCAATATGGCGAGACGATGGGATTGTATCGGACACGTTTGATTTTATTACTTGAGATTTATCAGAATGGAATGAACGAACATCTCATTATTATCTAAATTCCAGGAATATATGGTTGATTACAAGATTTTGGATCAGTTCCCGAATTCTACTACTCATCTTGTGGTTGTCCTTGCAGCCGACACGCATCGAAATAAGCATAAGATTATATAGGGTTACTTGCCATACCCGTTGTCCCTTGTCATAAGCCACTGCTACTATCGGCACAGTAGACACGAGAAATATAAAAATAGGTGTAAATAAGGAATTATGATATTTGACAAGGGTGGAAGTTAACCAGGGTCGCTTGTTTACAAAAATACCCCCATCCCAACGTTTTCTCATGTGGCCCAGGAGGGGATAATCAAAAGTAATTTATTCCACAGCCAGCGATCAGCTCTCTATTGGAAAACATGCGTTGTACTTGCCCTGTACCACCTACACCACATGTTTTAGTGACAACCTGTTATATATCCAGAAAAGAGTCCTCATCTTTCATGTTATATTAATGTTTCAGATGACCCCCACACACTTCCCATTATGGGAGATTAGATAACGAACTGGAAGTTCTTACTATAATAGCCAAAAACTAGATAATATAAAGGGAATTTGCTGAAAATTTCAGTCAACTTTATTCAATCTGAACCGAGATAATTAGTTTTTGAATTTAGGCCAAGCCTAGATCATATCTAAAGTCGGTACGATAAAAACAGGCTCGAATATCCATTTTTTGATTAAATCATCAGTCAGCGTTGAGCAGCAAATCGGATTCAAATCCAGTAAATATCACAGACTACCGATGTAATTGAGAGTTGATTATGGTCTGGCTAAGCTAATTAATATCAAATTAAAAATGGATAACATTTTAGACCTAAAGAAAGACCTGCAATAGGCAGATTTAGCTATTATATAACGTATGTTTAATAAAATACGATATACAACATTATCCAACATAGTATAATATTTTCAAAATTTAGAGATGTTCGCGAGTCCATATATATAAGCATTCTTCTATAGTCCTTGGTTTTATTATACCATTACATGGTTGGTGTCAGAATGTACAATTATAATATATCGTGGTTTTAAAGGGTTTCACCGGACACTCGTACAAACTAATTACCTCTAAATAAACCAGTGACTGGCCTATTGATAATTTGATGAACCTAGGCGACTTTCAATTTTATTTAATCTGAAATTGGTGGTCTTACTAATCACCGTTCAACAACAGATCTTGCACTTTGGTCAGGGAAGCCATAGTTTTTCCCTGTCGGTATTACGCTAATTTTTCAACATTTTATTTAAACATACATTATGGGAGAGCAAAAACTGACTTTTGTCGGTCTTCCTTTGAGCCTCAGATGTCATAGAAATTATAAATTAGATCTTTATTTAAACAACAAGCCCAAAATGAACACTGTAGACCCACGGATGGCTTGGATTGGGCTCGGATTAAAACAGGATTTCGTCGACTGATTTAATCACTATGGCGTCGTGGGTGGGGTTTCTCCGTGACGTTGACGTCATCATACTTCCGGAAATTATTCATAAAAGACAGTGATGACCGAGGCTATACACAAGCTTCACTAGATACCTTTTAAACATTACTTGATGATCGAGACTATGTAGGTGGAGTTAACGCCTGTCAATCAACAATCGGCCATAGTGGGAAAAGGGTGTCGATGATTTTAACCACCATTTCTAGTAAAAAATTATAGTGGTAACAACTTTGTTCAGGATAAAGTTATTTGACTGAAATTTTCAATATATTCTTGTTTCAACATCTATTTTTGAACTTTTATAGCAAGAATGGCTAACTCCTCGTCAAAATCTCCCATAATGTATCTTTAAGCTTAATTATGCCAGTTTTTCATTTTTCATTGGATATGTGATGTAGAATAATGCATATTTGCGTGTCATTGATAAAATAAACCCAATTCAACCATTGACGGTGATTAGTAGGACCGGAAATTGAAGTGAGAATGGCCTCTGTAACAGTTCAGCGGTGAATAAATATTACCTGCTAAGGCTGTTGTGAATAGATTTTGTTTCTGTGAACGTTGATAATAGGATAACTAAAACCAGGGAAAATAAGGCAACTCCGAACCTGGGCATCTTTACTGGCTGAAAATAAGGAAAATAATTTACGTCACATAAAACATAAAAAAGTGTGTAACTTGGGGATTACATCATCGACGAAGAAGTCCATATGAAAATGATAATTTGTTTAACGTCCTCCATTATACACCAACCTGGATAATAAAGACGGGTATACGAAAACCATGGCACACCTTCCTGGAATACCAACTGGCAATTCATCCAATCAAAGATCTTCTCTTACACAAATTTATAGTCGTATTGACCTTGAGTCTAGATTCAATTGTAAACCATTTTTATTACATTGTTTGAATTTTACAGCCTGATAATTCCGAAGTTGAAATGGTATAATAAAGGTACCATTGACCAGATAACGTGCGTTTGTCTGCTCTATTCAAAATGAACGAAGTGTGTTTCATTTGAGGTTTCGTCAACGCAATATTTTTGATATTTTGAGGCCTTAATCCTCGAGCGAAATTTAGCGAGCAAACATGACAAAAACAACAACTCTTAAAATGGAGGGGGTGGTGGTGGTGTTGGATTGCCGAATGGTTAGCACGCGCGCGCTGTATCATACGGTCTGTCATTGAGTCAACTGGCGGGGTTTCGATTCTCGGTTGTACGTGACAAGGAGTAGGGTCGCCTTCCAACCTCGTGGGTTTTCTCCGGGTCCTCCAACTTCTAAAGACTTCTACGCGCAAGCGAATTATTAAAATAAAATTGAACTATATGTTAGTCCTGAAATGACCTAGTTTGTGCCGGGTGGACCTTAAACCCCATCTCTCTCTCTCTCTCTCTCTCTCTCTCTCTTATAATGGAATACAATCAATACATATAGCACAGCGTACTGCATGGTAAATAATTTTTCCCGGGCAACAACAATTACACAGAGTTCTTTCACGACGTGCAAAAGAGCAGCGGAAACTGTGCTTTGAAAATCTTAAATGTTCCTCTGGGCGGCTAATAAATGGTTTAATTGTGCGCTTTTGATCATAAGGTCTGTCATTGGGTCAAATTGCGTGGTTTCAAACCCACACTTGTACGTATCAAGCCCCTTGTCCAACCCTCTGATGTTTTCTCCGGATCCACCGTTTTCCTCTCACAGCTAAAAACCAATACAAACAAGCGAACTATTGAAATAATATGGAACCATATGTTAGTCCCGAAATGATCTTATTTGTGTCGAGTGGACACTAAACATCAGTTCTCCCTCTTTCTCTTGACCGCGGAAACTGGGCTTTATAAATCCTAGTCGAGAACCAAAGTTTCCTGTCTAATCGACTACTACTGTAAGAACATCCTGTGCATCTTTATAAAACCGTGATGGTGAAAACGTAAATGTAATGAACGTCAATTTCAGAATACGTTGCCTTGTGTTATTTAAACAAGAAAAACACGATCGTGTATTCGTTGAAATCGAAGAGATATCACAGTTCCTTTCTTGCTTTACGAATTAAATAGCCGAGATATTTCATTTCTTAGAAGGAATTTTTCCATAATTAATACAAATCGACCAATAACAGATTTTGATTTTTAATTTAACTTGAATGAATTAATGCACGTGTAATGCAAGATAATAGACCGACAGAATGTTCTGGTAAAAAGGAAGAATATACTATCCCGTGCACATCATCTCACTACGACCTCCCCCCCCCCACTCCGGTCCACCCCATACTCCCTGCTCCGCCAACTAGAGTCTAATTTATCTTCTAAATCTATCTACATTACATAAGCCAACAAGCATAATAATTATTTTAAAGCGATCAGAGATTTTGTATTAGTAAGTTACATTATACATTATTAGCACTCCCTTTATTTCATATTGATTGCATTTCTAATAAATACATGTACAATGTCAGGGGCTACATTAGTAAATGAAGGTATTTATAGTTTTTACAACAATGGCGCCTTAAATATAGTTAATCATTTACATGCCAATGTTTACTAAGGTTATTTCTGTTGTGCAAAACATTAATATTTTTAATGTTCAAGAAACTTGCACAAGCTGTTTATATCACGATTTGATTTTCTGTTGATGATTTTATTAATCTTGAAAAGTTTTTGTCAAGGAGTTTGTACATTTCAACCCCCATGTGCTATTACATATAGTGGAATTTTATTTTCTATAATATCCATAGTTGTTCAGTTGTATATTATTTAATCTTTAAATTACCAATCTATTGATGACATCTGGCTTATATGTAAACAAATAGTCTTATCTTTTAGTAATTAAACAACCTTATCTTTACACAGTGGAGAGAGGGGGGGGGGTGAAACTGCATCACTCAATAACAGACTTTATGATTTGTACGGGTTACACAATTCGTACACCCCCCCCCTTCTAAGAAGTAAAATAACAACCTTTCAATATTTCTGGAATTTTATGGAAAGTTAAATGTGTTGAATAATACGGTTCATTATGTGAACGATCACGATTTAGAATTGTGACTAAAATAATTATGTAATAATAAAAGAGTTAATTTGCTTGACAATACCGCCTACGTAAATTGTTTTCTTGCAGTTTTTATTACTTTCAAGGACTGCATTTTGACATAATGATTTAAAATTGTATGACGTTTTGCAACCATACAAGTATAAATGTATATACCATGCCGCCAAAGTTTTAGAAATATTTTCCTGCAGATTTATGAATTGGTTATTTTTTTCTTTCATTAAGCCATTTTTTTATCGTTAATGCTATTTGTCAAAAACACCATGACTATTTTAGAATACAATCTAATAGATGTTTAAATTAATGAAATAATCAAAAGAAAAAAAAAGAAAAAGAAAAAAAAAAGAATATGAATATACCTTTTGTTAAAACAGCTAATACCTCCACTGAATTCACTTTTCTCTTCTTTCTTTAACTGTCTGCCTTTCTTTTTTTTTAAATTCTTGATTGTCCCTTCTTAATGAACGAATCAAGATAAAACTGGGATTTATATAGTCCGCGGAAGTGTACTGCGTGACTGGGCGTAAAGAGGCTGATGGAAGCGCGGATATTTACTCTGCACGCGCCACTTGATATAATCAATATAAACTCATCAATCAAACGATAGGAAGAAAAGTTGAAATTTATTACGGACATGTTTCAACTGAACATACTGACAACGTATTATTATCGCAGTGATACGAACAATTCTCAATTGACAAATATTTCAATACGACTGGAGAAATGTATCAATTGTAGCTGTAGTTAACAGTCAGTTGACAAGTGTTAATTGTAGTTTTACGACACTAAATATTCTTTAATTGACACACGGACCTTTTCCAGTTGCTTATTCCATGGACTCTTGTCATTTTACCAAACTTTAACTGGTTTTAAATAAAATTCCACTGATACGAAACCAGGATAATATTCATTTATATGTAACATAGATTTGAGTCCATTCGTTCTGTTGAAAATTCAACTTGCGACAATTTATTTAATATGGAACTAAAGGATTATCCAATAACTATTGAAACAACAGTGTATTTGTATAATGTCTTCAAGAGTCGTAAAATCTTTTGGATTTAATTAATATAGTTTTTTTTTTGTTTACACAAAATACAGTTTTGGAAGCATATAATAGTAAACTGTTTATAAATACATTGTCTGACCTTTAATGGACAGTTTCCCTGAGTGACGGCATGTATTTTCAGTAAATATGGGCTTGATTATGGACTTGTCATGTGAATAAATGTCTAAATAATACTTTATATAACATTTGAAGCCAGTAAAAACGCACGGCAATAGGCAAATTCCACTTTATTATACATATAATGCTTGATAATAGACCGTCTACCGGAGTCCCTGTAGTGTTTCTGCTTTGAATGGCAACATGGTCACTTTTAAGCATACTTTTAAATCATTAATCAAAAAGACAAAAACAAGCGGAGAATTTTACTTAATAAAATAAAACAGCTATACATAAATAAATAGAATAACCCATCTATTTAAATTTCATAGTGAAAGAAACAAGTCATTTGTAAGTATTTTAAATTAATCTTATATACATTGTACAGCCTATTAATCGGTAAAGATCACGCTCAACCAGATAAGTTTGTACTTATTGCACACAGTCTTATTAGTCTTATTTAGGCGACATTATTCAAGTTGATTCTAAATCATTCGTAAAATTATGTCTCTTCCATGACCTATATATCATCTAATTAGGCGGTTTACTTTTCTGATGACCTAATGACTCCCATTTCTTATTGCACTGTTAAGAATGGAAATAATTCAAAACCATGAGAAACCGTAAAATGTTACGTTTCACCGCGGGGCTCCGACAAAGTGCTATCAATGACAACAGTAGGGTCAGTCAGCTCTACTCATCTTGTTCATATTGTTGTTCATGCACGATCCACATGAAACTTGGCATGCCTATTCCTAGGACAATTGCGCATCCATGGACGCACTTTGAATTTTTGATATGACGTCAAATTCCAAGATGCTGAGATTGCGTCATGCTTAGTTCCTGGTCGATGGGACGGCCGCACCCTGTTACTTGCCACTATATACCTATACATTTGTCTACTGGCATAATATTAAAGAGATTTACAGTGTGATTTCAATATCATTACACAATTTCTTTTTTACCTCTTCGTACCATTAGGCAACCACGATGGCTTAGTTTAGTGAGTAAGGAGTTGGTTAGCTGACCTTGGGATTCCGTCTTCGATCCCTGCGTTAGCCAAGAAAGTTCATTGAGATCTTACGGTGTGATTCCCCGCTTGTCCACAGTGTCGTTCACGTAAAAGATTCCTTGGCAGATGGAATTGATATTAGTGTCGGGACAAAATTTCCCTCATAGCACGCTGCATGGCGTATGTCAGTCTTCATTAGCCCAGTCAGAGGAAATCAGTACAACGTTAAACCCCATTTCATTTCTTCGTACCATTGAAACTGGAGTCACAGTGGCCCAGCTGACTAGGCGTCCACGGTTTGATCCCAGGTTATTCGAGGAAGTTCCCCGAAAATTTTCGGCGGGCTTCCTCCTTGTAAGTGGTGCAAGACGGAGAGCCTGGCAAGGACAGTGTCTAATCTATCAGATGGGAGGAAAACCCGAGGTCCCGTGTGCACGTTGACGTACACATAAAAGAACATTTGCCAGCTGAAATTCGATAATAGAGTAGGCTGTAGCGCCGCTCTCAGGGCGAATTCTTTCTCATAGCACACAGTATGGCGTTAGCCCAGTCGGTGCAGCAAAGTCGGACCCATTTCATTTACCGCTGAAGCTGTATACTCAAGCCAAACGCTGCGCTCTAGTTTGACCAACGTAGACAGTTTGCTCTAAATCTATAATAAGTATCGCATCTAAAAACTGCTCTCACAATGTTCATTTCTTAAGATGCTCACCAGCCGCGACGTCTGAATAGTTGTTAATATATGGGTTTCATACCTAATATCCATAATCAGCCTGGTAAAAAAATAGAATTAAAATAATGGACGACCCTACCACTGACTATCTGACACTATCTTCCAAAGATGGTGTTACATCATTTATATATGTTATTATCTCACTTACGTATTCCTCTTTAAGAACAACTGTGGCAATTATAAATATGAAGGATTATGCATTTATTCCCACACGTTTAAATTAGATTATTCTAAACAAAAAAATGGAACGTATAATAAGCTATTTTTATTTAATTATTGATATTATTACAATAACGTTATTGCTCTGAGACTAGAATATCCGTGTTTCAGCCAAATTCCCTCGACGTAGGAAATCAGGTATTACAGGTCATCATACCAACAAATTGTCGATTATTAATTATTAATAACTATACAGAATTTTATATTTATATATACGTTAATACTTGAACTTTGTAAAAATCTAATTACACCGTATATCTCTATTTCATTTCGTTTTATGGTTCTGATTGTTTTTGCACTACATTCAAACATATTATTACTGCTATTCCGAAGGTTGACGGCCCTAACCCTTATGCACGAGACTTCGGTTGCTTTGTGAATAGATCATTAGCAGACAATTATTTGTAGGATAAAAAAAAATGTACTATTATAACTTACAATTACAGTGAATGTGGAGAAGTATGATTTCGTAACTTTTGTTCAACTCCGTTTGTACTGTATTTATAAAATATGTTTAAAATCAACAATGATAAAACTTGTCATATCATTGAGTCCAGTAAAATAAAGAATATAAAACGAAATAAACCGAATAACGAAATGAAAAATATCTGATTTTAATTATATTGACTTTGTGATTGTATAAAAGCTGGCGAAAGTTACAAGACTTAATACAAGTTTGAATAAATATACACAAATCTTTAATATTTACGCAAATTCTTGTTATGTGTAAATATAGCATGCTCATCAAGGATTACATCGGATTTCTTATAGGATGACGTAATATAATAAGAAATGCGCGTGTTTTCTTTTTCTATAATTCATTAGTGTTTTTTTTTGTACGATGTAATTCAAACTTTCTAACATTTCAATTAAGACTGATCTCTAGTTCCACTTAGACCAAACCAGATACGTTGATGTTCTAAAATAAACCATAGAATCTATAATAGTACTTGTGAGAATCCGAATAATAGTACGTCATCAGATTTACTCGTATATTTTTGGGCTTTCCAAACAATAAATAAAGTTAATGCCGTATTACACAAGAAATGGTGACGTTTCACGGAAACGTAGTAATTTGCACGAAGCATATTTTATGTTTGACATCAAGAGTTAGGCCCCAACGGTAATTTAAAGTAGAAATGCGTAGTTTTGTTCACTTACTCGACGAAAAATCAGTCGTGTAGAACGCATAAATAGACAAGCTTCATATCTAATTTACAATTGTTCCCGCTCCTAATCCTGCGCTTTTAATGGTCGAACTTCCGTTTGTTTAGTATTCTGTATGGATTAATTCTAAACACGAGCTGAACACGTTCATCATGTCAGAATTAATTACCCGTGATTTTGGATGTTGGTTCATTTCACATTCTGCAGTCTTCTAAGTTTCCATGATCCATGTTAAGGAATATTATCATCACGTACAAATCTTGGCTATGAATCCAGGCATATTTATTCTAAACTAATTCAGTGCTGACTTCTCTTTCGTTTCTGCCATGTCATTGCTGCAATTTATCATGAACCTTGTCCATGGTTAGCCCGCTATTCATTTGGGGTTATTTTGGCCATTTTATGGATTGACTGCCCGAGCTTGTTTTGTATATTTTTTATGATTGAGGATGAGTGTACCTGGTTAAGAATGAAATGAAATCGGGATTAACGTCCTACTCTTCTGCACCTAACCTGGGCTAATGGAAGATTGATAAAGAGTATAACTACATGGGTCATCCATGTCAAGAGGGCCACGGTTGGGAAATCGATCCCCTCGAATAAACGAATAAAATCTGGAAAAATATATGCTATTGTATTAGAAACCTAATTTTGTGGTCTGTAGCTTGAAAATTGTCTGTGATACGGGAAATTGTGTTTCATGAGTTACCGATAAGATTTTGAAACAAAATATGTATCCATTATTCAGATATCTTGTTTTTGTCTTTCTATTGAAGATATTTAAATTTTCTGGATTTTGTAGAGCTCCGGGGAGTAACAAAGTAACAGATATAGGCCAAAATGTTGGCATATTTAGAGAATGCCGGTAGTACTATGTAAGAAACATGCGTACGCCTAAACGCAGCAATCGAAAATCTGAAACTAAGTGGAAATATATGTTGTAATAATGTCTCCAGCATAAAACTATTCTTGTCACGTACCAGCTGATATTCGAAATGTTAACTTGATCCGACTAACGGTTCTTGGGATAGGGTCCTCACAATTTAGGGTTTTCTGCCAATATGGGCGTGGCCGACATTATTCAAATGACCATAACCCAGTAACCGATCGGTGAAAATTGCTGGAATAAGTATTTCTGGGGTGGGAAAGAGGATAACTTAATGTGATTTTTACTTGCTTATGAAACATATTATTCCCCCAATTGTTTTACATTTTGTATAAAACATGTTGGTCTACATTTTTCATGAAAGGTCACAATGGTCTACAAGATCAAATTCAAAATCTAAACGTCAAAAATAAATGCCGATTGGGAATTCACGTGGAATTCCCATTCCAGAAATACATATTCCAGCAATTTTGACCTATCGGTTACTGGGTTATGGTCATTTGAACCATGGCGGCCACCCCTATTTTGGCCAAAATTCACAACATTTGGTGGACTGTAACTCAAGAACTGTTCGGCGGATCAACCTAAAATATAAAATATCAGCCGTTTCAGCTCCAATAAAAGCAAATTTCGGCAAAATTTGACCCAAGACACAGATTTTGAATAAATCAAAATCAAATTGAGATGGAATGGTGCAAAAATGGTTTTAACATAATTTATTTGTTGCTGTACAAACTATTATAATTTTACCAAGTTTCAGATTTAAGGTTCACATCAACGGGGTTCAATCGGCTCGATAATTGACATGGAATGACCCAAAACACAGGTTTTGAAAAAATCGAAAAAACATTGAGATGGAATGGGACAAGAATGGTTTAAACGTATGTTTGAGACATCCGTACAAACTATAATTCCACAGAGTTTCAGATTTTTGGTGCTCATTTGCCGAGCTTTATCGGCTCGAAAATACGAGGCAATTTTCAAAAATTTGTTTCTGAAACCAGTGAAGATGCGCTTTCAAATGTTTCTTAGTTAAAACTAGCCAACTCTTGGGCCTATATATCAAGTACTCTCTAGCTCTTAGGGCATTACAAAATCCAGAAAATATACAGTTGCAGCAATTCTTTTTTTTTGGCTTTTCATGACCAAGTGGCATGCGAACCCTAACATTCACCTGTAAGCTGATTGCAGATTCACAATTTGCACAAAAAGTTCTGTTAGGCTGCCATATTGAAGCCCTGGCCCTATCTTGATATTACAAATCGGAAGTTTATTTTATATACCATGTACTGGATAAATATACCACAGGCATGCCGGAGATGTATCTTTGGGAAGTTAAAGGAACAGGGTCGGAATCCCAGTTCAAGTCTTGTCAAATCCACGAGTCTTTGAAAATTCGGCAAAGATTGGGGTGGTGTGGAATGCCGATTGGTCAGCGTGCGCAGGCAGCATCACGAGGTCTGTGATTGAGTCAACTGGGGTGGTTTCAATTTGCCGATTGTACGTGACAAGGAGTAGGGTTTTCTCCGGGTCCCCCACTGTTAAAGACCCCTACCCGCAAGCGAATAATAGAAATACAATTGAACCATATGCTAGTTCCGAAATGACTTCGTTTGTGTTTAGTGGATGTTGAACCCCATTTCTCTCCCCGTCTCTCG
Source organism: Patella ulyssiponensis (assembly GCA_963678685.1). NCBI lineage: Eukaryota > Metazoa > Mollusca > Gastropoda > Patellidae > Patella > Patella ulyssiponensis. The sequence goes on from OY783231.1 coordinate 50,108,792, forward strand.
GACAATATGACAAAAAGGACACCTTGAACAAGTGGATATTTCCATAAATTGTTTTTGTTCCAGTATTATTTTACTTTGTTGCAGTGTTAACCAAGCGTTGTATGAGTCGAGTTCATGTTTATCATTATTTGTCAATTTCATTATTAAATACTGCACCAAAAACAAAGTAATTAGCATTATTAATTATTATTAACTCATTTTTCCGTCTCATGTTGTGGAAGGTTAACAACGCCAAGGACCCATTGGACAACCTGTTATAAGGCTAAATGAGCTTATTATATGTCCAGCCAAAAGAATTATTTTTGATTGTATAATCCATGAATCAGGAAAGTAAATGGTTTGTAATTATTTCAATTGCACTGATAACACAATATTTCATCTAACGTGTGATGGCATGATCTGTTTCGGAGATTTAATGTAGTAATGAGTGCACAAAGAAGAATACTAAAAGTATAATAAATAACACCAAGTTCTTAAGTTTGGTATTAAATCTTAATCTTACATACTCGGTATATTTTATTGTTTTTAACTTGAAATTGATAGCTATACTCACACCCCCGTACATCCTATGACAAAATAAAACAATACTAAATCAAACACCCCCGATTTCTCCTAAATCTATCGTACAGAAATACTCTTATCGTGTATCTAAAATGGCTTGGAACATCAATTGCCAACAACGAGACTCTTTCAGCGGGGTTTTCATGTTGGGGTAGTGAGTGAGGCCCACCGTCTCAGTTATCCCGATAACTTAAACAAATACCAGAAACCAAGAAAGGTAACATTTAAAATAATTCATTTTTGGAAATTTAGAAACGGATTGTGGAACCTGTCAACTTTGTTATCAGTACATTATAATGTTTGTTTAATGTTAATAAATGGATTTATGTACAATAATGTTAGAGGGGTTGGAGGAGTCTGGGTTGGTTATAGCAGATTGGTCTGCCATTGAGACAATTGGTGTGGTGTCCATTACAGGAGTGTACGTGACAAGAAGTAGGGTCGTCCACATAACACAGTAGTTACATCCGTCCAAGTAAATCATTCTAACAATAATACACCATGTTATATAGATCACTCTGGCCACGTCGTTGATTCGGACGCACTCGGCTGGTTATCGCCATTGAAGAAACCATCCCTGTCCGGATGGGTCGCATTATTCTGTTACGTATTTTTGTAAATATTTTTTTTTCATTTAAGAGTGATCGAAGCCAGTACCATTACAGACCCGAGACTGTACACGTCTGTGGACGTATACGGCTGGCCCTCGGACCATTCACATTGTTTATATTCATTTATTTTTTGCAATGTATATATTCTGTCTTGTCCGCAAATTATCCTGTAGACTTCATTTTGAGTGCAGTCCTCCTGTACTGACTATAAAGATTGTATTTCATAACAATTCCCACCCAAAGGTGTCAGATTGGTAATAAAAACATGAAGAATATTTAGAGAGACATTACACAGTTGCCATATGTTATCACTTGAGAACAAGATAACAAATGTTATTGAGTAGAATAGGAATTTATGGCAAGGGCAGAAACCCTTACATGAACACATGTAACATAATAAAACCTGATATTCATTACATGCGGTGTGGGAGGCAGAGGGGAATCCTTAGAAGGGAACAGCAAATCAAAGCGTGAAATCAGAGTAAAGTTGTTTTGAAATTTTAATAAAAAGTTGATTTCATCTGCTTTTACAAACCTAAAATTTCCCTCAATCGGAGTACCTGGCTCTGTAATTCATATATAGTTCACGTTTTTCACAGATATATTCAAATCGACACGACGGGATTGGAAGACATCGTCCTTAACTTATGTAGATTTGGTTGATGTTGAATATACAAATCATGTATATATTTCGTCGAGAATTATAAATCTCACATGTATAAGAAAAAAATATTTATAACCGCCACATAATCGACCAAGAACATAAAATAGCAACATTCAACTCCTTACAAGTGAAATACTGAAACATAAAGTCTACTCCACGAAAAAAAATATCATATAATGTTGTTGCGTTGTATCTGTAGGTATCTAAAAGATAATACATATTCAATATTTCACAGGATCTATGAGCACTGACACCAGGCCTTTCTAATAAATAGTTCAATAAAAACTTATGTTATGAAACCATCCCTCATTTCCTACAATGGTTGATATTTCCTTTCCATATGAAAATCTTTTTAATTCTAGATAATAAATACGACTAGAACATGTTTAATGATTTACTGGTATCGATTGCATATCTTAAACGCTTCTTTTTTCAAAAGATCGATTCACCATACATACCTAATACATCAAAGAAGCGTTAATGTACAACTTAATCCTCTGTAATCCACCCGACAAGCATTACCTTTAAAGCCAAAGTCTGTGGGTAACATGCTTATTAAAACAAAAATATGAGGTTCATCTAATGAAGATGCTTTTATTATATTAAGAAGGAAGATGGGCGCTATTCACGATGAGAAAAATTTCAGAACATAAAAACTTTATTTCTCATCACTCATAATTATTATCAATATTTCTGCATGACCATCTAATTAATTTTATTACAGTCGTAAAGATGCATTATGTTACTTTGTTCTGAATGAAGTAAAGACATGATAATACACAAAATATCGATCATTCATTTTTAAATCAGATTTTTAAATGGCGACCGTGTTTCAATCATGACCATCATTTTAAAATTAGATTTTTAAATGGCGACCGTGTTTCAATCATGACCATCTTATGGTCTAGCGAGGTGATCATGGGCGTGTCATGCGAATACATGTCTAATTAATAGTTTATATAGCATTTGAGACTCTTACATAATGCATCGTTAATAACCTTATAATTTATCATACTACTGTATTACCAGCGGTTAGCAAACATGTCAAGCATATTATAACACATAATAAATTTCAAAATCTCCAAAAATAAAACTGAAAGAAAATGCTGAATCTGTGGAAAAAATTGTTCTCTTTGGTTTTCATTTTTGTCTTTCAGTGCACTGAATTGGGTGCATGGTTATTGGTTATAACGGTAGCCTGTTGATAACAACATTCCTCAATAAACTTTGCTATTGATCAGGTCTCGGGATCAATGTGTGGTTGATAGTATATGTACGTCTATTGTTTATTACCTGCTATACTGTCTTTTTACTTATTGTGTATGTTGTCTGCGGCTTTATCGTATGGGTATTAAATAATTTGTTTATGTGGCGCTATCCGTATCATTATCTATCAAGATGGAGAGAGAGAGCGTTCTTGTGCCACTATAAATCACATTAAGATTGTCTATACCCATCAGGACTAGAGGCACTTTTACAGAAAATGTTTTAAAGGAAAATGAAAATTCAAACCCCCTGGATGATATTGATCTTGAGGCTGTCAAGAAAGCTTGGCAGAAACTTATTATTTGAAATATGTTGCATGTCCATTGTCTCATAAGTAGTGGTACTGTATTTTACGGGCAATGTTTTGTTTCCAAGAAGTGGGTCACTTCCATTGGCCGATTGCTTAATCTGAACATTACCGTGAGTACTAGTTCATCCGTTTAAATCAATTTAGATTCACTTAGTAGATAGAACATTACACCCAACATCCTTAAACGCATCTAAGATACATATATACCATAATTCGAAATATTCCTGTGTAGGAGGGTGGAGTGGGGTCGAGCGCACCTTGCATCCTATGCCCTAAAGAATGCCTTGAGTTGAGAACGAAATTTAGCCTTTCCAGAGGAACTGTTTCATTTGGACGCTCTGCAAATAAATCTAATGTTTCGTCAATTTACGTACGATCGATATGAAACAATGTATCCAATTTGTGTATCTCAAAAATTTACATGAAACTCATACTAGCTTTAGAACAATACATATCCATATGTAGCTCTGTCTGTGTAGAGAAATTTTGGGAAATGTTAGAGCCGGTCGGAGATATAAGATTGTATGGGTGGTAGAATTGGTGATGTTATGCAGAGGCTCAATTCCCATCGAGAGCAAACGCAAACATATCTGTATGCCACCGCTTAAACATGTACGTTTCTATTTGAGACACTTCTACATCCATAAAAAGGATGGTTCAATAATAGCCAGTGTATTTCGTGTAGACACTGTCACTACATGGAACTATATGGAAATAAGACGGCTACCACTGTCTTTATCCCGTAACATGCAGATAATTCATATACACAACGACTGTGTTAAAATTAAAAAATAGGCGTATAATAGAATGGATTTGAGGGCTATGTATTATATTTATTGTATAAGTAGTGCGTTGTATCCGGATATTACGTCATGTTGCTATTTGAGTCGAAAGATTAATATTTCCTTGTGAGAGAATATGGCGGAGGAAAATAAATGGTGATAATCAAGACTATGAAGTGCTAAATCAACTAATTAACGTAGATACCAAAATGACGAGTACTGTTTGTTACATGGAAATAATCATGACGCATATCTTAGTTGTTAGGTGTACACAATCTCAGCTGCCATTTTGTTTTGGAAGTAGGCCACGATCTGATTGTTTTCTATATAACAATTTAGAATACATCAATAAGACCCAAATCTACATCCACTCATTTACGATTCATGTTGTTGATGAATTGTCAAAATTAGCCACAAATCTCACAAATATAATGATACATATACATACAAAGTCTCACTCTTACGGTGATATACATGCGGAGATAAAACAGGTAAGTTAAAGGACAATATTCAAATCAGTGATTATCACATATGTGATAGAACTGGTTAATAACATCCACATATAACTTTAACACACATCATTACTACGATAGATGCACGGGCGAATTCCTTCGAAGACCTAACGTCGTAGGATCGATCGTTGTGTTAAAATTATATTTGGCATGCGTTTAACCAGTTGTATCACATAATATGTGATAATCACTGACACCGTTATTGCCATTTAAGCGTGGTTTATAATCGGCTGACGTGGAGCTCGTAGGCCAGAAACCGTGTGAAAATTTTGAATAAGGCAGGACCCAAAGTCTCTACGGACGGGCAAGCGATCTTCTGCGGTGCCCAAAAGGCGCAAGTGACGCGTAAGTTTCACACTTGAATTTACTGTAGTAGCACGTACAGCAGATTGTGAGCTAGGCTTTAAGTGAACCAACTGCTGAAATTGAGATTTAATGACATACTTCTTAGAATGTTCAGATCCCAAATGCATAAATATAATATTTATTTGAACATTATTCAAACATGTGTTTTGCCCCAACACAACACATATTTTAGCATACAGCAAGTCAAGCACATTTTAAATAAGATATCACTCTCAACAAGCGCATCCTCTACGAGGGTTTCCTTGCACAGTATTGAGCTAACCCTTACTTCCATACCCCGTACACCAGGGCGCACTGTCACAATGGACGGACCAACTGCTTTGACCCTCACACCGTCCTCGGTAACCCCACTGTACCCTGAGGTAATCCATGATTTCAAATTATCTGCCCTGGTCTGGATTGTAGATAATGTCCTCGAACCAATCAAATAACAGTTTACAAACCAGTCGTTTCGCGCTCTTTTTATAAGGGTAGATAACTATAGTCATGTCCATGTAATGAATGATTTATGTAACAAAATGTATGTATTTCTACTTCATTTATATTTAATTGCTTATCACATTCTGTAGCACGTTTCGCTGTTTTCAAATATGTATAACATCTATTTGACTTTTGTTAATATTATCGATATTTGTTCTTTATCTGAAATGTTTCATTCTGTTATGTTTATTATTATTTAACTTATATACTTGGCAATTTGATTCACCCCTATTTTAACATGTTTAACTACTGTTTTAACATGTTGTTATTATGACAAAGGGAGAAAATGACCCGACCTCTCTTCTCACGACAGCGGTTTTATAAGTGTGATTTAAATTGAGTTTTTAATATATACTCTCCCAAAAAAGAAACGCAAGTTACATTTTGTCGTCGGTATATCCTCACTCTACCATCGCCTTGCTGCAACAAGAACCGCGACACGTCGCTGAACCAAACTGCTCTCCAGTGTTGCTGTGGCCATACACTCAGTGTCTGAACCCATTAAAGTTGGATTTCATGGTGTCGGCGTATTTCAAAACAGAAGCTCTAACGAGGACGTCTGCCTCGTTATTCGGTTTCACGTAGGCGTTTACGGACTGTATGGTACGAGATTCTACGCCGTCCGGGAATTGCTGCTGCAGTAGAGGTCGCTGTTGAAAACCATTTACGCCAATGACGTAACCGGAAGTGACTATCCAGGACAGGTGGGGTCACTCTTGTTTGGCTTGAGCTTGGGCGGTCACGTGTTGAACTTCGCTGTCGGTACCTATCCCAAAGGCGAGAAATGGAATTAAGGGAAACATTCCGCAGCCTAGCTACATCTGTCTTGGATTCACCTGCTTGTAATCGATCAATAGCGCTGTTGCGTTGGTCTTCGTTCAGATGTGGCATCACTTGCTTCGTTGAGTGTTTACATGTGCAACTTAGGAAACCGAGAACCCCGGGATTTTAAAGGCCTTAGATTTAGGTTCCATGCGAAAAGCTCGCGAAGTTGTTAAATTCATGTTTCTTGGTGCAATCAAGCGATAACAAATTTCGACAAAAAGGATTACCAGTCACCATTAGTGACACTACATTTAAAACCAATAATGAATTTCTTTTATCCTTACGTAATATCATTAAAACAAGTAAGATTTATGGAAAGAACGACTTCGTTTAAATAAAAAGAATGATGAAAAAGGGGTTGTGTGTTTCTTTTTTTGAAGAGTATATTTTTATTATGACAAAGGGAAAAGATGACGGTTTTATAAGTATGATTTAAATTGACCTTTTTAATATACAAGAGCTTTTTATTTTGTGTGTTAAGCAATTGTATGTTTTTACCAACTTTCAACCCATGTAGTGTAAATAATTTAATTTAATCAACCTGTCCATAATATCATATAAAATATTAAATGTATTGGACGTATCACGAGAACAAAAAACTCCGGGAACGAACGAACGATTCTCAATAAAACTCTAGACCCTAAGAGAAATGTAATGGGATTTAACGTCCTACTATTCTGTACCTAACCTCGGCTAATGGATCTTTAACGTGCACGCAAATGTGTACACGGGACCTCGGTTTTCCGTCCCAACCGAGGGACTAGACAGCTGTCCTTGTCAGACCCTTCGTTCTGCATCACTGACAAGGTGAAACCACGCTGGAAAATTTAGATGAGCTTTCTCGGCCAATGCAGGGATCGAACACCCGACCACATAAATATAAACGTCCGGTCTTCATTAATACTTAGAATAATTATGTGTTTTCTCCTTTAGGCTAACTCCTAATCTTATCTCATGAAAGTTACTTCCCTTTGTCAACTTCCTTTTCAGTTAAAAGTGCATGGGATTGGTCGATAAATATAGCACAATCATCAAGGGCGGATAATTTGAAAACGTGTCTCCCTCACAGATTCCCCCACGGGCTAGTGGAGTAGAACGTTATAAAACCACATGGGGTGCCGAAGATGACTGTTGCGCTAGCCTTATTGATGGTTTGCGCAAAAACTATCTATCTAGAAGAGCTCCCCCAAAATCTTAGGTCGTCAATATCGCCATACTCGATCCAAATAATTTGACGTTAATAATATTGATGAAAACCTTTGTGCGTGTATGGACCGATTTAATGAAACATGAACGTTGACGGAGACTTAGAGAACAAAGATGTTGAAAAGCGTTATTAGACGAACGCTAAAAAAGTTGATATAAATGGACTAGAAATAGTTTGAAAACAGTTTTCTAGAAATATGATTTTGAATAAACTGTTGGCATTAGCTCATTGATCATAATTCATCCATGTCTTTAACAAATAATCAATCTTTACAATTTTCATGAAAAAGATATAAAAAACAACAAAGCAGATAAAGTATGCTGTTTATAATGCTGAAATGAATTGCTTTTGACATATTACAGATTTAGATATGACTCTATCTCTAATTCAAAGTTTAGACAGCCATGTTTGCTGAGTGGTAATTGTTTTATTTCCTTCGCCAAACCTTCATATGTCCACATTATCGAGGCCAGCAATATCGCAATGTAAATAGTCACGAAAAAATGTAAGCGGTAATAGAATGAATCAACAAGATTAACTTGTCCGAAACTACGAGCATATCTTGGTTATTAGTTACTTATGAGTAATTTTTATATTATTTAACTTAAGTGCTTTAATCTTTCTTTTTATGTCTAAAGTATGACAAACAACATTTACATGGAAATGTTTTATGGATATCCGAAGTAAAAAATCAAGAATTTGAACAGGTAATTGTGGCAAGTTGTGCTAATGCAAATCTCTAATATTTAAAGGACAATGTTAGTGTCCGCCATTATTACATATGTGATAGAACTGGCTAAACACATTCAAGGTATAATTATAATTTTAACAGAGAACTTTGTTACGGGTCAACCATAAGATTTATAAAGTAACATCAAAAAAGGAAGACATGAGTTATCTTTACTATTGAAGTTTAGAGTGATAACCAGTATATATTTAATTTTCAGCTCATAGATAATTCCGTTGAAGCTGGAAAGTTGTATTTAAGACCGCAAAGAGTAAGCGAGAAAGAAAGATAAAGTCCCTGCATTCCGTTGTTTTTATAAATTAACTGCTAACACATATTAAGCGATAATTATTTATTCGTCTCCTTCACGAGGATAACCAATCGCAATTTAGTCCCTGCTTTAAAACGGCGAGCAGGCAATCTTTATATACAAAAGTAAAACAAAAACTGGTTAGGCATGCGGTGTTTTGGAAAGAGTAAGCGTATCCTACCTCGTACACAACACAGATCACTACTTGAAGTAGCTAAGTCTCTAACTCAAAATCATCCAAAATCGTCAACATTGAAAGCACGAATTGTTGGTCAATTTAAATCAAAATTGATGATGTGATCTTACTGGAAAAAGATGGGCTTCTGTTATCCAATATTTAAGACAAAATAAATATTTTACCAATGGTACACGAATCGTGTACAATAATGCGTTTCAGTCCCAGTTCTAGGAAAAGACTCAAGGAACGAGGCTAGAAACGTTGCACCAAATCAAACGGCTCATGTAGACTGGAATAACTAGACGCTAGAAATTTGCATTCGCTGGCTTATTTCGCCGAACATAACTGATTTGAAATTAGAGTATAAACGGAAACCATTGAATGTAAATCAGTTTATATACATTTATATTACGGTATTACATGCGTTGCGACCACTTGTGTCAATTTCTAGGTCCCAAGTGTTGGCGATTTAGCTCCTTTAAAATCAGACGTTTCTTACAAAACCCCACGGACTACTACTCATCCGGCATAATAAAAGGTCTCTGAAATACAGCACCCAGAATCGAAATACAATCTGGACAGGCTACAATTAAAACCAGGTTCATAATATAGTCGAACGCAGAGTTAAGATTTGTAATTGAGATATTGTAGCCTATAGAACTGTTATTTACATGAATTTTGTAATATTCTACCGTTATGAATATATAAACAAGCAGTTGCCATGCAAAAATACGCCCTCATTTTGCAAGAGATGGACAAACAACAACTATAAAAAGCGATTTTTCGCACAATCAGTGGCCACAATCCAGACGTCAATATCTAAAGGAATCATAATCATTGGGACATCAACATGTTTTAAGTTTCATCAAAATCGGATAAACATTGTGACTTCTTGGTATTATGCGCTTTTTATACTATTTGCGTAAATTAGAGTGGCCTTTTTGTTAGACAGTCTCCGTCCGAACTCAACCGTCATTATAGTGCAACGGTGATATATTTAAACGGTGTTTAAAATGAGGGACCACAGGCTAAACACGCGAAATTTCGTTAACCAATCCGAAATGCGCCAATATTAACAGGTATCGGGATGAAATATGAACATAATATTTTAAGTTTCATCGGTCATTCGCACCTCCTCCCTGTAGGTAAGTAGGTAATTAAATCACGGATCGCTTGAGCTAAATTCTGCTACACACATAAATTAGTGGTGATCAGCAACACAAACCAAAACCAAAAAAGTTGTTCTTTTAATGATAATACATATTCTACATTATAGATTTATTTTCTAGTGTCTCAGTTGCTTACCAGTGTGAGTTTTTATTCACAATTTGTACCCAGATTAGAAAATGTTGCCAAAGAAAACTGTAATGGAAGATACCTCCAATTACATTTGATGGTGTGCCATTTCTACACATTGCAAGAAAAATTCTGCAATGTCACCAAGGAACAAGCAAGAACTCAACAAACAAAAAGGAGCAAGTAAGTTTATCTCATTTTATTTTTATTGTTCTAGTAAATTATAGTGATCATGCTTATCAAATCCGATATTGAGATGACCTTGGACACCAAATTTCTGTCCGGTCTGATTCTTTATTTGGCAACCAGTTCAGGTGGATAAAACCTAAAACACAAAAAGTATTGTATCTTCTACAATATGGGTTTTATCAAATAGCATAGAGTGTTAATTGGTGGCACGTTTCAAAACAGTTCTAAACCTGTAAATTTTGACCATTGCAATACATACCATTGATAAAAGTATGTAACAAATTGCTGGGTAATCTTATGCGGAAAATAGTGAAGTCAATGCTCTTTGCCAGTAGTCACTTTTTAGTCGGCACTAGAAAAATAAACACTATTCCTCGACATCATGTACCCCTAAACAAAGACACTAAAATACGACCCTGGCTATCACCCTTCTATATCGAATACGAAGCATAGTGGTGCCTATGGGCCAAAGACAGAAAAACAGTAATCACTATAAATGTCACATGTGAACAAGATAACCTTATTGAATTTCAAGCTGTCTCAATGAGAGAGAAACCAAATCTCAGTGTCATTGACCCATTTTGAAGCTGACAAATGCACGGGTGAAGAAAACAGGACACACACACCACAGGCGCTTTCATCCCTTTGGTGAAGCCTTGAGAACTAGTGAAGAAGCCAAAATATTCCAATCGACTTTCTAAGGATGACCAAGTCAGTCTTTCAGTACTTGTTAAACAATGGAGGAGGCTGAACCTGGAAATATTTTCAGTGTAGGATAAAGCAGGAGACTGAGGTTACGTTAAAAGACAGAAAAGTTAATATCCCCAGAAAAATAGTTTTTTTCGGAAGTGTTTCTTCCCCGGCATTACCGAAGTCGAGAACTTTATCTTCTTTATAAACCGTCTATGTTCACGTGTACGTAAAATGAGAATGTCTTGTCAGAATTGCAGTAAAAAATCCTGGAAGAGTAGCCCGTTATGGCGATACGGATGATGGTGATGAAACCATGGACCGTAAAGCAATTTCTTATATTCTTATTAAGCAAAGTGGCAACGAAGATTACAGGCGATATACAGAAATCAACTTAGCCTCGCTATGCTCCACCTTGGGAACTTAGTTATTGAACCCAGATTGGCAGTCTAAAGACTTCACGACAGACTATTTCCTGGAAGAGATCATGCTCCTCTAGAAGCTGTATTCCAGGGCGTGTTTATCTTTGGCTTTTATTATCCTGGCGCAAATAACATTGTCATTAACAGAATGACTGTCGAAATATTTTGTTTGAAGTTCATTTTAAATGATGGTATATTGTCAATGTTTTCACATTTTGTGGTAAAGAGTTCCAAATAATGGGAGCAACAGAAAAGGCGCGATCAGCCCGAATTGATTTTGTTGTAGTTACCATTAGTAATTTGTTATAACATGATCATAAATTGTGAGAAGGGCAGTAATTAGTTAGAAGTAATTTTAAGTATCCTTGAGCCAAGTCACACACAATGAAGACCGTTGTTAGCTAAAACGGATATTTTAAAAACAACTTTCTTCAACTGGAAGCCATTGTTGTAAGTCTTTAACTGGATTAATGAAGATGGACAATTCCAGTTCCGAATGTCAAGGACGTTAATGCCTTCTCAACGCAATACGTTTTTGGACAAACGCATGGTAATTTTATTACAGCAGTATTATAACATTGCCCATATCCATGCGTTCATAAACATGTGCTTACGAATTTCTAGGGGTCACTATCACCTCAGTTCCGTCGGATATTGGCGCGTAGAGGTCAAAGGTTTTAATTGATTTTTAAAACCGTTCAAATGTAGCCTGTTACTGTAACATGCGGTGGTGGTTGAGTTCAAAATTCGTGAAAATAGGACCGAAACTGCCCGACAAAAACATGGCCGCTCCCTGTGCGCAAAGATATCGGTTCCCGTCGATATTGATACTCGTTCGTAACATACTGGATTATGACCCCTGGTTGTACACTGCCCATCTCTTTCAAAATATGGCCGTATCTTGCATGGCAACCGCTTGTTTTTGACTTTGAGCGTCATCAAACAGTGTTTACGTATATTGTTTATCGCCCTGGTAAATATCGGATTTCACGTTAATATTTATTGATAAATGTCAATTAAACGTTGTTAGCAACACCGGTGAGCGACATGATCAATATAATTATCTGTCTTGTCAATTATACATGGGGGTATAATTTAAAACTTTGATTGGGCATCATGTTCAATAGCTTTTCACGTATTAACTTTATTTGATTGCCTTTCGTTTGATCTATACTCGGACCACAACTTGCGTAGTCAAAATCCAATTGCAATATCGTGTTCTAACGGTGAGCATCAAATATCCAAGGACGGAGACGGTAGCTCGTTTCATGTTCATTTAAAGAAATATCCATCACGCGAATACGACGTATTACAACACGAATGCCGATAAAGAATGATTTTTGACTGAGAATCAAAGGACATATTGTATTTTAATGAAAAACCAAAATGATATATGAAGAAGGAATCCTAGACAGAGGTATTCTTTCGAAAAGAATAACCGCTAAGATCAGGGTGTGAAATACATGTACTAAACTAATTATACTCCGCGAAATGGAGAAGATTGTCCTTAGGATTATCAGTATTCAATTCAGATAAATAAATATACAAGTTGTTGATTTTCTCAATGCAAAAGTAAATATCCATTACAAATATTCTATTACGTTATATGGTAGGACATAATGTAACGATAACTGCTTTCCTTTATTTTCCCTCATCACACTAAAGAGCCCACAACCTTTGTTGCGCATTTTGTGTTAAAGACCGACCAAATGCCAGATAGTTACGGTTCGATGCCCACCAAAATCATTTGATCTCTAATATATTTTTTAAATTTGCATCTAAATCTGATAATAATTGTGACTGTTAGAGGGGTCATAAACTTCGTGCATTTTAAGTTGACAATGAAAGAAAACCCTAATCGAATTTATCCAAGATTCACATCCTCTACACACCTTTCAAATTTTATCTATAATGGGCAATATTGTTTTCCTGGTGTACTTCAAACAACTTTATTTATTTGATTTGCAGGTGGCAAAAAGTTAAAATTGCGTGTTGATTCAATGTGATTAAAATACAGATCGAATCCTTCACATTATACAGAACACGTCAATGATAACTCTTACAGATCCAAGTGTAATAAAGACTAGTAAAACGAAATATTGAATTATAAGAAACGAATCGAAATAGGATCTGTGTTTTAATCAGATTGGAGTTCATTAACCCACACCGATGTCACCCCCCTCGAACTGCGTTCACACTAGGGGTTTAACTTGAATTGAACTCAGAATAAAGTCTTATTCCGGACTTTGGCGTCACACTCAATTCGATAAAACCCCTCCTGAATCTGAATTAACGAATCCGCAAATTTTTTCGAATTTAACTCGGATCAAATATTCCGAATCGGGTTATTCGCGGTCAAGATTTAAGTGTGACACGTTTGATTCAGATCAATTTGTTGACATCCCAATTCCAAATTTCTGTCCCAGAGTCTTGTAACTGTGTTACAGCCAGTGGCTCGTAGTAAGACACTGCCTCCAGAGTCTTGTATCTTATTTTCACAGGCTGGTCTAAACAAATTGCAAATTATCTCGATCGTATCCCATGACACGCGAAGGTTCTTTCGCCAAGCGCTTTCTCCTTGCAGTTCGCCATAACAAATTTCGTGCCAATAATTCCGAAGACGATGTTGGCGACGGGGATTACGGCCCAGGCCAATATTCTACAAATAAATAAAAATTAATATTACAAACAGAAATCAGTTAGGATGTAGCCTACATAGCTGTAGCCCTTCGTCACTGAAACAAATACTGTGGTAACATAACCAGCTAAAAGTTAGGTTGTCAACCAACGAAACATACGCCCTAAGCAGCGTCCTCCGAGCAGTCAACAAGTGCTGTGTCATACTTTTCCTTTAATCAGTAATGCAATAATTTACAACACAACAAATTCTGATTACAGGTTCTGCGCTATTCTAACATTAAATTATCGTAAATCGTTCAAAATAAATTGGCTTCTTCATCCATCACCTTAAAACTTCAACACTGCATAAATATCATGGGCCATAACTCTGGCAGTAATTATCGTCAATCGTTCAAAATCAATTTAGCTTCTTCATCCATAACATCATATATTAACATTAGCCTCTAGCGCGTCCATAAAGCCTGTCATTGAGTTAACTGGCGTGGTTTCGAATCCCCGGTTGTACGTGACAAGGAGTATGGGTGCTTGTCCTGCGAAAAACCCCTACATGCAAGCGAATTATTGAAATAAAATTAAACCATATGTTTTTGTCGAGTGGATGTTAAACCCCACGACAATATACGACCACATTTCAATGCGGGCATATAAAATTCAAATACAAAGATAGATGTGTTCAGCTGACCATTCACGGTCTAGACCTTGGGTGTAGGGTAGGTAAGCCTTTGTAGTCTCGAGTCTAGTCTCTAGCATGTATTGCATATAGCTAGATAAAAATGACAACCAAATGTATTGCTTTACATTATGTATGTTTAGTGCTGAGAGGATTTGAATTATGAAATGAGAGTCACGAGGGTTCAGTGAGTAAGAAGCTGCCTCCCTAGTCTGGTGGTCGAGGGTTCGCTCCCAGTGTTGACCGAAAACGTTCATCGTTATTTTTTCCCGGAGTGGTTTCCCAATGCCAGTGTTGCAAGGCGGAGGGCCTGACAAGGGCAGCTGTACAGTCGTGTTGATGGGACGATAGACAGAGTTCTCGTGTACACATTGGGGTGCACGTAAAAGATCCCTTGATAGTTGGAATTCGATAAAAGCGTACGCCGTAGTGCCGCTGTCCTGGGAAATGGTCTATGCCCGTCTTCATAAGCCCAGTCGGACCAGAACGGTAGTTAGTTTAACTCCCATTTCATAACGTTTCAATTTTGAAATATATCCTCGTGAAATACATGTACCTACGTGTTAATGTATAGCAAGCGCCGCCAAAAGAGTAATCATCCCCATTCGCATTTGATTTTGGTGCCAACGAAATCGTGCTCGGCGCTGCATGGCAAGGCGTCGAAGATGTAAGACTCGGCGTCGCTGATGTGGCGTTGCTTGCCTCAGGAAATTAAACATAAGCAACTTAAGACCATCAATACGAATGTCTGGCGCAACCATCCTGGATATGAATGACCTTCACTGCGTATTTAGTATGGCACTTTTCTTTCTGAATTCAATCCGAATAAACTGTAATGTGACGCACCGCTTTTAATCCGGGAAAAAAAACCAATCCGAATTCCCGAGGCCAGTCTCCGGAATTCGCATTGAATGCGCATGCAGTGAGAACGCAGCTTCAGAGATATTAGCGGCCTAACGAATATTCACTGCTGATCAGTGTCCACTGGTTACGTAGACGATTGTCATATATTCTAGGACAATAGTATGCGCTAAAATTGAACCTATCTCAGATCTTGGGGAGGTGAAACATATTATAACGTTCATCATGTTGGTAATTTCCTTACAGTCAGGGGCACTAAACAAGGAAATTATGGTCCGATGTGTGCTAAAGCAATCCGTGAAATATATTTTTAAGATGAAGCAAATTCATATTTAAAAAGATTGTGACTTCTAGAATTTCTAGAAACAAGGACGACCTAGTCTACCGTAGATAAATTGTCTAACTTGTGCATTTTATTTCCAGTTAAATTCACCCGTCCAGACCCTGTACTCAGAATAATAGGTTGTTTCCCGACTAAGCAGATGCAAATGTTATCTAAAATATTATATCTAAAGTCCATCTAGCGAAGGCATAATTCAGACGCTTCCAACACAGCTGTATTTCAAGAGTATGTGCTTAAAGAAAGGGAAATAACACTGTTTTAGTCAGGCCTAATCTCATTGATGTAAAGCTAGTTAACATTGAACATTGTGACGCATTTCCACTGGACCTAATATAGTAGTATGCACGACAGGAAGTGTCGTAAAATAGCCTACCAATAATTAATTACAGGTTCACAAAACTTTCCATTTTCACCAAAGTAGGTTTGTTTATAATATAAATGGGGATAATAAACGATGGTCCCAATAATACGCCCACGGGTAAGTAAACCTATTTTATTTGTTTGTTAGTATGTGCCTTATACATGTTCCTATACAGATAAGCCTTTTCTGAGGTGTTAATAAACAGTCTTGGACCTATCCTAGCATGAACTCACACGCACTACATAGGCCGAACCTCTTGTAAATAAATATTCTTAGTAATCTTGGGGGCCGACGTTTTCAAGAACAATATAAGAGGATATACCAAAATTAATGGGGGCCTCGGCAACAGTCATCGAAGGAGGCGTTGGTCGAAGAATGAGGCATGTGGGAGCTTTTGGAAAGAGTGAATAAGTTTGATAGACAACAACTTTGTGTAAATAAGCAACTTTGTGTAATTATCTAGTAAGTATCGAGATCTCCATTTTAATCAGATAATTATGCGCATACTTAAATATAAAATTAATAGAATTTCACTTAATAAGATTTATCTTGCTTTATTCGCCCGATTTTAGAATATGCTGATATTGTATGGGATAACTGTTCAAAGAAGGATTCTGATCTATTAGAAAGTGTTCAAATTGAAGCAGGTAGAATAATAACTGGCTTTAGAAAAAATTCATCTAAATACAATTTATACAAAGAGCTTAGGTGGGAATCGCTGTCTAATCGTAGAATAAAACACAAAATAATTTACTTATATAAAATAAAGAACAACCTAGGACCAACTTGTCGGACTGAAAACTGAATCGTTAGTACCAACTTTTCGTAATGATAATCAGAACGTCAATCCACCATTTCGTAAAACCAAAACGTACTCTAATAGATTCTTTCCCTGCACATTAAACTTTGGAGCTACTTACGGAAAACATTAAGCACATTTAAATTGGACCTTTCACGTGTATACCCATTACTTAGACTACCATTATATTTTTATACTAGAAATAGGAAAGAAAATATTATCCATTACCAATTAAGAAATAAACCTAGTATATATATAACCACTTATTATACCATTTTATAAGCGAAACAAACATTTGCCCCAGATGTAATTCTACAAACGAATATAATTACTATTATTTGTTCATATTTCCAGCCTACTCCGCCCAAAGAACAATTCTCCAAAATAAATTACACCACCTCAAATAAAATGTTACAATTAACCTAATCTATTTGGCTACCCCGATCATTCAGACAATACCAATTTTAACATATTTAACACAGTGTAAACATACATAAAAGACAGAAAGGAGATATTAACACTTTAATATTTAATATTTTATTTACAATATGCAATACTTTTTATCTTATATAAATTTCATGCCCCATGATCAGACCCCAAGAAATGTATATACATTTGTAACCCAGTGCCTGTACATATGTCCACCATTGTATTGTAAACATAAGATTTAACTATTTTATATGTATGGAGGGAACTTATAAGAGGCCTTTGCCTGTTTTCAATCCACATCGATTGATTGAATAAAACATTGTTTAAACTAACGCAGCAATTATTTTGCAAGAATATGGAGACAAGCTGAAAAACCAATGATCGAACAAGATGACCCTGCGATGTTTCCCTGGAATGAAGATTTAGAATGTGAATAAGTATTTGAAGTATATCCAAAGGATATAAGCGAGCTGTTGGTCAGCAACCAACAAGATATATGAGCTTTGATTTTGAATCTTCTCATGACGACTAAGAATAAACAAATATCTATACATGCCTCTAGGTTCCCATGTTTTTATGTACATTTCCAGATCTCTTGAAATATACCATTATAATTTAATATCTTGAATGACGAAAATGGTACTGAACGAAAAAGCTAATGTTAAGTCACTTTTAAGGTCAATTTTGAACCAAATGATTTCTGTACCCCAAAATACATGTTACCGCCTGATCTGAATCTTATACACAGATTTCTCTCCACCCACCCCGGCATCCACCCCGGCATCCACCCCACTCACATATTTAATATGTTTCGTCAAGCTGTAACAAAATCATCATTTAAATCAAATTAAACACATTTCCCGCCAATTTTACCCCAGCCTTCCACATACGCATACCTGCCCCCCACCCCCCAATCAAAACAGTTGTGACAACATATTCACAATTGCAGACATTGGACTCCCTCTCCCATCCCACACTCCATATCTCGAAAACGCCCCCTCAAGCGCCTGATTACCAGATTCGGAATCTTAGAAAAAGTTGGGATCATAAATTCACAGCTCGGGTGGCGATTCCCCCACCCTTTTAGCCACCGGACTAATAATAATATAGATCTGCAGTCAGAGCACGTTATGAAACGAACAAGGTACCAATATCTGAGTATTAGAGCATTGTTTTCACCACCCCGTGATCTTAATCTTTACAATAACGATTGACTATTTTGCTAGGCATAGTCAAAGAAATCGGTAGGCAGTGACGTCATTTTAGTAAGCGATCACCTTAGCCCATGCCTGTTTATTTACTGTCACTGTCGTTTAAAAATCATGAATAATCACTAAAACCTAGCAGAAAACAGTCTTCTTTGATTTTAAACAATTAAGGCTACACAATGTCATACAAAAAGGGGGGGGGGTCTATAGAGGTACTGCATTCACGAGATCAGAGTACAGTTGCCTTTACACACTTATTTGTGGAAACTGTCAATACATTGACTTCTCTGTTCGTGGAACTTTTACTATTTACAACTAAAATGAAACTAACTGGTTCGTAAAAATGTAAAAAAATAAAACATTTTGGGACTATAGCAATTAAAAACAACACGTTAAAAATTCGAAAACAATTTTACTTTAGCTTATTATGATAAATATATGATTACAGAAATTGTTCATAAAGCTTGTTAAATATTGCTTGCAGATAAAAATAAATCTAATTTTTCGTAAATAGACACAGCACAATTTAATGTTTGTTTTCAGGAAAAAATTAAGAGTTCATCTTCAGGCTATTCATATAAATTTCTTCTATTCTTTAAAACCCGTGTCCAGACAGCCATTAATTCGTGATAGCATTCATATTTCGTCATATCCGGTGGACATTTTACATGTTGTGGAAGTGTTCTGGTTTGTCTCACTCGAAGTATTTCATCTGAAAAAGTAAAAAAAAAGGTTATAACATTATATTTCTCTTGAGTGACATTGAAAAATGTTTTCTATCTAAAAAATTCTGCTCGATTCGTATTTGCCAATTTATCTTACATTTGGCCGTAATATTATTGATTATGAAGTTGTATCATTCCAGTTGTATAAAAATTTAGTTAAACTGATGCAAAGCATTTAGATATCCAAACCTATGACCATCTCAAATCGCAGAAAGACGTTTTACTTTATATGTAAGATCCTTCAATAATAATTCATATCGTATTCTTTTATTCACACAAGGCTTTAATTCGATCAAAATGCCGCTTTATGAACAAGAACCACCGTACTTAGGGAGCAGAAACTGACTATAAAGAAACTCTGACCTCATATAAAAAATCAATGCCCAATTTAACATGCTAGATTTCAGCGTAATGAATTGGTGGCGGTCTTATGCTATTTTCGAAGAGCGACGCCCCAAGAACAACAGTCCAATAAATGTCAGTTTTCATAATTACCCTTCGAAGTGCCTGACGTCACAGAGTTATTAATACAGAAGAAATGAGGTATTAAATATCTCGAATTAAAGCCTCAGGTTATTTGAGTGAAATTTAGTCACAATATTATGAAATGAATATCAGTTGGAAAATGGTTCATTTACGGTCAGCAATTTTAAGATAATAATAATTTGACATTTAGCATCAAATGCAGACAAGATGTAAGATATGGACAAAACAAGCAAACACTGCAAATAATTTTTGCTGAAATGATGGCCTTTTTAACAAAAAATCCGACTGAATCCATGTTGGAAGATTATTTACCGTTCATATTTTGTTTTTTTTCTTCTCAATTACAAGCTAAATTGTCAAATCCAGTACATATTAACCTAAATTAGACCATTAAAATTAAATAGATATTGTCTAAGAAATGCAAGAAGTAGTTAGCGATTCACATGGCTTTAATTGATTGGTCATTGGGAGTGACCTAGTTTATTGAAATAAATCAGACCTGTTGAAGATAAATGATAATGCTGAAATGGAAGATACTATTGAAAATTTAGAAGCAGCATTCGTGATATTGAGCAACTAGAGTTACCTATATACCTATTATTTTTGTCATATAAAGTTACACAGAGAAACAAATGTACTAATGACGTGAACTTCAATATTCTTTAAATAAGTCGTACTGACCGATTTATATATTAATCAAAATTATTAATCGACAGTTTTGTCTTGGGGATGATTAATGATTTTCATCTGTAACGTAAGTAACTTGTTGTTATATAATCAGCCAGTGAAAATGTTAATAAAATCGATCTCATAATTCTCGGTTACCCAAATCAGTTCCGCCTTCTCCTGCAGCGTGTGTGGTACGCATGTCAGAATCTAATAACACATAAATTTAAAACCTCACTTACATTAATGCGTGTTACTGGCGCATTATATATTTTACACGTCAAGCTTATATTTATTTAGGTATTAGGGAATTGTTAGTTTGTTTTGTCCCGCTACAAGCGGCAGACATGAACAAGGCGCCAACAATACTTAACCTTTGCATAAAAAAGTAATGCCATTGCGTCTCAATGCTCACCCGTGCGGTCCATGGATGACCGTGCATTGCGTAGACAGTGCATAACTTATGCGTATACATTGTGCGAATAGGGCTCAAACACAGCTAACAACGAAATGGCAAGTCGTGCCACGACGCATTGCGGTGACAAAGATTGCGCAACTGTCAGGATCGAATAAGCTTTTGGGTGTATCTGGATATTGCCTTTGTGATTTTTTCTAATTGTGCACTTGTGAATTTAACATTATTTCGGTTACGCTGTTGTACAATTAAACGTGCATTATGCAAGAGCTAACTCTGCCTATTGCAGGTCTTTCTTTAGGCCTGAAATGGCTAGTTCTTTATCTAAATCTTACATAAAGTATCTTTAATTGCCAAAGCCCGAGATGATTTTGGACAATTGTCTGACTGAGCTACTAAGTCATACGTGGACGTGATTCGACATTACAGCTGTCAGTATTAACGCATACCTTTTTATAACGTAGGGCAACGTTAATTAATTCTTAGCCAAGATATCGATAACAAAAGGGCACACTGGCTTCCATAAATGGCGGTATATTAGATTCAAAATTCTAGCTTGCTCTCGCCTGTTTCCTTCGGCAAACCTCAGCAGATTCCAGTACCCTACATCTAGCCTCGGCTGTATGACGAAGTCCGCCTTTAGAATTACTTTCAAGTTCCTGAATTACCAAAGGCGTTGCTCATGACGACGCCTTTGAAGAATGTTTTATCTTACAAAGTTTGAGGCTGTTTTTCTTTCAAGTTTATCCGTTTTTCTTTAAACAAGGACACGTTTGCACTGAAAATTCTACACAGCCTTGTATAGGCGTAGGTACATATCACTTACCGTCATACAGCATACAGCCGAGGCTAGAAGTAGGTCCTGAATCTGCCGAGTGTCGCGTGTTTCTGACTTATATTTATATCATTTTTAAATTAAGACAATGTTTATTCAAAATTCTAAAGTGCTATAATCTAATTTCTAAGTATTGTTCATGAAAATTCTAAATTAAGACAATGATCGAGACCGCTATGTTGATATAAACGACTCGTTCTTCGTCAGATTGAATGGTGTGTCGGAGTGTTAATAAAATTGATAACAATATCGAACGTGATATGGTATGCAAATACTAATTCAAATATAAATTAAACGACATTTGTTCATTTTTTTAAAGACAAGTGCAGGATTTTGGGAATTTTATTCGATTTTGCTTTACAGTTGAGCCAATTAATATTTATATACTGTAGGTCTATATTCTATTACTGCTCTAAAAATATCCCTTTGTACTATCCGAACAACTAGCCACAGTATTTGCCAGACAACCGTCCTGTAGCAACGATAAGAGTGGGGAACCACGCCGGAAGATTTCGGTTATATCATAGAAATATATATATTTCTATTTGTTATAAAACATCGTCAGCAAGTAAACACACTGGCCAAACCAAGCATTATACTATTTTGACATTATTAGTCCCGTCCCTGTGAATGTAAGGCAGGCGCAGTGTTTAGTTTCGGATCGGACGGAATTCGTGCTGTCACAGAGGCGGGTACACCCCACCCCACTCCCCGATCAGCTAAAACAACACTGTTTTTTGTGCTTTATCCTTTATCGACAAATGGAGGGATTGGGTGGCCATTCAAAGCGCGAAATAATGATATAGACATATGTGATCTACCAATTAACGCTTTGCATCTATGAAATTCAATCACAATGTCATCGTATTCATTCATAATAAAAATTGACGTCAAACGGGGTGTCGAATTTCTCTTTTTGAAGAGCTCAGTGTGTATATATATTTATACGTCAAAATGACGATTAGAGATGGAATCAAATAAAATTCTCAAAATCCTTCACCCATTTGTGAGTGAGAACCCTTGAATTTGAATTAATGTGCAATTACATGTTTATTTATACTGTGGATGGTTTTACAAAGTAGGTATTTCTAGAAATTACGTGAATGTTAGTCAGAAATTAGACGATAGCTCCCTAGAATTTTGAATCTAATATACATGTACCGAAATATCTACATGTGATGAATTAGCGGACATGCAAGATTGGCGGCTAAATAGGCTAATCATGGTTAAAACTAATTTTAAGAGAAAAGTTTATTAGCTGTGCGAACTCCTAAAAATACAATTCTTGAGTGGCATTGCGATTGAGCACATCAAAAAAAAACCCCACACAATTTATATAATTCACTGGTTTATAGCGTGGTTTATAGTTTGTGTTGGGTAAAAAGTACTTGACAACGATAAGAGAATTTTTGTCGAAACGTTGTGCTATATGTGTATAAATCAGTGATTGCTTACCAAATATATCTTATTGTGTGCCCTAAAAAGAAATTGCATATAGTGTTTTAGAAATAGTAATAATACATTGCCTCGTGTAACTGACCGCCATTACATTAAAAAAAAAAACTAAAATGTTTGGACCTTGTTAATAGAAGCTGGTGATACTGGGTAGTTACGGCTTGACCATTACGACCCACAGTCCCACTCCGGTTTGCTAATTAAAGAAGTAGCATATACATATTTAATGAAACTACAGAGGTCGAGGTTTCCTCCATGTGAATACTTACTGGAATTAGATTCTGGATTTAAATCTTGAAAATATGGATACCAATCTGGTCTCAAAATGGCGGCATGTGAATTATATACCGTTGATGATATCGTAAAAACACATATTAAAATCCAAATGTTTTTATAGGCCATGATATTGGTCTGTTCAAAAATCTGAAACAATGAAACACAATTATCTTTTTGTTTAAAAATCGAAAATACTCTTGGAATAAGTATATGTTATTGAACATATTCTTGGAACAAGCAACGATGCTATTAAAATACTCGTGGAATAAGCAAGTACACAAATAAATATAAACTAAAATTAAATAATAAGCTATGCATAAACATTTATAATTAAAAAAACAACGTTTTCCGGAAAAGAAATATATTAAAAATAAATACACCATGTTATGGGTAAGTATTAAAACGTAAATGAAGCTAAATATTTACCTGTATTTGGTCGGATGTTGGTGTGAAATAAGAATGCTCTAATAACTCTCTTCAGCTTTTATTAACGACAGTACATCCAATTATATTGAACGAACTTATCCTAACGAGGGAGTCATTTTTCAAATTACCCACGCACAGCAGCTCACAATGAATGGTCATATTAACGCCTATTCCCGTGTTCCACCCCGGAGACGAGAAACAAAAGGAGGATATGTAACTTTAATACCCAATGGTAATCAAATTATCCCAAGATATTGGGCTTTGTGTTTTCATTACTCATGCCATACCCGGAACAGGTAACATAATTTCAATGTATTTTCTGTCACTAATAACCTAATCACGAGATTCTCCTTTAAACATGACTAAACATCAATGGTGGGCTTTAGATGAAATAAACTGACAATTATTTAGTTAATAATTAAACGATTCATCTGAAAAAATCATCACGACCGGCTTTCAGCTACCAGACTGATACATTCTCCATGGAATACACACCTTTTGAAAAAATAATTGTGTATTTATGTTGGGCTTTCAGATGGGCGATTTAGTTATATTTAAAGCTTTATTAACATACATAGTTCCATTTTGATTTGCTCTCAAGTTATTACCGCTTACGTTATTTTCAAATAGCACTACCGTTCATACAGGGACAGGGTACATTATTTCTATACTGTTCTTCTTAGGGCGACGCCCCTCCAAAAACACCCCCGTCTCCGCTAATTCGGCTACGATAGACATGATGCCATGCTTGATTTTTGATTGATACACAACTATATCGTACTTGTTATATGTCTGTCTGTGATAAAATTGCTAATTAATCATTTGGGCCAGAATGTGCATTTAGAAGTTTCAATTGTATGTGCCACCAACGCATGGAACATTTATATCGGTTTTAGTTCAGGCGGGGATCATATAGTAATAAGATTGAGCAACCACGTGGTCTGAATATTTCTACCCCGCGTATTTGTAGCCGACAGAACATTAAAATTTAATTACACTATATGCATTATGTTATTTCCAATGTATCAAATTGGCAGTCAGATGACAACGCCGTATTCTCTGGTTTTCAAGTCCCACTTCAGAGCCGGATTTACTTATAGGCTTGGCAAGCTGAGACTAAGGAGTCAACATCTAGGAGGGTTCCCAACCAAAGTGTAGTCTTAACCTTTGTTCAGCTGTCTTTAAAACACACTTTCACATTCTTTTGGTCGTGAAGGTGGCGAACTGGAAGGGTATAGCCTCATGAGTGGTATAGCCTAGGATCTCTCTTCATCTAAATCCCGGTACTGATAGTGATGCCACTGGCTAATATTTACCCGGCACACGGTAGTTCAATTATTTTAATTTCACACAGAATTCTACTTCGTTACGTAGATCAGAGAACAAAGGTAGAACGTTAAACCCCATTTCAATATTATTTTATTTATTCATCATAATCTCAATGATTTAAACTGATGTATAATTGTATTTAATAGTTTCTATTTCAATTGGAATAAATTGCTGATCTGTGAAATACTTCTCATCTTCTGCATAGCCATACAGCGTATTTATCATAAACGCTGACGTCACTCCCATAGTAAAATCATGGTATAAATTCATATTGGTAGTATTTCCACTCTCGCATATTTTTGCTCCCCCGCAAACTGTAAACATAAGAGAGGTGTGAAATCATTTGCACGTAAATAAAAAATGCCCGCCGATATCTAAAGTATGGTTTTGGAAGTTTATTTATCTAATTGGTTATTAGATGGTACATATTTGTAATTTCTAAAATATTTTCCCACTATCTGCTTTGTTGTTCTTTCAAACAATTCCGGCATGAATGCCAGAAAAAATGTTTTGGTAACAAGAGAAATAACCAGGGGCATTTTAAGGTTTACAATTTTGAGGGCCCTCTTTGGGGGGAGGGCGAGAAATTTTGCAAAATAGCAATCGTTTTGGTGCATTCTGACATGCCCTCCAGACTCTTAGAGGCCGGTTTGATCTGAGGGTCAGGGCCTGATTCCGGAAATCTATTCAGCAAAGAAATGATCGCTCCGCCAAGCCAGGTCACACTGGGCGGCCTAGACATCTCTTTCATGAATAGCTTATTGGTAAGTTTTCAGAAAAGGTGATTTCTAGATTGATGATTTTCATGCCACTGCAATGACTGCACTCTCATTCAGTAGTGGATTGACTCAGACTCGGGGGAGGGTGGCCCTTTGTCTTGGCCAGAGGGGCCCTTTTGTCAGACGTGGGGCCCTTTTGTCTGCGTTTAGGGCCCTCCCTAACTAAAGTACATTTTCATTTTTCTCATCGGTTTTTATCTTTTTCTCCCGTATTATTTTTTCAACTTCTTTGATTTTTTTCGCGAGGAGGCTGGCACCTCAGCTATAAAACGCCTCTGGAAATAACCAGGTATTTTGTGAGGCAGATGTTTCTTGGGTAGCGTAAAATTTTCCGATTGTAAAACTATATGAAAGAAGTAACGTACCATCTCGTATTTCAAAATCCAAAATATCACAATGACCGAAATTCTGAAAAATGTAATCGTGGTAAAAATAATTTAATATGATAATGATAGGGAAAACGAAGTTCTATTGTACAGATCAAAATCGAACCGAAAATGCTTCTATGTCGACCTCGTATCGTAAGACACTGTTCAAGCCAATCTTCAGATTGAAGTGTTCACAGTCGGCGGCCATTGAAAAGTCACAAAATAACAATATTAGGCTTTATATTTCTTAAAGGAGCTAAACCTGTAATATTTTCCATAATAGTCGAAATTAAAAACACGAATTAGAATTCAATATTGGTCTATTGAAAATATAGGATCCTAATATTCTATATTCAGGACACAATTATCATTTTAAAGTCTGTACACGAGTCGTGTACGGTATGGTTTCGGATGCAATTTGTAATAAACACAAAACAAAATATCCTACAGGACAATGCAGAAGTAATCAGTAATGGGTGGTTCACAAACGACAAAATAATAATTAAAAGACAAAAAAAAAAAAACCAACAACAAAAAAAAACAAACGTGAAGAATGGATTAAGCAGGCGGAATGTAAATTTAAAAAATTGAATATAATTAACTTGATATACATTCATATTACATTAATATTAAAATGTCTGCTTCGATTTTCGTATTTTTAAGGTTTCAAAGATTTGAGCCATATCCCCTTTAACAAGACCTTGAGATGTAACAATATGACCAATTACGTGTAATATAGAGTTTGAACCTGCTTGAAATTGGTGTTTTAAACCATTTCGAGTCTATCAAATGTGTACGGATTGTAATATAATTATGTTAAAATCAATTTCAATCCTATCTGGCCCAGATGCGGAATTCCAATTGAAGTCTAGAGAATACCAACGACCACAAAAGCATCATTACCTTTACATTTAGGTAGTATTTAGGTCCTTTTCCCCACATATCATAAAAGTGATCAAATCCGAAACCATTGATAATACATGGTGGCATTATGCCTTTATGTTCTTTAGATAAAACTGTTCCTACTATTAGAGCTGGTAATGAGAAAGTTGTTTTATTGGTGAATTTGAAGCTAAATGGTTCGTAAAATACAACAGCCTGTAACAAAGATATGTATATCACTTTACTTATCAAGTTCCATTTCTTTAAAATCAAAAGACTAATGTAGTGGTAACATGGGCCTTACCTGTTCCTTAATCCCTTTCTGTGAAGAAAATATCTGAATTTTCCGGCGTGGTTCCCCTTTGTCAGTGATGAAGGGCAGAGGGCTTGGAGAGGGACATTGTATAGTTGTTCGGGTGAGGCGAAAGTCCAAGGCCCCATGTGCACATTGGCACATATTTAAAAGTACCCCTGACAGTTGGAATACGAAATAAGAGTATGCCGCTGTCCGGGCAAAATATTCCGCATAGCACGCTGTATGGCGTATGCCCGTCTTCATTAGCCCGATCGGAGCAGAAGGGCATCAATCTTATTCCATTTCCAAATATTTTCATATAAGAATAGGCCACAGTGCCAGCTGTCCGGGCAAAATATTCCGCATAGTACACTGTTTATGCATGCCCGTCTTCATTTGCACAATCGGGACAGAACAGTGCAGCATTAAACCCCATTTCAATAACTTTCATTTGTTTAAACAAAGAAAATTATGTGTGACCAATCATACAACATTAAATATGTGTTTTAATTAATTCGACAGGTGGAAGCTTATTATACAAAGACACCGGTCTAGATATCAAGATTAATATTCATAAATATATACTTGTGCCATGGTATGATTCCTTTCCACCAATAATAAGGCTCCATCAGCCCCATCTGAGTGACTTCCAATGGTAACTTTAGACCAGTCGGGTATTACTCCTGGATCAAGTCGTGCCGTTAAATTTTGTTCTAACTGGAAATTATGGACACTTTATTAAACATGCATTATACAAGAGCTAAATATGCGTATGACAGGTCTTTCTTTAGGCCTGGAATGTTTTCAAAAGTATTAATAAAACATTAATTAACTGATCTAGGCCTTAATCAACTCTCGATGGCATCAGATTTCACCGATATTAAATAGTTAAGAACGGTTTAGCGATACTTTGATTTAATCAAATATGGAGGATCGAGACTTAGCTTCGATCAACCAGGACGGTGGTTGAAATTATTGCACACGTCTGTCAAACCCTCAAAGGTTAATATCTTCGCTTGCAATAGAGTAATTTGAATAAAATTTTCAAATTATTCATTTTACATTATCTACTTTCGAACTATTCTGGCAAGGAAGGCTAGTTCTTTATCTAAATCTTACATAACGTATCTTTAAACAATATTACATCCACCTCTTTAACAATACGAAGAGTTAAAAATGTAAAGACGTGGAATTCCTGCTAAAAAAATACAGCATATTGATGAAAGTGAAAGTACCCCAAATTATGACGAACCCAACACCTATCACTGTTTTGAGCAACAGTGTGAACCTCGATGTCTACTGTTGTACTAAGATGCTCAAAATATCCCATTGTATTGTAATAGGGATATAACTGGCGCATTTATTCATTCGTTTCTTTATTTCTCATTCATTCATTTAATGCCCAATGTGTTGTTTTAATAACTTATTTAAATTTCAATAGATTTCTTTTAATACCAATTACACCTGAAGTCACTAATGTTGTAACTTGGTAACCGATGGTGGACAGTCAACTCATTAATAGTTTTGACAGTATGATAAGCTTAATCCTTATTATTTCTATTTTATGTAATTTTTGTCTTTAATGTTTTATTGTTACCTACGTTCCTTAATTGTGTATATTTGATTTAATCCTTAGATACGAGCTTCCTTAAATACCGAATTGTACATTCATTCGACATTCTAGGTTTCATCCCGTTTCCATGACAGTCACTCTGCCTGTCAGACGTGCTGTTCTGTGTATATGCTATTTAATGTTTTCCGGTATTAAACAGTTTAAAGGATAATTCCAGTGTGTATTTATTACCGAAGATTTACACTGTTACAGTAGTATTTGGGATCTTAGAAAACGTTCATTGTTGTTTACAGTGCTAATGTACTTATTTGCTTACCCATCTGAAATTCATTTCAAATTTATCTGCGAAATCAAAAAGGTTACCAAGGCCGCGTTTCTTGGCGGGAAACAAAATATCGGCACCAATACAAATGAATCTGAATTTAAAAAAAAGACGAAGTTCAAGAGCTCTCCAGATAAAATACTTCATCTTTCTAGTTATACTATTACACAAATACATCAAACAACTTCAAGAATTTAAAATAAAATATGGTACCTATTTGACGGTTTCTAAACTTGTTTACAAAATACAAAGAAATGGGAATCATTGTAACGTACCCATGTCCGGATATTCGAGTCAGATAGCCAGTATATGCCTCAGCTGGCACCAAACCATCTAGTCCTCCAATAAAATAATATACACCGTACGTACCGGGAATGGATGGTGAAAATACAATATTGTGTAAGGGGGATTTGTCTTTAGATGCTGATATAATGGTATTTTTGGTGGGAAGTCGACCATCCAGGTATGGATATCCCATATCAACATACGGTGTGGCTGAAAAACGAGATATAATTAACAAAATTTCTAAAAATCTTTGGAATTGAAAAATAAAAATAAATTAAAAAATTTCAAAGTTTAATTTATTTTAATTATTTATCTATCTGTGAATGACCGCAAGCTAAGATGTACGTTTTCTCCCAGAGTATATACTAATGTTAATAGAGGAGTGTCAAGCAAAGGTTTGGTGACGACCGGAACCACCGTCTTGATTGTATGGCTCCAAATGTCAAGTATAGTTCCACTTTTTGAGAAAGGAAGACATTTTAAATACAGATGGAATAAACCTCTTATTCATTCAGATAGGGCAGCTTGTTGAAGGAACTTAGCAACATTAATTTCAAATCACATAATTTGAGTCTTTGTTGGATTCCCCCGTGAAATGGATGTACAGGGCTATCACCGCCTCTGCCTCACTCCACTGTGTTTATATAGTATTCGAACGAAATCCAATACATGACACATTTTCTTATCATGTTATCGGAGTACAAATAAATCCAAATGTAAAACAATGACTAAGCTTTAAGAAATTCACCGAAAATCCTACTTAAAGATAAACCCAATTTACCCAAGAAGTTTGAATAAAAGCATATATAATAGGAAAGCAAGGTAGTAAAAACCAAAACACTGTATATAGGTAGATTGGAATATTTTTTTAAATGTGGCTATCATTGACATTCAGTAAATCTTATCAGTTTAAAAGTAGATAAAGTGCGTTTTATTTTCTATAAAATATTGTTAAATTATACACAAATAACCTGTTATTCCAAGAATAATACTACTTGTTTTTTGTTGTTTGAAATCATTCAACGCATAACGCAATATAACATAGACTTTATCACCTTCAAGAAGAAACTATGTTTTTATGTAATCTTTCAATCCTTAATGCAGTATTTATAGGTATTCCAATTCTAATATTGAAAATAACCACGGAGCGACCTAAATGTCTATGTGTAGGATAAAGCACGAGACTGAGGTTATGCTGGGGAAAGAAAGACTGAAGAAAACAACCCGAGAAAAAGAAAAACCGAGGCCGATAGGCCGAGGTTTTTCTTTTGAGGGTTTTTTCTGAAGTCTTTCTTCCCCAGCATAACCAAAGTCGAGGACTATATCTTGCTTATAAACCGTTTATGTTTACATGTAAAATGAAAATATAAGTAAAATAGGAGTATAATGTGGAAAATGAAAATACATTATGTTCGGTTATACCTCAACACCAATATTTTATTGGTGTAAATATGTTGGCGGTATAAATATATTTTTTGTTTTGTTTATGAAATGTAACTAACATTTTGTTAAGCGTCGAAGGGCAATAATATATAACACCAATAATAAATCTAAATAGATTACACACTGGACCCTTTGTTCCCACTCGGGTGTTCAAGTTACTGATCAACCTGTATTGTGTTATTTTAGCACGTACACAGGTGATCATTTGAGGAAAAGTGGTGAGTGTTCATATAAATGAACACCCCAACATACTAACCCGGTGATTGTCAAAACAGACAACCGCGCATTTTCGTGCGTGCACTGTGTATTATCAATAACAAGAAACACCGTGTTAATTTTAAAAAGATAAATACATGTACATGTAGTTAAAACGACAAATAAATATTTTTTCACAGTAGATTGTGAAATAATATCATTAGCTAGAAAACGCAACCAACAGTATAAGAAACAAGTGCGCGAAACCTAGCGAATTGGGATACATTTCTGTTTGAACATTTTTTTTAGATAATTGTCAGCTTGTAAAACACCAATCCTACATCATCACACATGATATTTTTTTTTCGCACATGGATAGTTTGTGGCTAACAATTCGCGAATGTAAAACGTATTCCAGCCAATGCAGCATACCCCATTCGCACGAAATAAATATTACAGTGAATAAGGGGTGTTACATATTTTTCTTTTGTCGATAAGGAGAGAGAGAAATGGGATTTAACGTTCACTCGACGTAGGGGTCTTTAGCAGCCGGAGGAAACCGGAGGCCCTACACCTTGTCACGTACCACCGAGGAATCGAAACCACACCAGTTGACTGAATGGCAGACCTTATGACACAACGCGCAAGCGCTAACCATTCGGACATTTATCCATATACCAATCCAACTTTCTTAAAATTGTTTTTCAAAAACCTGACATTTGAATAATCTGATTTCTATGCATCGTAAATAAACCGGTATACACATATTCAGTTATTTACCCACTCCCCAATTTCCTGAGTAAACAATAATATATGACGTGCAAAATAAAGCATATTGGTACCTGTTATAGACGAATTGGTAAAACAATTGTGTGTGATAAAGGGTCTGTGATAATAATGCGTCTCTCTCGTATTCGTCCATTTTCATTCACTCGTTCAACTTCTTACACAAAGAATCCAGTGTGTAAGTCAGTTATCAACCTTGACCTCGGGGTCAAGTTAGATAAACACCCGCGCCCGTGCATTGAACACTTCGAACGCTGCACGTTCTCAGTGTACAACTTTGCACGAGCTCGGGTGTTCATCTAACTTGAACCCCTCTGTCTCAGTTGATAACCCTTACACATTCCCTGTGTCATATCGTCTGCAGTGACTGATGTTGAATATAGATCAAGAAACAAGTTGTTGACATTGATTGGTTCAAAGTTGCACGTGCAAATCACGGTCGACCTTTTCATTAGTTTGGCTGGCGTGGACACTGTTCACGAGACTACCAAGTTGGCAAGTAGGTGTAGACAAACAGCAGATGTGAACAAACAGGTAAATTATTTTTAATTTATTTATATACATGTATATAAAATATTGACTAGTAATATAAACATTAATTTATGTGAGCACAACCTGTATCATATCATACGAAAGATAATCCAGTCGGGTCTACTCAGGGGCTGTGGTGACTTCAGTCATAAGTTAGATTGTTGCCTATCGTGCTGGAGGACCCGGGTTCGAATTCAGGAGATCGTAGTATCGAAATCGTACTCTTCACAGCGCCCGTCCCCCTGTTAATAGCTTTATTCTTATTTTGAAAGTATGTGTAATAGAATATTCAAATACTCGTGTAATATACATGTAAATGTTTTTATTTCCATTTTTTATAGGTCATAAAAGTGAAGCCATTCGTATTTACAAATGAACCTCAAATATACAGATCAGATGTTTCTAATTATTTGTATGTGAAAGTAAAGAAACTAGCCGACCAACCGTTATCGGCCAAAATAGTCGACTTGTCGGCCTAAATAAACGACCAACCACAAAGATGCATATTCGACGATTGGCCGCAGAACGCCTCACTCGACGACCGACTTCAAGTGAAATTTGACCAACCCCTGGAAGTCAGAAATGCAAGAAATACTATAACCTTCAATATAAATATGAAATAAAGCATATAATTTGTGTTGTTTATTTCCCCTTGTTGCAACTGGATTGTTTCGATTCCCCAGATGTACGTGACAGGACTTGGGATCGCCTGTCAAACCTCTTGGGTTTTCTCCGGATTCCTCCAACGTCCTAAGACCCTACGCGCAAGGGAATTATTGAAATAAAATTGAACGACGTGTAAGTCCCGAAATGACCTGGTTTGTGTCGATTGGGAATTAAACCCTATCTCCCCCACACTGTAGGACAGAACAGCGCTAGTAAGAAGTTAAACCCCCGTTTAATTTCCAATTGAAAGTAGGGTACCTTTAATGTCATACACGGAAGTGTTATTTTGGCGAGCACGTCAACAGATTGTTAAAAACTCAAATTTTACCCGCTATATTGATCATGAGTATATCCCAGAATTCCCACAAGAAAAACCCTATTCCATGTTTTCTTATGGGGGAAATAAAAACCTGCAGTGAAAGAATAACCCGGTACGGGTTAAAAGAAAAGCGGCGTGAAGCTAGCTTGTTGTTCGTTGTTCGTTGTTCGGTATTCGCGAATACCGAACAACGAGCCAGTTTGTTGTTCGGTATTCGCGAATAACGAACAACGAGCTGGATTGTTGTTCGGTATTCGCGAATAACGAACAACGAGCTGATTTGTTGTTCGTTATTCACCAGATATGGAATTAGTAATATAATAAAGAAATATTTGTAAGGAATACGCCGAGAGTGGGTTTTTAAGTTTTATTGCCTATTTAGGCTCATGAAAACCCGCCTGTGGCGTATTCCCTACAGAAGTACCTTTATTATATTACTAATTCCATATACGGTGAATACCGAACAACAAACCAGCTCGTTGTTCGTTATTCGCGAATACCGAACAACAAACTGGCTCGTTGTTTGTTATTCGCCAATATGTAACAGCTCTTTCTTAGGATAGAAAGAGAAGTTGTTAGAATCTTTTTCCCAGAAGTTTGAAGTTTTATTGTCTATTTAAGCTCATAAAAACCCGCCTGTGGCGTATTCCCCACAAAAGTACCTTTGTTATATTACTAATTCCATATACGGTGAATACCGAACAACAAACCAGCTCGTTGTTCGGTATTCGTGAATACCGAACAACAAACCAGCTCGTTGTTCGTTATTCGCCAAAACCGAACAACAAACTGGCTCGTTGTTCGTTATTCGCCAATATGTAACAGCTCTTTCTTCGGATAGAAAGAGAAGTTGTTAGAATCTATTTCCCAGAAGTTTGAAGTTTTATTATCCAGTTAGGCTCATAAAAACCCGCCTGCGGCGTGTTCCCTACAAAAGTTATTTTATTATATTACTAATTCCATATACGGTGAATACCGAACAACAAACCAGCTCGTTGTTCGTTATTCGCCAATACCGAACAACAAACTGGCTCGTTGTTCGTTATTCGCCAATATATAACAGCTCTTTCTTCGGATAGAAAGAGAAGTTGTTAGAATCTATTTCCCAGAAGTTTGAAGTTTTATTGTCTATTTAAGCTCATAAAAACCCGCCTGTGGCGTGTTCCCTACAAAAGTACCTTTATTATATTACTAATTCCATATGCGGTGAATACCGAACAACAAACCAGCTCGTTGTTCGTTATTCGCCAATACCGAACAACAAACTGGCTCGTTGTTCGTTATTCGCCAATGTGTAACAGCTCTTTATTCGGATAGAAAGAGAAGTTGTTAGAATCTATTTCCCAGAAGTTTGAAGTTTTATTGTCTATTTAAGCTCATAAAAACCCGCCTGTGGCGTGTTCCCTACAAAAATACCTTTATTATATTACTAATTCCATATACGGTGAATACCGAACAACAAACCAGCTCGTTGTTCGTTATTCGTGAATACCGAACAACAAACCAGCTCGTTGTTCGTTATTCGCCAATACCGAACAACAAACTGGCTCGTTGTTCGTTATTCGCCAATATGTAACAGATCTTTCTTCGGATAGAAAGAGAAGTTATTATCCAGTTAGGCTCATAAAAACCCGCCTGCGGCGTGTTCCCCACAAAAGTTTTTTTTATTAGATTACTAATTCCATATGTGATGAATACCGAACAACAAACCAGCTCGTTGTTCGTTATTCGCCAATACCGAACAACAAACTGGCTCGTTGTTCGTTATTCGCCAATATGTAACAGCTCTTTCTTCGGATAGAAAGAGAAGTTGTTAGAATCTATTTCCCAGAAGTTTGAAGTTTTATTGTCTATTTAAGCGCATAAAAACCCGCCTGCGGCGTGTTCCCTACAAAAGTACCTTTATTATATTACTAATTCCATATGCGGTGAATACCGAACAACAAACCAGCTCGTTGTTCGTTATTCGCCAATATGTAACAGCTCTTTCTTCGGATAGAAAGAGAAGTTGTTAGAATCTATTTCCCAGAAGTTTGAAGTTTTATTGTCTATTTAAGCTCATAAAAACCCGCCTGTGGCGTGTTCCCTACAAAAATACCTTTATTATATTACTAATTCCATATACGGTGAATACCGAACAACAAACCAGCTCGTTGTTCGGTATTCGTGAATACCGAACAACAAACCAGCCCGTTGTTCGTTATTCGCGAATACCGAACAACAAACTGGCTCGTTGTTCGTTATTCGCGAATACCGAACAACGAACAACGAACAACAGGCTAACTTCACGTCGCCTAAAAGAAAAACCTCAGAAGAATAACCCCAAATTCCCCTATATATATTCAAAGCCGCCCCCGACTTTAGGATCGCA
The DNA here is from genome assembly GCA_963678685.1 of Patella ulyssiponensis. Lineage (NCBI taxonomy): Eukaryota > Metazoa > Mollusca > Gastropoda > Patellidae > Patella > Patella ulyssiponensis. The sequence goes on from OY783231.1 coordinate 50,144,927, forward strand.
AGTTATTCCGAGCATAGAATTTACCCCAAAGATCAAAGAGATTTACCGTTACAGGTTTACAAGTAACTGTCATGTCAAATCATTGCAAATCAAATTGAAATTAAATGGGGTTTAATGTCCCTCTTTTCTGCGCCGACAAGGCAAATGAAGACAGGTATTCTTTCTACGTTTCACTCGTAATTCGGCTTCCAGCTGTCATAGTTTTGTTTCGTACACACACATGTGTACACGGACCCCCGGTTTTTCATAATATCTGAAGGAATAGACAGTCATTGCCAGCCCCGTCGTCTGCACACCTGGCAAGAGAAAACCACGCTGAATTTTGTCTCGGCTATCCCTGGGATCCAACACGGCAACCTGGATGTGACTGCAGTTTGTTTGGGTGACACATTATAAAACACAAATTCTATAATATAGTATAAACAAATTACCTGCTGTAATGCATATGGTTGCCATAATGACAAAAAAAACAGACATGTTGTTTTGGTGGTCAAAAGACATTTCTAAAAGAGCTATCTATATTTTTATTAGTATCTTATCTTGACCCTTGAGAACGAGTTCAACTGTTAAAGCTATTGTTGAGGGTCAGCTAGTATTAACGTTATATAAGTTTTAAATTTTACACGGAAAGCTACAGCCATATATTTTTGTGCGTAAAGAGCTGATAAGCATTCTGAATCGTTGAGCCACGAGAGAAACCCAATCCAAATAATCCAGACAATCAAGCAAATATTAACATCCCACCTGGAGCTTTTGCATTAATTTGGTAGCTTTGATAGCGAAACTACACCCACATGGATTTGTTCATTCTCCTGATTTGACACATTCGCGTACACGCTCTATGACATTAACCGCAATGGATAGATGGCTTGTGACTGTCAGGTCAAAGGGGTACTTATCTCTAGGATATTACTGAAGTCACACAATAAATATACATTTCTTAATTCCTCATAACCTTCATCATTTATTACACTGATGTAAAATTGTATTTAATAGTTTCTATTTCAATTGGAATATATTGCTGATCTGTAAAATACTTCTCATCACTTCCATAACCATAGAGCGCGTTTATCATAAAAGCTGACGTCACCCCAATAGTAAAATCATGGTACAGGTCCATACTAGTTGAATTTCCACTCTCGCATATTTTCATTGCTACACAAACTGAAAACATACAAGAACTGAATGAGAAAAATAAATGTAAAAAGAAACAAAACTATTCCCGTTTATTTGTGATTTGATATCTGCAGTTCGGGCAAATTGTGGTGTAGTGACGTCAAGTATTCTTTCATGCTTTCAAGAGGACTTTCTCTACTGTGTTCAGTACCATTTAACATCTTCACCCAGAACACAAGTTATCGATCAGAGCATTGTATAAAAATCGTAGGTTGGTTTCATTCTGCTTTAATAACGAGGATTGTTTCGGGTAAACCGCGTCGGCATTTAAAGATGCTTTATGTAATATGCCTTTTGCAGGTCTTTATTTTCGTCTCAGATGTTATATAAAATATTATTCAGACAAGCCAAGCCTATAAACAGCTCTCTAGGTCATCGGATGGCTGAGATTCAAATGGATTTAGAACACCCGCGAGATTTGAAAATTTACCGATAAATTAGTGTCTATCGTTACGATAATAAAGACCCTCCGTGAAATAAAGAAAATGAAAGGTCTTTGCTTAAATGAAAACCCCACATTTAATCGTCTCGTCTCCCAACGCAAATTTTCACTAAGTTACATGAAGAAATGATATTTAATCCATCATGTAGCGAACACAGAGTTTCCCTTTGTGGACGACGGATATGCGATTAATCACTCCCCGACCCTTATTTTTCTATTAGCAGTAAATACAATCCCCATATAATAACAGTTGAAGAAATTAAAAAACTCCGCTTTGAAACTCAGGGGCAAATAACTCGTCCGAAACAGATTCTCTTTCAGCAGATATAATAATACCAAGTTGAGAACCTTAGTCATAACTCGATCTTATTTCCGTAATGTTTTCCACGTTACAGGCTTCTGTGCACCAGGATAAATTTTGTACGAGGACATTGAATGCCGATATGATTCTTCATTACGGGGTTATAAAACAACGAATAAAGTTTAAACTTTGCCCATACAGTGTTCTGTTGGTCACACTGACAAGGGCACGTAATCGGCAATTTGTATTTGAAAGATTGCAAACGTATCTTACCAGCTCGTAAATCAAAATCTAATATATCACAATGGCCAAAATTCTGAAAAAGGAAAGAAATGGTACTGTAGTGATGCCCAAATACTTCCATCTGCAAAAGTAACACATGCCACAATGATCACTGGATTCATTAAATACGACTTGATCAAGGCTGGATGACAATAATTACATGGCAGTTATTACTTGGATAATGCACCATAATACGTGCAAACTTGGGTTCAGTCAAGAAAGTATTTAAAAAATAACTGCAACGGTTGGAGACTTTAAGTGGGGTTTAGTAATCACAGTACCATTTTATTAACTATTTGTAATCGCTGCCACATATGTCTCTTTACACCTCGACATTTCAAATTTTATGATCTTATTAAAGGTAGGGCCCCAGTGCGGTAAACTATCTAAATTGGACATTACCTTTACATTCAGGTAATATTTAGGTCCTTTTCCCCACATATCATAAAAGTGATCAAATCCCAAACCATTGATAATACATGGTGGCATTTTGCCTTTATGTTCTTTAGATAAAACTGTTCCTACTATTAGAGCTGGTAATGAGAAAGTGGTTTTATTGATGAATTTGAAGCTAAATGGTTCGTAAAATACAACAGCCTGAAAAGTAGAAAATAGATTTATTCAGGGAGTTTGTATGTAACAATGATATTGCAAGGTTTATTACAGATTTGGTAACATAAGATTCGCTGCCTGTGTTTATGACCCTTAATCACTTTGAAGAATCCGGCGGACGCTCTAATAGTAAGTGCAGGAGGACCGCACTACACGAAAAACAAAAAACCTAAAGATTAACCTGCCGAAAATATCAAATCAAGTGAATGGATCCGGGGGCCAGCCGTAAGCGTCCACTGCGCTGTACAGTCCCGGGCCTGTTATGGTACATGCTTCACTAAAAATGATTTGAAAAAAAAGAGGTAAAAGAAATAATGCGACCGATCTTGACAATGGTCGTCTCTTCAACGGCGATATTCTGCCAGTTGACGTCAGATGTTAGAACGTCAAACAATTTCAACAATAAGGGCGATAATCCGGATAGAATATCGGAAAACGCTAAAATAATAAGTGTAGTGAGCAAACAGGAGCAAAACCCGACAACGAGAACATTCTGCAGTACGAAGGGCTAAAACTCTACTCTAATAGTAAGTGCAAGAGGACCGCACAACACGAAAAACAAAAAAACCTAAAGATTAACCTGCGGAAAATATCAAATCAAGTGGAAAATATCAAATCAAGTGAAGTTATCACCCGACTGACATCAAATTGCCACACAGACTTTGTTAATGTCTTGTAAATTTTCCCATTACCAACAAAGACATAAAATGTGACAACCTTTATGGGCCGGACGGACAGCTTAGCTTCGTATCCCGTGTTGCCTGACATCCTTTCTTGTATAATTATTTGTACTGAACCATTTTACATTACCCGTGCGATGGTATGATTCTTCTCCAACATCAGTAGTGTACCATCAGCCCCTTCTGAATGACTTCCAACAACTATATTAGTCCAGTCAATTACTACTCCCGGATTCAGTACTTGTAATGTCGTTAAATTTTGTTCTAACTGTAAAAAATATGCATTAAGTATAAGGTTATACTCTTTAAACCCAATTTTAGTTTGTTAATTAATTCTCTTTGTTAATTATATTAATATATTTCCATTTTATATTAGTATAATACTACCACTGTATGTTAATATAATATTACTACTTTATGTTAGTATAATACTACCATTTTATAATAATATAATATTACCATTTTATAATTTTAAAATTTTACCATTTTATAATTGTAAAATATTACCATTTTATATTAGTATATTACCATTTTATATTACCATTTTGCACAAACCAACTCGAATATTTGCCAATTATGTACTTTGTTTTGTCCACCGCCTCCACAATAAAAACAACGAAAGACACACTAGTATCTGCATTAGCCAATACACTCAAACCAACAAAAGAGTATAATACACATAACAAACTATCAACCCTCCTTTAAATTTTACATTTTTTTAAAGCTACTCGCGTGTAGAACAAAATTATCATCTGGGTAGACTGAAATCAAGCGCATGCCATGATTTCCACCTCCTTTTTTGTCGTGACAAGGCAAGGGACAGGTTCGCCTGACCCCATTTCCTCCTATCTCTTGAACCTCCCGAATATCTGTGACTTTGTGCAATAAAAATATACCGGTACATAAAAGTAGAGCGAGACCCGAAAAAATATATGAAAATAGTAGAGTGAGGCTCGAAACCGAAATTACCCAGGTGTGAATGTGGCAAATATCAGGAATACATGTATTACTTTGCTTACCCATCTGAGATTTGTTTCATATTTATCTGCAAAATCAGAAACATTGCTGAGGTCACGCTTTTTAGCTGGGAACAAAATGTCTACACCAATACAAATAAATCTGGAAAAGATACGGACGTAAAGCAAGCAAATATGTCCACACAAGTACAATGTCCGAAAAAGCTTGAACAAATCCGTTGGAGTTTTCTGAAATAAGAAGTGGGTGCCAGGATCGAAAGATTGCAGAAGGCTGACTAACTATAGAGTTTGTCTACTCGTGACCTAAATGCTTAACACCAGATTTGAAACAAATTCATTAAATACTTGGCCTCTACCAAGGCTTAGCACCAGATTTGAAACAAATTCATTAAATACTTGGCCTCTATCAAGGCTTTTGTAAAAGGGTCCGTAACTTTGGAACACTTAATATGGGTATGGCTTCATCAACTTATGACTCCAATATACCACACCAAGTGTTCAAAGAATCTGTTCAAAACTGTAGTCTGTGGTACGCTTAATAACGAAGGTGGGGTATTTCCGGAAGGGAAGAACGTAAAACGCTGAATATCGAGAGTCAAAGTTTTCGGAATTGGGGAATGATTTTACAACGGAAGTTTGCGGAAAGTTGAATATCGATAATCTTCCTTCTCCATGACCTTAATGTCTTAATGATGCTTGCAAGATCGGAGGCTTAGTCCTAGAACAGGATGTCGTGAAACACTGACTATTAGGGCGGTCCACTTTGCAAAAAAGTTTCGGAAATCGTTCCGGCTATATTCCTTACGTTTCTATATAAGTCTAAGAGGAAGCATGCAACTTTCCAGAATTTTCCCGCCCAAACTGTAGTTTTGCCGCCATTTTTTCAAAATGGCGGAATATTTACTAGAATCAGTATTTCAGTAATCCTGAGTGTACACCACCCCATCGTGTGATATATCGTTTTATAGGTTTTGGGGGTCGCTGAGTTCAAATATGCATTGAAAAATGTGTTAACACTAACTATAGTGTCGATAGGTGTATATGACATGCTAATTTAGCATGATATTTTGTGTGAAATCTAGTGTAAAATGCTGCTGACAATCTTTTTTTCAGAACACTGGAACTACATCATTTATTATGATTTTGAGTACCAAGGAAGAAGAAGATCACCTAGATCATCTTCTTCCCTGATACCACAAACAAACAAACTCTGTCCATGACCTTGTATGGGTTAGGGATATGAAACTCTCTCCGATACAGTGAGGTTTACTCAGATCAGAGTTTGTTCGGATTATAATCGAGTTATATTTTCAGACACACATTGTTTATATGTACCTATCAACTTAACGTAACGTATAACCAGAACGTAACGCACCTGACAACGTAACATAACGTATAACTTATAACATAACATCACTACACTAGTATGGAAACGAGGAACCAGGGCCAAGTAAACGGGGACCTGTTGGGAAAGGTCACTAAGACCACTCGAAGAAGGGACTCCTCTGCTCCCGTGAATCGGCGTGCTCCACCAGTTCCTCCACATAGAATCAGAAGTAAGTCTACGTCTACAGCTCCTGACACGAGCAAAACACAGAAAACGCCATCATCCGCCCGAAAGAAATACTACATTGTTGGAAATGGCGTTGATAAGTTCGCCATTTCAAAACTTCCAAAAGTTGGCGCCGTACTTGCCCATCTTCTTTTTATTCACAACACTGGTGTATCGTAAAAAATGCTGTAGGAATGGTCCGTGACGATATAAAGAATGTTTGGAAGCACCACTTTGGTCTGGGCTTGATTTTTGGAAAGCGAAACATAATCCTCGACTTGATCTTCATCATCACTCCCAGCTCTATATGCCTGTTTCTCAGTCTCCTGCTCTGTTTTCTTCTGTCTTCTCAAGTTCTCCATTCTTACTATCCTTTTCCATCTCGCATCATCTCTTCTTTTTAGTAAGGCATCTTTTCCTTGTGCACAGCCTATCTGCTCACGCTTCAATTGGTTACCCAAATGTTGGAAATCTTTTTCCCAGTCTATGATTCCGGAAGTTCTCAAAATGCTCTCTGCATTAACCTTACTAATATTCATAGGATCTAAAATTCGCTCGCTAAATTCACGTTCACGTTTTTTAAAGGAATCAGTACTATTTCTTACATCCCTCCGACTATCACTCTCCAGTTTGTACCAGTCCGTATATAGTTTGTTAATGCGCTTGTCAATCTCACTATTAGTGACCACAAGTTTACTTGCCTCGACCTCATATCCTTTATCATCCTCGTTTCGCTTTCCCAAAATCAAGCCCAAACCAAATTGGTGCTTCCAAACATTCTTTATATCGTCACGGACCATTCCTACAGCATTTTTTACTGATACATCAGTGTTGTGAATAAAAAGAAGATGGGCAAGTACGGCGCCAACTTTTGAAAGCTTTGAAACGGCGAACTTAACAACGCCATTTCCAACAATGTAGTATTTCTTTCGGGCGGATGATGGCGTTTTCTGTGTTTTGCTCGTGTCAGGAGCTGTAGACGTAGACTTACTTCTGGTTCTATGCGGAGGAACTGGTGGAGCACGCCGATTCACGGGAGCAGAGGAGTCCCTTCTTCGAGTGGTCTTAGTGACCTTTCCCAACAGGTCCCCGTTTACTTGGCCCTGGTTCCTCGTTTCCATACTAGTGTAGTGATGTTATGTTATAAGTTATACGTTATGTTACGTTGTTAGGTGCGTTACGTTCTGGTTATACGTTACGTTGTTAGGTACATATAAACCATGTGTGTCTGAAAATATAGCTCGATTATAATCCGAACAAACTCTGATCTGAGTAAACCACACTGTATCGGAAAGAGTTTCATATCCCTAACCCATACAAGGTCATGGACAGAGTTTGTTGTTTGTGGTATCAGGGAAGAAGATGATCTAGGTAATCTTCTTCTTCCTTGGTACTCAAAATCATAATAAATGATGTAGTTCCAGTTTTCTGAAAAAAAGATTGTCAGCAGCATTTTACACTAGATTTCACACAAAATATCATGCTAAATTAGCATGTCATATACACCTATCGACACTATAGTTAGTGTTAACACATTTTTCAATGCATATTTGAACTCAGCGACCCCCAAAACCTATCAAACGATATATCACACGATGGGGTGGTGTACACTCGGGATTACTGAAATACTGATTCTAGTAAATATTCCGCCATTTTGAAAAAAAAAAGGCAAAACTACAGTTTGGGCGGGAAAATTCTGGAAAGTTGCATGCTTCCTCTTAGACTTATATAGAAACGTAAGGAACATAGCCGGGACGATTTCCGAAACTTTTTTGCAAAGTGGACCGCCCTACTGACTATTGATACATTTCGTCTCCCGTGATCACGATGCTTCCCATCAAATTTGAACACAGCCAAATTCCATTGAAAATTACAGCCCTTAACCCGTTCACAAGATCTTTCCCAACACATTTTCACACAGATAAAACCCGTTAAAATCAATTGTGACGGTAGATCGTCCTCTCTCGACTACGATGGTTTAGACTAAATTTAAAAACAAATTCGTCAAAACTGTAGCTTCAACCACGGAAGAAGCGCGTAACGACATAACACACTCATACAGAAGTAAATGAGGGACTCCTTGTCCAGATAGTCACTTAACTTTTGGAATAACGGAAACTGTTATATATGTACTTCCTCAATGCAAAGCAAAGCAATATTTTATTTTAAATAAGACAACCATAATCTATGAATATGATCAGTATACAATGTGAACATCCCCCACAAATTGAAAAGCGACAGCATTTCAAATATCACAATTACTGCACCATACCCATGTGAAGATATTCCAGTCAGATAGCTAGTATAGGCTTCGGCTAGAATAAAACCATCAACTCCTCCAATAAAATGGTATACACCATACGTTCCAGGAATAGTAGGTGAAAATACAATACTATGTAGCGGGGCTTTGTCTTTAGATTCTGATATAAATGTCCATTTAGTGGGAAGGCGACCTTCACTGTACGGATCGCCTCTATCTACATAGGGCGTGGCTGAAAAAAGAATTAATTTAGAAAACTAAAGATGGTATGAAATGTAAAAAAAAAATCGATTTTGAACATATTATGTATAACAGTAAATCTACAAACAAAATGCTGTACATGTCTAGAAAGCATCAGTATACTTTTCAAATACCCATGTCTTTTATTTACAAATACGCTGTACATGAATATGGGGTTTGATATATATTTAACAGAACTAGCTTGCGAATGTAAGGAACAAGGTGGGTCCTTTTGCCTAATTACAAAATGCATCTTCTTGATCGAGATTGAACGCTTCGTTAAAAATAAAAAAATAAATGTACGTCCTGGTTTACTGGAACAAAAATAAAATGTTTTCTATCTACATTAGAAGACAAACGAAACAATTTAGAACAATAAGCTAGATATAACGTGAAGTCTTTATAAAGAAACCCTTGACACATGGGTCACACTTATCTAGTCAGGACGTTCACGCTGTGTATATGATCAATTAACTCTGGAACACTTTATTGGTTTATTACTATGTTAATATATATATGAAATACAGGAAACTACAACATCTATGATAGTACATTAGGAGTTATTATATATACAGTCTGCGTTTAACAAGCCTTGCACCCAGACCTACACGACTCGATCCAGAGGCTGTGTGTAAGATGTTCCCCTGAACTCCGAATAATGTCTTCTCTATTGTCTCTGTTACCAGCCTCTCAGCCTAGGAGGTCATGATGTCCGAAGGGAAAGTTTCCCCATTTCCACCACTTGTACATATTGGCGTGCACGTAAAAGATCCCTTGTCAGTTCGAATTCGATATAAGAGTAGGCCGTAGCGCCACTGCCCGGGCAAAATTTCCCTCATAGCATACTGTATGGCGTATGCCCGTCTTCCATTAGCCCAGGTCAGGTGCAGAAGAGTAGGACGTTAAACCCCATTTCACTAACCTCTGGGTTAATCTATGGGGGACACGTTTTCTAGTTATCTGTCCTTGATGATTGTAGTATTTTTCTTATCACCAATCCAATAAGTTTCAAATTATACTAAATGCATATTCATTAACAACAAATTACAATTATTATATAATTTATTAATGAAGACCGGACAAGCGTTTATGTAGGCTCAAGAGATTTTTTGAGAATTAAATTCCCAAGTATAAGTTCAATAATAATAAACAGGACAGAATGAAACATGTCAGACAAAGAACGAAAAGTAATAATAATAACAAAAGTCAAACATAATATAGATGTTATACATATTTGCAATCAGTGAAACATACTACAGATTTTGATAATACAATTAAATGGATTAGAAATATATACATTAGTTACACAAAAAACTCAGTAAATGGATTTCTGCCCTTATAAAAACGAACTGGTTTGCAAACTTCTTTTTGGTTGGTTCGTAAACTTTAGCTACAGGAGCCTACATTTTGCAATACGTGTACAGGGACAGAGCCACCCTGCATACCTCCGGGCCATGGGACAAGCATCTCGAAGCGGGCTAAGTCAGAGGTGGGGTGTGTGTCACATTTTGGCGTGTATCCGGGGTAAATGAAAGTAACTTGGAATTGTACGCAAAAGTGTATGACATATTCTTGTACTATATGTAAATTTTTACTGATTTAGTAAAAAGCAGATAGATGCTCACAACATTTGGCATGATATTTTAAGCAAGCAAGCAAATGGAAAAACAAACATCGTGACCATCAGACGCCTAAATATCAAAACGAAAAGGTTTTCGTCACATAAACTATTCGTTTATTTTTTTAATACCCAAAGTCGTGTTGAACTGGATTCAAACGGAAAGGGTGTCCGGGCATACTGTTGCAAGAGGCTTATAGTTTTTAATTCACCATTTCTTTCCAAAACAGTGGACAGACAGAATCTGATTCTAATCCTACCAACGTTACTAGGTATTCAGAAATGTCGCCGTTTTTTCCACTTTACGATGTTCTTCAATCTATTTTTATTATTAATTGATGCCAACAAATTTGTATTAACATTATTCGGCATACCTTCGGGCCCCTCTAGGCTCTGGGCCCTTGGACAAATCTTCCAAGTGTCCCGTGCACATGCCATTGTCGTACTCTTTCCTAAGTACCACTTGTGATTTATTTGGGATATTTTCATTTTGGAATATTAAAAGAGAACCCATTATTGCAAGTTACTGGTATTGTAAAACTACGAAATTCAATTTCTCAAATTAACAGACTTTAATTTTATGTCACCTGTGGTGGCGTCCATGTTCAAATTCAAATTTTGTAATATATACATAAAAGTTTACCTGCTGCCAGAGAAAGAATTGCCACAACTACTAGCACGAGACGCATGGTTATTTTGGTGGTCCTTTGATTTTTCTAAAAGGGGTTATCTGTATTTTTTATATTAAAAATTTCTATTATCTTATCGTATTTGGATTCCTGTAAAAGCTGTTACAGAGATGGTAACATTGACACGAATCCAGAAAAATAAGTATATTTCTATGCGTAAAAAGGTTATAGATAAAGATGTTTAGCTTTCAGATACATAGATTATAATACAGATTTTGATACATTAAACATGCATTATTGAAGTGCTGAATCTGCATATTGCAGGTCTTTCTTAAATTAGACATTAATTAACATGCGGAGACCATAATCAACTATCGATGCCATCGTTAGCCTGAGATATTAAGTGGATTTGAATATATTTAGTGATGGATAATCGAGACTTGTTTTTTTTTATCATATAACTTATTTTAGTAGCCTGTGTCCCGCCCCCTCCCCACCACGATCTCCAGGCCCTATTCTCCAGGTAAATGCGATATCACTTGGGTGGAAGCGGACGTTAAATAAATCTATTTCACACACATTAAGATATAGGCAAAGAGTTGACCGTTCTGTTTTAAACCGGTTCAACACCATACACCACCGATGACTAGAGAGTCGCTTATTGGCTTATGAATAAATGTATAACTAATAATTGAGGCAGAATTAGTTCTTGCATAAGGCACCTTTAAATCAGATTGCTGTTTGGACAATAGTTAGCGTCGATAATCGTATGTCGTGATTCTCTGTATACCCCAACCTTTTTTGTAGTGCACTGTGCGCCACCCGGTAGAATCTCCACAAAAGAGACCACCAATAATTATCTCCTTGGAATTTATTACTAAAGGTATAAGTATTTACAAAAATTCACAATCCTTTATATTCAAATTTGATGCAGATTTTCCGAGGTTCTGTTGCAAGATGTTTTTGTTCGCACAGAAAAAGAAATAAGAAGCCTCATGGTACACACTGGTAAATATCTCAAAGGGACAAAGGTGTATCATATAATATGGTGTACGTTTAAAAAAACGAGAGAGAAAAAAGATACATTATTAAACATACGGCAATATTTTGTTCATAAAATATCGTGTTTGTCACGTCTTAAGCATATTTAATCAAACATTGTCAAGTACGTTTCGTCACGTTCTGTGGTTCAGATACCTTATTATAATATTGTACGCGATGGGTGTTTCACGATGCTCTAGATAAGCAGTCTAGGGTTCCATTTAATTATCATATTATTATGTCATGGTGTATTGGCGACCTGATTTTCGAGAACGAAGCAAATGTATTTAAATTATAACCTTCTTGAATAAATACAGCATGAAATAAAGAGGAAATTCACCAAGACCTGTCAATGTCATCTTTCTGTCAAATAGATCATCAAGATTAAGTTTAAATCCATGGCTGATCTGGTATTTGTTTTCGTGATTTAGCTACACAGATCTATAGGGAGTGTTTAGATTTCAAGCACAATTTAAAGTAGCTAAACCTAGTCAAATTTAAAGACGCGAATTAAAATTCAATATTTGACGATCTCAATCGATATTGGCGTTATTATCTTGCCGTAATAGATATGGGATCCTGATATTCGATATTTAAGACACAATGAACATTGTATAATCAGTACATGCGCGCCATTTGTAATGAACAAAGAAAAACATCAGACAAAACAATGCGGAAGTATTATTGTAATGCCCAATTCACAAACGGCAAACTAATACAAAAAAAAAACCGAAAAAAAACCCCCAAAACAAACCGTGTCGTTCAATATTTAACTGAATTTAATGGATCAGAAATTAGGATTCATTTTTTTTTCAAATTGGAAATAAACACTCTACATACTTTAATATTACATTAATAATTTGGACCCGGTTTTGTCTATTGTTAAGTTCCAAACGGAAGAATCATGGTTGCTAGTTCACATGGCGCTAACAAGGAGGAACAGAGAAAGTTGCTGCAGGGCAAGTAGAAGCTGGTTGAACGCGTATCTGGGCCTGGCAAAAACTGATTGAAATACTCTGTCATATAATTTTTTTTAATGAAATTTTAACATAAGGTATAGAGTGAAATAAAGTGCATTTGTCTCTTATAAATTCTATCATAATTTGTTTATCATCATTTATTTTAAAAAATAGTAGACTGCACCGTATCAACTAAATGGACCAGGAAGATCAGGTTCAATCTAATGTTTGAACAAGTAGCTGTTTTAAATTCATGTTAATATATTTCAGCATACTGTTAAAAAAAAGGTGTAAGATAATTTGGATTTACTATCCCAAACATATGCGTACGGGCTCGATGACTTGTTGGGGGGGGGGGCTTAAATGCCCGAAAATATGCCAGATGACTGTTAGAAGAGGCGAATGAGCCGAGCTTATCGTGAAGTCCTCCCCCACCGCTTCCCCAATAAATTTGGAAATTTTGACTGCCACACGCGTTTTCCTGCTGTCTCGTCTAATATTGCCCAATTTAGCTGGCTGACTTGAATTCCAATCAACTAACAAAGTAAAATGGCGGCAGACATGTATTAATCCGTAGTCAATTCAGTATAAATTCGTGGTATTCAATTAAAAGAAAAGTAACATTAACGTTTTATTAGATTTCGGGAATTTTATTATTTAACTAGAGCAAATAACCGTCTGCCCGAAAAGTGAGATTGCCAAAAAGAGCAGCTGCCCACCCTACCCTCTTTCCCCACGGGACTCGTACGCCTATAAATTCTCAAAATCACATGCTGTTTTGCTTTTTCACTGAATACCTGTATGCATATTGACACGGAAGGGGTATTTGAGTCTGTTCGCACTTTTTTTTTAAAGATTTTTATTTTAGTGTAAAATTAATCTTTGTCAATATTTAAACAGTGTTACTCACTTCGTGATGTGTTAATGGTCGAAATGAAATGAAATGAAATGAAATGGTGTTTAATGGCATGTCAGCTTTTAATGGTCGAGAGCGAGACATTAAGTAAATGTATTGATATTGCACGAGGCGTAAGCCTAGTGTTGTTTCAATATATTACGCAATGTCTTTTAGCTCGAGAACATTAATAAACAACTTAAAATACAGACGCTATACCCCGCACGTGCTTTTCAATGAAATACGTCACGCGAGTCCAATATTTTATTTAGTATGGATAATGTACGACAGGCAAGTTGCCCGTACATTATTGGAAATTATGGTACACCGACATCAACTTATGACGTGGCATCTGTATTTTAAAAGTAAATATCGACCATCCAATTGTTTATATCAATGACTGATCCATTACTGATCACTTGATTGGTATTTCAGAAATATATTTGATAAAATGATGATCTCATTTTACTTCATCCAGGAAGGGCGGCTGTACAAATAGATCCAAACAAAGAGGATACGCCCACATTTTGGTGGAGATGGACAGATATTTATGTGAATGGATGTTAACATCGGATAAAAATTGTGGCCACTGAAAGAGAAATGTGTGAAATAATATGAAATGGCCGTATTATAGGTGTTATATCACATTATTATTAAAGCAATTACATAATTTGACGTGTATGATTTGTAATGTAATTCAATGTATTAATGATTAGTCCTAAAAGGTTAAAGACGTTTATATCCAACTTGGCGATGTAACTAAATAAACTTTATTTGACTAACACGTAAAGAAAGGAGTGATAAATAAAAAAAATGTATTTGCCTAATATAATACAAGTCGGAAGAGGCGGTGCATTTGTTTGTTCCTAACCTACTCCACCCCATCCCTACTTTATATGATAGTACAGTCATGCCAATAGTATACATTTATCCCTTAACTTGAATGAATATAAAAACTTTCTTAAGGAGGCGGAGTTGAAAAAAGAATGACGTATAACAGCATACTGTTAAGGGGGAACAAATGCCTACCACAGACTATAAAACAAGAATTTTCGCTGACAGTTTAGTACATTACCTACCGGTCGCAAAATATTGTCTAAAGGAAGGTAGTTCAGAAATTGTGATCAAGAAATGGCGTGTAGCGTTTGTATTAGGGGAATTGCTTTGGCTTTATTAATTTCAATCATACAGGCTGCAAATCCTTCAGGTATATTTATTACATTAAGTCACAAAATATTATATGTTTATAAATAAATTAAATTAAACATATTAGTAGTTCAACGGTCTATAATTATATATAAAATTTATATATTCTTACTAAGTTAGTTCAGTCTCATATAAAATGTTTCTATATGTTTGCAAAATTAGTTCATTGTTTCATAATATGTTTCTACACATTATGTTTCTATATGTTTGAAAAATTAGTTCAATGTTCTACAATATGTTTTATATGCTAATAATATATAATTCCTTGGCAATCCATTTCAGGGTGTAGGAATAGGTTAGATATAGTAACAGTTGTTGATGGTTCTGATAGTATATCCGCAGAATCATTTCTGATGTTAAAGCAAGCCTTGGTTGAGTTGACACGCAGGCTTACCATTGACAAAGACTATACACGATTCGGTTTGGTTCTTTACAGCTCAGATATCGCTGATGAAATTAACTTCACTGGAAATCGAACCGGCCTTGAAGGTAGAATCCTTGGACTACAACATCCACGAGATGGCACAAACACCCACCTGGGTATCTCCGCTATGATTGATATGATTGGCGGAACAGATCGAGGCGTAGACACTATCGGTATAGTTATTACAGATGGGATCTCCAAAGATACAAATAAAACCATAGCACAGGCAAATCTCGCTAAAGGCAAGGGAGTGGACATGTTTTCCGTTGGCGTAGGATCTAAAATTGATACATATGAACTTCAGTCTATTGCCTCAAGCAGAATCCAGTGTATAAAACTATCTTCTTTCGGTCAACTTGCTGAAACTCTGAAGAAAATGTTACCTGACGTCTGTCCACGTAAGTCTTTATCAATCTATTCCCGCCAAATAATGTGGGTTTTTTTACAATAAATCTTCTTGTCTTGCTTCTAACATAAAATAATGTAATATTTCTATATGAGTAAATCCCAAAAATGTAATAGGAAAGAGACTATGTCCATGATAGCCTCGTTTACCATTTTTAAACACAAAGTTCATTTTTATTTAGCAACAACAACAACAACTACAACTACCACTACTACAACCACTCCTGTGCCTACAACAGTCACCCCTAAGCCAGCAACACTGAATGTTGACTTGTGTGCAGGGTGTAAAATGTCCAATGGAATTGGATATAACAACCACCCTTCTGATTGCCACAAGTACGTCCAGTGTTACTTTTCAGCAGACGGCAGTGTTAGCGCTGTCACCATGAGCTGTTCTGCGGGACTTTTCTGGGACCAGGATGAGTTATCATGTAATTTTGCCCAATATGTGAATTGTACTAATGGTATGTATTTATTTAACACTACTCCACTCATGTTCAGAATTTCCACCACATTACTATTATAGAACCACTGAGCATCACGTTGTGCTGGATTGAATTATTAAACACTAACTTAACAGTGCTATTCCCTTTTCACACTAAATCAATGCAATCTTATGACTCACTCTTTTAATTACAGACCCATGTGTAAACCCAAACACATTGTTTTATAAAACAGATACAAACTGTCGACAATATCATTCGTGTGCTAACAAACTTGCTAAAACCACCTGTTGTCCCCCGGTAAGTTCTTTCAACACAGTAAGTAACCGATGTGAGGTTGATGAAACCTGTGAAGATCTTTGTCAAGGAGAAGAGGTCGCTGATGAAGAGGGTATGCATACTGCTATTAATTGTACTAATTTTAACACTAATAATTAATTGAAAAAAAACCCATTGAACATTCAGTTTTGATGTAATTTAGCAGTTAGACTTTGACGTCCTAGTACCAGCCAGCGCATATCTTATTAAGCAACAATTAACCTTCTCATTTTTTTATTACCTGGAACAACACTTTCGGATTGGAGTAAAGATTTACCCGAATAGTCCTATTTTAAAACTGCATCTCAAAGTCATGACTGCGCCTTTAACCCAATATTGACTCCCACCACGCCCTATGCCGGACCCGCCTCTCCAATTCTCTCAACTAGCTATTTTGTCAAATGTCCCGGGAACAAAACTAGTTTTACTTATAAGCTTTAATTTCCGTTTTCTTCTGGGAATTACTTACTATATGGTGGTTATTAAAACGGTGAAATTATAAATACTAAACATAATTGTAGGAAACTTATATTAACAATGCACGGGGTGAAATGCGTATGCTTCTTAAGAGAAGAGCGTTCCATAAAGAGTGTATAAGAGAAATTGAGATATCCAGAAGAAACACAGATTTCTATAACTATTTCATAAGAGTTAGATCCAAATATTTCAAAAATAAACGAAGATATGGCGAGCATCGTATAATCTGCTCAATATCTAATGATCAAGAGAATTGTGTAAGGAATTTTCGTGTGAATAAATTTATATAAGTATCCCCAACAGACAGATTTAGTTCTAACATAATGATTAATTAAATATATTATTATCGATTTAAAAAAAAGTAACATTTTTTCTTTAATTTTAAAAAGTTTAATTTGAAATGTTATTATCTGTAGCTTCATTATATAAGATATTACTAACACTTTGACACAGTCATAGACTTATCCATTTAAGGCAAAGTGGCAGCTATATTATGGCAACAAGGTTTATTCGAACCATGCTATTTTCTGATGGAATGGTCAAACTATTAATAACAATGAGATTACGTTAGATCATTGAAAGGTTTCGCATTCCTGTACCTGAACAATTTTCGTTCGAAGCTAACCCCTTTGGACGCATACAATTGAAATACAAACAGCTTTCAATTCTTTGAGTCAATTTAGGATCCAAGATCTAAGACTTAAGTCTAGGTTATAATTGTTTTACAGTATGCTATAAACGAGCTGTTGCTGGTGAAACTCATCTTTATCAAGAAGTTCAACCTGGTGTGGGATGGATTGACAGAATCTGTGCACCAGGAACTGGTTATAATGACAACGATTGCGATTGTTCAGTCATTATAGACGCCGCTCCAGTTCCAGTTGCCAATAAAGGTAATTCTTATACCATTATTTCCGTTGCGATATTTAAATTATAGACCACTGTTATTACGTTGCGTGTACGCGGAAAGGCCATACAACGTACTTATCCAGAGCCGGATAGGCTTTAATTTATACTACTCAAAAGAAGTTAAGGGTCAACCAATTATTTTTGTTTGACATTTTATTAGACACAGGGAACATGTAAATCAAAACTTTTAAGCACACTTTTGGTCAGAATGAGTTCAATATGTCTCAATGATGAGTCTGTTATGCAAAGCATGTGCACTTTTTATACACAACTATTCTGAGGATCTGATGAAAATTCGCCATTTTTAGCATAATGAGGTCCAACAAAACTGTCTCAAATTCGATAACTTTGTTAATAACGAGTGAAACCACCACGTGCTCGTAAGCAGTCGACACAACGACGAGACATGCTGTCGATCAGACGTCGAAATTTCAGCCCACACCATTACCGTACCACCTCCAAAGCGATGGAGTTTTCTGACGTTAACCGCTTGTCGAACCGCTTGTCGTCGAGAACGAATGTTGTGGGCTCGCAGACGATTTCTTATGGTCTGATCCGATACCTGAACATCACTTGTATTTCGCAGTTCATCTCTCAGACATCTCGCTGTAACAACGCGCTGACGTAAGGCCATTTGAATGACATGCCGTTCTTGACGTTGTTCGTGACCCACCAGGCCGTGGGCGATTCTGAATTGAATTGGTTGCCTGGAATCGCTGCCATAGTCTCCCAATCACACTCTGGCTACAACCGATTCTCTGTGCCACATTCCTCTATTTAAAATCCTGTTGAAGCCACGCAATTGCTCTTCCTCTGTCAAGTTCACTCAGCTGACGTCTGACCATGTTAAAATTTCAATTGAGAGCAGCACGGTCATGGAAGGTTTTTTTTTATGCCAAAACTGTTCATGGAAAATGCATAGTGCACGTGCAAGGACATAATCAACCCCCAAAAGTCGTTCCCTACTGCATTTGGGCGATGCAAACAGTTTTGTGGAGCCTTGTTTTTAGCTTCAGTTTATGGTTTTTAAGGGGACTGTCAAAATCGTTTTGTTTGAAAATGACATATGCCTTGTACACAGGTTTTGTCGTCAGGATATCGTGAACCAGTTTTGACACGATTTCCGCCAATAATTTTATATATATATCTGATATGTGCATAGACAATTACCTGGTAGAAAAAAAGGTTTGACCCTTAACTTCTTTTGAGTAGTATAATAATGAATTAATTATATAATTTTCTACTATATAATTGTCTGTTTTCAGAATGCAAGCCATTACTCAATTTGACGTTCACGAACGGTGTGACTGACACTTCTGGTCATTGGAACTGGGTTGAGAATGTAGGTGTTTTGATTGAGAACGGTGAAGCTTATTTCAATGGTAACAGCGGCCTGAGAATTCCACGTTTCTCCAATGTTGCTCTTGGATCTACGTTTAAGATAAAGATGAGATATAGGACAGATGGTACAGTTTTAGGACAGCAAGCTCTGGTAACCAATCGTGATTGTGGTAAACCAGGTTCTGTATCTATTATACTGGATCAAACTACCACTACTTTTGGTATGAGAACAGATGGCGGTCAAATTACTGATGTCCCAGTACCCGTAGGAACACAGGTAATAGTTATTCTGGTCTGATTGGAAGCGGATGTGGTATTTCTCCCTGTTGCTTTCAGAAATTAAATCTGTCTCTCATTGCAACCAGTGGTTCTGGATGGCCGAATGGTTAGCGTGCGCGCGCTGTATCATACGTCCTGCCATTAAGTCAACTGGCGTGGTTTCAAATCCCCGGGTGTGCGTGGCAAGGAGTGGGGTCGCCTGTCCAATTTCGTGAGTTTTCTCCGGGTACCCCAGTTTCCTCGCACTGCTAAAGACCACTACGCGCAAGTGAATTATTGAAACAAAATTAAACCATATGTTAGTCCCGAAATGAACCAGTTTGTGTCGAGTGGACGTTAAACCCCATTTCTCTCTCTCTCTCCCTTTCTCTCTCTCGTTGCAACCAGGAGCAAAGTTTGTAAGTGGAATAAGATTTATATGTATTTACATATAATGGCTTTGTCACTTGGCGGGCTGGGTGGTCGAATGATCTAACGCGTGCGATGTAGTTCATAAGGTCTTTCATTGAGTCAAATAGTGTGGGTTCGACCCGAAGCTTCTACGTGACAAAGGCGAAGGGTCACACGCCCATCCTAGTGGCTGTTCTTTTTGTCTTCTCCCCTGGGGTCTCTACTAAAGACCATTACGCATAAGCAAGTGATCCGAATAAAAGATCAAATTTGATCAATAGCCATTTCTTGCTTGTTATTTTACAGAGTCAATGGAAAGAGTTGGAGTATAGAGTTGAAAATGGAGTATTAAGCGGCACAATAAATGGTAACACAATTAAGGAGGTCACAAATGGTGGGTTCTAGTAATTTTTGTATTTCTTAAAATCTGATATAAGGTAACGGCATCGAATTTCAAGGCCAAGTTGGTTTAAATTGGAATATGGACAAATAACGCTATTTGCGTAAACTGAAATAATGAGCTTAAATATTTGAATGATTATTATTTCCGCAATTTGTTCCATCCGACAAGTGACATATTTTAAACAATTTAACTAAGCTCGAGTGTCTTTATATACTGATAAATAGGGTAAAACAAGATTATCCTATCAGACAGCCTGGACATCTCAGTTAAATGTGTCTAAACTCGGTTGTCAATTGGATATTTGTTAGTTTTTGTTTTAAAAAAACCCTAATACTTAAATGGTTAACAATGTACAGATGTTAAAATTAAAATTGACGTTGATGAGTACTTACATAAAATGATTCTTTGGTATTGTTTCAGGTGCTATTGGCAAAAGTGAATGTGCTCTACAGATTGGACGTGGCAATACATACAGTAACTTCAAAGGTTACATCGATTATGTAAGTGATCAAGTTTTTCATTTTGTTCAGGTATCAAAATAACTTAATTTCATAATTACAAGATTCGCAAGTAGTGACCATAAGGTTTCCTGACTGGCCCTTTCTTTAGTGGCCAAATGCCAAATACCGTCCCGCAGTTCATTTTAAAATCTTGGATTCTTGGCCTACCTTATATATCAACCCAGGATATAATATTGATCAGTTTGACATATAAAATATACTTTGTGTCATATTATATCTTTGGCGTTCGGGGTGCAGTGGACCTGTGCAAAATTTGACTCTGTTTCGAATCTTGAAAGGGCGAGGATAAAAGAATTGCCTTATGCATTACTAGTCTTTGTTTAGCCACTGTCTCACTGACCAGGAGATTCCGGGATCGAAATGGGTCTCGCATCGTAATGATACAAATTTCACTCAAAATGAAAATCAAAGCAATGATTTGCAGGAAAGAACACATGAAACAATGATTTGCAGGAAAATATAAAATTTTAGAATTTCGGAAAAAAAACCCCTATAAACAATAATAAATAATTGGTCTTATTATATATATATAAATTGTTAATTAGAATGGGACTTTGTAAATCAGCTTATTTATGAATTAATTATTTTCCTTTGCAGATTGAGGTTTATCAGTGTTAAATATAAAGTTTTAAAAATTGATTGCCCATTATTAAGACCGTTTTGTCAATCATCTAATAGAGATCGTGCATAAATATGATTTCTAATTGTAAATAACAGATCCTGAATTGTTACATTTCTTTTTTTTACAATTTTTACTTAACTGTATTTGTCTTTATTGTATTTTGTTACCAATTAAATTGATATATTTTCAACAAAGATGTCTCTGTTTATCACGATCAAGGTTTAAAATTCCGTACACGAGATAGTTCATTGTAAATATTCGTTAAAAAACATACGACCAGATACGTATTACATATATAAGAACTCACAACCAAATTCTACAGATTGGCAGTTATGTCCGGAACACCAAAACAGGAATAAAATTATCTCGAAGATCCACGTCATAAACTTTGTATTTTAAATTGTTTTCTGAAAATGGTAAATAAAACTAGCCTTACAAAATGAGAATGAGCGAGTGGGATCGTCTCACATAATATTCAATATTTTGCATCTTCTACTGGGTAGCAATGGAGAAAGGGGGAGAAATGGGGTTTAAGGTACACTCGACACAAACTAGGTCATTTCGGGACTAACATATGGTTCAATTATATTTCAATAAATCGCTTGCGCGTAGGGGTCTTTAACAGTGGGAGGAAACCGGACAGGCTTTATGATACATCACGCACGTGCTAACCATTCAGTCATCCAACCCCATCGGGTAGCAATGGGCATGGGCGAATTGGCTAATGCGTGCGCGATATACCATTTGGTTTGTCATTTGGCCAAGTGGTGTCGTTTCGATGACAGCATGTACGTGACAAGGAGTATGGTTGCTAACCCAACCTCGTGATTTTTTTCAGAAGCCTCAAGTTTCCTCGAACTGATACAAGTGTAACATATAAGTCTCGAAATGACCTCATTTGTATTGAGTGGAAATTAAACCTCATCTCTCTATCTTTGTAATGGGTAGAGCTGGACACCATAAGCTGTACGTAGGGATATGTGTTGTGGACGAGACATGTTCGATTATTCTAAAGGTGTATTTATTTTCGGATGTTGAAATAACGATGCTCTTTCAAATAATAACAATGAGTGTAGATCGTGACAGTTATTAAAAAAAACCCACATCAAACAGATTTAATTAGAAATAGTAAATTCGATATCAATCTAGGAAACCCGAATGAAAATAATTCATATTTAATGAACATATGAGCGTAATGAGTATACCAGTAAATCTGCTACTGACGTGGATAAACCCGGCAGCTTAGCGAGCGAGCGAGAATGAAGTAGAGTATAACGTCGGCTCGATATCAACTAGGTTTTTTGGGGACTAACGTATGGTTCAGTTTTATTTCAACATAGGGTCTTTAGCAGTAGGAGGACGTGGTGATATAATACTCATTGTCTCATACAAACTGGGAATCGAAACCACGTCACTTGACTCTATGACTACCCCCACCTTCTCCGAGCAGCGTAGCAGCCGCGGGGTCGGGAGGTTTTTCCTTACTGGGAACCATTGTCTTGTGTTGGGGGGATGTTTTCTTAGTTTGATTTAAATGTCCATCTCAACCCCATTTGCTCCGTAGACTCTGCCTTCGTCACGTGGTAATCGAGGAAGCCGCAGATTAATGTAGCTTAAACATTGCCCATGACTAAAGGAGCGCAACGACCAATTTAACTGATGTGACATATTTTAATTCTTATGTCTTCATTGCTGTGTTCGTGCAGAAAGCAAGATGTTAAATCCCATTTCATTTCAATTGAATTGTACCTGCAACACCACTAATTGTGTCGTACGAAACAGGCTTTAAAACCCATGAATATTGCTTACGTGAAAAATAGGGCTGGTTATGATGTATGACATTCTGGACAGAGAGTACTATCTGTGAAAATAGATATCTGCCAAGATATGCCGCCATGTTGCAAAGTAAGTATATGTACTATCGTGTTATGTGGTTATGGCCCGTAACATAGAAGCAGAATATTAAAGTATAGAGATTCACCTTTCACTGTGTTTCGGTTTGCTGGTGATTTCTTCTAGCATTGACACAACGCATCGACACCTTAGTTCTATGATGGTAACAGTTCGATATTGTTGATTAGAATCAGTTACTTCTATCATCACATTTCTTAAATCCTAATGTTTTAAATAAGAATCTAAAATACGAGAGGCGGTTTCATGAACAAATTTGGGCTTGCTTTATCTTTTCAAAATCTATGCTACCATGTTTTCTTAGTTTGATTTAAATGTCCATTTACTGTTGTGGCTGGTACAACTTGAGAAGGCCGCCAAGAGACATGTTTTTTTTTAACCCAATAGCCATACAAACGCCACGTGGTTTGAAATTCACTGTAAAATTCAATGATGTTTAACAGCTATGAATAAAACTTTATTATGTTGCATCGACTTTTTCGATTAATCGGCAATCAAACTTGGCAGACCAACGAAATTTCTCGTAATTATTTTGTTTCGGGATTAAACCTCAAACTGAGTGCATATCCACTTCAGACACACATTTCCAAACTTCATTCAGATGAGCTTCAAGGGTTATGTTACAGACGTCTGAGCACAGACGTCCGTTTGGTGTTCGAACGACTACACGCTATTTCGTGCTAGGCCGTCCGCCACCATCCTCAATGGTAAACCACGCTGGAAAATAACTGGGATATTTCACGACCAGCACAGATAATTGGGACATGTTGGGCTCTTTATGGTTTTAAATATAAAGATCATCGGAATGTTCAAAAACAACGTTATATAATGGATTTAAAATTTATTTCAATGAGCAGAGAATTAACGTTACCTATATATTGACAGGATTAATAGTTACCTCCCTTCCATTAATATCCACTCACTGCGTGGTTTTAATTCAATTATTCCCTAAACGCCATTTAATCAAAGTATTTTTGGAACAAGTTTTTGAATTGGCACGGTAAAATATGATTACAAAGATTCCAAGAAATGGTTTCGAGAATATTCAGCTCACCACCCATTGTCACATATTGTCTTGATTAAACCCTATTAAATGTTCATTTCCACTGTAGCAGAGATTGAATGGGGTTTAACATCCTATTGGTGCACTTTGTTCTATCCAAATTTGACCCACACTCTAGTCGTAGTAAATGAGTTGATAATAGCCATAACGAATGCATTTTATATTCGAATATTAAGAGGCAAGCCAATGGGTTATTATTTCAGAGTACATAAGGTCATGAAACGAAATTTTCTGTACATTTGGCCAGCTATTCGACATGTTACCGTTTTAGTATCAGCCACCCGAAATCGCTTTTGAATATTTCAATTTATGACTTAATTGAACTATACATACAACATACGCTATTAAGGTCTTGCCACTATTCATACACACCATTGATGGTCCAATTAACATACTTACTGACCCAACTTTCGATTTCGATTTTTCTCTATTCGTAAGAGTGAAGACTCAATAATTGAATTTCAAATGAAGACAATAAATCCCCCAGTGAGATTCTTTGGGCATGTCGTAAAATTACTTTCTTAAACTAAAAACTTAAGAATTTCTCTATAATGATAGTGCTGAGATAGTATAAGACAACAGAGAAGTAGAAGAATGAAGTGATAATGGAATCGAGCGCCGCAGGCGCGAAAAAATTTCAGATATGTAACCGAGTAGAAGATTGATATTATAATGGAATCGAGCGCTGCAGGCACGAAAAATTTCAGATATGTAACAGACCTTTTAAATTTTTGGGACTGGGCTTAAAAATTTGAACCAATGTCCTGGCAAATGGGACCAAATTCTCGTTAGTCTGAGACCGACAGCGATGAGTACTTTTTTTTTGAGACCAACTATTTTTTGGCCACGTGGAAAAAACATTTCATAGAAAAACATACTCACAACATAATACGAGTGACAAACATTTTTTTTCAAACATGACAAGCAGACATGGTTATTGTATACTATAGTTTTGTGTGAAGTTTGCCATTTAGGCTCACGCAAATACATAGTATTTGGGATCTATTCTGGCATTGTTTTTGAGACCGACTGCAGTGACTGCACTTATTTTGAGCCCGACTACCCCTTCCCCCACATTTACGCCCCTGTACACATGCTTTAATAACTTCATATGTATCGTTTCCGACTCGAAATTTTCGTTTGCTTTTATAACAATCCTGCGTGACACCTATCCATAAATGGTCAGTTGCTCCTATCATATGTAAACACCCAACCCAATTCAACCCATCACAACCGGCCCTTTTCCTTTTGGAAGAAAAATGTTTGCGTTTTGTATTGCACCACATATTAAAGATTTAAACGTACTGATTAAACTCGAACATAGAATAATAATAATAATAGATTTTTATCCAATAACCATTCTTACATTATATATTTACCTAGTCAGGTCGAAATGACATTTCTTTATAGACATATTAAAACTGTGGCTTTTTGTAATATGACGATCAAAGAAGAACGAACCGATTAACCAGCATACGTATTGTGACGTCGTATAAATTATCGAAGTCCATTCGATGCGCATCTATCCAAAGAACAAGCTTGGTTGCACCCCCTATTGTAATATTAACCCATATTGTAATAAATTTAATGTAACACTTGCGATGCAATTTATATTATCTATATTTTAATAATTGTATCAATTGCAATGCTATTTATCTTAACTCTTCTGTAATACTAACCTCTATTGTAATAATTGCAATTATTGGTTTTTGAAAAACAATAAAATTCGACGTCTAATCGTCAAATGTTTACATTTTATGGAACCTGATCATCATTGCCGTATAAATATAAAAAACTAGTATGCTTTTATATTGTATAGAATATTAAATAATAATAACAGTGGAAACATGTTCCAAAGCCATTATTAAATCGCAGGAATTATTACAATAGAGATTATGCTTTATAGCAGCTAATGTAATGTCATCCAATATTGTAATAATTATTGTTAATAATAAGGTTATGTAATGTGGAACGCGGTGTCTGAAAATACTAACACATAATAGGCGTATTGTTTGGGCCTTGTTTTTATTTTGAAGATTGTCGTCCTAAGAACAAAAGACGAACCAAAAAAAAAAAAAAATTCCCATTCGTATCTAACGTTCATTGTTCAAATATACAATTAAAGGTGTTTATGTTTTAGATGCATGTCTACCATCGATTACTTCAATCTTTGTTATATCTGGTAGTAAATAAATTATCCTGTTGCAAAATTTCACGTATTGGATTATCGCTTGTACTCTATGGAATTATCAAGTCATGTTGCCAAGCTACCACCTGCAGCATATTACTGTAAATGGCAACAAAAATATAGCCAGTCTTCTGAACATCATCTAAAGCCCCTCAAAGAAACGAACATGTACAATATTTACTCTTTGCTTTTTTATTCCATGAAATTTCCACTCAAAGTCACAACAGCAATTACAAATGTAACATTGAGTATTTGCTATTCTCAAATGAAAATTGAAATAGTATATTTTCAAGGAATGTAATCAGATTTTACTGCTGGCTTGTGAAGACTCGCGGGTTTCAAGTTAATATTATATGGATATGGCTTGCCTAACCCGTGGAATTTTTTCCCGGATGCCCCGGTTTCTCTCTCAGTCAAGGGTGTACATATTTGCATTTTTCGTGAATTTCAAATCTCCAACCTTTTTCAATGAATTCGAACTAAAATTCACAGGAAAATTATAGTGCTACATTTGTCAATAATTATTGGTTAAACAGCGGTTTATTTGTAAAGCGTTTTTCTCAGCATTTTGCTGGTATGCAGGATCTGTGATTTAATTTCGGCTCATAGTTTCTGTTGTTTACAGCTGTGGGTTTTCATTTAGTTTATTTAAGATTGATTGATTGATTATCTTTATTTCCTCAAAGATGAGATTACATAGGAGTGAAAAAAAAGAAAATATATATATATATATAAAGTAAGAAAGGTCGTTACATATAAAACATCAGTCTATTTACACTTCAGTTAAACAGTTCGTCACGTGAGTCCACATTTCACTTAGTCCTTTACTGACAATACACATAAAACTTGTCCATTCCGTAGCTGATATCTGATCAGGGCGCATAAGGTCTGTTCGGGATCCTAGTAGGGTTTCTATTAGGATATCTTCACCACTGTTCCACAGATCATTAAATAAATTGATATCTATCTCATTTAAGATGTTTTCATACAGACTATCTCTTTCTTTAAATAGCTTAGTACAGTTCAGCATAAAATGTTTTGTCATATCATCACACATTTTGTTACACAGTTTACACATGACGTCTCCGTCAGTTTTTAAGATGGCCAGCCTAATTATGATATTAATACAGTGTCTATATTGTCTATTTTGGTTACATATTTTCCATAAATCACACAATGTTACGTCTTGATGAATGTTACCAATCCTTGTCAGATCTCCATCCGAGGTTATTTTTGTCCACCACTTATTTTCTGCATCTCGAAGCGTCTTGTCGATTAATTTCTTCCATACAGGTTTGATAACCACTTCTATTTTGTCCAAGTAGTTGTTAGTGACATGTTCAAGTTGGTATTTCTCGAGAACAGGAAATATATCAGCAACAAATCCTTTTTGTTTGGTATTACCGACCATGAATTGACAAATGCGGAAGTCAAAAACTTTTTTCCATATAAATTCTTCTGTTTCATACAAAAAATTCACAGGAAAATTATAGTGCTACATTTGTCAATAATTATTGGTTAAACAGCGGTTTATTTGTAAAGCGTTTTTCTCAGCATTTTGCTGGTATGTAGGATCTGTGATTTAATTTCGGCTCATAGTTTCTGTTGTTTACAGCTGTGGGTTTTCATTTAGTTTATTTAAGCATAGAGAGCTCATTTAGAACTACAACTTTTCTTAATTCAACTTTGACCTAGCTTGACCGGGTCAGAAGTCATCTGTCAAATAGTGACAAATCCTTTCGGTCCGATGGTCATCAAACCTCGACATGTTATTCTATTGACGGAGTTTACAATATTAATGCTCTTGTCATATTTTTAAAATTATTTCGCTTTAATTTCCACACGACACCCCTTTGAATGTGTATATATTTCAGCTGCAATCGATTAACCATTTAAGCCTGTGAACGCTTTTCCAGGTCAGTGGGTACGAATCAAACATCCCACTCAGACAGTATACAAATAATATCCTGCTTAAGAAAATACAAGCGGACAGAGTCGTGTTTGATTATCATTTTTATTCCAAATAGAATACAATATAAGGCACATTATTGAATATTTTATATTTCATGTTTTTCTACTGCTCTTCAAAAACTAGGTGTGACCAGAAAACAAATGATATTTGACTAAGCCTAATCTGTATGGTGAGGAATGATGAACAATGAGGTTCGTTAATAGATCCATGTTTTATATATTCCTTGGGCGGGGTCTCTCTGCTATAAAGACGGTCCGAGGCAAAGACCCACCCATTCTCCAAGAACAGTCTTCAAGAAGATCATTAATCAAGGTAGGTTCTTGATGCCAAAGTTTGTTTGCTGTGTTTTAGACATGTGTAAGATTTAGACACCACTGATAGTATACATGAGCAAATAAGAAGCTTCGACAAATTAATCTGCTTTAAACAATTTTTAAATCCCTTTTTGTGAAGATGAAGCATTGTCCAAATTTTAGTGACCGTTGAATGTAATACATTGGAAATTCTTAAAAAAAACCAAAACATATATAAATTGAAATATTTTAATGCTTAAAAGTATTCAAACGTATTTAAACTGACATGCGCCATATCTTTATGTAGATATAGAGACCAATATGGCGTCAAAGAATTTGCTCCTGGGAGCTATGGTAGTAATGCTAGTGGCAATTATTTCTGCCAAAAAAATAAATATAAGACGTCGCCGAGCAGCAGGTGATGATTCTTTGTGTGGAGGATGTAAGATGTCCCATGGTATAGGTTACAACAACCATCCTACAGATTGTCAAAAGTACATTCAATGTGATTTTTCTACCGAGAATAGTGTTAAAGCTAACGAGATGCAATGTAAATTGGGTTTATTCTGGGATCAAAACGGATTGACCTGTAACTACCCAGGAGTTGTCAGCTGTGTCAACGGTAAGTCGTTTCTTTAAAACACCAATTTATTAAACTCATTGGCGTGTTTTGTCGAATGACCAACCAGAATTGACCTGTTCAAAAATTGTATCTTTATCTGTCGTGTGAATTTGTATCATCAATCATTGTTGGCAATGTCGTCAAAACTACACGTGTAGCTTATATAAAAATGTTTCAATTTCTTTTATTTATGCAGATCCGTGTAAAAATGTTGGCACATCATTCTATAAAATATCCACCAACTGTAGAATGTATCATTCATGCGAAAAGAGATTAGCGGCACCAGCGTGCTGTGCCCGGAACTACTCCTTCAGTGTCGTCAACAATCGGTGTGAACCAGATGCTAGCTGCACCGAATTGTGTCCAGGAGAAGAAGCTGAAGATGAATCTAGTGAGTATAACAGATAGTTTTGTTAATGTTATACCACTTTGATTTTTGGATCAAAAATAAAAAACCTCGTTTTCATTAGATTTTATATCTTGATATATTTTGTGGGATAACAATCTATCTTTTTGAAATTTTAGAACAAATTTGGTTAACAAGTCGACTTCCCGTTAATGTTTAATTGGATAATGCAAGCCACATCACTAATCGAAATAACACATCAGATTAACCTTATTCAATTCTTTATGTTGACCACAATAGTTGAGGACATGTTATGAAACCATGTGTTATATAAATCGGCCAGTTTTATTAGTGTTATCAATACATATTTAGTTTTATGTTTTAACATTGTACTCAAATCTTACTTAGTAAGCATTTTCTGCTGTTTGGTATATACGGAACATTCCATTTTGAATATAATATTAAATAAATTATCGGAATTTTGCTATTTTTTAATTAAAACTCTTTGAGCGCTATACATAGATCATACATTTATTTCAACAGCCTGCAATAAACGAAGTGTTGACGGCAAGCTAAGTTCATATGAAGAAAACATACCAGGTCGTGGATGGACAGAGAGATCGTGTGCCCCATTTACAGGTTATCGTCATGCTGATTGTCAATGTACGATCGATTTAGTCGTTGCCGGAGCCACCCCTGTTAAACCAGGCAAGAGATATTTTTATTCAGGTTTTCACTTTCAATCCGGAATATAATATTCAAAGATGTGAAATATTTTAAATCTACTCCCAAATTTAGAGACAATTATTTCTAATTGATTTACACATTGAGGGCTATTTTAAGAAGCCTTTCTTTCAAAAGTTGTGCTCGGTTCATTGGTCTTTGTACATACATACTTAAGATGAAATGGGGTTTAACGTCCCACTCTTCTGCACCTGACCTGGGCTAATGGAACATACTTAAGAATAAAAGTTTTCACGTTTATGCATTATTATGTAAGATGTACTTCTTTTAAATTTTAGTATAAATTCGATACTGTTATTTGGCTTAGAGATCTTCAATAGCGCTGTACAATCTCTTAAACATACATTATGCAAGAGTAAAATCTGCCTATTGTAGGTCTTTCTTTAGGTCTGAAATGTTAACTAAATTTGATCCAAGCCATAATCAACTCTCGATGGCATAGGTTTTGTCGGATTTGAAATAGATTTGAAGGGGTTCAACCATATCTTGATTAATTTAAAAAATGGACGAGCGTGACTTAGCTTTTAACAACCAGGACGGTAGTTGCAATTACCGCACATGTCTTGTCAAACCCTCTAAGGCTAATATCTTCGCTCACAATAGAGTAATTTGCATGAAATTTTCAAATTATTCATTTTACATTATCCTTTTTCGAATTTTTATGACAAGAATGGCCAACTCTTAATTAAACTCTTAACTAATGTATCTTTAAGTACTAGCCCAGACACTGATAAACAGGTATTACACATTTTACCTCTTTTATTATTTCAGCCTGTACACCAATTGTCCGACTGACCTTTGATGATGGACAAGTGAGAGACGTGTCTGGAAAGTATAATTGGGTACAAAACATTGCTGTTAATGTTAACAGCGGATATGGTTATTTCGGTGTTGCCAGCGGACTTCGCATCCCGCGATTCTCCAACGCTCCACTAGGCCCCAAATTTATGATAAAGATGAGATACAGAACGAATGACACTGTTACTAATCGACAAGCTCTGGTAACTAATCGTGATTGTGGTAAACCAGGTTCTCTAGCTATTCTACTTGATGAAACTACAACTACTTTCCGGATGAGAACCGAAGATGGTACTACGACTGATATCCCTATTACTGTTGCAAGTCAGGTAAATACTGATTGATGTGGTACAGATTCATGTGTATATACTATAAAGAGAGGTATTGAGGTTTAACTCGACACAAACCAGGGACTAACATATTGTGCAATTTTATTTCGATAACTCGCTTAGAAGTCCTAGACGTCCGATAGGTGACCTTACTCCGTGTCATGTAAATCATATTGATCGTTACATTCATAAATACTGCTGTGTTTCTATTTGAATATAATGAATGCCAGGAGTTGCAGCATTAGATCAAACATGCTGTGTATTCCTACTGTTTGTATGATCATTTCACTTTTCTATTTATATAATTATAATAAATTTAGCTTGTGTCTTTGGCCAAAATACTGAAACAGTTTACTGGTAGGTAATTGAAGAATATTTTAAGGACTGGGTATGAATACAGGCATTTTAAGACTCCACATGCATTTGAATATTGTTTTGTTAACCAGAGCGAATGGAGGGTCATAACTTACAGATTTGATAATGGTGTCTTCAGTGGTCAAGTTGATGGAAATACGCCACAGAAAACAAATACCGGTACTCTATTAATACATTATCATTTAAAAGTTCTGTCTGACATGCTTTAATTTGTTTAAAATATATTTTACATTTTGTTTAAGAAGCTAAAAATGCATGTGAAAGAAACCGAGTTTTGTGATAATAATTAAGTTCCGTACCGGTTACTTGGACTGAAATCCAATAACAATAATATAATCTTATACTTAAACGTTTCTATAAATTTGAATTTAGGGACTGGTGACGTGAACTTGAATTTTGAATTCACAGGATGACATAATTATAGCGCTGCAAATGAACCCTTTGAATCTGATTTTAATTCTTAAAACCACGTTCGCAAATAAGCATGACTTAGATAATCTGAGACTTTTTAAAACACCGGGCACACGTTGACTAATCGACAGAATAAGGGTAAAACCTCCTCGAATACCATGCTTCGGTGGACTCTAAATTGAACATTAGCAACCCCACATCGCCTGTTTTTGTCTCCATTGCCAATTACATCGTAGTACACAGTGTAATATCTGGCAATATTCCCTTAAATATTATTCTAGGTATGATTGGTAAAAGTGAATGTTCTCTACAGATTGGTCGTGGTAACACATTCAGTAACTTCAAGGGTTTCATTGATTATGTAAGTATCATTACATTTATGTGTTTTGGGATTTATTCGTAAAAGTATTTCTGAAACCATTATCCATTTGAAATTTAGAACACGAAATCCTAAAACATGACCGTCAATACCCAAGACTCAATGGTTCATATTATATAAGCCTATTTATTAAATTAGTTATAACTTGTGAAAATATAAAGATAACTGAACTACAGGGTTAAGTATAATATGATAATGAAGGCGAAATAGTGCGAAGTGACAAACCATTTATTTTATTTAACAGTTTGAGGTATATAATTGTTAAAGAACGGAAGAAAAAAAGATGTAATACTACCTTGCACTCTGCTACGTGTGAAGATTATGGTATTTGTGTCTATAACTTTAATATCCTAAAAACTCTCATTTCAAATTTTGTATGACGTGTTGCATTTGTAATTATGAAAAAATACCCCTTTAATATGAGAGAAGTATATCGTCATAATATTAGATGTTTTGTATTTGTTGGATATAGTCTTCTTTTGAAATAACTTGTAACTGTGAAATACTCTAGAATTATCGTTTATTGTATCTTCTGAGCCAAATGTCTGATTTCTTAAATACAAATCTTATATAATCAATGATTACAAATGTAGATATTTTGATTTTAATAAACTATTATCTTTCTAACATTCTTTCTTACGAAAGAATGCAAATAAGAAATTATGTTTATTGTAGATTATCTGTTCTGTTCTACACTCACAAAACTTCTCATCTTTTGAATGTTATATCGCCACTACCATAATTATATTAGCGTACAAACTACCATCGCACAGACTATCGCTTACAGACAAGGGCGCAAAATTTAGCATTATATTTTGCATAGAAACTTTTAAATCCAAATTCTCAGCTGAGTAATTGATCTACAGAATAGGTTGTATAATGAAAGGGCTGGTCCACGTAGACAGACTTCATTAGATTTGTATTATTAACTAATTGTGTTATAGGGGTAGGAAAAGAAAGTGGAACGTTCCGAGTTTAGAACATCATCGCTTTAGACAAACTCCCTAATCAGAAGTGTCGAAGTGTACTTTTCGAGTTAACATACGAAAGACGCCACAACAGGTATTTTGTCGTCATCCCCACATCGTTTACACCCATCTATTGTAATATTGTACAGGTGATACGCGCAATGCAACAATAATATAACCCCTTCCACCAATGGAAACGACAGCAAAAGCCACCTATATGACGTATTATCGTGTTATGATGACACACCCTGTATCTTTTCATACCCGAACAAATAGATTGCATGAGTTACATGTTTGCTAAGAAAATTAATACAAAACAGGCATTTTTTTTTCAGAATTAACACATCGTCCTGAATTGTTCTATACAAGGCGTTCGGTTTATTGCCAAAAATGGTCGATAATATTTGCCAAAAATCTTTAAACTAATATGTTTTTAGTAAAAATAATAATTACAAAACCATTACTCAGAATATATCATATTCATTGATAACGCTATGGGATCTACTTTCGGATGGGTTTTAAAATCTCGTTGCAGAATATTAAAATAAGGTTTCAATAAGGTATAGATGTTAATTAAATGTACTATATTAGATTTCAAGATTAGTGGATGCAAAGAATTCATTCGTTTGAAACTCTAGATTTCTCAACACAGTGGAGTGGTGTCGGAAATAGGCCATGGACTCTAACCCGCACCACTAACTAAG
This sequence comes from Patella ulyssiponensis, assembly GCA_963678685.1. Lineage (NCBI taxonomy): Eukaryota > Metazoa > Mollusca > Gastropoda > Patellidae > Patella > Patella ulyssiponensis. The sequence goes on from OY783231.1 coordinate 50,179,432, forward strand.
GAAACCACGCTGAGTAAATCCGGTGATCTTTCTCAGCCAACGCAGGGATCAAACATGGGACCTCCAATTAATTGAACAAGGAACCCCCAAGTTATCGAGTCATCGTGTTACTCACTAAGCCACCGTGGCTCGGTGTTGAGTGAAGAAGTAATACGAAGAGTGGGCGTTGCTGTTGTATTTCATCCTTTCATATTTTGTTATTTCATTTGATAACATGTAAAGTCACCCTATTCCAGATTCAAATATACAGGATTAACAGTATGGTTATATACTTGTCCGTGTCGATTCTTTTTTCAGTTATCTTTACCAATCTTTCGTTTAGTTATCCGACTTTTAGAGCTGTTGCGATATGACAGAACAGTGTTTTTTGGACCTCCTTTTCGGGTTTGGGGGATTCTAAGTAAGACTCGAAAAAACTAATTTGGAAGATACAAATTTATTTCAGTAATAAAATGTCGAGTCACTACGCTTGGCTGCTTATAGTTAAAGAAATAAACACCAACTTTTTCGAAAAAACACAACTCTACGGATAACCATTCCTAGCAACGTTTCAAAACCTCGGTAGTAAGCATTGAAGTATAAAAATGTAGTAGAAGCCACAAAGACAAGAAATAGTATTCTGTTTTATTATATAAAAAGATCAAAGACTAATTGGAGTTTTGATTACAAACTTCTTCGATTTGAATCTCCCTAGAGGTTTAATTGTGGTTTGTATTCTAGCTTTGCTCGACCCATAGGTCACACAAATATGCCCATTTCGTACCACCTAGTATATATATATAACATAAAATGTTATAAAATCTCAGAAGGTGTACTCAACATATTCTTTATTATATAACACGTAAAAAGTATCTTTGTGTTTATTTATCTTCAAATAAACTAAAGTAAATATAAGTTTAATTTGCTCGCCCAACTCACATGTCTCTCTTTTCATATATGTTCGTAATATTAGGTATTTTCACCACACAGCTGACAACCTGACTTTTTTGTGCAAATATTTCAATGACATGGGTTTTGACGTCCTCCTTTTCTGTACCAACTGGGCTAATGGAGACGGGTGTGCTGTGAGAAGACGCTACGGCCTATTCCAACTGTCAATGGTTACATTGTGTGTCCACGGGACCTCGGTATTTCGTACTATCCTAACGATTAAATTCTGTCCTTGCTGCAGTGCAATGGCATACTCTTATATCCGCCAAGCACTACTGACGAGGAGAAGCCACGTCAGAAAATGCCGTTGAACTTTCTTGGCCAATGTGTAACAAAACTCTTAGAACACCCCCAATGGGAATCTCTCCAACACAGACGGTGGAAGCAGAGTCTTGTCACCTGCTATAAGATACATCGCCAACTGATTGCTATTGACCCAGAGAACTTTTACACAGCTGGCGACAGCAGAACCCGAGGAAACGACAAACAAGAGCCAAGAAAGGGAAATACCAACATTAATTCTTCCCAAGATCAGTAAGATACTGGAACAGACTCCCATCACAAGTAGTGGAGGCGGGATCCTTAGAAGAATTTAGGGCCAGGTTGTGTACCATCCTCTGGAACCCTACACAGCACAAACCATGATAGACAACACCCAAACCTGTATATATTGTTAATAATTGTTAATATCCGTACATACTATCCACCTTTGAACCTTTAGGTGCTTGCGGAGAAGTTTCCTATACGTTTGTGCATGTGCCCGAGTCAATTACACTCGTTAATGGGAAGAAGAAGAATGTAGGGATCGAACACGCTAGTGAGCCAGCATCTTACCACTTAGCCAGAGTGGCTCCCTCAGAATGAAGCAATTTGAATGAAATTTCATGCACATTCTGTTTTCATTATCTTTTTAAAAAGTATTATAGCGAGAACTTCAGTTCTTATCTAGCTGATCTTTCCTAATGCACCTTTAAGTTCTTACTTTCTTTTATTCGATTACGTATATATATTTATTACGCATTTCAGTTGAAAGATAAAATCGACCTCGCGATTATAGCCCATTGCATTTTGAAGCATTTTCCTAAGACATGACACATTTTTTTGTATACTCAAGTAAGTGATGCTAAGAGAAAAAGTTAACTTCATTTGGGTCATTTTTGAGGTTAACAATGTGTATTGTCTTTATTCCATGATTACTGTGCAATGCGTTTCCGCCCGGTCTTCTTCCAATTTCAAGTACTAATTTATACAAAAGACCCCAGGGACCAATTTACTAACAACACATACCCAGGGATTCTCTCTGGGACCCCCTTCTTCAATGTACTAACCACACACACCCGCGATCCCCGTTTGCTATAAATAAGGCTTTTATTCTGTTAGTTCGTATTTCAGACTCACAGAATAAAATATTTAAAGAATAGAAATAACACGAAATATCGTTTATTTGCTTAGAAAAAAATACAAAAAGATAAATAAATATAAAAACAGGTTCATCTGACATAATATGGTATTACATTAAATTTCTGAAACAAACATAATCAAATGTTATTGAGATTCTTATATTCGATATGGCCTTACTAGTAATGACATTACACATTAGATTATTACCATTCAACACTAACAATGACACAATTAAGTTGAAACTATAAATTATTCCTTAATATACAGAAACGATTATCTAAAACGACCAATTAATGCTTCATGTTAAAAGGCAAGTATTATAATGTACATGGTAGTTACTTTACAAGGACTAGACATAATTCTTTTCTTATTTCATTGGCAGGAAAATAGAACAATAAATTAAGCACAATTAAATAATTAAAAAGATTGTCAAATGTGAACAACTTCGATCTGGTATTCTACATAGTGGTATCTCCACCCGTCCTGTAATATATGCTGGCACGATTCTATTCTAAAGTTTCACGCTTTCGAACTCTTGTCAACTTTTAACACATATATACCTCGATCTGTTGAAGAAAAAAAATCCATATCAAAATAAGATCATACACTTATTATTTCAAACAAAACGTCTGGCCCAAATTCACAGAACGCCACAGCGCATTGAAAGCTACATACAAAAGTTTTCGGTCAACTGTGTAATTAATTTGGAAAGATGTGTTTTTGGGCGAGATTTGAATTTTAGCAAAGATGTCACAAAACAAGTAAATTCAACATTTTTGTAGCGGTAACAACAAACGCTGCAAGGGTAGACATATCGATAATAACTACTTTCTCCCATCTTCGTATCTAAGTTTTAAAACAATATTAAACACTAGTTAGATTATCTTGTGATTGTGATATATTCATTGAATGAGTATACTTACGTAATCAATGTAACCCTTGAAGTTACTAAATGTATTACCACGTCCAATCTGTAGAGCACATTCACTTCTACCAATCATACCTACAAAATATGAGTCACAAAATATTACAAATTTTGAAAGAAAATTAACAATTCAGAGAAAGAATACCTGTGAAGGTTTGCGCATCCATTAAAAAGGCCGACGTACCCCCAACTCTGAATTTAATGTACTAATCGTTTGTGTAATAAAAAGTAAACACAGCGTATAAAGTGTTTATAGATAACAGTCTTCAGCCTTACTTGATTTTCAAAATCACAACACTTTGCAAAACAAATGGGACTTACCACTAGATACCATTTGTTGGGTGTTACCATCAACTTCACCCACCAAAACACCATTCTCTAATCTGTACTCAATAACTTTCCATTGACTCTACAACGATCAGGAAATTATCTATTAATATTTGCCTGTAGACTGTCTATATTATTTATCACATTTACCCGATTAGCCCATCTGTTAAGGTATGGAACATTGTTTTACACCTGGTATATGTATCAAATTACCATTATATAGATAACTTGTTGATACAACAATAACTGTTCCTCCCGTAATACAATTCACTTTAAACCAGGAGGACCGCCCAACACGCGATCAAAAAACGAAAAGACAATCCTGAGTTCAAGACACAAACTACACAAATATTGCAAGCAATGAGAACACGTATTAAATCAAATAATAGCGGTAATTTTCGAAATAAAAAAAACAAAACAATGATTTACAGGAAAGACACAACAATACTACCCGTCTTGATCTTAAGGATTGCCATCTCCCACGGGCCCTTTGGGTGAGAGAAAATGTTTGAAAATTAACTATAAAGTTGTGCTGATGTTTCAACGTTGTGCACAAACGTATGCACAAATCTAGCACATTCCTCAAAGACATCGTAAATTCTAGATATAACGAGAGCCGCAGTAAAACTACACGAGGACATTATCTAGTCAGTCACCCTCCCAGATTCCTTTTAGTATGCTTACCTGTGTTCCTACGGGTACTGGGATATCAGTAATTTGACCGCCATCTGTTCTCATACCAAAAGTAGTGGTAGATTGATCCAGTATAATAGATACAGAACCTGGTTTACCACAATCACGATTGGTTACCAGAGCTTGCTGTCCTAAAACTGTACCATCTGTCCTATATCTCATCTTTATCTTAAACGTAGATCCAAGAGCAACATTGGAGAAACGTGGAATTCTCAGGCCGCTGTTACCATTGAAATAAGCTTCACCGTTCTGAATCACAACACCCACATTCTCAACCCAGTTACCATTACCAGATTCGTCAACTACGCCGTTATCAAATGGTAGCTTCACCGTGGCTTTGCATTCTATAAACAGACATACATAACAGTACTGGAACTAACAATCTGATATAATTGGATCTATTACGTGTGGTATTAATATCGTTATATCTTTATCGAGACAAAAAGTTTTCAAATACTTTTAAATTATTCTTACTGAAAGACACTTAATATCTTACGGTAAGATAACAAATAAAATGAATATATATATATATATTCGAAATAAAGGTGTTTTAGGAAAGAAAACTTGTTTTTTGTGAGTACTTTCCGCTTTATGAAGCTTCATCAGACAAATGTTACCAATTCCAACAATTGATGTGAAGTAATAACGTCATGGTTACAACATTGAACTATAATGGCTATAATATGTACCATAAAATAATATGCATGTTGTATCATTAACAACTATAATGTTAATATAACCAAATCAACACCTTGAATTACGCAAGGTGTTGATTTAGTTATATTAACATTATAGTTGCCGACACAAACTGATTTCAACACTGCTTTGATAACATTTTAACATTTTAAAGTACTTTTCGTCCGTCTTGGGACTATTCATATATACGTCCAGGTAAAAAATTCTCCACTTTACTTCATTCTGACATACATTAAATATAAGCTAGCTATCTGCCTTCTATGGGCGTCTTCAGATATTAATAATGTACACCTAGAATATTTACCATTTGGTACTGGTGTTAAAGTAGTGGCTTCAGTAACATTCAAGAAATCCGTACATGCACACGTAGTTGGGTTAAATGCTGCACCAGCTCCACATTGTCTTTTCATCCACCCAATTTCGGGAACGTCTTCTTCAAAGTACGATCCATCACCAGCGATAGAACGCTTATTACATACTGGAGTAAAAAAGTTCTGTCTATAGTGATGCACATTGGAAATAAAATCGATGCTGGTAATTATAAACATCTCTCGCCAGCAGCAATATGTGGCATTTCGAAGGCATAAAAATTAATGAATGAAATATATCAAACCCCAATTCATTTGAATGAGTAATATTCAAAATTAAACCATAAAATCACATCACCAAAGACTAAATGTCGTAAATAGCTTATGACATTATCTAACTATATTGCTATTAAGATATTAACCTGTATTTGACTGATCATCGGCTTCTCCTAAGCACATATCTGCACAACTTGAATCAAACTGACAGCTTTTTGACAGGTCATTGAATGAATAACCCCTATCACAGCAGAAAGGTATAAATGATTTGTCAACACAAGAACGATATTGACGGCAGTTATCTTTTACTTTGTATAGAGTGGTTCCTGGATTTCGACAAGGATCTGTAAATGCAAATATAAATGAAAAAGTATGGATATTCGTGCATTATATTGCAAGTCCACGTGCACAATAAAACACATCTACTGATGAGAAAAATTATAGAGATTACAAGAAATAAACAACAATGGACCCCGGGAGGGTTCGTAAACGTCCATTGCCCTGTACAGTCCCGGCTCGGTAATGATCGTAAGCTTGTGTGTACCAATACAAAAAATTTATTGGTCAATAAGTACGCGTGATCTGAACACCGGCGTCAAACAAAAATAGTACAGATGTTCATGCAGCACCACATAAGAAATAAACAATACATAATTTTCGTCTAGATAAGAGATGACCATTCTTTGTATAATGATTCAAAAATAGATAATTAATAATGAATATATTGAAAATTTAAATTCAAAGTTATCATTTAAAAACTCTCATATTATGTTTGTGAATATCTTCTTGGGGCGACATTAAGCAATTGATATACGTAATCAACACAATAGCGTAATATGGAACACAATTACTGTTTTAATTTAAAGCAGTGGGTTTTATATGGTCTTCGACGTTATCAGGAGAGAAATGGGGTTTAACTAGGTCATTTCGGGAGTAACGTATGGTTTAATTTTATTTCAATAATTCGCTTGCGAGTAGGAGTCTTTAGTAGTGGGAGGAAACCGGAGTACCCGGAGAAAACTCACGAGACTGGATAAGCGACCCTACATCTTGCCACGTAAAACCGGGGATTCGAAACCACGCTAGTTGACTCAATGGCAGGCCGTATGATACAGCGCGCGCACGCTAACCATCGCCCACTCCCCTCTCGACGTTATCAAGCAAATGCGAATTTATAAAACATATAGATAGTTTATATATTATGTTTATGACTATTTAAGTAACAACGAAGCATACCTGAAGTACAATTTACAGCATCGGGGTAGTTACAATTTAAAATTTTCATATCCCAAAAAAGTCCTGTTCCACATGACATTTCTTCGGCTTTAAGAGTTCCACCTACTTCAGAACATTGAAGGAATTTTCCACAGTCTGTTGGATGGGGAAGAAATCCTATTCCATTGGGCATTAAACATCCTTCACACAAACTTGGATCTAGTACATCGACGTTTCTTCTTGTTGTTGGTGGTGTTATCGTGGTAGTTGTACGTCTTGGGGTTGTAGTAGTCGTTGTTGTAGTAGTCGTTGTTGTTGTAACTAGTAACATTAACAATGAGAAAGTCTTTCTGTGATGTTTTATTAATAGTATTCAACACACTTTTACATTATCGAACTTTTATGGTCCAAACAATGTGAGTATGCTTACGCTTTTCAGCAGTCTACATATTTTGAAGTTTATTTTACGATCGATCGGTATAATGTAGTATTCAGATTATATGTGTCAATTCATATTTTACATTTGAACATTTGTGATATATTTTGGGGTTTGAACATTTGTGATCTTTTGCGTTGATGTATTTATCAATTGTTCATTGTACCGCATTTGTGCACTCTTTGAGGAAATTTGCCTTATATAAAAATTCAAAATAACAATATTTGTTGATAGAAGTTATCTGTTATATAGAACCAAATACGAAAACATAAAAAAATCGGATTTAAAAAATTCTACTCACCTGGGCAAATCTTGGGCAAAAGCTTTGTCAAGGTATCACTTAAACTGTTGAAATCTAGTGATATTATACTTTGTTCAGGCTTAGAGGCGATGCTTCTAAGTTCAGATACGTCGAGATCACTTCCACTTCCAACACCAACGGAATACATATCTACCCCTATATCTTTGGCTAGGTCAGCTAGTCTAATGGTTTCTGTCTTATTTTTAGAGATTCCATCAGTAATAACTATACCAATAGTTTCAACTCCTTTCCTTCCATCTTTGCGAATCATATCAATCATTGCGGAGAGACCCAGGTGGGTGTTGGTACCTTCTTGTGGTTGCATTAGTCCACGAATGTTTGAATCAAGCGTGCTCCTTTCGCCACTGAAACTGATTATTCTGGATACTGTGGTACTGTAGAGAACCAAACCAAATCTCGTATAATCTTTGTCAATCTTAAGTCGCATTGTTAGATCTACTACAGCTTGCTTTAATTTACTAAAATTGTTTTCTGATATACTATCTGAACCATCAACAACAACTACTATATCTAATACATCTTGGCATCCTTTCAAGAAAAAAATAAAAAAAATTCAGTCATGTTAACAATTCATAATTTGTAAACCCAGAATTTATTTAGTATACAAAACAATAAAAAGTGTTGTTTTAGTACCTAGACCTATAATTTGGTTTATGCAATTACGGAACCGGACACTCCGCGGAAACAGAATTGCTCCGGTCCATCCGAGACTTCCACTGTGATCCGGTCCCCAAAGACCGTGTAAAAGGAGCAGCCACGCAATCTGACTTACGATCGATTAGTTCGAATAAGAATGAAACTAAACGATTAGCATCACGAATTTTCTAGTTTATATAGTATATTATTATAACTGGGGTTTAAATGTTACTCCAGCAATAATGTGGGTCGCCGGTGGACACTTTAACCACAAGGAGTCAACAATGTTTTTCATTGTAAATGAAAATAATCAACTTTTAAAACCAACTTTATGATTTCTATTTGCAAGTTTAATAATACCTGACACATTTGCTCCTCCATTGTAATTCATAATCATCACCAGCAACAACCCCGAAATCCAACATTTAAATGCCATTTTTCTGAAGAAAAACGTTGGGTAAATACAATAGCTGATTTACATTATTTAATCAGAATTGTTACATGTTATATATATAAAATAAAGTATTGATAAAGCTGAAAGTGAAACAAAAAGTGGAATACAATTAACCCAGTAGACCAATGATTCTCAACCAGATTTTCCTAAGTGTGCCGCGAAATTTTGAACGGCACTCCAAGAAAATGCGAAAAACCACTTGATCCCAATTTAGTATTCACTAGTGTATAATATTGTGTTTTTCTTTATTTGGTTAAAGTCATTCCATGTTTGTAGGAATGTTTTTTATTTTGCAAAATTAAAATATTTTTCATAATATATATTTAGAAAGGTGTGCCGATTTTTTCATGTGTTCCAAGGTGTGCCCTTGCACCAAAAAAGGGTGAGAAACAAAAAAAATTAAATAAATTAAACTACACTTTATAGAGATCGATTATTCGATTTTTTTTTAGTATTTTAATTTTGTATAAATATAGTTATATCATAATATATTATTTTCACCTATCATCGGTTTATAACATCGTGTGTCAGTTTAAAATAATAAACACACAAAATACCTCCTTATTTAATATCATACAAATTCGACAGCGTTTATACATGTTTATAAAACCTGAACTAAAAGTACCAAAAACAGGGTCACATTTGACAGTCAAATTGTAATATGAATTGTTTTGAAATTAATAAGAAAATCAATTATTTTAAATAACCATCCCTTGCCAGTAAATAATCTATTATTCATATTTTAATACAGATAACCAGTTACGGAACTACACAATCTAATTTGTTACAGCTAAAATAAACACGTTTCAAATGAAACGTTAAACAGATATATTTCTTTTACAATTGAATTTAAAAAAAAAGAAAAAAAAAGAAATATATATATATATATATATATATATATTCCATAGATAACTGCGCTAATATAATTTTTTTCAAAATTCATATCAAGAATATTATTAAAATTTGGTGAAAAAAATGTTTTTACTTACGTAGTTTTACAGCTTTTTAAGCCAGTCTTGAAAACTTACTCTGATGTTTCTCCGGAGTGTAATAAACCCCCAATCACTGGGATTCGTATTTATAGTGGATGCCATTCCCTAATGTATACTGTTGACAAACATACGTCACTATCTACTTCAACCCACTTTTATCTTAGCAAACTCTAATAATACTGATCTTTATTCAATTGTCAAAATGTTAAGCAAATAAAGACGTTTTCTTCATCACCACAGTTTATATAAATACGTACTGTTTGATGATTTAATAGAGGTTTTACGTGGACTGTAACCAACCACTTATCAACAATGACCAGCTATTGATGCCTCCGCAAAGAACGGCATCACCCTTTAATTTCGGACCAACCCTTGTTAACTAATAAATTGAAGTATATTCATTTTCATGAAATAGTAATATGACTCTATTAATTGACACGTCATGGTGAATCAAGCATACGGTTGGGAGATTGTTATAATTCGCCCGTCGTTACCCTTCAGTGAAAGTGACCCAAGTTGTAAGTAATCTAGGAAGGGAGAGGCAGATCACGAGAGATGTCACCAAACAACTAAGTAAATTTGCTGTTGAATTAACAGCGCTAAGTGCAATTGAGTTTTTCTGTTACTTTGTTGGGAGAGTTATGGCAGTAAATGCACTACTCGCTTCTTACAAGAAACAACAATGGACAAGTGTCAAGCATTTCTCTGTAATGATGATGGGTGGAGGCGGATTGATACATAAAGTTTACAATAGCCTGCTTTGCTTCAATTTTAAACACTTCACCCTAACTTGGGCGTGCATAAAAAAATTCAATCAGCTACGCATAGTAATGCCTATACAATGTACACATTCGTTTAAGAGTAATTTGATGTGATCAAATACATCTTTTGTTATTTTAACTATTTCGGCCATTCAAATGATGTCAATGCATAGGCTTAGGTCAGAGAGAATATCAAACAGAACAGAGAAAGAAGAACAGCAAGGAAGAAACTTTAAACGTTTCTTTTATCCCAGGATTAGTCCCTTTACAATATTATTGTAATCAAGAAATGGAAGTGTGTTACAAATAAACTTTAACTACTGTATACCGTGTTCCCAATCCGCATGTTGGATGACAAACAAATAATGGTCGTTAACAACACGGCGACCCGATACTCATAATATTTTAAAACCATTACTGATAATTGAGATTCAAGATTTCTATTTGGACAAATGTGAGGCAGGAATTGACCCCCCCCCCTCCCCCAACAATTTTGCTTTGTTAGTATGTTAGATTTAGATAAAGAGCCGACAGTTTTGGCGATAGGTAAACAATAGATAATGACAAGGGGATGTTTTGTTGAAAATGTCCGTAAAATCACTTATAGTTATAGCCCGTTTAAAGGAATTCACATCTCATTCAGGTGACTGCGGAAAAAAAATCACGAAATTATCGCCCTGGCAATGGTGACCGACATAGTACAATGTCTAGTCGTGCGGTTGGTAAGAATAAAGTACTAATGTACAGTAAAAGAAACAATCGAGCAAAATCCCCCTGGCCATTGATGCGGGTTGGGTGGGGCGAAAAAACAATGCATCGACTACACATTGGTGTGCACGTAAAAGAATTTTTGGCTGGCCGTAGTACCGCTGTATGGGCTACATTTCATTCATAACATACTGCATGACGTGTTGCCCCGTTAGCCTAGAACAATAAAACGTTAAACAGTTAAAAAGTTCTTTTACGTGCACGCCAATGTGAACACGAGACCTCGAGGTTTCGTCCCAGACGAACGACCAGGTAACTGTCCCACTCACTAATGAGAGGGAACAACATCCGAAAATCCAGAGGGAATTTCTCAAACCGGAGTGAACCCGAGACCTCCAACTAACGAGCCAACGTCTTATTCACTGAGCCCCGCGACTCCCACAATGGCGAGGAAGGTGAGACAAAGAAATGGGGTTAAACACTCAAACGACACAAAAAATTATTTCAATAATTCGCTCGCATGTATTTGTATTTTAGCTGTTGGTGAATAGCCGACGATCCAGACAAAACCGACGGAGTTAGATAAGCGACTCTTCTCCTTGTCACTCATAAGCGGGGAATTGAAACCACGCCTCTCAATTCAATTACGGATTTATGAACTAATGCGCACACTTTAGAACATTCGACCCCATCTTCCGAGGAAGGAAGGGCGCGATTTGTTTTATGTAACAGATATTGTTATTGTACGCCACAATAGGGGGATTCGGGCTACATAAGGATATATCTCAACCAACCAAACATCTGAAACATATTCACCGTGCTTAATTACTACATAGGGAATCACGTGGCTAAGCGGGTGTTCGATTACTGCATTGGCCGAGAAAGTTCATCTCGATTTTCCGGCGTAGTTTCCCCTTGTCAGTGATGAAGAACGGAGGATCTGACAAGGACAGTTGTCTAGTCGTTCGGATGGGACGAAAAACCGAGGCCCCGTGTACACATTGGCGTGCACGTAAAAGATACCTTGGCAGTTGGTATTCGATATAAGAGTAGGGCGTAGCGCCGCTGCCCGGGCAAAATTTCCATCATAGCACACTGTATGGCTTATCCCCGTCTTCCATTAGCCCGGGTTAGGTGCAGAAGAGTCAGACATTAAACCCCATTTCATTTCATTCCATTCAATTACTATATCACCTTCGTTGTCTTGACTGGCCGAAAGGAGATAGGAATGAATTCCGCGTCACTTGATCATAACACCCTACTCGCTTCACAAACAGTCGTCTCCTTGTTATTCGGTCACCAAATGATCACTCACCCCTACGGTTGGAGGAATCAGCGAAATGGTCGGAAGGAAAGAAGGCGGTCTGTTTTAGTTTTAGTGCCGAATCCCGAATCACGTGGCTCCTTATTCGTGATTGGCGAATCCCGAATAATGAGCCAGCACGTTATTCGTGATTCGGCAATAAGCAGGTGATTGCTGCCTTGTGAATGACAACAAACGAGTCAATAGTCTCAGTGATTTTATGCGCATGCGTGAGTTGAGCATTTATTCACTCTTGACTTGAATTGTGTCGACGACGGACGGTTTTGATCCCGCTGATTTCTGGTATGTTTTCTTTGTTTTTTTATATTAAAGTTAAATAGCTGTTGGAAGCTGGGTCGAGAGAGCCTGTTTTACTTTATTGATGGCTGTGGGAAGCTTTTTGTTGCTGGGCTTGGAAAGCCGGAGGCTTTATAACTGGCAATGAGTGCTATGGACCATGACTTTTGTAGGATCACGTGCGTGATGGACCCGCGCCATCTTTCGATATTTCAAATCCAGTCTTTTTCTTATACCTTGTACGGTAATGTTTGTTGTTATATATGTTGGTCTTTCCCAAGCTTTATTCTTTAGTAATTTATGAGATCATTGCGTAAAGCGTGAATTTCTGTTGGCTTCATTGACTTGCTTGTTCTCTGTAGCAGGTCAACTGTACAGTGGCGGATCCAGTCGAACGGCTTTCTGTGCATCCACCCGCCCTTTTGACTATCGATTTTTTTTTTGTTTAATTTTTTATTATTCTCGCTTAGGATTCTTGACCTTTTAAAATCTGGGGGTTTTACTGGTTTGCAGTGGTGTCACTGATGGAATTTGATGTTATACTTGAGTCTAGATACGCTCCAAGAGCCACTGTTGACCCCCCGCCCACCCCACGGAGCCCCAGTCTGTAATTCCTTCGTCCGCCTCTGACCGTGTAATTTGTGATTGTAAGCTCATCGCGGTGACTTTTTCTCGCCTTGTGTTGATTATCTTAGGGATTTGTTGTTACTAGTTGTTGAGATTTTAGCCATCAATATTTACACAGTTGTTTTTATTTTTGGTTTTACTTTAGTTATCATGGTGTTCGCGGTTTTAAGGAAAAGACATTCTTTAAAGGAAGTTAACCTTATCCCATTGGTAAGGCGTATAAGAGAAGGGACGAATGATGTAGGCGATTTGGCCAGGCTCCAATCTAGCGGGAGGACCGAAGATGCTGATTTTCAGGTCAGTTCACGAGTCGTTTTGTTTTAGTCCCAAGAGGACTTACTTTTTACATAAAATATTTCTTTGGTTTGGTTTTTCTCCCAAACTCCTTTCTTACTTTTAGGAGATACAGACAGGTTTTAAAATGCTGACTGGGGAAAAAATAGACGAAATACTTGGAATGGCAGGAAAGGGATTGGACGACGAGTCGGCTAGACTGGCTCTACACCATGCTATTATATATGCCAACGAGGTGGGCCAGCCTAAAGGACAAGTTCTGGGTGAGCCTCAGGTGAGTTTCTCTGATTTATGGGATCTTGTACTTCGTTGTAATGTGCCTTTTTTGATCCTATTTCCAAACTTATCTTTGATTCTTTTGTTTCCCCCAGGCTAGCACTAGTACTTCTAGTAAAAGGACCTTGGAAGACCCGGACGAGCAGGTTGATTTCAAGAAGAGGTGTGATGAGGTTAAGTCGCAAGCTAACAGCATCGATCGGCTTAAGACAAAAGTAAGGTTCTTAGCCACCCAAAATGATCCCTCGGAGTCTCTGATTCTACTGACTCTTGATGAGCTTGCAAGTCTTGCGAGGTCTTATGGTCATGAAGATAGAGATATCTTGGAGGAACTTTCCAGGCAAGCATCCAGACACCAGGGGAAAATAAACTTACCAACTTTATGTCTTTCGGTTTTGGGAGGAGCGGCTGGTGATAAGGTGTCAAAGGCTTTGGCAAAATGCATGAAAGAAAGGTCGACTGATCAGACAAAATCGACCGAGGGTGAACGGAAAGAGGTAGAATCCAGGCCACAGTCTCCTATGTCTAATTTGTACCCCCCCTCCCTCTATGTTTTTTCCACCTTTTCAAGGATTTGGTTTCCCGGGTTATCAACCTAGGCCTAGGATTTTTGGAAGGGCTAGTCGCCCGATGAATCGCTTGCAGTGTCATTTTTGCGACTCCGCAAATCATTTGGTTAAGGACTGCCAATTAATGAAAAAGGCTAAATCTAAAATTTAGGCTGCATTTTGTATTATCAACATTTTAATTTTATTTTGTATTAAGGCAACCACACTCTCTACCCAGGTGGCACTGATTCCCCAGTGGTTTTTCCACGCGGGTTAAGGGTGAGGGTTCCTCGGTATTTTTCAATCTAGATATATTTGTACGTTACTTTTTCTTCAGGATGTCAGTCTTGATTTCGTCGTTCCCTCATGGGAGTACTTTGGTTTTGATCCATCAAAAGTTGAGAAAAGAAACCGTCTTAGCTGGGTTACGGTTTCAGGACAAATATCCGAGGAACTCTCCCCTCTAACCCGCTGTTTTGAAAGACACCCGGAAGCGGAGCATCTGTTGGTAAACGGAGTTACTTATGAAATGGATTCTCTTCCGATTTTGAATCCGGATTATTTTTTGGCTGGTAACCTGCATAATAATTTACGTCATTGGGAGCCTTTGTTAGACAAGATGCCCCCTGGAAATGAGAGTAACGTAAGGTCTTGGCTGGCGGACGGGGTCAATGTTTTGGATTTCTTTAAACATTTTAAGGGTAATTTTAAAGGCAGGGCCTATGATTCTGATACTCCACCGAGTCGTATATTTCAAAATTCTTCCGTGTGCAAAGACTACGGTTCTTTTATTCGTGACGAACTAAAGGAAATAATTCGTAGCGGCTGTATCCGTGTCTGGGGACGGGTGGGTTCATGTCCCCTACCCCAAATCATTATGCCCCTGACTGTAGAGACTTCGAAGCCTCGTCTTTGCCATGATGAACGGTTTTTGAATTTGTGGGTCAAGGATTTGCCTTTCCATTTGGAGACATTAAGAGATGTGCATCGATTAATTGATAATGGAGCGTTTATGGTATCCTTGGACGAGAAATCGGGATATGATCATGTCCGGTTCCCAGAATCTTCTCAGACGTATTTTGGAATACAATTCGGAGGATGGATTATGTCGTACACTACTTTGCCGTTCGGCTGGAAAGCATCCGCGTTTATATATCAATCCGTGGGCATGGTCGTTACCTCCTATCTTCGTAGTTTTGGTATTAGAACCACTCAATATATCGATGATCGGTTGGGCGCGTCAGGGGGCGGGTGCTTAGTGGGTTCTCAAGAATCACAAGCAAGAGTGGTAGTTTATTCAATGGTTGAGTTAATGACAAGGTTGGGTTATACGTTGTCCATTCGGAAGTGCGTTTTCACACCGGTTCAGTGTATAAAATTCCTGGGATTTTTTGTGGATTCCGTGAAAGGGGCTTACATTTTGCCACTAGAAAAGAAAAATTCGTTTATTCAGCTCAGAGAGTTACTTTTGTCCGTCGAACGCGTCGGGATAAAAACTTTACAAAGATTTAGCGGGAAATGTATATCTATGTCCTTGGCCATTCCCGGGTGTAAGTTATTTTGTAGAGAGATAAACTTAGGAATTTCCTTTTGTCAAAGGAATAGCTCAATGATAACCGTGGGAGACGAATTGCGGGCTGAACTGGAACATTGGAGGTTTTTAGATAGTTGGGAAGGGCATTCTAAATGGCGCCCCGAATCCCATCGTTAAGTGGTCATGTTAACCGATGCCTCAAGTTTCAGACATGGTGCTATATTTAGAAATGATTTATTGGGTTGCAATATTTTTGAATTAGGCGACTATTTCCAGGCGGATGATGCACGGCCTATACACTTGAAAGAGGCTGTAGCTGTTTTAGAATCTTTTCGCTGCTTGGCTTCTGAACTAAGGGATAATCGCGTGGATGTTTATACGGATAATATGTCCGTTATTCATGCTTGGAACAATCAAGGTGTTCAGGATAGAGCTTTGAATGAACTAACGAAGGAAATGTTTCAAATGGTCATGGGGCTGAATATTGATATGCGAATGAATTATATACCGTCAAAAGAAAACCAGGCCGATTCCCTATCCCGAAAATTAGATTATTCGGATACCAGGTTATCGGCGAGTGCATGGGCGCTTGTCGATTCGACGTTCGGCCCTCATTCTGTTGATCTTATGGCGTTGGACTCTAATTCTATGACAAGGAGGCATTTTACGCCTCATCCCACTCCTGGAAGTTCTGGGGTCAATGTATTTGCTCAGCAAATTTGCGAAGAAATCAACCCTTATGTTTTCCCACCCTTCTCCCTTATTTTCCCAGTTTTATGTCTTTTAAGGGACGAAAGGGTCGAATCGTGCACCTTTGTGGTTCCAAGCTTCTATCCTGTTCCTGTTTGGGCCCCAATTTTGCGTACTTGTGTCTTCCACTGTACTTTTGGGCTCCGTTGGAGAGTGTGGTATCCTGGAAGTTCCGTCTAAGAAGGGATTCCGTGGAGATACCCGTGGGTTAAAGTGGCCTTTGTTTGCTTACAGATTATATTTAAATAGCTTATTTTAATTTTCAGAAATTATCGATTAACTTTGAGAAGATTTCCGAGAGGATACTCGATTTAGATAATAGAGGCACAGAAGCAATTGCGTTTAAAAGACAAGCTGTTTTATGTTTGTTTAGCCGTTTCCTCTCCCAGGTTCCCGATCCACCTTCTCTCGCTTCGTGTACGCCAGAGGATGTTAGAAAATTTCTTATTTGGAAGGACTCTTTTGGTAAAACAAAAATTCATGCTCTAGACTGTAGGCATCTTGGGGACAATCGGATTAAGGGCTGCTCTTGTCCGACAAGGCTTTGTATTGGTTCGGTTGAAGGCCTCGTTCAAAACCTCTATTATTTTCCGCGATCATGGATTCGGGAAGCACTGGGATTATGTTTCATGTCGCGGTAATCCGGTGTGTTCACCTCTCATTAAAGGTTATTTAAAATTATTGCGCGAAGAACAGGCTCGCAGTCATGTTCTTCCTAATCGTATCGCGAGTTACATAAAATCTCAGTTGTCTAGACCAGATTTAACACTAAAAGAGAGATTCGTTCTGCTGCGCGATCAAGCTTGGTTTAAGCTTCAATTTTTTGCGGGCGATCGAGCAGGTGATCTTGCGAAAGTTGTTTCCCAGGAAATTAGAAGCCTGGTCGATGGTTCCGGTTTCGTTTTCAATCATACTTTTGGAAAAACTCTCCGTGGTTTAAGGGCGAAGAAAAACCAATTCGTTGTGAAGATAAGCTTATTTGTCCTGTCTATGCTATCGAGTTGTACTTAAGTAGCTGTAGACTTATGGGTGTTGACTTATCGAATGGTTACCTGTTTCGGATTGTGTCCGATTCTGGAACCGTCCTTGATGATCCTGTTAGCTATTCAGTCGTTTATGAGCGACTTCGTTTGTATTTGTCCACTTTGGGTATCTATCAAAATGAAACGCCGCATAGTTTTAGGAGTGGGTGCGCCTTGACTCTGGCTCTATCAGATCCAGACGTTGACCCGAAGGAAATTATGGACCATTGTGCTGAATATTATTCTCGAGCGGGAGTAAGGAATGGTATGAAAGTGGCACATAGGCTAACAAGGAGCGTGGCCTATGCCGATACAGTAGAAGC
This sequence comes from Patella ulyssiponensis, assembly GCA_963678685.1. NCBI lineage: Eukaryota > Metazoa > Mollusca > Gastropoda > Patellidae > Patella > Patella ulyssiponensis. Next base: position 50,197,486 of record OY783231.1, read on the forward strand.
TGTTTTTAATCGCGACACTGATTATTGTAACCTAAAACGTGCGTTTGATAACTTTGATGTTAGTCCCGCCAGCCCTGACATTACTGTTTAAATTAAGCTATTGTAAAGTTGATATGCTAATATGTAAATAGATTAAAGCCTAATGTACATTTACTGTTTTAGTTTCATTCTTTGGATAACGACGGTGGGTCGATAATAGGCTGTATGAGTATTGGGGATTATGAGTTTTGGGAATGAGTATTGGGAAGTGTTTCATGTATATCTTTGACATTGACTGTGCAGATCATGTCAATTGTTTTGCCCCAAAACTCATAAGGCGAAAACGACATGCTTCGAGATAAATCACTGGGGATAGTGATATAGTCTCAGTGATTTTATGCGCATGCGTGAGTTGAGCATTTATTCACTCTTGACTTGAATAGGTTGGCTGTGGCGACATTTGATTCCCGCCACGACTTTGAGCATAGGTGGTTACCTTAAACAACGCAATCCGTTCGCCCCCCCTCCCCTCCCAACTCTTAATATTATTTATCGTTGGGCATGTAGCTTCGCCACGTCCATTGTTTTGCCCCAAAACTCATAAGGCGAAAACGACATGCTTCGAGATAAATCACTGAGGATAGTGATACACCCTACACACTTGATAAACGGTCGTCTCCTTGCTAGCCGGCCACCCAACGTTCCCTTTTATCGAAACGATCGGAGGTAGCGAGGAAATGGTCGGAAAGAAGATAGCTTTACTGGCGAATCCCGAATAACGTGGTGGCTCGTTATTTTTTGTTCGGCAATTACATTTGTGAGTGCGGTGGACGACTGCCCCGTGCACGCCAACAAAGCAGTCAACATCCTACTCGCTTCACAAACGGTCCTCTTCTTGCTAGTCGGTCACCCAACGTTCACTCATTCCTACTGTCGGAAGAATCGGAGAAATGTACGAATGGAAGGTATGCCGGTCTATTTAGTGTCTAATTCCGAATCCGGAATAACATGTTCACTCGTTAGGATTCGGCTATAAAACAGGGGATTGCTAGAGAGGACTCTCGTGAATGCTAACAAACGAGTCAACACCCTACTGGCTTGATAACCCGTCGTCTCTTTGCTAATCGTCCACTAAACGAACCTTTATCTGTTTTACTGGCGAATCCCAAATATCGTGCTGGCTCGTTATTCGCGAATAACAAAGATGGGTTCCCCGTACACGCCAACAAACCAGTTAACACCCTTCTCTCTTCACAGTCGCCGGAATCGGATGAAGGATGGTCGGTTTGTTTTACTACCAAATCTAGAATAACGTGCTGGCTCTTTATTCGTGCTTCGCTAAAGAGGACTTTATCTCATCTCTTCTAAATCATGCAATCTTGAATGTGCCAGTAAAATAGCTAATCTTCGTATATTCAAAGAGCGATAGACAAATACTTTCCGGTGAAGCATTGTTGTAATAAGTGGAATTTCGTATGAAGACGGGGATCACAGTTGCTAAGTGAGTAAGACGCTGGCTCGCTAGTCTGGGGGTCGGTTGTTCGATCCATGCATTGGCCGAGAAAGTTCATCCGGATTTTCCGGCGTGGCTCTCCCTTCTCAGTGATGCAGGATGGGGGCCTGACAAGGACAGCTGTTTAGTCGTTCGGATGGAATGAAACACCGAGGTCCCGTGGAACACATTAGCCTGCATGTGAAAGGTCCGTTGACAGTTGGGTTTTCGATATAACAGTAGGCCGTAGTACCGCTGTCCGGGCAAAATTTCCCTCATAGCACACTGTATGGCGAGCCAGCGTCTTACCCACTCGCTATCTATAGGAATATCATATAGGTATTATTACCAACCCTCTATCTATACGAATATCAGATAGGTATTATTATCTTACATATAGCTTATAATTATAAACCTAAACCTTGTAAATGTATTTAACTTCACCATATATCGCAGGCTAACGATGGCATCGATAGTTGGTTATAGTATTGATGCGTTAATAATTTACATGGCATTTCAGGCCCAAAGAAAGACCCACAATAGACCTTTCTCACGCTAAATTCGAAAACGAGGCTCGGTATACAAACCCGCCGCATCCGGATGCAGACGTCGCCAATGTAAACAATGGCACTTCACTGTTGTGTCCCGTTGTGTACAAGCGATTCTCGGTACGACATTGACAAGAAGCTGTCCTTTCACAACATACCGAAAGACGAAAAGCTACGGAGAGAATGGATTGTTAAAATAAGAAGAGATGAGAATGCTTTGTTCCAAGTAAGTCATGCATTTTTAATTTCATGACCTACCATTACGAGAATCATCGAATGTCAACATACATGCCGATCGTTGTACGCCCAGTCAAATAAATATTCCAAAATAAATACTTTATTATTTAGTTCTATAATATGTCTAATTTTTTATTGGCATTTTCAAAATGAAATTATCATCATCATTGTTATTATTAATGTAGGCCTAGGCTTGGGCTATATTTGTTAAACTTTTTTGGCCATAACTCGGCATAATTAAGTACCGTAACAAGTACCGTATGTATTGTAGGGCCTATAGGCCTTATATCTTTTCACAGGCTAATAGTATAGGCCTAATGTTTGTTACAAAAATGTCATACCTAATTATTTAATTTATTTTTTTTAGATTACAGAAGCTACCCATGTTTGTTGTCTACATTTCAATTCAAATGACTTTAAAAAGACACTCTCTGGAATGAGAAGATTAAAGAATGGTTCTGTTCCGTCTCTTTTTAATTGGACAACATGTCATGAGGAAAGGCCTGCACCCAAACAAAGATTACCATTTAATAATTACAGGTACAGGATTAGGAACCATACATAAATATTTGAGATTGTTAGTCGATTGCGTTCCCTTTAATAATAGGCCTACATCTATGTATTTTTATGTAGTTGTTAAAAAACTACCCCCCCACCCCTTATATAGTTTGCTCACTAACCAAGTCTCTGGTCCCTCCCGGTTTGGTTCAATATTTTATGGGGTAGTTTCCTCTTGACAGTGTATATCTGTTTGGATGGAATGTGATTACAGTCCCCCTCCCCAGCTTTACATGAACATAAACAATCTGATATTTTTACACAGCTATCTATTATTGATAATTTTAAATTTAAAGAATGGGGTGGATCATTCTTTTTCATAGACTTGAAGCATTTCGCTCTAACACAACATCCATCAATTGCTGTACGAACTGAAATGATACAAATGTTAAAAATTTAAAATGCTTTATTAAGAGGGATTTGAAGATAACATTTGTCTGTTTAATAATTATGATTTTCATTATTTCCATTCTATGCTTCCACTTCAAAATCTATAACAACACAAGAGACTATAATAATAGGCCTATTATTATTATAACAATAACAAATTAAAATTGTGCTGCACAGCCTATCCTATAGGGTATAGGAATACTCTAGCCTACGCCAAAATATAATATAAGGGGGGGGGGGTATATTCGAAATTTGAATACGAACCAAATAGAATTTTTTTTAAAAATTCTCCCAATTAAAGGTTTATAGGCCACACGGGGCTTCTTTTCTGCAAAAAACACTCCTTTCAATAATACCTTGGAATCCGCTTGAGATGACCGTGACCTGTCAAACGACAGTTTTATTTATAGTAACGAGAAATTAATAGCGTCGAACGAAGGGAATTCCCCCTCTTCCCGTGTTTTTATCATGGTTGGGTATTAAACAATTGCTCACATTTGCCGAGAATTTTATTATTAATGAAATAAACAATTAAAATAAATTACCTTCAACATCATGTACATACGACTCGGCAAAATTGCCGTAGCCCTTGGTGTGAACGGCTTTTGGTATTCGGCTTTGATTAGCCCACAGTTCTATATCTCTTTCTTTTAAAGCTGGTAATGACTTTAGACTAAGGGTCCACTGTGGTAGCGAGGGACCGCAACTGATCATTTTGTAGTTTTACGTGTTTCGGTTACCGAAATAATAATATTTAGACAAGTAATAAAAGTAAAAGAAGACTTCTTTCTTGTTCATAAAAAAGGGCGTCTGCTACAAAAAAGTAAACAAATGATACGTCACGATTTCCTGGGCTATGTATACCGAGCCTCGTTTTCGATGTAAAATGGCCGACGCGTGAGAAAGGCCTATAGGCAGATTTAGCTCTAACACGATAGGCGGGTATATCTAACAATGCACCTACAACAAACTGCAACAGAAGTGCCGACATCTTTTACCTACGACCTTTTTAGTTCATTTAAGGTGTCATACGGTTGCACAAAACTCTCATTTAGATTCAAAGACATAATAAAAATTAAGATATCATTACATTCTCAGTAGAGGGAGTTTATTGTTTAGCATTGTGATTATAATCAAAACCATAAATCCCGCCCTGTAGTACAAACAAGGCATAGCAAGAATTCCCTCCTATTGCTAATATTTTAATGTACCGAGGATTGTCTATACCAAATCCATTGCACCCAGATATTTAAAGCGTGTTAAAAATATATTCATTTAAGAGAAACTATGTAATTTCGGGATTATGTTTGAGTTCAGAGTTGAATCCAACCACTCCAAAACAAATTTGTCGACCATTTTGAATTTCTACCATCATGGATTCATTTTTGAGATCAGTATTGAAGTTGAACCCAGCGACATCGAGAACCGTGTAAATGACATGCTACAAGTAATACCCAACAGAAAAAAATGACGATTAAATTAACATATTACTTGACTATTGCTGCCCTTTTATTACCATATTTAGGTGTTTTAAACGCCCCCATTTTCACGTGGACTAGGCCTCATTCCATGGGCACAAATTCTCGTTCAAAAATCATTTTCGTTCCTACAAATCTGGTCTAGAAGAAATTTTAACAGTGTGTAGTTGATATAGTGATAATCATTTGTTGAAATGTTCACTAAAAAAATTAATAGTTCTTCAATGATATTCTTTTTTGAATATCGGATTATTTATTGATCGTAAAATTCATAGTGCGCGAGGTCACTAGACAGAATTCAAAGTTATTAGCCGCGTCACGTGATCGCTTTTCCACAATCGACCAATCACGTTATTGTCTACATTCGCGTGTGTTTGTAAACACAAAATGGCGTGCTCAACGAGGAAAAGATGCCAGTTATAGAATCTACACGAAATGGCCCAATTAACTTGTATTGTTCACTTAGACAATGTTGACATTTGTATCGACAAATGCTGCAATGCGAGGATATTATATTATTTATATTGATACTGTCGGCAGTGGTGTTTAATTTCACCCAACGTACAATCAGAGAATCACAACCACGTCACTTGACTCAAATTCAGACCTTATGATTGCATGTGTACATTTTGTACATGTTAACCCCCCCCCCCCATATTAAATAGATGTATTTTCAAATTATGTATGTTATACAATGCGAAATAAAATCAGCATTTTTATTATTTTATTCAAAGCGCCAATAACACTTTTGCTGTTTTGATAAGTCCGGTGAAACAAATAGCCTTATTCTAACTACTAAAGTGTTAGTGTGTTACTTTTAGTGTAAATCCTTCATTAAATTCTATCTTATTTATTTTTCAATTCAAAGCCACATCTAGAAAAGCTTAAGTTTAGACTTTTGCAATCTATTGTAGCCAATATTTTTTTAGGGGGTTAATTAGTGTTGGATTTGATCAACTACAGCACTGTATATGTTATATTGTTTTATGTTACTGCAATTTATTAATCGGAAGCAAGATTAGAACACTGAAAGTGTGTTTGGCACTTTTATCAATGATTACATGTACACTGGGTCATAGGTGAACCCCATATTAATGGGGAATGGGTCCATTCGCAATTGCAGACAAAACCCATTTTCCTGTATAAGAATGGAATTTGACTTCCTTTAAATACAGTCAAGAGTTATTTGAATTCAGGTAACTATTGCAAGCTTATATATTGTAGATGCAAATAATATTTCTTCCGTCTGGGCTTTTCCCTGACAATTCAGAAATAGTTCAAATTATTTAAGCATTTATTCTTAAAGGGCTAATCCCGATATTTGTTTTGGGAATAAAACTGCTTAAGTTTGTGTTAAAATACCTTAAAATCTTCCAGTCAAGGGCCGAGCAACTAACTCAGTATTTATGATACGTTTTCAAACAACTTAAACCCGTCAGTCTTTCATCTGGAATTTGAGACTGGTGCCCCAAGGTGTATTTTGCGGTATCTGGATAAAAACCAAACATTTTTTGATAAAAAATAATGCATAGTTGAAATTTAACCTTTCTTTATCAAGTACAGCACATGGGTCATTCACTGTATAGCCCTCTCAAGTAACCGTATTCGGTTATAAGGTCACCCAACGAACAAATTGACCCGAAATCTTAAAAGGGTTACGTGTCCGGATAAGCAGTTTTGGCGTTCACGTCCAAACGACTCAATATTTTGAGTTGATATTTTGATACGAGGTAAATTCACCATTCCTCTATATTTTGGCGTTTAATTTTCATACATTCTCAGACTTTTATTTTTGAGCCTCTGTTTAATTCGGGATTGTCCCTTTAATATTTCTCATCCTTTATTTCAAAATATGTTTTTTATTCTTAATCTTAGCTATATACTATACGTGATCATTATTAAGGCAGCAGGCCAGACATGTTTGAAGTATGTTGTTGTGTAAAATGAATGCTTTTATTAGAAATATACCTATAGAAATAGTGACTGTTGTATTCCTTGTAATCTCCCTTGATATGAAGGCATTTTTCCACTATTTCTAGTGAAATCTACCGGTCCAATATCCTTAGTCCGTGTCGAAAAAAATTGAGTTGACTACCACATTTTGTGTGAATGTGAATAAAATATCATTCTGGGGATCTCTTACACCACTTCTCTACACGGATGGAACGTTTATTTGGTTCATTTGATCTCTGTTCTCCCCGACCGCGAGCAATTTGCATGGTAAATCGTGCACGTGGCTTTGTTTACAAATGCTATAACCTGGCACTTGACCCCATAACTTTTGACGGTAAACCCCGCAGGCGCGACCCGTGATTGGTCAAATTTTAAATAACTGCGCAGCATCCAAGTCACATATATACGCAAATATGACTCAGCACTATAAAGAAATGAGTGATCGATTTCGAGCTTAAACTATTAAATTAACAAATTATACTGGAGAACTTTGGTGACATGTTGATTCCACGATTATTGATAGTCCGACTTGTAGACCGGTTTAGCGGGGGCGAAGCTGACAGGTTTTTCGACCCGAGAATGCGGCCTAGACGTATTATGCCGTCGCCCCTGTCCGCCCGGACGTTCGTCCATCCACAGTCTGTCTGTGGACACCCTGCAGATCACAATTTTAATCCGATTTCAACGAAACTTGAAAATTAGATTTATCTCAATAAGATTTCAGTTTCTTACGATATTGGCATCTATCGGCACGTAACTTCATGGATTATGCCCCCTGGTTATACGAAAAATTGTGTTTGTAGCTTGTGGAAACTCTAGAGGTCACAATTTTGATTCGATTTAGATGAAACTTGAAATGCATGTTTATAACCCAAAGATCATGGTTCCTGTCGATAATTGCGCATATCGGATTGCAACTTCCTAAATAATGGGCCTTGATTGTATGAAAAATCGCCTTTTTAGCCTGTTGTTCCTCTAGAGATCACAATTATTATCCGTTTGATTAGATCACTGTTACATCGTTATGAGGTTGAGTTCGAATTTCGTGAAAATCGCACCAAAACTGCAAGACAAAATAGCCGCCCCTCGTACGAAAATAGTGTAAACATCTGGTATATCAAGGTTGTGGACTGCCACAGGGTTGCCAGATGCTTATAACGTAGGGGGGGGGGGCAAATCATTACCCAAAATGGGCCAAATAAGAGGTTCTTGGGGCCAAACACACCTAACCCCCCTTAGACATCTACAAACTCATCTGTTTTGTTAAGAAATATATTCTTCTCCTGGATTTTTTTTTTAAAAGAAGTAAACAGAGTGAGAAATAAAAAGGGGGGTTATGTGTCTATTTTGAAGTGTTATGTTTATAATATAGTATAAAACATTATTTATATTTCTATCATAATACCCTACCTTCAAGATCCTACTTCAGTTTTCATGAAGTTGGAGAAGATGGTGTTTATTATGCCTACATCAAGTTCGAGAAGACGACCATGTCTTCTGGACTATTCTCTTGTGGTTGGCTTTCCAAGTCACCTACGATAAATTCAAATTCAAATTCAAATGATGAAGAAACAAAGTCACAATCACAGAAGTAGCAAGTTGCGACAGGCAAAAGCAGACTAAGACTAAGCCCTCAGCAACTCAGCAGGGCCAATTGAATCTAACATCGTCGTTAGATATTCTAGGAAATTGGAACTGACTGACATCATCAGAAATTCCAGGAAATTGAAACTGAAACTATGTCTGTAATACAAAATTGAAACTGGTAACTGGGAGCCAGAGTGATGGGCGAGAAAGGGCCAAATATAATTTGAGTGGGGCCAAATTTGGGGCCAGGGTCCAAACACAATTTAATGGGGCCAAAAGACTGGTCATGGGGCCAAATGGCAACCCTGGACTGTCACTATTTTAATCGGATATTGATGAAACTTGAAATGCATGTTTATAACCCAATGATCTTGGCTCCTGTTCATATTTGCGTATATCGGATCTTAACGTTTTTGGCATTATAAGTTTCGATTATCCAGATATTATCACGTTTCCCGCATGTCTGTCGCTTTAAGAAATTCTTTTAATCTATAGATGTGAAACCAACCTTACTTAGCAAGGGCAATTACGAGTGGTTTACGCGTTTGCGTAGGATCATCAGGTCTGCCATTGACATATAGGTCGTGTTCATTCGATTCCACGCATGTACGTGACAAGGAATAGGATCGTCTGTCAAACCTCGTGGGGTTTTCCCGGGTTCCTCCGACTGCTCAAGACCCCCTACGATCAAGCGAATTATTGAAATAAAATTGAACCATTTGATTGTCCCGAAATGACCTAGTTTGTGTAGATTGGACGTTAACCTCCCACCCCTCTGTCTCTCTGTACCCATTTGAAAACAAGAAGCAGTAGCACGCTCACAAGAAATTGTAGAGGAAAGTCAGGTGACAAAAATATTGCAATGAAATAAAGCTTGCATAGGTTAACATTTATTTTACAAAATTATTACTAAAATGAAAAATCCCGTAAAAAAAGTCTATTAATATAACGCAATAGTAAAACACATTATTAGTATGTGTTAAAAACAGACACACGTTTACAACCAGTCAATAGTTCCGTGCTGTTTGGGAATTAAACGGCTAACTACAATAACAGTATTTCAGTAAATCAGGATGAGTGTTAGATATACATCGTGGTTGACTACCATAAGCGTTTGCTCTACTAATGTCCTTTTCATTTAAAGTCAATATATCTTTAACTAAGTCGTGTTGCACAGTCGATTCAAAATAACCACCACCAGGCTCTGTAGTTATAATTACCTGATACGATATTATTTTCCAGTTCGCTACAGTATACAGGTTCACTAGATCGGCATGTGGACTATATTTTAGAATTTTTAAAACACGTTTTATTCGCAGTACAGCACATTTATTGCGCATTTCTGAAGTTAATTCATTTAGTTTTGAAATCACTGTATGTATCAGCCGTATTAAAACATGTGATTGTTCCACAGGTTGCCAATCTAAACATGCACACCAATGTGTGCTTAATCCTGCATGCAGACACGTACGTTCTTTGGGAATTTCTTTGAATAAACTAATTCCCCGCCTTGAAATGTTTCCCATTCCTGTTCCAGTAAAATTAAGGATTTCTTTGAGAGTTTCATGTATATCCAAAGGTGTAGTTAATCGATGTGCATTAATTTTGAAATTCTTAATAACGTCGGGATACACACGTTCAAACCATGGCGGAAATCTGAAGGAAAAAAGGGGCATTCTCTCCTCCTGTTTACCCTGAACTGTTGACCGAAAGTTTTCGAACCTGGCTCCATGGTCACTCATAAATATTAGCAATGTTTCATTTAGATATCCACTTCTTTCTAAATATTGAAATAGCTCAACAATATCGTCATCCATATATTCAATATTATTGTTATTGTCATGACTGATTTCAGCATGGAAACCAAACATAAACTTTCTCTTGGATCTGTACACTTTGAACATATCTTTAAGATATTCCATAAAATAAATATGTTTAGGTTTAGAGCCATAACAATATGGTCGATTGATGGGTGGATTCCTCACAAACAAACTTAGGAAGGAATGTAAATGTGACCTTAGCAACGACATTAATCCATATTCCAATTCGAAGTCCGCTGCGACATAGAAAGGTCTTAGATAGTGATCTGTAGGTGGACTCTGAAATCCCGTAAACTTATACTGAAAACTACCGAGGCCAGGGACATCATCAGCCCAAAGTGTAACATAACCAGCTTGTTTAAAGTCTTTCCATATTAAAGGCTTTTCGTCAAATGTTGTCGCTCCCTTGAAACCCATTCTTACCTCCCCTAGCTCTCCCAATAAAAGCCCCGTTAACATGGGTGCAAGAACACTCAATGTACCGTCGCCATTAATGTTATAGTTTTCCAATTCTATTCCTTTTAAAATGTTAAAAAAATATTTTCTAGATTTAGGCAGTTTTCTTATGGATGTCATTCGGGATACGGAATCCAACCCAAAGATAAAAACATTTAAATCTATGCGTTTATGTTGTTGCTTTGGTTCGTTTAGACTATCGTGTATCATATTATTATAGGCTACTCCCATGTGTCTGTTGGCATAAGAATGTCCTTTACTTGAGACACATGCTACTCTAAAAAAATCTGAGGTTAATAAAGTTCCATTTTTGATATTTTTAATGGACTCACCTTCGACAGTATGAAAATCGTCCCGGAAAGCTAAAGGGTAAATATCACAGGTAATATCGCCATATAATTTCTGAATGTTTTTCGATATATAAAACGTGCCGTTGTCAACGTACACCCAATTTTCTTCTTCGCTACACTGCAATTTGGGAATACTGTAGAAATATTTAGCTAAGAAGGGATGGTAAGGATCTAACTTGGGGTGAACACATGCTGTTTCTGAATCATTTTTCTGTATTTTTCGAGGAACTAATTCAGTGAAATGATCTTTGCTGGAAAAGTATTCTTTCAAAATATGTGTGTAAGCTTGTTCGTCTTCTGCAGAAATAAACTTTGGTTCTTTGACAAGATCCGATCTTCTCTGTACATGAATACCTGTGTGTACTGTGTTCTGGTTATATAATATGATGATAGTCAGAAAACCAACAGAGATAAGAAGTAACAACCGTTTCCGTTTCTTTAAAAACCAAATAATACAGTGTTTGGAGAAATCATACACATCCAACATATGAACCATTTTACCTGCAATAGACAAATAAATCTTCTATGATTGTCAAGAATATAGTGTGGTTCACTAACCAGAAGGTCCCGTTTCGATCCACGTGTTGGTCGAGACAGTTTCCAAGGAAACTAACCAGGAGATCCCGGGGTGAATCAGGTGTTCCTACAATGATGCTACGTTTTTCACCTTAAAGCCATAGGGATATGCATTAGATATCGTCATGCTTTTCAGGGTACTTATTGACCAGTAAAAGCCATTTTTGAGCTTTACGATACTGATAATCGAATTTTGAACTTGTTTAAAAAAAAGAGCTTCATCTTCTAAATGCAGGGCTATTTTCTGGCGTATCTAAGTGGTTAATTGGGCATTTTATTCACGTGACAAACCCATACTCAACTCTCTGGGCCATCGGGTGGCATGGGTATTGGGTTAATTAGGCAATGCCCGACATTTCTACGTTCAACGATAATTTGACGGTAACCATAACGAGGGACTGCAGATCTAGACTTGGTTTGTTATGGTGGCAATGGTAATTGACAAATGACTTGTCAGTAGACAATCGTCTGCCACAGATTAGGCCATATTGAAATTGTAAAAACATCAAACAAAAATAACTTCCCTAATAATAAAGTAATTTGACAGACATTTTTAATATCTCCATTTTTTCATCATCTATTTTTTGACTAATATAGTGAATGGTGCTAGATTTGGTGGTAAAAAATCAACAAGGACTACCCAGAAAACCTGTTAACATCAACACTATAGTTGGTCGTAAAGGATCAATCAGAACCACCTAGAAAACTTTGTTAATATCGACACTAGGCCTATTTAAATATGTCACACGGTTATTACTGATGACTACAAGCGAGAGACAGGGGTAAATTTGGTCAATCTTAGACCCAAACGACAGGTATATCATACTTACATATAAACTAAAACTACTTTGTCAGCGTTTTTGAACACCTGCCACCCTGTTATTCGACAACATAAACTTAGAAAACAACGGATATATGACGTGAATCTCAAAAAATTACCCTTACTCATAGGCAATATTACTGATTGCTGTTGGTTTTGGCCTACGAATTAAAAAAGAAAAGACGAAATGAATACGGTGACCTGTAGAATGAGATGCAAATTTAGCCATATACTCAATTTGAACAAAACATATTTCTACAGCATTTTATTCAAACAATCATTTGTGGACCGACAAGCGTTTAAATTGATTATTAATATGGGAGTTATCTTCTTTTTTAAAGATTTGCACCGAATCTTTCTAAACAAAGTGGTCTATAGCTAAAACACTGTCATATAATTCGCCTTTATCAAAATATAGAGATTGCGAAGCATACATGACACATACAGCTATCGATAGTGTAACCAAAATATAAATCTACAAACTAGTTTAATTGCGGTCAATTTGTCGACGTGCTTACACATTTATAATCCCGGTATATTGTGATCTGTTTCGAATACTTTGAAAAAGACGTCGTATCTTTCTCCCTTCCTTCATAATCATAGCTCCCTTTCTTTACAGGTGATTCGATGGTGATGTCGTTATGAACCCATTTGTCAACCATAAGATCTTTACGGTTCAGTTATCGTCACTAAAAATAGAATTCTGTGTGTTTATGTCGGACAGTGGGTTCTGCATAAAACTGACATCGATTGAACAATTTATATCGGCTTTCATAATAGCTGACATACATCTAATAAGATGACGTGTTTATCTTGAATATAGCTCACACACAAGTAATACGATAACTTTGTTTATCTTAGTTCACCATGACAACTTTATCAGTAATATAGCGTATTGATTACCTTGTATGTTCTAGCTAGGTTACGGTCTAGTGTATGGTGGCTTATCGCTATCATATATATTATAAGAGGCGTTTTTACGAGAAACCGATTATGGCTAATCGATTTGCAAATCCCTTTAAAACGCATTTACGGCAAAAATTAGCCTAATCGGTTTCACCTAATTTTCGTATTTAGCACGACGATTTGCCAAATCGATTATGCAAATCTTCCAACTTGCTCATGGTCTATTGTATGGTGACCTATCGCTATCATACATAATTTTATCAAAAAAATTATGTTAAACGTAGAATGAAATGAAATTAAAATTAAAATCAAACTGAAAATTACGAAGGCCCATAAGTGCCCTACAAACAAAATATTAATCCGTTTGAACGAATTATTTATCTTGTTTGAACAAGTTATTTATCTCGTTTGAACGAGTAACTATCTCGTTTGAACGAATTAATTTTCTCGTTTGGACGAGTTAATATCTCGTTTGAACGAATTAATTATCTCGTTTGCACGGATTAATTATCTCGTTTGCACGGATTAGTATCTCGTTTGAAGGGATTAGTATCTCAAGTTTCAAGTTTTCAGATACAAAAAATGTACAAATATTTACAAGATTATTTACAATATACAATTTTTTTATCTCGTTTGAACGAATTAATTATCTCGTTTGAACGAATTAATTATCTCGTTTGAACGAATTAATTATCTCGTTTGAACGAATTAATTATCTCGTTTGAACGAATTAATTATCTCGTTTGAACGAATTAATTATCTCGTTTGAACGAATTAATTATCTCGTTTGAACGAATTAAATCGTTTAAAATAATTAAATCGTTCAAACGAGATGATTAATTCGTTCAAACAAGAAACTAACTCGTTCAAACGAGTTAATATTTTTTTGTTTGACACTAATGGGCCTTCGTAGAAATTAAAGTTAATCTAATAATAATCGTAATCTGCCTAGGTGCAAAGCATTATGGGGTACCATGATGGCGATAGGACACGAAGAATATCTCGTTACTGTTCGATTGATTTTGATTTTAACTTTCATTCGATTTCCTTTTTGATATGAAATTAATTTTGATTTTAATTGTAGGCCTACTTTTCAATCTGATGTAACTTTTGCCTGCAATTTTATTTTACTTTTATTTTCAGGTTAATTTTGATGTTTCGTTTATTTTTATTTTAATTTCATTTCATTTCATTTTATTATTTTTCTGATAAAATAATGAAAGGCCACCATTATAGTGGCCGTGGGTTCACGCTACATTCTGACCCAAATTAAAGCCATTAAAAAAACGTTGTCGTCTCGCTTGTTGGTTAACGCGCGTGTTGCATTTGGACAGGGGGTGTGGTTACGATTTCCACCTTGTACGCGACAAGGAGTAGGGTCGCCTGCCCAACCTTGTGGGTTTTCTCTGGTTCCTCCCACTGCTAAAGACCCCTGCGCCCAAGTAAATTACTGAAACAGAATTGAACTAAATGCATACCCGTCTTCATTAGCTTAGTCAGTACTGAAAAGTAAGACTTTAAACCCCATTTCATTTGATTTGTCTCGGGTCAGAGTTCAACCCCATTTCATTTGTTGGAATATCATCCTTGGTATCTCCAGTGTTCGGTATGGTGGCTGATAGTGGCCATATTAAATCTGCCGTTTTCATAACGTTACAACTCGACATCAAGACAGTATGGACGCAATCACACGACACTTTACTCTGTCGACGTGTTATTTTTGTCGTAACATCGAGATGCCGACTTGAGGAAATAGTCTCTTTCTACAAGTCACAAAAATACAGCTGTATTCATTACATCATATAAGCAGCAGATTATATAAATATAAATAAGACAGAATAGATATAAGGAAAACATTGATTAATTATTTGTTTACTCAAAATAATGAAACATTCTGCGTCCAAACGGGAATTACATGTATATTTGTTATTACATGTATATTCAAAAAATCTAGAATTACAGTAGCAGGACCAAAGCGAGCTAGCTATGTTAATTCCTTGAATAAAAAGTGATGTCGACACCAACCAATACTTAAAGATGACTGGGGTGATAGTTTAGAAGGGAATTGCAGAAAGCCTCAAATCGAGCCACAATCTTTAAAGTCACTGCACTGATGTAACACGCCACCCCAATAGTTGCGTTTTTTTTATGACGTGCGGAAAACGATTTGCAGCTGTTATTGATCTTATCGCATATTCATCTGTATATTCACCTGTTTGGCATCACTAATGGGATCGAGGTCTACGCCAGAGGCAGGTGGACGACCTCATATTATGACTACTCGTGTCCTTCACATGTACTGTCCTCCAGTGTTTCAGACAAACTAACAGTTACCGACAAGGGCCGGTAACTCAGTGAATAGTATACTTTCCTCTGAATTACCGTCTTGCCTATAGATGTAAGTATTGCAGGCACAGTGCTTCCGCTCCGTAATCCGTTTACGAATATCAAAACTAAGACAATGACAACAATTCTAACTTATTAAAGCCCCAATCCCGAATTTCATAGAATCTGAGAATTACAAGTTCGAGTACGTGTGAAATTTAAACGCCAAAATACAGAGGAATTGTGTATTTACCTTGTCTGAAAAGTTCAGTTCAAAATATTGAGTCGTTTGGGCGTGAACGCCAAAATCGCTTATCCGGATACTAGCATTTTTATTACGTTTCGGGTCAACCATTTCGTTGGCCACTTGATAATCGCGGGTTTTCTATACCGATTGTAACCTTAATTAAATAGAGAGCTTTGATTTTCTCAGCGTGTTGGCGAAATCTGATTGGATATTTATTATTACACAGCCAATCGCTGTAGTTTAATGAGTCATTCGGGTAAAACTGAAAGTAGTGAGTTTTGTCTTGTTCAATTCATCATGGATAACCCTGGAAAGCGTCAGAGAGAACGAACAGTTACAGATACTGCGAAGAAAAGAAGAAAGAAATAGTAAATGCTTGGTTACAGGGCACATAAAAAGACGAATGAGTGTATCTATGCGGAGGAGTAGCGAGATAGAAATTGGAATGATTTCAAGTTACAAAGTAACAAAGCCTACTTCAAGAAGACGTTGCCAAAATGTTACTTGGGACTTGGGTGTTTTTTTTTAGGTAAGTGTAAATTAGTAGTACTGGTATAACTACAAAAAAGATTTTTTTATTATCTTTTGGACTCATCAATTTTTGTTAGAGACGTATATACTCACAGCTTTCATTTTTAACAATTTATTTATTTTCTATTTTTTAGTAGTATTACATATAGTTTCAATTTCATTCAGTTAATTTTATCTTTGTCTCTGGTCGATAGAGAAAGAAATAAAAGTGCCAGGGCAAGATTATTTTCGATTTATTATTCTGATGTGTGGGGGTTATCTCCTCGTTTATTTCAATGCGTTAATGTACTGAACTATAGGCCTACAAGTACATGATGTAAACATAGGAAAAAATAAACATCAAATGCAATGACGTCTTTATTTTACAGGCACACAGGAAATATCAAGTCATTCCATGCCGGTAAGTTACAGGTAATTACAACCAATACAGGCCTACAATATCGTAGTTCAAACTAGGCAGGGGGATGGGATGGCCTAGTGGTCTAGAGTGCCGCGCAGCTGTGGTTTCGATCCCTGGTGTGAGCATATATGTGGCATGGAGATAGGGGCGCCTTCTCAACCTCGTGGGTTTCCTCCGGGCACTCCGGTTTCCTCCCACTGCTAAAGACCCCTACGGCTACGCGCAAGCGAATTATTGAAATAAAATTAAACCTTGTGTTAGTCCCAAAATAACCTTGTTTGTGTCGAGTGGACGTTAAACCCCATTTCTCTCTCTCAAACTAGGCCTAGTAGTTATGATGATTTGTTATGATTTTCACTTTATTTTCAAGTTCGACTGAGTGACCGAATGGTAAACAAATTTGCGATGGATCAGAATTAAAATGGGGATTTAACGTCTTACTGATGAAGACCGGCATACGCCATGAAGTGTACTATGATGGAAATGTTGCCTGGGCAGCGGCACTATGGCCTAACCTTACATTGGATTAGACGGTCTGTCATCGAGTCCAGTTGTGTGGTTGCGTTAAAAACCTATGCGCAAGCGAATTATTAAAAAAAAATTGAACCCTGAGGGGTCCTAGCTAGACCTAGTTTGTGTTGAGTGGACATTAAACCCTCTTTTTTTCACGTTCCTTCTTTAAAAAGTCCCTTTTTTATATTTAATGTATGATGTTCGATACCAACAATGATAATGTATTTGACCTTATTTTGCAGTCCACTGGTTTACCATGCAAAATGTTTGTTGGTAGGTATTGCTCCTTTTTAACTACAGGTCAAATGTGTTTATAAAATATGAGAAAACCGCAAATTATGGTGTCTTATCTCAGTACAATCAAACTAGTATGACTTTGGAGCTGGCTCACAAACCATGGGGTCCAAGAAAGTTTTTCTACATCATCAATCCCGGTGTTTCTAGGGTCAGCGATACAGGAAAAGGGTGGGGGGGAGGGTGGTATGAAGGCCTATACCATTAGCAGCATGATATAGATCTCCTGACAATTAAAATTTCACTCTTCTGACAATTTCCCACATATAATTACACTGCATGACATATGCCCATTTCCTTTAATCTTTTTAATTCATTTATTTTTCAGATATAAAAAAAATACTAAAAAAGTTCGGCAACATTGTCAGTGTTGCCTTTAATGCCACAGAAAACATACCAATATATATCCAACTTGATAAAACAACCTGGGACAGTTATACCCAAACCTAGCCGATCCAACTAGAATACAAAGGTCCCTTGCTCCAGCAAGTCCACCCATTCTAGAAGATATTGTGAAGAGACAGGCCACAAAACTTTAAGAATACTGCAGAATATATATTCTGACCAAAATTAAATACACAATATAAAACAGGGATATGTTTAATAGCATCAATATTTATTAAATATGCATTATGCAATATAAACCAGAAATGTGTTTAATAGCATTAATATTTCTTAAACATGAATTATGCAAGAAGTAAATGTGTGTGCCTATTACAGGTCTTTCTATAGGCCTGAAATGATATATAAAGTATTAATTAGACATTTATCATAATCAACTCCTGAAGTCATCTTGTTTGATTTTCATTGGATTTGAATATGATCTGCAGTTCAACATCTATTGATGATTAAACGCAACAATGGATAATCAAGACTTTGTTAATTATCGTTACAGCGGTAACATTGACAATCGAAGTTGCAGTCATTTGTAAACTACGGTTTTCTCGGCTTAGAATGAAGCAATTTGACTGAAATTCTCAGCATATTCCATTTACATCATCTAGTTTTTAACTATTATAGTGAGAACTGCCAGATCTTTATCTAATACTCCTGTAATGTATATTTAACTAATAGAATAGAATGTTTTGTTTGATAATTTGTGTAGGCCTTTTGAACCGTGCTCCTTCATGGTTATTCCCAAATGTCAGCCTTGAAATTTGTATATTGGCCATTAGGGTGAGGATACCTCCTCTTTACTTTGCAGACTATACTGCTTGATTTTACTTGTCTGATTATCTCTTCCATGGCAAAACCTTTTCTGTTCGTGGTCATCGGGCACCCTTACAAAATGTCATCTCTTGTTTGTAATGCGATTTAAGCCCCCTCATCTAAACAATACTGATCAATTTCCTGAAAGTAAAATGTTAAAATATGTAAAATGTATTACAATTTTATATAACTATTAGTTTTTTATGGTCAAATATTTCTTTGTATTTTTAAAACAGAGTTTGTCCTGAATGTAAATATTACAAGTCTCTGAGTAAACCAGTTGTTGATGTGATAATTATTTGGTTGTCATCAAATCCCAAGTTATGATAAAGAAAGAATGAAATTACCGATATTCCAACTATAAAAGTTAACACTGCATAAAGTTTTATATTGTATACATCACATGTACTTACCCATCTTAGAGATAAGCAATTTGGAGACAAAGACTATAACATAGATATTTTGTCAGTGGTGGAATAGTCAAACTGTCGCAAACATCAAGCCAGCGATTCCATTCTTTTTATTTTCATCCAGCTGTGGTATTAACATCTGTAAATATTAAATGTAATCTTGATGTAATGAAATATTTAATTTTATTTTGTGATTATATAATAAATAAGCTCACATGACAGCCAAGAGATTGAAATGATTTTGCTGTTTTTATACATATTTGCATGCTATAAAATGTTAATGATATAACTTGTCACTTTTCGACCTGTTTGGCACTATAAACAAAATCATTTTGGGTTTGTAGCAGGCGCTACAGTAAGAATAATACAGCATAAGGGTTGTAGTAAAGAATTAATGATATTTTATACCTTTAATCCATCAATTCCTTGTGATCTCAATCTTGCCACCCTTTCTTCTGTGGTCTGTGTGACATTTCTGGATGCCTCACAACACGTTTGTGCACAGTTTTCCAACGCTTTGATGAAGAGAAAGGGTCTGTCTGTAGATGAGTCAGTCATAGCTTTTTCTGGTGTTGGCAAATCCGTCAAACTTTTAATATTATCAGAGCTTGAAAGCGGTGTAGGAAGAGTGGTAGGTGGATTGCTGTATCACCAAGTCTTTCAACAAAATATACAGTAGTCTTTATTATTTGGTAGTTTTTAGTTTGGTCCAAAAATTTCATAAAGAAAGAAGACATTGTACGCCAGGAGTCCTGTGTGTCCGACTCCACTGATCCCATTTAACATGCACTGCCTATTTTTTTTTTCTTCACTGCCTTACTACACTTTACACACTTCTCGACCATTTTGAATGATAGTTTTTCAATTGACATTAATTATCACCCATTCCTTTTATGAATAACGAGACTACCTGCTATCGCTATGAGTATATAACAAGCCATTCCATCCAACATAGAAATTACAAAGAATCCATTCTGTATTTTAGTATACAATACAAAATTTGCTGGTCGAAAGTCAAGCCATTTAGTATCTATTTGATCACACGAAAATATAAAAACAACAACCCATCCTAAAGATTGATCAAAAAAGCAAGTGTCAAATTGTTACTTGTACTACTTGTAGCGCAAACAGGACTTCGAAAAGAAAAGTCGAAGTTACTGAAAGTGAAACGTTCCGAGAGACATGAAACAGGATCTTTTATACTTTCACGGCATATTCAAATGTGGTTATGTTGTGATTATGTCTATAATATCCATATTTAGCACAGAAATGTCGAACAAGTCCCCAAAACAACCAAACGTAATTAACATGGAGCCATGAACGGCTAAACCGCATTGTCACCAGACGATAACAAAACAAACTGAAAGTAAAGCGGAAATGTCACGGCGCATGCACAGTACATAGTGGCGTGTTATCCAGGCACTTCTGTATAATGCAAGCAGAACACAAGTCTTCCAACATGGAGCGATACCGCCGATTGAAAGTTGTTTGAAAACGTATTACGTGGCTTGAAGCAGTTGCTGTGATCTAAGTTTGAGGTTATCTAGGGCTTTTCACACAAAATTAAGCAGTTTTATTCTCCAAAATCTATCTGGGATTAGTCCTTTAACATTCAATACCAACTCAACCCACTTCGCCCCATAACACACTTCACCCCATAACACACTTCACTTCTCCCCATAACACACTTCATCCCACCACATATTTTCCTAACCCATTTTTGGTAATCCCGGTCAAATTATTCCGTACATACAGGCTTTGAACTTTTATACATTCTGTTCCCACTTTAAAGTATATTCGTTCATACCCGATAAATTAACCCCAATGATTCTAGCTAACTTTAATGCCGCAGATAAGTGATACGTGGCTGTTATAGATGACCACCCAAACCCCTTTGATTTCACACCGGTGATCCCTTATTGGCTTCCACATAAGTAAGCACAATGATTTGCTTCCACACAGGCAAGCTCACTTACTTTGCTTCCAACACAGGCAAGCCTCTTAATTTGCTTCCACAAAGGCAAGCCTCCTACTTTGCTTCCAACACAGGTAAGCACCTTAATTTGCTTCCACACAGGCAAGCCCCCTTTAATTGGCTTCCATCTAAACTATGTTCCCACACAGGTAAGCCCAACTTTAATTTGCTTCCATCTAAACTATGCTCCCACGCAGGTAAGCCCCTTTAATTTTCATCCACACAGACAAGCCCCCTTAATTTTCTTATACACAGATAAACCCCTTAACTTTGCTTGCGCACAGGTAAGCCCCTTATATACTCAAAAATGTTGACCTTAGCGTATGTTCCAGGTTAGATTGTGGGATAACAAAGCTGAACAGTCTCACTTAAAATTATTAAAGAAAAAAAACAATCACGGTATAACTTGCCGACACAGCAGAAATAATTTAAAACGGCCTTAGTGTATGTCCCATTTTAAATTGCGGAACAACAAGGCTGGACAGGTTCCAAAATCATTAAAGAAAACATTCGCATTACTATTTGCTTCCACACAGGTAAACCCCTTAACTTTGCTTCCACACAGGTAAGCCCCTTAATTCTGCTTCCACACACCCCCTTACATACTCAGAAATAGGTCAACCTTAGTGTATGTTCCATGTTAGATTGCGAAACAACAAGGCTGGACAGGTTTCAAAATTATTAAAGAAACCATTCGCATTACTATTTGCTTCCACACAGGTAATTCCCTTAACTTTGCTTCTACACACCCTCTTATATACTAAAAGATAGGTTGCCAGGCAACGAAACATACGCCCACAACAGCTAAGTCGCCCGGGCAGTCAACAAGGATTGTTGCATATTGTTTCTTTTGTCAGTAAGGAGAACATTTACAACACATGATAATCTTATTACGAGTAATAACCCATTAAGTAATTATCAGAAATGATTAGAATAGTTTTGATGGTTTGTCTAAAGGCCTTCGTCCACAAGATATTTCAAAGTGATCAAGTGCCAGAAATTATCAGATATCACTGAAAATCAAATAGGATTCTTCGTCTCATGACCCTAAACACTGTGTACAAATTTAAAGTCGATCGGATATTAACTTTAACCTTTAGAGCATTCACAGGGTTTTTCAAAGTGATCAAGGGTCATAACTCTGGCAGTAATTATCGGATATCGCTGAAAATAAATAGGTTATTTTGTATCATGACCGTAAATAGTGTGTATAAATTTAAAGTCAATCGGATATTAACTTTAGATTTTTCAAAGTGATCAAGGGTCATAACTCTAGCAGTAATTATCGGATATTGCTGAAAATCAATAGGATTCTTTGTATCATGACTTTAAACACCGTGTATAAATTTAAAGTCAATCGGATATTAACTTTAGCCTCTAGAGCGTTCACAAGATTTTTCAAAGTGATCAAGGGTCATAACTCGGGCGGGAATTATCGGATATTGCTGAAAATCAACAGGCTTCTTCGTACCATGCCCTTAAACACCGTGTATAAATTTAAAGTCAATCGGATATTAACTTTAGCCTCTAAAGCGTTCACAAGATTTTTCAAAGTGATCAATGGTCATAACTCTGGCAGTAATCATCGGATATCACCGAAAATCAATAGGCTTCTTCGTCTCATGACCTTAAACACTGTGTATAAATTTAAAGTCAATCGGATATTAACTATAGCCTCTAGAGCGTTCACAAGATTTTTCAAAGTGATCAAGGGTCATAACTCTGGTAGTAATTATCGGATATCGCTGAAAATCAATAGGCTTCTTCCTCTCACGACCTTAAACACCGTGTATAAATTTAAAGTCAATCGGATATTAACTTTAGCCTCTAAAGCGTTCACAAGAAATTGTGGACGATGGACGGACGGACCGACGGACCGACGGACCGACAGACGGACGGACGGGGGCGACGGCAATATACGACCACATTTCAATGTGGGCGTATAAAAATAGGTCAGCCTTAGTGTATGTTCCATGTTAGATTGCGGAACGTAAGGCTGAACATTCACGTAACACTTGCCGACACATCAGAAATAAATTAAATCAACCTTAGTGTATGTCCCATATTAGATTGCGGAACAACAAGGCTGAGCCTTTTAAAGAAAAACATTCGCTTCGCTACTTGCCGACACAGTTGAAATAAATTAAGACAAACTTATTTTGTGTTCCATGTTAGATCGCGGAACAACAAGGTTGAACACAGCTCACATAAGTTATTAAAGAAAACATTCACTTTACTACTTTGTCGACACAGTGGATGTTCCATGGCATGTAATAATTATATTGCAGAACAACAAAGCCGAACAGGCTCCCCCCAAATAATAAATATAGACAAACAGGCATTTATTACCGTGTTAAAGTTGGCAAAATATCCTTACCAGTTAACCACTGTTAAATACAAGTCAAGTGTTGACATCCGCGCGTGAATCATATCCGCGCGTGACCCAATTCAGCGTCTTCGTTCAAATACCGACATACTCATGATGTTACGTATAATATGCTATTACTATACCTTCTAGATTCACATTCAGATCTTATTGTCTAACATTTTAATAGCCACGACAACTAATGTTAGATTATCCTCCATTCTAGCTTCCTTATGGACACAGATCACTAAATCTTCATGGGCCGTCACCGCCGTCACCTACGAATGTAGGGCGAAAGTTATTTTTAGTCTTTCTCTCCCTTTCCCTTTTTCCCCCTTTTGCATGGCGATTTTTGTTGACTTTTTGGTGTAGAATCGAAGAAAAGGGTTTAAAAATACATTTTCTGCCAGGTTTTGGTGAATATTCAAGATTTTGAGGCGGAAGGATACAAGGGTTGTGAGGTTGGTTACGTTGAAAGGGAGGGCCGAAAATTGCTTGTTTGGTTGTCTCTACTTCCAGCCTGTGTATCTCAAGTTTTTCATGGTGAACCTCATACATGCTTTTGGGCCAGAGTTTGCCACATGTTGCTCCATCTGTGGCAGAAAGCGTTCTACCCAACGAATATTTGGGAAAAAGTTACAGCCGGTCTAAGAGACGAGAATTAACATTAAAGTCAATGGGGAAATAATTAGTGATCTGTGGCCATATCAAAGATTTTCTCTGGCAGTGGCTAAATACCACGCTCCAAAATACCACGCTCGTCCCTATTGCTTCTATACAAATGTAACGTGGTACGAGATTTTAGTACCACGTTCTTTTTAATTATGGTGATTTTACCTTTTTAAAAGCTAATTTTGCAAATTACATTAATTATTTAATCAATTTCGATGTTTTATACTATTTATAGGTCATATTTACACTTAATGTTTAATATAATACAATGCAAACAGTCGGTTAAAATAATCGCCATTTACATACGGTGTATAAGTTATTGTTACCTATTTAGAAAGGCCCTACGTGGTATATTGCACTACTGTGTAGATATGAAATAAAACGTGGTGGTTAAAAACGTGGTATAATAAAAAAAAATGAGAATGACACGAAAGAACCGTGAGTTGATAAGTAAAAAGAACGTGGCACAATAGACTCCGAGGCTGATATAACAGTACCAAGTTCATTTACTGTTTCTATACAAACGAAACGTGGTACGCGACTTTGACTTATTTTACATTATATAAAGCTTATTTTTCAAATTATGTTGATTATTTAATCCATTTTGTTGTTTTATAGGCCATATTTTCACTTTATGTTAAAATAAATTACAATACAGATAGCCGATCGGTCCGTTGATTACCATATCGTTACAATATTGTGTACAAAAAACCTATAGAATCCGAGGCGGAGATAACCCCATCAACCTCGCTTCTATACAATTGAAACGTGGTACGCGACTTTGGTACCACGTCCTTTTTAATTATTGGGATTTACATTATTTGAAGCAAATTTTGCAAATTGTGTTGATTATATATTCCATTTTCATGTTTTATAGGCATATTTACACTTTATCTTAGAATAAATTACAATACAAATAGCCGATAGATCGGTTAATGAGCATACGGTTAATAATATTGTGTAAAATTCATTGCTATATACCCTATTTAAAAAGAGCCAACGTGGTATATTGGGTAGATATGAAATAAAATCTTGCAGGTAAAAACGTGGTATAATAAAATGTGAGGATTGTGCGAAAGAACAATGAGTTCATCAGTAAAAAAATAGTGGTACAATAGAACCCGAGGCTGAGATAATAGTACCACGCTGGTATAATATAAATAGAATCCGAGACTGAGATAACCACACCACGCTCGCCTTACTGGTTCGATACAAATTGAACGTGGCACGCGACTTCGGTACAAAAAAATGTTTTATAATAGAATCCGAGAATGAGATAATCGTACCACGCTCACCGTACTGGTTCTATACAAACGGGACGTGGTACGCGACTTCGGTTAAAAAACGTGGTATAATATACGAGACTGAGATAATAGTACTGGTTTTATACAAACGGAACGTAGTGCGCAACCTCGATACAAAAAAACGTGGCATAAAAGAGAGAGAGAGAGAGAGAGAGAAATGGGGTTTAACGTCCACTCGACACAAACTAGGTCATTTTGGGACTAACATACGGTTTCAATTTTATTTCAATAATTCGCTTGCTCGTAGGGGTCTTTAAGCAGTGGGAGGAAACCGGAGTGCCCGGAGGAAACCCACGAGGTTGAGAAGGCGCCCCTATCTCCATGCCACATATGCTCACACCAGGACTCGAAACCACAGCCGCAAGCCAGAGGTGACCGGCCAGCTAGAGGTCGAAGCGCGGCACTCTAGACCACTAGGCCATCCCAACCCCCCAGTGGCATAAAAGAATCCGAGAATGGGATAATTGTATTCAAACGGAACGTGGTGCGCGACGTGGTACAAAAGAACTTGGTATAGTAGAATCCGAGACATAAGATGATCGTACCGTGGTGTCCGACTTCGTTACAAAATAAATATGTATAGAATCCGAGTCCGAGATAATCGTTACAAGAACCCGAAACTGCGATAAGCATACCACGCCCGGCTTACTACTTCAAACAACTGAAACGTGGTATGCTTGCCTTACTTCTCCTATACAATTGAAACGCGGTACTGGGCTTTGGTACCACGTCTGTTTTAATTATAGAGATTTTACATTGCTCGATACAGATTTTGCAAATTTGTGTTGATAATTTAATCCATTTTTATGTTTTATAGGCCACATTTACACCTTATATTAAAATAAAATATATTAAAGATTGTTCGGTTAGTCACCATACGGTTAATAAGAAATGTACTGAGACAACATTTTCTATACAAACGGAACATGGTGCGCGACTTCGGTGCAAAAAAAGTGGTATAAAAGAATCCGAAACTGGGATAATCGTACCACGCTGGCCTTACTGGTTCTATACAAACGGAACGTGGTACGCGACTTCGGTTCAAAAACGTGGTATAATAGAATCAGAGACAGATAATCGTACCACAATCGCCGTATTGGTTCTATACAAACGGAACGTGGTACGCGACTTCGGTTGAAAAAACGTGGTATAATAGAATCAGAGACTGAGATAATCGTACCACACTCGCCTTATACTGGTTCTATACAAACGAAACGTGGTACGCGACTTCGGTACAAAAACGTGGTAAATAGAATCCGAGACTGAGATAATCGTACTATTTCTATACAATGGGAACGTGGTGTGCGACTTCGGTACAAAAAAACGTGGTATAATAGAATCCGAAATTGAGATAATCGTACCACGCTCGTCTTACGTGTTCTGTACAAATGGAACGTGGTGCGCGAATTCGGTACAAAAAAAACGTGGTATAATAGAATCAGAGACAGATAATCGTACCACGCTCGCCTTACTGGTTCTATACAAACGGGACGTGGTACGCGACTTCGGTTAAAAAACGTGGTATAATAGAATCCGAGACTGAGATAATCTTACTGGTTCTATACAAACGGAACGTAGTGCGCAACTTCGATACAAAAAACGTTGCATAAAAAAATCCGAGAATGAGATAATCGTACCATACTCGCTTTACTGGTTCTATACAAACGGGGCGTGGTACGCGACATCGGTACAAAAAATGTTTTATAATAGAATCCGAGACTCAGATAATCGTACCACGCTCGCCTTAATGATTCTTTACAAACGGAACGCGGTACGCAACTTCGGTTCAAAAACGTGGTATAATAGAATCCGAGACCTAAATAATCGTACCACGCTCGTCTAACTGGTTCTATAAAACGGGACGTGGTGCGCGACTTCGGAACAAAAAAACGTTGTATAATAGAATCAGAGACAGATAATCGTACCACGCTCGCCTTATTGGTTCTATACAAACGGAACGTGGTACGCGACTTCGGTTCAAAAAACGTGGTATAATAGAATCAAAGACTGAGATAATAGTACCACGCTCGCTTTATTGGTTCTATACAAACGGAACGTGGTACGCGACTTCGGTTCAAAAAACGTAGTGTTATAGAATCAGAGACTGAGATAATCGTACCACAATCGCCTTATACTGGTTCTATACAAACGAAACGTGGTACGCGACTTCGGTACAAAAACGTGGTAAATGGAATCCGAGACTGAGATAATCGTACTATTTCTATACAATCGGAACGTGTTGTGCGACTTCGGTACAAAAAAAAGTGGTATAATAGAATCCGAAATTGAGATAATCGTACCACGCTCGCCTTACTGGTTCTATACAAACGGGACGTGGTACACGACTTCGGTTAAAAAACGTGGTATAATAGAATGAGAGATTGAGATAATCGTACCACGCTCACTTTACTGGTTCATACAAACGGAACGTGGTACACGACTTCGGTTCAAAAAACGTGGTGTAATAGAATCAGAGACTGAGATAATCGTACCATGCTCGCCTTACTGGTTCTATACAAACGGGATGTGGTACGCGACTTCGGTTCAAAAACGTGGTATAATAGAATCCGAGACTGAGATATTCGTACCGGTTCTATAAAAACGGAACGGAGTGCGCGACTTCGATACGAAAAACATGGCTTAAAAGAATCCGAGAATGGGATAATTGTACCATACTCGCTTTACTGGTTCTATACAAACGGGGCGTGGTACACGACTTCGGTACAAAATTTTTTTTATAATAGAATCCGAGGCTGAGATAATCGTACAACGCTCGCCTTACTGCTTATTTAAAAACGGAACGCGGTACGCAACTTTGGTTCAAAAAACGTGGTATAATAGAATCAGAGACTGAGATAATCGTACCACGCTCGCCTTATTGGTTCTATACAAACGGAACATGGTACGCGACATCGGTTCATAAACGTGGTATAATAGAATCAGAGACTGAGATAATCGTACCACGCTCGCCTTATACTGGTTCTATACAAACGAAACGTGGTACGCGTCTTCGGTACTAAAACGTGGTAAATGGAATCCAAGACTGAGATAATCGTACTATTTCTATACAATCGGAACGTGTTGTGCGACTTCGGTACAAAAAACGTGGTATAATAGAATCCGAAATTGAGATAGTCGTACCACGCTCGCCTTACTGGTTCTATACAAACGGGACGTGGTACACGACTTCGGTTACAAAACGTCGTGTAATAGAATCAGAGATTGACATAATCGTACCACGCTCACTTTACTGGTTCTATACAAACGGAACGTGGTACGCGACTTCGGTACAAAAAATGTTTCATAATAGAATCCGAGGCTGAGATAATCGTACAACGCTCGCCTTACTGCTTATTTAAAAACGGAACGCGGTACGCAACTTCGGTTCAAAAACGTGGTATAATAGAATCCGAGACTGAGATAATCGTACCACGCTCGTTTAACTGGTTCTATAAAAACGGAACGTGAGCGCGACTTCAAAAAACTTGGTATAATAGAATCAGAGACTTAGATAATCGTACCATGCTCGCCTTGCTGGTTCTATAAAAAACGGGACGTGGTACGCGACTTCGGTTCAAAAACGTGGTATGATAGAATCAGAGACTGAGATAATCGTACTGGTTCTATAAAAACGGAACGTAGTGCGCGACTTCGATACGAAAAACGTGGCATAAAAGAACTCGAGAATGGGATAATTGTACCATACTCACTTTACTGGTTCTATACAAACGGAGCGTGGTAGACGTCTTCGGTACAAAAAATGTTTCATAATAGAATCCGAGGCTGAGATAATCGTATAACGCTCGCCTTACTGCTTATTTAAAAACGGAACGCGGTACGCAACTTCGGTTCAAAAACGTGGTATAATAGAATCCGAGACTGAGATAATCGTACCACGCTCGTTTAACTGGTTCTATAAAAACGGAACGTGAGCGCGACTTCAGTACAAGAAACGTTTTATATAAGAATCCGAAACAGAGATTATCGTACCACGCTCGTCTGGCGTGTTCTATACAATTGGAACGTGGTGCTCGACTTCGGTACAAAAAACGTGGTATAATAGAATCAGAGGCTGAGATAATTGTACCACGCTTGCCTTATTGTTTCTATACAAACGGAACGTGGTACGCGACTTCGGTTCAAAAAACGTGGTATGATAGAATCAGAGACAGATAATCGTACCACGCTCACCTTATTGTTTCTGTACAAACGTGTTATAATAGAATCAGAGACTGAGATAATCGTACCACACTCACCTTATACTGGTTCTATACAAACGGGGCATGGTACGCGACTTCGGTACAAAAAATGTTTTATAATAGAATCCGAGACGGAGATAATCGTACAACGCTCGCCTTACTGCTTATTTAAAAACGGAACGCGGTACGCAACTTCGGTTCAAAAACGTGGTATAATAGAATCCGAGACTGAGATCATCGTACCACGCTCGTCTAACCGGTTTTATGAAAACAGGACGTGGTGCGCGACTTCGGGACAAAAAACGTATAATAGCATCCAAAACTGAGACTGAGATAATCGTACCACGCTCGCTTTACTGGTTTTATACAAACGGAACGTGGTACGCGACTTCGGTGCAAAAACGTGGTAAATAGAATCCGAGACTGAGATAATCGTACTATTTCTATACAATCGGAACGTGGTGCGCAACTTCGGTACACAAAACGTGGTATAATAGAGACTGAGGCAATTGTACCACGCTCGTCTTACGTGTTCTATACAAACGGAACGTGGTGCGCGAAATCGGTACAAAGAACGTGGTATAATAGAACTAGAGACTGAGGTAATCGCACCACGCTCGCCTTACTGGTTCTATACAAACGGAACGTGGTACGCGACTTCGGTTAAAAAAACGTGGTATAATAGAATCAGAGACTGAGATAATCGTACCACGTTCACTTTACTGGTTCTATACAAACGGAACGTGGTACGCGACTTCGGTTCAAAAAACGTGGTATAATAGAATCAGAGACAGGGATAATCGTACCACGCTCGCCTTATTGGCTCTATACAAACGGAACGTGGTGCGCGACTTCGGTTCAAAAAACGTGATATAATAGAATTAGAGACTGAGATAATCGTACTGGTTCTATACAAACGGAAGGTGTTGGGCGATTTCGATACAAAAAACATGGTATAAAAAAATCCGAGAATGAGATAATCGTACCATACTCGCTTTACTGGTTCTATACAAACGGGGCGTGGTACGCGACATCGGTACAAAAAATGTTTTATAATCGAATCCGAGACTGAGATAATCCTACCACGCTCGCCTTCCTGGTTCTTTACAAATGGAACGCGGCACGCGGCACGCAACTTCGGTTCAAAAACGTGGTATAATAGAATCCGAGACTGAGATTATCGTACCACGCTCGTGTAACTGATTCTATAAAAAAACAGGACGTGGTGCGCGACATTGGCACAAAAAACGTTGTATAATAGCATCTAAAACTGAGACTGAGATAATCGTACCACGTTCGCCTTACCGGTTTTATATAAACGGAACGTGGTACGCGACTTCGGTTCAAAAATGTGGTAAATAGAATCCGCGACTGAGATAATCGTACTATTTCTATACAATCGAAACGTGGTGCACGACTTCGGTACATAAAACGTGGTATAATAAAATCAGAGACTGAGATAATCGTACTACGCTCGCCTTACTAGTTCTATACAAACGGAATGTGGTACGCGACTTCGGTTCAAAAACGTGGTATAATTGAAACAGAGACTGAGATAATCCTACCACGCTCGTCTTACGTGTTCTATACAAACGGGACGTGGTACGCGACTTCGGTACAAAAAACGTGGTATAATAGAATCAGAGACTGAGATAATCGTACCACGCTCACCTTATTGGTTCTATACAAACGGAATGTGGTACGCGACTTCGGTTCCACGTTCCGTTTGTATAGAACCAGTAAGGCGAACGTGGTACGATTAGCCCAGTCTTTGGATTCTATTGTACCACGTTTTTTTCGTACGGAAGTCGCGCACCACGTTCCGTTTGTATAGATCAGTAAGACGGGCGAGGTACGATTATATCTCTCTCTCATTCTATTATACCACATTTGAACCGAAGTAACGTACCACGCCTCGTTTGTATAGAACCAGTAAGGCGAGCGTGGTACGATCATCTTAGTTTCGGATTCTATTATAAAACGTTTTTTGAACGAAAGTCGGGTACAGCGTTCCGTTTGTATAGAACCAATAAGACGAGCGTGGTACGGTTGTATCAGTTTCGGATCCTATTATACCACGTTCTGTTTGTATAGCACTAGCAAGGCGAGCGTGGTACGGTTATCTCAGCCCCGGAATCAATACCACTTTTTTTACTGTCAACGTATCGCCCTTTCTTATCGCCTCTATACAGGTTTATACCACGTTAGTTTTTACCTCCCAGGTTTTGTTTCATATCTACGCATAGTCGCATACACAATATTCCGATATACCACGTAGAGTCTTTTTGAATGGGGTATAATAACGGTTACACCGTATTATAAACCGTATCGTTATAGGTACAGCTCGATGCATTAACCGACCGATCGGCTAATTGTATTGTAATTTATTTTACGATAAAGTGTAAATATCACCTATAAAAACATCAAAATTGATTGAATGACCAACATAATTTGCAAAATTAGCTTTATATAATGTAAAAGCCCTACAATTAAATAGTAAGTGGTACCGAAAAAGCGTACCACGTTTCGTTTGTATAGAAGCAGTAAGGCGAGCGTGGTATTTTGAAGCATGTCAGTCGCAAACCATTACGTTTAAAGTTTCGATATTTACATCAGGGACGATATTGGTCAACCATTTCCTCAAAACGTCTACATAAATTTATTTGCAAAAGGGTTTACTTTCCCGTTCAAAGCTGTTTGTGAAATTTTAAAGCAGATCGTTATCTTGACTTGACGACTCAAGTGTTTCAGACAAACTAACAGTTGGGACACTTCCCTCTTACGGCAAGGGCCGGTAACTCAGTGAATAGTGGAAAGGTTCAATATTGTTTGAGGCATTGCGTTCACGAGAGAACGAATCCTGTCGATATTCAGCGTTCCACAACTTTACGTTCCGGCGTCACACATCTTTGCTGATGATAGGACGTACAGCTTTTAACAGTTGTATCTCAAATTTGATATGAATCACCGGCATAATGAGTCAATGATCCGGATGGATTTCCCCTGTTTCCAGTTCATCGCTTGTAAAATGCGACCATATCTTACCTGGCAACAATACCCACTTAACCGATCCATGGCCATATGCAGCAAATGCAAAGATTGGAAAATCATAGTCTAAATTACAGGAACAAATTTCTACTTCTCATATTTTTTTCTACGACATAAATAATGTAAATTGAATAGATTAACATTAGAACACAATTAAAATAAAATAATGTCTACAAGTGGAAACGAACAAAATTATTATTATTTATTACATTTATATAGCGCATCTTTCACCGAAGTGTTCAGATGCGCTTAACAATAACAAAGTAAAAATACAATTTATCAAAAGAAAGAAGTTCATAAAAACAGTTCCTAAAAATACAATTTATAATAAAAAAAGAAGTTCATAAAACAGTTCCTAATGTGAAAATGATATAAAAACTAAAGATAGGCTGGCACTGCCAGGCAGGATACGCCCACATTTTCCAGAGATGGATAGAGAACAAGCAATACCGAAAGTGATTTTTCCCTCATCATTAAGTCCTGTATTTCATACTGTATTGGGAGCAGCCATTTTGTTGGTCAGTTCCAGTCTGATATTCATGAAATTCGAAGCCGACAATGATTATGGTGTGACGGTACACAACCTAGAAATGTGACTTTTCGTCAAAATCGGATAAGAATTGTGACCTGTAGAGAGTCCACAACCATGATATACCATATTTTTACACTATGGTCCGATTTTCTCGAAATTCGAACTCAACCTTCCGTAGGGTGTAACGGTGATAGAGTCAAACGTTTTATTAAATCGGATAATAATTGTGACCTCCAGAGGAACCATAGGCGATTTTTCGGACAATCAGGGGCCATAATTCAGGAAGTAACGATCCGATATGCGCAAATAACGAAAGGAACCAAGATCTTTGGGTTATAACCATGCATTTCAAGTTTCATCAAAATCGAATTAAAATTGTGACCTATACAGGGTCCACAGCCATGATATACCATATTTTAACAGTATTCGCGTACAAACGGCGGCCATTTTGTCTGTCAATTTTGGTCCGATTTTCCCAAAATTTGAACTAACCCCTTCCTTAAGGTGTAACGGTGATATTATCAAACGTTTTTTTAAATCGGAAAATAACTGTGACTTCCAGAGGGACCACAAGCTAAAAAAGGTGATTTTTCGGACAATCAAGGGCCATAATTCAGGAAATTACGTTCTGATAGGCGCAAATATCGAAAGGAACCAAGATCTTTGGGTTATAAACATGCATGTCAAGTTTCATCAAAATCGGTTCGAAATTGTGACCTCTATAGGGTCTACAAGCTAAATACGTGACTTTTCGTACAATCAAGGGCCATAATCCATGAAGTTTTGATCCGATACATGCCAATATCGAAAGCAGCCGAGATCTTATGGGGATAAACCTGTATTTCAAGTTTCGTTAAAATCAGATAAGAATTGTGACCTGTAGAGAGTCCACAAACAAATTGTGGACGGACGTCCGGACGGACAGGGGCGACGACATAATACGTCCACATGAAAATGTGGGCGTATAAAAAAGGCAATTTTGCGTACAATCAGGGGCCATAATTCAGGAAGTCACGATCCGATATGTGCAAATATCGAAAGGAACCAAGACCTTTGGGTTATAACCATGCACTTCAAGTTTCATCAAAATCGAATTAAAATTGTGACCTCTACAGGGTCCACAACCTTGATATACCATTTTTTAAGAGTATTCGCGTACAAACGGCGGCCATTTTGTCTGTCAATTTTGGTCCGATTTTCCCGAAATTCGAACTCTTCCTTAGGGTCTAACGGTAATATAATCAAACGGTTTTTTAAATCGGATAATAGACGTTCCGATAGGCGCAAATATCGAAAGGAACCAAGATCTTTGGGTTATAAACATGCATGTCAAGTTTCATCAAAATCGGTTCAAAATTGTGACCTCTATAGGGTCCACAAGCTAAAAACCTGATTTTTCGTACAATCAAGGGCCATAATCCATGAAGTTTTGATCCGATACATGCCAATATCGAAAGCAGCCGAGATCTTATGGGGATAAACCTATATTTCAAGTTTCGTCAAAATCAGATAAAATGGTAAAATGTATAAAATCAGTTAACAGGTAGACCAGTTAACAGGGAGTTCAAACAATCAAGACGTGAAATAACAAGAGACTGAATTAAAGTTCTAATGGCATCAACAGATAAATATTTACGTATTCTACTGATATTGCGGAGATTATAATAGCCATTCTTACAAATATTATTAACGTGATTTTCCATTGTAAAATGTGAGTCAAAGACGGCTCCTATGTTACTAGCAGTTAGTGATGGGGATATAACAGTTTTACACACACGAATTGAAGGATCAGAATCAACTTTACTAAGCACATTTTTAGAGCCAATTTGTAGATATTCAGTTTTGTCATCGTTTAACTTAAGAAAGAAATGATAGTTCTGCATAAGAATTAGTGGGGCAGAAGTGCGAGTAATCTACAATCGTATAGTACAAAATAATATTAGGCAAAGGAAACAATAGATGGCCAGTTACAATTAAAATTACTCAGTTAAAATTGTATAATATTATGTTAATGAAGACCGGACGTTTATATACACGTGATATCGTAGACAAGTTATTGTGAATCAAATTGCCACGTATAAGTTCAATATTATTAAATATAAAAGAATGAAAAACCCGAATAGTAATTGGCTGTACTGTTTTATTCAAGATCAAATGTCTTACGGCATATAGATACAAAAAAATATGTACATTACACAGATGGCACAATTATCATTAACTAATCAGCTATCGAACCGTAATTAAACTTTCTCTTAAACACATAGCCTTTTTTAAAAATTTACATAGATTATTTCACACCTTTACATTGTTTGATGCGAACAATTGTGTGAGTTTAAATACCGAAGGTCTTACAAAATAATACCGTTTAAGGTATTGTTCTCTGATCGATTTATAAACAGGACACTTCAGAACAAAATGGAATTCATCTTCAGTGTCGTCACTGTCACAAAGTAGACATATACGTTCATCTACAGGTATTTTACAGTATCGTCCTCTCTCAATATTTAAAAGGTGAGAAGCCGTGCGAAATTTAAATAGTACTTGTTTACTTTGATTTGAC
This sequence comes from Patella ulyssiponensis, assembly GCA_963678685.1. NCBI lineage: Eukaryota > Metazoa > Mollusca > Gastropoda > Patellidae > Patella > Patella ulyssiponensis. The sequence goes on from OY783231.1 coordinate 50,233,220, forward strand.
AAAGGTTTTCTTAGATAAACCAAACGTTGAAACAATGTTACGGTACAGTTCACATTTCCTACTTACATTAATTGTGGATTGCAGCTGTTGTATATAATTATCAGTTAGATTTCTATTAATAATAGCAAGTAAATATTTTTCATTATACTGGTGGTACTCTGTAAAAATATAACTCAAACCCAACACATTTAACTCATTATAAATACAACTTAACCAGTTCTATCATGTTTTTTACTATCATTGTGGAAATCTAACAACGTATGTAAACAGTTCAACAAAATACAATTTTCACTTTTCAAAATATGTAACCAATACTTAAAGGTTGATATCTTCCGTTTTGTAAAAGGTCTAACCTTCCTAGTTCATGGTATAACATACAGTTGGAAGATGATCTTTGCGTACCGACTATATTTTTCAGAAATTTTAGATGTACCTTTTCTATCTCTGGTGCTTTGTGAAATCCCCATTTTTCGGAGGAGTAAAAAAGAATTGGTGTCACATAACAATCAAATAGAGATAACTTATTTTGTATATTCTGTAAATTATAGCATGGATTCTTACAGAGAGCAAAATACGCCTTACGACCTTGATTTGCTAGAGTATTTTGGGTCTTTCCCGTTATAGTTAAAACGTAGGCCTAGATAGGTGAATGAATCAACAGTCTCAATGGCCTGACCACCAGAAGTCCAGGATTCATACTCCGACAAATGTTTACAGTTCCTGAAAACCAATACTTTGGTTTTATCTGTATTTACGAAGAGATCACAGTCTGAACAATAATTATACAAGGTGTCTAACATACATTGTAAATCCTCAGCGGATTCAGATATAAGAACCGTGTCATCGGCATAAAGTATTAGAAATAAATTTAACAATTTTAAATCAACGCTCTGGGAATTCGAATTAATTAAATAGTTTTCCAAATCATTGACAAATAGTGCGAATAAAATTGGAGACAGGGCTTCGCCCTGCATTAGACCTACTTTAACTGGAAACGATTCACTCGTAGTTATGCAACCTGACACATGACGAAATATCACTGTACATAGATTTGATAACTTCCAATAATTTTCCTCGAAGACCTGATTTCACTAATTTATTCCAGAGATTTGATAGGTTATACTATCGAAAGCTCTGCGGTAGTCAACAAATCCACAGTAGAGCCGTTTTCGCGACTTTAAGGATTTATAAATAAGTGTGTTAAGGGCGAAGATGGCATCTCTTGTTCCATATCCAGGTTTAAAACCAAACTGAGCATCTGTTACGACATTACGTTCTCTACTCCAGGTTAACAAGCGGTTATTGACGATTGACGTAAATAGTTTTGACTGGTGATTGAAAAGGGTTATCCCTCGATAATTATTGACGTCGTTGCGGTCATTTTTCTTGAAAAGGGGGATTATTATTCCCTTTGACCAGGATGAAGGGAAATAACCCGAGCCTAGAATGCAGTTAAACCACTTCAGTAAGATAGGTGCGATGGTATCCTTTAAGTTCAGGAAATATTCATCCAGCCGATTTGTCGGTCTTTAAGAACTTAATTGCGTCTGTGATTTCCTGCAGAGTGAATTCGTCATCGAGTTCCGGGTACACGCATTCTATGTGTATTTCATTATCATCTGGCAACTGACCTGTCTGGTTTGCTAATTTTCTAAAATGGTTATAGAAATCATCGACATTCAGAAGTCCGACATTATTTTGTTTTGATTTCTTAAATTTTCTGTAGAATTCTTTTGGGTTAGATTTTCTTAACTTACAGATATATGATCCTTCTTTTAAAAGGCATCGTCGTTTCCGCTTTATCATGTAAGATTTATAATCGAGTTCTTGTCTATGTTGCTTTGTTCTACAATTATTAAATACATTAACAGCCTTTTTGTATTTTGCATATAGTTCGGAACAGTGGTTGTCAAACCACGGTTGATTAGTTGACTTAAGTTGTACATGATAGTCACATTGACATAGACTGTACCTTCGTGTTACAGTACAATGACTGTCGAAAATCGATTTAAGTGAGCCAGTAAGAATTTGGACAAAGTTATTAATTAAAGATTTCTAATGGTCAATATGATTCAAAGACTCGCTTAAAATTTCTAACGTAGATGAAATGTCATCTGAAGTAAGATTCACCCCATCCTCTGGCCACCTATAGTCAGTTTTCTTAGAGAATGTGTCTTTTTTAAAACAACACTGACATTTTTCGGGTCTTGCACTGGAGATCTAGGTAAATTGGAGCATTGTCAGAATACTCATTAAAATTTCCAAATCGAAAATTGCTAATAACAGGACGGGTATTATTATTGCATAACACATAGTCAATAACACTGGATCCTACGGTACTTTGAAATGTTAATTTGCCTATTGGCGGGTCACCTTGACATTTTCCATTAAGAATACGAAACCCACTGGCCTTACAAAGACTAATTAATTGTCGACCGTTTGTATTAACAAAGTTGTCCTCGGATTGGCGTAGATTCTCATACGTGTCAGACTCATGTTATAAAAGGATCAAGTTTATTTTGTAAGTCATTTGATAGTTTATCAAAATGTACATTATCGGGTTCTGTAGAAGTACGACTGTTTAAGTCGCCGATTATTATACATGGACCCTTTATGGAGTAACAAGCTGATTTTCCAAGCTCTGAAATAGGTCTATACTATATGTTGTATAGTAAACACTGTTCTCGGGGGGTATATACGCGCATCCTAGGAAAAGATCGGCATAGAATAGGCTTTTGTCAAACTTGATCCAGATTATAATGTCATACGTAAAATTAAGAAATGATATACTATTCAAAAAAAGTAGGGGATATTTTGATTTTGGGGGCATAATACTTAAATATGCAAATGACTACGAAAAAAGTCACTATAGAACCTAACAGAAGAAACATTTCCAGTTACATGTGACGCCCAAACGCACCAATAGCTACCGCATGGAATGCAGGTGATGCTTGGGATCATCATGGGGGTCCAACCAAAGATTTGCACGACTCTGACTTTGAATGTTACAGTCATTGTGGCATTGAATTCCAGGGTGGAAACATCAGTTTAATTGTTTTAGTGACCAGAAAACAAATTTTGATATGCGTCGGCTTATCCAAAATGAAAGGTTACGTGCCCTTGGCATGCTACAGATCGGCACAACACAGGCGGTTGTGGCGCGGACGATGAATGTTTCTCAGTCTGTCATAAGCAGGCTATGGTCCAGATACCGTGATACACAATCTGTGCAGGACAGACCACGCTCAGGTCGACAACTCAAGCCCAGGATCGATTTATCCGTACCTTGGCCTTGAGAAATCGTGTCATCACAGCAAATCAGATCAGCGCTCGTCTTCAAACAGACACTGGTGTGAGAGTGAGTGGCCAGACGATTCGGAATCGACTGCATAGGGGTCACCTTCGCGCCCGATGTCCTCGCGTGATCCCTTGTTTGAGAGATCATCACATTCAGGCAAGACGTCGTTGGTGTAGGGATCGTCAACACTGGGATAATCGACGCTGGAGCAATGTGATGTTTTCAGATGAGTCAAGGTTCACTGTTGATTTTTTGGACAGACGTAGGAGGGTGTGGCGTCGTCGAAACGAGCGCTTCCAAGACGTTAACGTCATCAGACATGATCAATTTGGGGGTGGTTCTGTTATGATGTGGGGAGGCATCACTGTTGCTGGAAGAACGGCTTTACATGTTGTTGCAGGGCGTGTTACAGGCCAGTACTACTGGGACAACATCTTGGCAGTCCATGGCCGCCGTTTCATCTTCCAGGATGACAACGCAAGATGTCACAGGGCCAGGATCGTTACAGGTTACCTCCAACAACAGAACATCACCACATTACCTTGGCCAGCACTGAGTCCCGACCTCTACCCCATCGAGCATGTCTGGGACATGCTTGGACAGAGGTTACGTCAACGTCAACAACGTCCTGCCAATGTCCAAGAACTTGCTGCTGCGTTGCAACAGGAATGGGACAATCTGGACCAAAATGACCTTAGACGTCTCATTAGGAGTATGCCACGTCGGATCAATGCTTGTTTGGCAAACAGAGGAGGATTTACCCGTTACTGACTTTGTTGTGATGCTATGGTAACTTTGCTGTTTGACCCCGGGTATCATTTTACCCTTATAATGGTCAGTCTGTGCCTTACTTAGTCTAAAGATCATTTGGAATAAATCGATGAATGTGAACTTCATTTCATTTTGTCATTTGTTTCTTCGTCAGTTTCATTAGGTGACTTTAATAACACTTAAAAATCAAATATCCCCTACTTTTTTTGAATAGTATATAAACCTCTTTAACCACGATTTATATAAACATATGAGGTCCCCTCCCTTACATTTCGATCTCATAACGCTATAATACCCATAACCGAACGATTCAAAACTCGCACTTGTAAGATAACATTCGCTTAAAAAAACGAAATCACAGTTATGGAAAGAAGGCCTCGCTTATTTCTCTGAATATTCCATGGACATATTCTTAATTGCCTTCCCCCGTCACACCCCTATTCACTAATCTGTTTAGATTCAATTCCATTATTAAAAAGTTTATCTTTCACGAACTTTACTCGCTGTCCAGAACTCTTTGCATTCTTGAATGCCGGCATAAGCTGCTTACGTTAATCTAATACTGCCTTCGAGAGGTGGTCGGTAATGAAGTTATCAGATCCTTTCAATAGGTGTGCTATGCTCATGATAATATCGCGATCTTTATACGACATGAATTTTGCTACGATTTTACGATTATGTAACGAAATACCTGCTCGCATTGTATTAGGTCAATCTGCTTTGCTGCAATGTTAAGTTTATCATGCAAAATTTACGTAATACAGCCTATTAAGTGACCACTGTCATCATAGCGCCTTGTTTCGTCAATATTGAAAAATAATACGTTATTCTTCATAATTTCAATATTGGTGTAAGACAACTCTCTTCGAAGGCTATCATTCTCCTCTTCCAATTTTTGAATTGTTCGTCTAATGTTTTCAGTGAGATTTGTGATGTTTCCCACTTGATGTTTACACGAGGCTACCTCGTTTCTAACTTCAAATAGACCATGTTCAAAATTTGTAAAACGACGATCTAATTTGATTAGTTTATTATTGATGAAATCCAAGGAATCGAGCTTGGCTAACCTACTGTAGATGTCAGAAATTAAGTCCGAAGTGGCGCCTGCAACTTGAAATTGGTTATGATTGATATGCGAAGGATTGTTGAATGACTCAAGGTTTTGTTCATTTAAAATGTCGCTAGTGAGTCTTAATTTGTTCTGTATTTTCTAAACTAGATTCGGTATTTTCACCAGTATTAGCTGTTTGCCATGATGAACACTGTATGTATACAAGCGCGAGGTAAACAAAGAATACTTCACCTGATCAGGTATACACTAAGGCGATGCTCGATTCACAGTCCAGAACGTCCCGAATCGGCAGAATTACAATCGAGTGGCGCGGAATTCAGTCCTGACACAGTTCTGTCAGTCCCGACAGCTGAGGTGGAGTGAGCAGAATCGTGACGTATTCCTAGGTAAAAAATATGTTTCAGCTGTCATGATTGGTTGAGATATATTTTATACAGTCGACTCATGCGCTGTACTCCGAAATTCTACTTTTCACTCGATTGACACCAGTTTTGGAATTTAATTCCGGAACTGTGAATCGAGCATCCCCTTTCTTCAATCAGTAATTAGGTCAAGGTGTGTTGATAACCTGTCTCAATGTGACTATCGTTGTTTACTATTTGTAGAATCAAATTTCAGCTGTAATTCACAAATCTAGCTTTTTTGGCTACAATTTAATTTATGTAGTTTGTCAGTAGTCCAACTACTAAAGAACCCACCACTTATATACTAATTGGGATTCGTCTTCTCCTGTTATAACTGGAAATTATTAGCGTGATGTTTCAATGCTCTGTATGCTTGCCGCCATCTTGCCGCCGGTTATAATAATAACAAAAGTCCAACATATACATGTCTGTAAACTGTTTTTCGATTGGTTCGTAGATTTGGATTAACCCAGGGTATAGTAGAGTAGAATGGAATGACATTTCAACAGCTACTGTAATCATTGTACACGGATCCGAAACAAAATAAATGAAAAGCGGGGCTGTGGGGGGGGGGGTGGGTGGGTGAATGTCTTATTTTACTGTACCGACTGAGCTAATGAAGACGATAATATGCCATGACTATGAGGGGAATATTGCCCGCATAAAGGCGCTACGGCTTACTCTTGTATTGAAGTCCAACTGTCAAGGGTTTTTTTACGTGAAAGCCAGTGTGTACACGGGATCTCGTATTTTAATTTGTCCCACCGAATGACTCTGCAGACCCCCCGTCCTGCATCACTGACAAAGGGAAACGATGCTGCAAAATTTCGAGGGTGAGTCTGGACGTGACGTCTTATGCACTGAGTCATCGCGGCTCCCTAAACAAAACCACTTTTAAAATTAAATTAAATGTTCAAGGAAGGATGATGAACCGAGAGAGAGAGAGAGAATGTGTGTAACTTCCACTCGACACAAACTAGATAATCCCGCGACCAAGATTTATTTCAATTCTATTTCAATAATTCGCTTGTGCGTAGGGGACTTTGGCAGTAAAGGGGAACCGGAAGAAACTCACGAGGTTGGACGGGTGAGCCTACTCCTTGTCACGACACATTATAACACAACGCGCACGCGTTAACCATTCGGCCACACAATACCCCAACAAACAAGGCGAGACTACAAGGGCCTTAATTACCTTCAGAATGAATCGTGAACACACTAGTATGGTGACCTATCGCTAATCGGTATTATTTATTATTATATCAAAAAGATTAATAAAATTTAAAAAAAAAACAAAACAAAATGAACACTTTAAAAAGAAATGAAATTAATATAAAAAATTCACTAAAATCAAAATTAATCTGAAAATAAAACTAAAATAAAATTGCAAGCAAAAGTTACATCAAATTGAACAGTACAATCAAAATTAAAATTAATTTAATATTATCAAACACGCTAGAGGATCAAATTCAAAATGGGGGCCCATTTTGGCGGGAAACTCATAACGTTCAACAAGTTCTCTATAAAAGGTGTGTAATATATTGAAATATTTAAGTTTTGGGGAGATTATGTATCTTCAATATGTGTACATTCAGAATTCCGGATGGCCAGAGGACGTTTTCTGGTTAAGTGGGGTAAAATTTTTAACAGATTCTCTCGGACCTCGGTTTGAAGGTGTTTTCTATAAGAATTCGACCCGCTGAATCCAATGGGCTTGGGTATTTATCCTAAGGTGTCGGCTAATTCCGTGTGTGTAATGTATTGAAATATAGGTTTTAGGTGGATTATATATTTTAGATAGGTGTAGATTCCGAAGCCGGATGATGCCACGACTCCCTTGGAGAGATTCAATTATTCAAGGTGGCCGCCATGAAACATTTTATTGTTATTTATTGGAGTAAAATTTGTGACATCTTAACGTTACTTTATTTTCCATTGTCTCCTAAATTTAGCTATGATGTCGGGTTTGAGAAAAACATATTGTCTATTATATCGATCATAGGACATTTGGCTGTTCAGATATGAATTCTGACACCCCAAAACCTATAGGTTAGCGTATTACACTATCAAATTACTAACATCGGAATGTCCCGCCAAATATGGTCGCCATATTGAATATGAGCTCAGTCTGGAATAACTATTAGTTGAACAGGTTTATATATTTATATCTGTAACTGACACTGATATATCAATATATTGTGCACCCAACTAAATGGCCAGAAAATACCTCATGGCGACTATCTTGAATATTTAAATTTCCCCAAGGGTGCCAGAATGGCATCATCTTGATCCTAAACCTACACATACTGAAGATATGTAATCCATCGAAAAACATTAGGCGGACTATACTGCCCGTGTTGTGAACTGCTGTCGGACTAAAACGGAATTCTTTTGGTAGTGACGATATTTGAACAATGGAGATCGTCGGGTTGAGAAATGAGCTCATAACGACTACGCCATCGAATGGCCTATAATATCACTGTTTTTAGTAAGACGAAAAGGAGCTATGAAGGAAGGAAGAAAGAGACAAAGTATCCGAAATGGTTCACAATGGAGTACAAGAATTATAAATGTAAGCACGTCGACAAATTGACCACAATTAAACTAGTTTGTAGATTTATATTTTAGTTACGCTACCGATTTTTTTGTGTGTCATGTATGCTTCGCAATCTCTGTATTTTGATTAGGGCGAATTATTTAACAGCGTCAAAGACCAATTCATTTAGAAAGATTCGGTGCAAATCTTTACAAAAGGAGATGACTTCAAAATTAGTAAATGTCCAAAATATCAAAATTGGAACTTTATTACTCTCAGATTTCTTTAGAGCAGCATGTGACTCAAGTAAAGGACATTTTTTATGCCAATAGACACATGGGAGTTGCATATAATCCGAAGATACACGGTATTGTTATTAATTTGTTTTATGGAATATTTTCAAGCCCGTAGCCAGCTCATAAAAGTTGGAGTGGCTACGGAATTTTTTGGAGGGGCTGAGGATGTGGCCGGCTAAGAATGCTCCTAAGAAATCATTATTGTTGACAAAATATTGCAGGGGGGGGGGGCGCTAATTCGACTTATTTTTGGGAGGGGGGGGGCGTTAAAAATGTATATCGTGTTGTCGACAAACGTATAAGACGAAGTCATTGATGTTTCATAACCCCAGTGTTCAACATATTCATATAATTTAACTTTTGTTTTTAATGATGTTGCAGGCCCGAAGCTAGCCCAAAATTGTTAGGGCTTCTACACTTGACGGTAACGGCGAACGGTACCGTGGAAGGGTCAGGGTGCTCTTCATAGTCCTACGAAGATGATGTGGAAACTTTGACGACCTCAAACGCGTTTTCTTGCTATTCCAGTCCCCAAATACAGTAGGTGGTCTGAATCGAATTCCAATAAACCAATCAATTGTTTATAGTCCACGAAAACGGGGCCGTCGGGCGCAAATTTTGAAAATTTGACTGCCGCAAACGTGTTTTCCTGCTATTCCAGTCCGTGAATGTGGTTAAATAAAGCCCACCTTAGATGGCTTACCTTACTCCTCGCTGTGTTTCGTTTGATTAGACATACAAATCACACTTATCTGAATCCCAAACAACCGCCGCATATGCGTTTTTCTGCTATTCTAACCCATGAGTTAAGTAACTTCCAAGTTTCCAATCGTTTTTTAAACGAAAACCCACCGACTGAATTCTCACCATCCAATCGGACTGTTGCAGCAGCATTCACAAATTATAATCGATGCCCGAAAAGTGTGGCACAAAGTAAAGAGGCTCCAAACAAATTGTTTTAATCCATAGTCAATGCAGTACAAATTCGTCAATAAAAATAAAATTAGTGTTTTATTAGATTTCGGGCACTTTATTTGCCAACTAGATGAAATAATATTTATTTGTTTTCTCTTTACCCATCTGCCCGAAAAGTCAGATTGCCTTTGGTGCTCTCCCACCAGAAAAGTTTGGAAAATAGGGTTTGCACCTGAAAATGAAGGAAAATTTCAATTTCGAGGCTGAAGCTGCGATATTGGCGTATTATGATATTTTGATAAGAACATTATAAACATTTGAAGGAAGGAATACGACTTGAACGTACCTAAAATAATTTATGAGAGAGAGAAATGGGGTTTAACGTCCACTCGACACAAGTAGGTCATTTCGGGACTAACATATGGTTTAATTTTATTTCAATAATTCGCTTGCGCGTAGGGGTCTTTAGCAGTGGGAGGAAACCGGAGTGCCCGGAGGAAACCCACGAGGTTGAGAAGGCGCCCCTATCTCCATGCCACATACGCTCACACCAGGGATCGAAACTACAGCCGCAAGCCAGAGGTGACCGGCCAGCTAGAGGTCGAAGCGCGACACTGTAGACCACTAGGCCATGAGAAAAATGAAAAGTTCGGAATCGGGTTAGTGTGCGACTTGTTTGAATTTTGAAGATTATCACGCCGTTTTGGGCGTCCAATTCATTCGTGGGCGCCTAACTAATCTCACTAGCATTATATTATGGGCGCCTCTTCGGAATAAGGCACCCCACAAATCATACCGTTTGAATTTTGCAGATTTTCATGCCGTTTTGGGAGCCCAATTCATTTGCGGGCGCCTAACCAATCTCACTAGCATAATATTATGGGCGTCCATGATCGCGGCATTATGAGCACCCCTTCGGAATAAGGCACCGATTGGTTAAGTCGTTGGCGCCCAGCCAATCTTACTAGGTATTGTGCATTATGCGTGGCCCAACTATCATAAATTGTCATTATATAATATAAGGCGCCGCACCAATCATGTCATTATGGACGTCTCTCCGGGATAAGGCACCCCATAGATCAAGCCGTTTTGGGCGCCTCATCAGTTGTGGTGTTAATCGCGTGGGCCATTATGAGGTGCCTCATATGAAACGACATGTTTGGCGAGGCGCCCATAAAAGCAAGTGACATTGGCTGGACGCTAATCTCGCCGTTGGCTCCCACCCAGTGTCACTCGGCTTTATGTGGCGCCCATACGGAGACGTTGGTCGTTGGCCTCGTATTGCGTCCCATGGGAAAGGGCGTCCATTGGGGGAGCTGATTTTCCAGCCCCCCCCCCCCCCATTCCCGATAGCTACGGGCCTGTGTGGGTGTATTATTATTTGGGTTGAAAATCGATTTTGTGTTTCAATTTTACCTAATTTGATTAACTTCGGTGAAAGAGTTAACACACAGTTTGAATTTGTGGCGACAAAAACCAATGTGATGGTATACAAACGTGTTAAAGTAAGGGGTTGATTAGTGTAATATAACAGTCCTTGATCGTATCAAAATCCAAAATTAAACATGGAAACATCACACATACGTAACATTAGAATTAGCATAAAGGTTCTACTTTAAATAGTTATAGACCTTTAAAAATTTAAGGCGCGATTCGCCTTGCTATGCATGTTGGGTCACATCTATCGGCAAAAGAATTACTTTAACCGATAGACATGCAATTAAAACTTAACCTTAATACTTGCAGGTTAATAGATAATCAGTCTAATATGACAGTATCTGAATAATAGAAACTATACTATTGAAAGGTAGCCTTGATAATTTCAGAGAGATAAGTTTTCAAGTTAAAAGCGGAAATGATTATTTTGTTTATATGTTAAAAGTACAATCAATACTTGGCAATGTCCCTTAACACATGCTACATAAGATGAAAAACATTAACGTCATCTATATGCTAATCATGGCAATGAACCGAGTAAGTATGTGTTTACCACAACATTAACAATAAAGTAACACTATGTGTAGATCTTAGATGTAGACATGACAGACTTCTATTACAACCTAGATAAACTGGTGTCGATTTCAAACAAATTTCTAAATACAAATCTCCCAATACAAATCTTGCAAAACATTTCTTCTATGATATTTCTCCAAAAGTATTTCTAAGAAATTTATCGAACCGGGACATTATGACGACATAAGCCCAAGTCAACATGGCATACAATAAGTCACCACACAACAAAGGGGAATCGAGCAAACATATATACGATAATAAAAAGCGATTGATAGCCGCGACTCTAGTGAAACCACGTGCGTAGTATGACTGATCGGGTCGAGTCTTCGAGAACGATAATAAATTGAAAGTAGTCTATTTTCAGAAATTAGGGTTTGTCTGACAGCCACACATTTCTTTGCTCAAATGACAGGGTGTTTTATCTCTTCTAAATCATGAAATCACGAATATGGCAGAAATAAGTAGTTTATTGAAAGGGGATGAAGAAATAAATACTTTCCGCTCATGCAATACACAGTATTTTAACGTTTAAACATACTACACCCTCAACTACACCACTAACTTAATTGTATTCAGAGTCACCCAACTGTAACACCTTTTTCAATCTGTGTAAATTTGGATGTGCCAGAATATAATTTACATTTCTGAAGAGGTAAATGAAACTTCTTTTCAGTGGTGTTCTGTGTGATATCTGTAATGTGGTAGTTTGACCCGTACTTTGACATTTAAGACCTCCTCCCAATCAATTAATAGAGTTTAATAGCGTACAACGATATAAGAGTAAACCACAGTGCCGCTGCCCGGGCAAAATTTCCCTCATTTATTAAGTGGGGAGGGGAGGGCTATTTAAAGTAAAAAAGATAATCTTAATAAAGAAAATTCTCGATATCTGTTCATATACAGCTTGAAAATACATGTTTATTGTTTGCTACAAAATGTAATTTTTTTTTCTTGCACATTTATATGTAAATACCTTGAAAGAAGAACAAATCTGATGGCACTAACATATATTAAATGATATAGGTGGGGGAGGGTATTTAACGTCAAAATACGGGCCATAGCACAAAATACAAGATATCGAGATGCATACAATTACAAAGGTCCGAATACATTTTCAAAATTGTAAAATATTGCCTGGCATATTCATAATAACGTACCTTATTAAAGTAGGATTAATTTGGATCGTCTGTACTCTATTTAGTGAGGGGTGGGGGTATTCAAAAGTCAAAATACTTGTCTTAATTCGAAATTCCAGTTATCGTATAATGCTTCAACGGAAAGTATTTGCCTATCGCGCTTTGAATATACGAGTATTAGCTATTTTACTGGCACATTCATAATTACATGATTAAGAAGGAATAAGGGCCTCTTCGTTTGTCCAAAGAAATATGTCGCTGTCAGACAAAACCTAATTTCTAAAAATAGATTATTTTCAGTTTATTTTATTTAATGCTAGATCATATTATTAACCAACACATTTTTATATAGAAACATAACACGCACAAGAATTCAGTCATCGAGCGATTTTTCTTATTGTATATATGTTTCCTCGATCCACCCTTGTTTGTATGGTGAATTGAGAAAACAGGTTGACTTCTCCGCATGTCGTCATAATGTTCCGGTTCGATGAATTTCGAAAAATGTTTTTGGAGAAATGTTATGGAAGAAATGTTTTGGAGAAATGTTTTACAACATTTGTATTTGGAGATTTGTATATGGTAATTTTTTTGGTGGGGATTTGTTTTTGGTTGTATGTCTATGATGAAATGTAAATATGGATAACTTTTATCTTTATATTAAAATACAATTCTACAAATCTGATGTGACAAATGTCTGACTTATAAAACAAATGTTGATTTTAAGATACAAATGTTAATTTTAGTATACAAATGTCGAAATACGACAACAAATGAAGAAATAATAATTAAATACTATGAATTAAGAACTAAGAATATATCTTTATTTGTGTTTTTTTAATGAAGCTCATTCGTTAATGAACCCGGTTCGACGTCAAAAAATTAGTACTTATGTTTCTTATAGATTAAAGCTCCTTGAATAATAAATATTGTGAGAGCGCTGTGCTTCGACATATTAGAGCTACGCACCCACAGCATAAGAAGTCCTAATATACGCCAAGATAATACAAATAGAGCACGCTCGCAATAGTTTAATTGTGTGAAATAGTTATAATGTCCGGAGGCTATTAACTGAGATGTAACTAACTCTTGACAGCGAACTAAAATATCGAAGCCTATAAACCAGTGAAGTGTATACATGCGGCAACGATTTAACCGTTATAAAACGTTCTCTTTCCCTTGGGTCATACAATAGGTGGAATGTGATAACGGTTTACCGAAAACAAATTGCAAAAGAAACCAATGCAGTTTGATTTTGTGATTTATTATGTCAGGACACCGTCATTTAATCTCGACTTGACGATCTTTACTCTTCAGGGGCGATATCTTGAACCCAATTTATTTTGGTGGTGTGAGAATAAATTGTATTTTTCAGATTTGTCAAACACAAGGTGTTGAAAAAACGAATTTGACAAAAACACAATTCAAACAATGTATTTATCACATGATGTTGGACATTTCTTTCAAAATGGCTGCCAAATTTGGTAATAAAATTGCATTTTCCCCGTAATGACATTCTCTCTAACCGGGCTCAAAATTTCTTTTGAAAACTGACAATATATTCTGGCGTTTCTAGCTTGTTCATCTCTGGAATTGATACCATTTCTGAACTTAGGACACACATTCTTAACAACTTGACTTATCGAAATCACTTTTAACCCAGGTTAAGATTGTGCAAGTCCATACCAAGCGAAGAAATAGACATTGCACTAAAAAAGATTCTAAAATTAATTTTTGAACCCAAAATAGAATTCAATAACCCTTAAATCCTGTTTAGATTATTTGATGTATTTTAATCAATATAAGCAGGGAAAATCGCCATTGTGGATTCTACGTTGATTCCCGTCGGAATTGAACTCAGTGACCTCAAATACCTTATATAAGACATCAAACAGAAAAAAATTGGGGTTATTTAAAAATCATCCATTTTGGACTTTATTGATGTGGTCATTTTACATTTCGAAATTAGTTTTCTGAGATCAGAATTCTACCAAATGAAGTCGAAAACAATGTGAAAGACAAGTTACAAGTCATATCTAATTTAAAATTCTCCATTTTGGATTTCAGTTTGGCTGCCTTTTTGAATTTCTACCATGCTGGCTTTTTGAAATTTATATTTACATTATGTGACATTGAAAACAGAAAAAGTCAAAGCTTACGAAATAGCGACTTGTTATATACCGGGAAAATGAAATTTTATTACCAAATTTGGTAAACATTTCGAAAAACAATGGCAGACAGTCCTACAACGTGAATGATACAATTTTTAGAAATGTAATGGTCAAATTCGGATTGTGAGATTTAAAATAAAATCTAGTTATAATCCCACCAATAACACCCACTAGTTACGAGATATCGCTCTCAGAAACTTTCTGGAAACCGTCATATTGAATCATGTTAATTATGTCATTTTGCCTTGCCTGACCATCGTCAAATCTGTGTATGATGCTGTCTAATATATGTATGATTGCATTGATTTCTTTTGTAATTTGGTTAAGGTCACTCCACCTTGAGATTAATTTGCCAAGATTTATAAAACTACATGTATTTCCAAAGTTAGCCCCGCAAAAAAGATCACTATCTGACTAGTCATGCAAAATTAACCGGTTGTGTGACTGTGAACCGGGTTGGCGACTGATTCACGCAGATTCTTTACTAATATTCACATAAATTAGCGTTGACGCATGGAACAAAATATCTAAATACACAAGAAGGAACCGTTCTTACAAGACAATATGGTGACTGATACTGATAGTATAATTCGGCATAATATGTGTATAGAAGAATGCTGTCCGGGCAAAATTTCCCTCATGGCACACTGCAAGGCGTATGCCTGTCTTCATTAGCCCAGTCGGAGCAGAACAGTAGTGTCAGACAAGGAGTTCCTATGTCAACCAGCTTATTCAATTTTGTCATCGAGACTCTATGTACAAATATCAAAGATGATAAAAATATATTGGGAATGGAATTAGGTCAATCTAGTCTTAAAATTGCTGCCTTCGCAGACGTCACATGCGTATTAAAAGATTTTAAGTCTGCCAGACACCTCATAGAAGTCCTAGAACAATTTAAATTAATCTCAGGCTTATCTGTTAACTTAGCTAAAACAGAAGCTTATTATTTGAATTCTAAAATAAAGAATTTGAAGTCCGTTCTTAAATCAATTAATATAACATCAAACACTACAGCTGTCGAAATTCTAGGTATCTTTTTTTCTTCAGACAAAGATTATCAAAATAGTCTAAATTTCGACAAAATATTAGACAAAATAAGTACAACATTAAGAAAATGAGGGCTAAGGAATCTTATATTAAGTGGGAAAATTTCAATAATTAAAACATTTGACGTGACAAAAATATCCTATCAACTGCAATGTTTATATACCCTAGAATCTATACTTGGTAAATAAAATAAAATTTTCTATGATTACCTCTGGGAGGGAAAGGATAAAATAAAAAGGGTGACACCGTGTAAGGATTATAGCTCAGGTGGTCTAAACATGGTCAATATTCATGAACATATCAGGTGTAAATTATTATTTTGGATAAAGAAAATTCTAAACAGAAACAATCAACCTTGGGTAAATTTAATGAACGAATGTGTATACCCTTATAATCCGCTAATTTTGATGCCTGCAAATTACGATCCTCGGCAGATTAAAATCTCATCATGCTTTTACAAACAATTATTTACAAATTGGCATAAAATTTACAACGCGAATTTAGACAAATTAGAAATGAAAGAACATATATTATACATGAACAAAAATCTGAATATTACAAAATACAAAACTACGGATTTATTTCATAAAAACATATTTTGTTTCTGATACACAAACCCTATACATCTAATGAACTATTTATATTTCAATCTTATAAGAATTTAACAAACAGATTGTGTCAAGACCAATCTTTAACTTTAGCAAAAGACAATTATATAAAAGTGTACGATTACTTTAACAGAACAAGCGACCTCAAAACTATACATGTACTTAATGATAATATTATGACAAATTTAATGTCATATTATGGCATTAAAACACAAAACCTAAAACCAAAAGATATCTACAAAACAAGACTTCAATTCGATACAACTATTCCAATTGCATTACTAAATGGGAAGAGGAACTTGGTAAAACAATCAACGAACATGAAATGAAGTCAATATTTAAATTAATCAATAACACATGTACCGACATACAAACTAGAATATTTCAATTCAAATATATTCATGAAATAAGCTACACCAATTTTAAACTTTTTAAAAAAGGAAAGGTCTCTTTTGTCAATCAAATATTCAAGCGATCGACTATTTGTTAATACACTGTCAACACTCCCAAACTGTATGGGCTTCATTGAATGAAATATTGCAAAAAACCGATATTCATTGTAACCTGACTCTTCCGATCATCCATTTTGGATACTATAACGGTCACGAAGACATAGACAAATTCAGAAACCAGTCTGAGCTTCCTTTTGTGAACCACGCAATAATATTAACAAAATTTGATATTTATAAAACAAAAATCGCATCTAATCAACCAACTAGAGAAGGGTACATGGCTGTTCTGCATTCAAAAGCAAAGATAGAGTCACAAGTAGATATAAGATAACTACAAATTAGAAAAGTGGAAATTCCTTTTGACTCGCTAATCCCCCTCGAAAAGTTGAGATTGTAAAGTTTTCAAACATCATTGCAATGTTAAATGTGTCTATATTGTTTCTTTCCTTTTTATTGTACTTGTATGTTAGTGTATTGCTGTATTATATGACCAATAAACCATTTTTTTTTAAAAAAAAACAACAACAGTAGGACGCTGTTAATCCTGCCAAACATAACAATCTTTGATATATATCATTAATTATATTGTTATGACGTAATTGTTCACAATATACAGTACATACGCGTCAACTACTACGCATAATAATAAATCCTAAGTAGGAGTAAATACTGTTCTTGAACGTCCTACGGTATTTATTACACATAGTAAGGGGTCGTACCTAGTGACTTCTATTTTTTTTTGGTTAGTTTCCTTATTATTAAACATACATTATGTATGAGCTAAATCTCCGCATTGTGGTCTTTCTTTAGGCCTCAAAATCTAAATTATTAATTTGACATTAATTAACTTATCCAGACCGTACTCAACCTCATGGCTAGCCTGCGATATTTATACTGGATTTGAGTACATATTGATGGATGATTTAACGTCTAAATAGATAATCGAGGCTTTGTTTTTATCGTACCGACTTTACTGATGATGATCGAGGCTAGGCCTAAATTTCAGTCGCTAATTTGTCGGTTCACAGTGGAGCCATTTGGCCGAAATTTTCCGCATGTCCTCTTTACGTTATATATTTGTTATACATTATAGCGAGAATTGTCACCTCTATAACTAATCACGTATAATGCCCCTTTATGGAAAATCAAATAATATGAATTAAATAAATATTTCATTTAAAACGAACATGGCGATAGGTGAACGACTTGTTAGTTATTAGCGGGGTATCACACTATTACATTATTTACTTATCATAAAGGGGGGTTGGGATGGCCTAGTGGTCTAGAGTGTCGCGCTTCGACCTATAGCTGGCTGGTAACCTCTGGCTTGCGGTTGTGGTTTCGATCCCTGGTGTGAGCGTATGTGGCATGGAGATAGGGGCGCCTTCTCAACCTCGTGGGTTTGCTCAGGGCACTCCGGTTTCCTCCCACTGCTAAAGACCCCTACGCGCAAGCGAATTATTGAAATAAAATTGAACCATATGTTAGTCCCGAAATGACCTAGTTTGTGTCGAGTGGACTTTAAACACCATTTTTCTCTCTCTGACTCATTATATACCTAGCAAGCTGTTTAAACTATTGCAAATTTCATGAAAAATATCGCCGGGGAATATTACGTTATTTTGAAAGAATTATTTCAAAAGATAAGAATTACAACATTCCATAAAAATTAGACCTTTTACACAAATTAGAAATAAGGTAACAACCGATTAATCTCTAGATCTATTCTTATTTAAAACATGACACGATCTTTGAACGGATAAACTACATACCGTTATCTGAATGTCGGTGCGTTACGTCATGTATATCAACCATAAGGTAACGACATTGTTGTATACGATATACATGTATTTATAGTTTACGCTGACATTTATTACTATTAATCTTCTTAAAGCTAAAACGGAAAATGTGACCTTTCGACCTCCGAGGTCCTAAAGAACAAAGGTGAATTTACCTCCATAATCTACTGGCTAATTTCAGATTAGCCGAAAATCCAAGATGGCGGCAAAAAATGGTTCGAAATTGAGTTAGACATTGAATTTTAATTATCAGAAAGAACAAAAGAAATGTCAGAGATTTACAACAAATTACAGTGATTAAACGTACACGTGACATTTTGTTCTTTTCTTTTTACTTTTATCAGATTTCTGCGTAACGTCATTTATGCTTCTTTAAAGTGCTTCATTTTTCTTAGTATGTTGAAATGTTTGTCTGGTTGACGACCATATGTCTATATTAGGTATAATAGCACATCCTTACATTATTATCTTTTATATACGAATCAACCCTGTAGACTATAAATAAAACCTATTTATTCATAGAAACTAATTTAACATAAGGTCGTTTTTTTTTCAATTCACACCTGGTATGAAGGAAATGGGTTATTTGCTATCCGCTTCCTTTCATACACATAATATAACAGACCATGTTTTCATTTCTGTCATCCCTCTATATAAATTATGTATACATCCCCAATTCAAATACACCCTTGCAGATATTACTTCACTCATCCTATTTTTGATAAAAGAAAATTGGGCTACCTCACCGTGTAAACAGGTGGGAAGGGCACACTCCACGACTAAAGACTATCTTGACGTAGTACGAAGGAGGATAATCAATTTATTGATTGTACATGTATTTTATTTACTTAAAGGGCCGATCCCGATACTAATAAGGAGAAAAAAACTGCTTAATTTTGTGTTAAAATCCCCTAAATTCCTCTACCTTAGGGCCGAGCAACTAACTCAATATATGTGATACGTTTGTAAACAACTTAAACCTCTTAGTCTTCATCTGGAACTTAAGATCAGTGTTCCAAGATGTATTATGCGGTTATTTGATAAAATCAAACTTTTATATTATAAAAATAACGTGTAGGTGAAATTCACCTTTCGTTATCAAGTACAGCACATGGGTCATCGGTCATGAACTGTACAGACCTCTAAAGGGACGGGAATCTATTATCAGGTAACCCAAAGAAAAAATATACCCGAAATCTTAAAAGGGTTACGTGTCCGGATAAGCTGTTTTGACGTTCACGTCCAAACGACAAAATATTTTGAGCTGAAATTTTTTGACAAGGTAAATACACCATTCCCCTAAATTTTGGCTTTTAAATTTCATACGGACGCAGATTTTTATTTTTGAGACTATGTTCAAATCTGGATTTAATGAGTAAACTACCCATACACCAATTCACTCTATATATCCATTTTACGCCTAAAAATGATAGGAACAAACCCATGTTCTTTTTTCATGTACCATGGAATTATCATTGAGAGAACTAATATTTGATTTGGCTGCAATAAATTGGACCTTAAAAAATATTTCTAGTTTTACGTTTCTAATACGTATTTTAATACGTATTTAATTTTTCAACCGTCTTAGTTAATTATATTCGTTCAATTATAACCCATATGACACGTTAGCTGTCGTTTCTTGCTAGGAATTCGAGACATGTTGTTCGATAAAACTTACGTTACAAATTGATGACAAACATGAAGCGTAAACGTTGCTGCTCTTGTTTCTTGCCTTCAAACTAAAGGATTTGGATTGGCTATATCTCTGATTGTCGTGAGTATATCATTAATAGACAATGCTTTGTCCCTAGACCCAGGCAGTTGAAAACACCCAGATTATTAAACCCATGACCAACTCATCCAGAATGAATTCATACGCCCGATGATGTACAATAGAGGAAGAATCCTAAAATAAAATGCTTGTTTAAAAACGCAAGTCTTTGAAATTATAAATCTGAAGCCTCTGATCAGAATTTTAACATTAATCCCCTTACAAAACTATCTCATTGTGAAATATGAATTTCTAAAATAAATTTAACGCCCACTCGGGACTAACAAATGTTTCTATTTATTTCAAAAGAGCGCTTGTTACGTCCAAAAGTGGGGTCGATAACAAGTCTACTTCACTCAATGACAGACCTTATGATTTAAATCGTGTTAGACCGCTAGATCACGCATATATCCATTTAAAACAATAACATGGCTCGGAATGTTTCAAAAATATATTTGTCAGGTTAACACTTATGTAAGGGTTACATGTAAAATCTCCAAAATTATTTTATCATGTCCATCGCCCTTCATGTTAGGTCAGTCAATTTGCTTAGCAACTAATTCGTTCTTTTTAAATTCTTACCTTCTTGAAGAGAAAATTCAAAGGGGTCGAATATTTTGCTTTATCAAACTTCATATCACATTTGTTTTTACAAATTACACAATTAAAGTACAGAAGGCCACGCTGTTTGCCAAGTAAACAGCGGCATTATTTATGTATAAGAATTTTACACCCTTCGTTTTTCCAATTATTGTAAATGTCTTACAAGCTTACTTTAAATCATCCAGAAGAGCTTGACAGGGGAATTAAATGCAGTATCATCAATCTTAATTCAAAATCCAGAAAAAAGAAGCCCGAACATATCTTAATAACACATAACTTTTCCAGGAAAAGGATGGCAAATAACTGGTATACCTGTGCCACGCATATAAGATCAAAGGGAGACAACTTCATTTAGCATGCACCAATGTTTTCCCCATTTACTTCAATGTTAATTCTCTTCACTTAGACTGGCTCTAAATTTTCCCCAAATTTTCATTGGCAGAAGGCTTTCTACCATAGACGGAGCAATATCTGCCAACCTCTTGTTAAAGGCACGTATGGGTTCACCATAGACAACTTGAGGTACACAAACTGGAATAAAAAATGAATAAACATGCAATTTTCCGTCCTACATTTCCACCTAATCATAACCATGTATTTTCAAACCATTTTCCTCAATTCTACATCAAAAAATCAGCACAAATCGGCACGCAACAAATCGTCCAACATTCGTGGGTAAAAGCATAGCAATATTTGTTGAGCTATGTGAAAATACAGGTATAAAAAAGCGATTTTTTATTTGCTCCCATTTTTGCTGGTTGCATGCCGGAAAAAAGATAATCGAAATCAAAGAATAATTGTAAAATTGATGGCCCTTTATGTAAACAGAAGAATCCCAAATCAGTTGCTTTGATTGTAACATCAGAGGTTTACCCTACCCCTAACCATGTCACTGACTCAATATAATCTTTGGTTGTAGAACTAACAGTAACAATACCAAACGAATCTGTTTTACCACCCTGCTGGCTAACAATAACATAATGTACATATAAACTAAAATATGTGCAATAAAAAAATATGAATTGTGGTTAAAAATAGGCCTTGGTGAATGAAAAAAAAAGTTCCATGATCACCCCTTTCTAACAAAAGGGTCAACGAATACACAATTTGCAAAGTTTGGGATTATTTCACTGTTTACAACAACTAAAACCGCAGAGGCACCAATCAAATCTTTATTTCAGTTCTGGTGCTGAAGCAAGATGTCTGGACCTTTACATTAATTTCCTGAAAAATAAGGTAAAAAAAAAAATAGTTATGACAGAGTGGACAACATATAGAAGGCCCGAAGGGGTAGAGTTAACATTTTACTGTTCTATAAGTAATATATAAATGTAACAAACACAAAAATCCTAAATTTTCATAAGAATATATTGAATATTAAGCTGAAATTTACACATCTACACGAGTTTTATATCAGGGTGTTGTCGGCTTGAATGCACTTGGGTTCTAAGCTTGGCTCAAAATAACAAGGGTTAGAAATCCTTGAAATGTACAAAATAGTTACTTATTTCTGACAACAAACATCCTTGGCTGTAATTCGACCAAAAATTCAAATTACTGTCATTTAAATGTCAACACAGGTGCAATGAAATCAGTCAAAACACATTAATAAAAATGGGTGGGTGGGGCATTTATAACCTCTCTTAATAGAATGTCGGAGCGGAAAATACCAATATAGACTTGAATATTGCTTTCTACATGAAGAAATTGCAAGAATTTAATATTTAAAGGGTGAAAAATATGCCCCTCTTTGGTAAAATAGTGGCAAAATTGAACTAACCCCTGTTTTGAACATTTTGTACAAACCCATCTGTTGTACATTATTAACATAGAGTTACCAATTTTCAATTTTCTGTAGGAAAGCCGGAGCATTTTCTAAATCTGACAAACTTATAAATCCCATCAAAGTTATATTACCAATGAAATTTTAACACATTTGAGTAGCCATAAAAGGATTAACTTCTACATCGAATTCGGAGGAAACTGGAGATTTCTTTTTGAATATTCCTGTTTTTGTAGATTATGTGAAATTACAACGCTGTTCCCTATACCCGTGCTTTCTGAGACCGAATAAGCCGAAAGTGGACATTTAACTATTTTTCTTACAGTTAGAAATTAAGAAAAACCCTGAAAATTTAGAAATTCGCAGTAAAATCACAATTTTCCTGCAAACTTTTTTTAAAAAAAAATTTAACTCAATAAGTTTTCTGTAGTCAAAACTTCTTATACATATTTTCTGGGATATTTTCAAAACTAAGGCTCAGTCACAATCTTGTCACACACAAATAGGTCACAGATCACCATTGATGTTTGAGTGGCATTTCGTAACTGGATAGAGCAATAAACTATAACATCTACTTATAATGGAAAAACAGCTACATATTTATTTGGGCGACGTTTCGAAGAGTATTCTCCCAATGTTATCAATCTAAAAAAGTAATACAATGCCGTTGTTGTTTATTAAAGATTTAACGTCGAAATACATTATATATGATATTATGGACAGGTTGATTCAATTTAATTATTTACACCCCATGCCTAAAGTCTCCTTAAAATTGGTTAACATACAGAATAAAAAGTCCTTGTATATTAAAAAGTCAATTTAAATAACACTTATAAAATTCCTGCCGAGAAAAGAGATGTAGGTCCAGCTGACAGATGTTTGGCGCCATATGTGCAGATAGAAAAAAAACCCTAGTTAATTAGAATATCACCTTTGATCTTGCTGTTGTTATAGTTTTCTGTATAAATTGACGTCACAATTTTGTATTACTGTATTAGCTTGATAACGTTGAGAGAATACTCTTCGAAACCTCACCCAAATAAAAAAAGTAGCTGTTTTTCCATAAGTATGTGTTCTAGTTTATAGATTACCAATGATTACCCGATTGAGTTTAACATTAATTCTCTTCTCTTAGAGTTGCTTTTTCCCAAAACTTTCGTTCTACCACAGATAGAGCAGCATGTGGCAACCGCTTGCTAAAAATCACGTATTAGGTTTACCATTGAAACTCTGCGATACACCAACTGGAAATAAAGACCAAAACACATACAATTTTCCGCCCTACATTTCAACCTAATCAACCTCTCAACTCTCATAACCTTCCCCCTAAAAATCGTAAATATTAATAACCAAATCGCCATAGATAGGGAAAGAATAACTAAAAATAACTTTCGACCTACATTCGTGACGACGTTGGAATATTTGGACCAAATATTTCTTAATCATCCGATAAATAAATTAAATGAGGCGGGGGGGGGGGGGGAATTTCGATTTTTATTCAACGTCTATCTATGTCTGTTATCTATCTCCAAATTCTTCTGCCTCAAAATCATGAAAGTCTGAAAGTTCAGAAAATGTAAATTTAAACAACATTCTCCGATTCTCGACTAAAATAAGTTTACAGAAATTGTCATTCAAAGCTCGAAATTATATTGGGTTCTTTGGGACCATTAAAATTGAAAATGTTTCTATTTTTAAATCATTTGGCAGTTTTGTTGAAAAAAGGAACTTGAGACCTACAAAATTTATATTTTTATGTATATATTAAAGTCTTACCAAGAGTGAACGTTATACTACTAGCCAGTTATTTTGGTAAATTTCTGGCATGATTTGCTCAAATTTAAGTTCATCTATCAGAAATGTAATTTTAGTGGGTGTGGTGAGTGACATTTTAGTATGCCTAATGACCAGTAGCACTGGCTTCATGAATATGGCGAATTAAACTCCATACTAATAATGTCGTGTTATAGTTACTTTGAGTAGAAATAATAATACTATGAAAATGAGATGTAAGGTAGCATTGCAAAAAATCAATACTGTTTAATTCATTAAAAATATTAGCCTATATTTGTTTTTGTTGGAACTAAAATACTAATCTAATTAAAGATTAAGAAATAAGAGAACAACAGTCTATGTCTAATACTTTATAAAATAGACACCCTCTGTTTTTGTAATATGGTATTTATTTGAAAAAAAGTCATTTAAGAACGTATCTGAGTTAGTTTCCGTTGCTTAAAAATCGAAGTGCCTTTGAAGTACGGTATGCAGAGTAACATCTGGTATGTTAATTTTTAGTTATTGTTTGTACATGTATGTGATTGATTCGCTTCCATTATTTGAACGAGTAGTTAGCATTACACTGATTTATCATTTATAGTCAGGTCAAAACATGGTTTAATCACCCCCCCCCCCCCCAAACAAAAAAAATAAATTGCAACAAAAGGTTTCTCAACTGATTCTGACAGAGTTTAGTGTACTTTATAACATAATAAAAGTTTTCTAAAGTAGGACCCCCGGAAAAGTGTTTTTTCAAGATGGCGTCAAAAATGGCCACCAAAACGTCTTAAAATGATCATAATTATGTAACTAACAACTCTATGGACAGTGGTGTTTGTGCATTAGGTGATAGTGGACATCTGAAGGTGATGAATTGAATTTCGTAATGATTGAACAGCTCAGTTACATCCAAAGTTCACTTAATGTGTTCCTTGTCCCCCAAATCCTATGGATAGACATCAAGATAATCAAGTTTGAGTCAATAGATATTGACTTGCGGTCATTTAGAGGTGTTGGCAGCCATTTTTGACATAATATGCCAACATCATTTTTAATGATCTTAATGTGTTCTTTGCCCCCCCCCCCCGAAACATAAGAATAGCATCATATTGGAGTTGATAGGTAGTTATGATCATTTTCAGACGTTTCAGTGGCCATTTTGACGCCATCTTGAAAAAACACTTTTCCGGGCACCTACTTTGGTAAACTTTTAGTATGTTATAAAGTACACTAAACCCTACCAGAATCAGTTGAGAAACCTTTTGTTGCAATTTGGAGGGGGGGGGTGAGAGGGTATTTTCCATATATTGACATTACTATTACACAAATACAGGCTATAATAGAACTTTATTGCATTATAAGCAGTGGAGAGAGGGAGGGGGAGAAATGGGGTTTAACGTCCACTCGACAAAAATTAGGTCATTTCGGGTTTAATATTATTTCAATAAATCTCTTGCGCCTAGTGGTCTTTACTCCTTGCCACGTACAACCGGGGAACCATGCCAGTTGGGGATCACGTGGTTTCCCCTTGTCGGTGATGCAGAACAGGACAGCTGTCTAGTCGTTCGGATGCGACGAAAAATCGAAGTCCCGTGTACACATTGGCGTGCACGTAAAAGATCCTTGGCAGTTGGAATTCGATGCAAGCGTAGGCCGTAGCGTCGCTGTCCGGGCAAAATTTCCCTCATAGCACACTGTATGGCGTACGCCCGTTTTCCATTAGTCCAGGTTAGGTGCAGAAGAGTAGGACGTTAAACCCCAAAGCATGGAAACTAACTGGATTATGCGGTCAGCGGGTCACGGTATTATTATTCTGTTAGAATAATAGGATTTTCGCAATTGCTCCGATATAATAGGTATGCGTGGGTTTTATTAAATAAGACTGTAGCTTGAACATAATACATACTTGTTTATACTTTGAAACGTCAGGGGACGAACTTATATTGTCTATGTATTCTTTTGGAATAAAAAAGAAAATTAAAAGAAGTAAATTCTTACTCATGAACTTTCGTGAGTTCCAACAAAAAATGCGCTACTTAACTTGTTACTCATCTTACGGGTGACGCCTACAATTCAGACGATCACATGTAACTTGGCATTCTTGTTCCTTGGACGATTGCGTGTCGATTGACATAATTTGCGTCCGCTTTACAGTGAATATTATCATAAATACCATTGTTCTCAATTTCAGCTAACATTTAGTTTTTTCAGACCGATGTTACTATCACTGAACCCTAATGCCACTCCATTAGAGTGTGTCAGGTTCGTGATGAAATAAAACAGATAAAGGAGTATTTCGGGTTATTATTGACTGATCGAAAATAAATGTCACCCAACACAAACACTGTCTATAGTTTTGGTAAATAATTACAGTAGACTAACAATAACAATAATAACATATTTGTGCAGGAAAGAATGGTGATTATAACTGCCGCTGTTTAGCTCAGTAACGGCACCGCATATTAAATTACCCAAGGCAAGCAATATACATGTTGATTTTTTTCTTATTTTCTTTATTTATCATTCGCCAAGACATAACTACCCTATTAGATTCGTAACTGAAATATATAGTTAGAGTATATAATAAGGTAGTGGCAATTTACATCATGACCCTAAAAAATGCCATTGATGATCACCATAATATCTACAAATGGAATCTTTTATTCTATTCGGTTTTATATGGGATATATGAATTGTATATTTGGCGATACAACTTCTCATTTGATGAATTACTGGGCTGTGGATGGTTTTGGACCCAGGGTTTAACATCTTCTCGGTCGGAGAGTACTAACTATTAAGTAGCTTCAGCTTTATGGAATCTAAGTTCCTGTACGACGGGAGTAATGGTGGTTATGTAAGAAGCCTGGGCATGGTTACATTTGACAGAACATCTCTGAGAGCACTCTTTTATTTGACAAGTTTACTTAGCTCTATTACATTTATGTATCCATAGAGTAAAGCTAGGACGACAACGCCGATATGCTATAAAATAAATTACAAACAGCTGCTGTCGTGTTACAGTGTTTTTACTTACACTATAATATATAGCTGTGCGATAAAACATTCCTACATTTGACAAAATAACTTCCCACTACTACTTATATTGTACTTTGTGAAATTAAGATACTTAGCAAAATAATCCGTCGTTTTGTTAGTAGCTACCTAAGAAACAACGGTTTTTAGAAGTCGGCGGTCGTGTTTTGGATTCGTATCGCACATTGTGGAATTAGGATACTGAGTGATATGTTAGTAGTTTCCTAGGAATCACAGGAGTTTCGACATTAAGCTTGTCGTGACTTTGATTCTTATCGCGCATTGTGAAATTAGGATACTAAACGAGATAATACATCATCTCGAATCGTCGTGTTAGTAAATCGTTAAGAATCAAAGGATATTTAGACTAAAAGCGGACCGAGACTGGGACTCTTATCAGTGAACAAGAATGGGAGCAGGGGACTGCTTAAGGAGTATACGTGAATGTTCTACACTTTGGTTTTCTGTTCTGGTACCTTTGGTTGTTTTGCCGTTGCCAGTTTTACACCCGAACGATGTAAGTATTCCATTAGACAGTTAAACATATTCCAAGGAATTTGGAATATTTGTTGTTTCTTGGTTCAAACTCTCTATAACCACAATTTTACACATGCCGTGTGGTATTTCCGAATGTTCAGCAAAGTTAAAATATACACACAGTGATTAGATTATAACGGGGCGAAGGAAGCCCGTTTTAGACAACATAACATTTCAAGAAACTGTAAAGTTGGATTCTTATATTAAAAGAAATGTTGTCATGGTCGTGACGTTGTATTAATTTACCGCTAACTTTAAATACCAGTACGTGTATATACATCTGTAAGTTGACACAGTTTCTTCACACCCAGACGAACATGATATACACTGTTTAGTTGGTTTATTTGTCTGTATTTGTATTCATTAGTTGATACTGGGATTATATGCATGGACTGGTTTTGCCGCACACGTAACATTATACCTATCAAATGGACTTGACACGAAAGCTATGACGTAATGGCATTTGTAAGTGTTGTGTTATAACTCTAATAACTAATACTTGTATTTAATTGTTGAACTCCGCAAATGAGAAGCGGTATCAGGTGTTCCGGAGAAATTGGAAACAGATAGATAGATAGAAATGGTGTTTAACGTCCACTGGACACAAATTAAGTTAATTCGGGACGAAAATTGAAAACAGACCTTACCCCGTGACAAGAGTAACAAACAGAATAAATTGCCAGTGGTCCCACTAAACCCATACTCCACACAGTGTTTCGTTTGATTAGAACTAATCCCACTACTCACTGCTGTAAAGAGCGAACATTCTTGTTTTAAATAATGATTGGCCAATAGCCCATTGACAACCATTAGCTGGCTGCGTTACAAATACTTTCCCATTAAAACAAAGCGCCAAATTGGACCAAATATGTTTAGATAACGTTACGTCATGGCTCACGATTATATTATTCCCAATTAACCGGTGCATGGCAGAATATTGCAGTAAAACTGATTGCGTGACAAACTAGGCTATCAAATCGAATAAAATGTAAACAATACTGTTTGAAAACGAACATACTTTCACCGTTTTTAATACCTTAAATCACTGTCCAAAGTTTTAGGGAAGACCCAGATTAAATGTCATGAGGCTGTACTCAAGTGATAGATTTGATTGAACGGGAAGAATAGACACACTCCCGCAAAAGTTCAAGTATCAGAAGCCAATCCAGCAATGGCCAGAGAGGGATTTCTCGGACCATTGCTTCAGGAATATGACTAAACCGGGCCAACAACGTCAGATCTTACCCCGTGACAAGCGTAACAAACAGAATCAATTGCCAGTGGTCCCACTAAACCGGGCTGATAACGCCAAATTGAATGCATAAATGAATGGGAAATTTCAGGTACATGACGTCATAACAGAAGATTTATCTTTATATTGTTTTTAATTCAATCATCGCCTTTTTGAAATAACATTAACACACACTATGTCCCAAATAATTGTTGATAGCTTGAACATAAACATCTATATGGATGCTCAAAGCAAACGCGAAAAAAATATCTCCATTGAACAACTTGTTTGTTTCCGCGCGTTTTCTCGCTCGCTAAAATGCTTACATGTAATCGGCCCCACTGCATTAGAATTAGCTATATTTTAACCGGCGAAACGCGGACAAGGAAAGAGGACACGTGTTATATCTCGGTTATCTTGTTATCACTAAGCGACACAATAAGCCGGAACTTGTTTGTTATAAACAATGGAGTTATAGCTATTACTGACGTTTAATTTATCGCATAGTATACACGCATGGCCTCTTTGTACTTTATCGTGACGTATTACTCAAATTATAAATAACACACGCTCAGCATACACATTCAACACAGTAGGATAAGCAAATCTGTAAATCTCGGGTTATTTTACGTCTTGATTGATTAAACTCCTTTTTACTGGTCTACCTTTGTGATTTCCATTAATTGAAAAACTCCACAGCACGCCTGGTTACTGGTGCTCTTGAAATGCCTGAAAAAATGTCGGGTAACTTACGACGAATAGCCGCCCCCCCCCCCGCCCGCAAAAAAGATACAATTTGAAAAGTTTGAAGATCACAAACGCGTTTTCCTGGAGCGAATAATGATACTGGGAACCTAGCTTTAAGAAGGCTGTTTTAACATCTTCTATTTATGTGTACCTATTGTAACACCTCACTGGTTCCCAGAAGCCTCTTACAAAGATAAATCTAGAAATATCAGATTAATTTATACATAAAATGGTCCTGTGATGCATAGGCATACGGACTAGACGAATATTTGAACATTTAATGGCGGAAAAGCGTTTACCTGCTATTCCAGCCCGCGAATACAGCAACTTCAATTATAGCCTACCTTAGGTGACCTACCCGAATCCCAAACAACCAAGTAGTCGTGGCGGGGTATGGGGAACTCACGTTTTTCTGCTATTGTAGCCCCTGAAATAAGCAACAGTTTACAACCGGATTGCCACAAAAGACCCAATCTCATTAGAATACAGATCTATATTCCGTTTCGTTTTTTATAATTTCGATGGACTACACTACATGAAGATCTGACCGGTTGTTGCGATAAGTCACATCAGTGGTCATACGAGCGGCTTTTGACCACATGACGTCAGACATTTGATTAACCAATCAGCATTCATGTTACTAGTGAATAACCCACATTTCCGTGCAAAACACACCTAATGCTCGTGGTAACAGACCGTTTCATTGGCTAATACCTCACACCATTCAGAAAACGTCAATGATAACAACTTTTCCAGATCCTAGTGTAGTAAAAACAAATAAAACAAAATTTTTAATAGATAAATAGGATCTGTTTTATTCAGATTACCAAAATCCCATTCTGTACCGACCTGAATTCAAACCCATCCAATCTGACTGTTGCAGCTGCATTCACATATAATAATCGATGTTCACAAAAAATGTCGCACAAAGTAGAGTGGCTCCAGACAAAACGGCTTTAACTTTAATCCATATTAAATTCAGTACAAATTTGTGGTATTCAATTAAAAGAAAAGTAAAATTAATGTTCCATTTCATTTCGGTTACTTTATTTTGCTAACTAGATGAAATAATATTCTTTGTTTTCACTTTACCCGTCTCGCTGAAAAATCAGAATTCCCGAAAGTTAGGAGCGCAGCTACACCCCCGCCCCCCGTCCCCTAGCCCCCGTCCCCCGTCCCCTAGCCCCCGTCCCCTGTCTTAATCATTTAGCTTCTTCATACTACCGAACGCGAACGAGACATACAAGATCTTCTTGGGAGGGAGAGAGAGAAGTGGGATTTAACGTCCACTCGACACAAACTAAGTCATTTCGGGACTAACGTATGGTTCAATTGTATTTTAATAATTCGCGTGTTTTACGTTTTTATTGTTAAAGATGAAATATATAAATGTTTCGATGACCGAGTCTAGTCGGAGTTAGTTTGGGTGTAAACTTTTCCCCTCCCGATCAACATGGCACGTGTGGCCAAAATAAATACAAATAATAATTAAATACGTGAAATATTGCTGGTAAACATTTTCTTGGGCTTTCCTATCTTATGGCACATAGGTTAAACTTGTGACGGGTCTCTTTTTGTGGTGTTTTGGGCTTGAACCCAATATCAGTACTCGGTATTAAACTTTATTCATGCAAACGCAACACTTGTCTTTTTAAGCAGTCCCATGTCACACATTTTGCACGTACATTCCCTGCACTCTGGCCCTTTAAATACAGATAAAAATGTCAACACCTATCACGTCGGAAAAGTGCCACAGAAAACAGGAACAGAGCTATTGGCATGCGGGATCAGGGGGCTTCAAGGTAGCCGTTGCCATACACTTTAATGTCCAGACTTTGACAATTGCTCGCCTCAGACAACGCTTCCACGCCACTGTTAGAGTTACGGATCGACCCTGACATGCAGCGCCACCTGTAACAACCGATTCTGAAGATTGCCACGTCCGACTACAGCATCTGCGCAACAGGTCCCAATCAGCTACTGCTACTGTCAGCAGGGGGAACTTTTGGAACACGGCAACGTCAGATCATCCCTCAAACAGCCCATAGGCGCCTAGTTGATCTTGGGTTACCCTGCCGCCGACCTTTTGCATCGCCATCGACTTTCCAGACAGCAATGGGCGAAATGTCATCTTCTCGGATGAATCCCGATTCAACATCAGTTTTCCTGAAGGACGTCGTGGTTTGGGCCGCTATCAATGTCAACTTCCGGTCCTAGTTGGTGGTGGTCCAAGGCAATCTCAATGTTCAACATATTGTTGACGCCATCCTTCGTTCGGTGCTGCTTCAATTGCTGGCACAACATGACGTCCGTAGACAGATAGTTTTCCAGCATGACAACGCCCGACCCCACATGTCCAGTTTGACAAGGGCCTTTCTGAACTATCATCATGTCTGTGTTATGGATTGACCCGCTATGTTTCCCAACATGAACCCGACCGAACACCTTTGAGATGGACTTGGACGACGGCTTCGAACTTCAGCTGTGCCACCAGGAACTGTTGCAGAGTTGGAGCAGACACTAAGGTGGACTTTCCCGATATTGACTTCAGCTGACCCCTGCTTTGTTTCATGGTTCTCTGACGTTTCGGTTTGTGCATTTGTAGTGAATTCTTTCATGAAATTATCTCGATTTTGTCAGTAAATTAACTTTGAATTTGGCATTGCGTTTTTAATGTTTTTTTTATTTCCAACACGTTCACCCTACTCTATAAAACTAGCAACATTTAGAAATAGTATTTACATAATATATTATCATACATAAACTTATCGGGAAGAAAAACCTAAAAAAAGCAAATAAACATAATAGGATAATAGTAACTAACAAAGATAAAACGACAAATGGTAAAATATGTTTCACTCCTATGTAACTCCTTTTTTGAAAAAAACCCCATGAAGATGCATGTTTCACGGTTTGAGGTAGTAGATAACGTTCACAATAACTGATGTAGGCTAGCTGTATATGTTAGTGAATAAAAATATCACGTAGTATATGTTATCATTTGTCAAAAAATAAAAACCCTGACAGGACAAACTAATAATAACGTCAACATAACATGGCAGAAAAATACAATATGGACACAAAACACATACGGCTGTACGATACACCTATAAAATAAGACATGACTATTCTACATACATATGTAAAGCACATAGGGTCACATCTTTATAAAATAACACCACACAAACTATTCTACAGAACCACGTCATAAAGCACACAGAACCACGTCATAATAAAATAACACCACATAATTATTTAGTACACATAAAACACATAAAGTCACGGCATTATAAAATAACACCAAATAACTACAAACATAAAATACATATAATCACATTATAAAACAACACCACATAGCTATACACACGTAAAATACAAAGAACCCCAACATTATAAAATAGCTATTCTACATAAACAATAGCACATAGAAACATAACACTATAAAATAACACCACATACCAATATATATACACAACGTTAAACAAAACACTGTTGAATTAATAACACCGCAATAAAGGGGGATTGCTCACTTGTCCGCGGGTGCACTAGTCCGCCGGTTCACTAGTAGGTGAGTACACTAGTCTGTCGATATCTATCATTGCCATTTTTACGATTGATGATCACATGTATAAATGGACACTCAGAACGAACCCTGACAACGAAATGTAACGCACCCACAATGAAATGTAAAGCACCAACCCAACGACAATGAAATGTAATACACCAACCCTGACATAAAACACATACAGATGAAATGAAATGGAGTTTAATGTCCTACTGTTCTACACCGACTGGGCTAATAAAATCACATGCAACTACACTGTTAAAATAATAATTTCTGCATGTTGAATATTCTAAATTTTTAAATGCGAGTAATCTTTGAGACCAAACAGAAGGATTTGTATCATTTATTGCTAATTTCGTCATTAAATACGACACAAAATTCACAATAGCACCGTTAAACGCCTTGTAAAAATTTGGTTGTTCTAATTTTTTTTGCCACAAGGTTTTAGTAATGTAATTGTTATGCTTGTTTTTTTTTTAAGATTTAAAGATACAGATAACATAGTTAGATTATCATCAAACTGGCATCACACGAATATTCCACATTTATCATCTTCAGTAGTATCTGTCGTACTATAGTTGATTTACTATAGTAGTACTGGTGAAACCTCTGGATGATGTTTTGTAATTAGAAAATATCATTAGAGAAATACTTTCTTGGCGGGTCATATATCATGTTTACTTGACGAGGAGACAATTCTACCATTCGTCATAATGACAAAAATGAACGTAGCACACAAAAGAAAAACAAAAATAATTGAAAAAATCCAAGGAGAATTGCTAATGTTTCATAAAACGTTGGACAATACAATATACAGCATTACTGGACAGCCAAAGAGACAAATTGGTTAGCGAATAAGAACATTTTCTTTTTGATATAAAAAGTTGGATGCGTTCAAATACGATAGCTGATGTTTAACTACAATCACAAATTCCATCTTAATTTTATAGTAGACGAAGGAGAACAGCACCGCATATAATAACCAAACAGACACATTTCATATGCAATACACGAACATTGCAGATAATAAACATAAAATGTACTATCAAATCAGGTGAATGGAAACGGAGGCGTGCATTGCACCATGAGAGACATCCTGAAAAACTTAAAACACGAAAAATCGGTATATCTTAAAGTGATTCAAAGACATATCATTTAAAGACACCCAAACGGGAATGAAACGTTTTCAAGGGGAGTGTGATACTTACATATAATAAGATTTTGAAAGAGTTTCTGCTCTCTTTCTTTTCTTCCTCTCTGTAGCCAAGTAGTCAAAATTGTAATGTATTTCTGAAATTTTCTAGGTTTCAAGATGTGCATACTGTGTCATAGTCATTGCCCTCTTTTGGATGACGGAAGTTATACCACTGGCAGTTACCTCTCTTTTACCAGTCATTCTTTTTCCTTTATGGGGGTTAATGTCTGTGAAGGACGTATGCAGTAGCTATGTTAAGGTATTACTTTTGTGTATATCAAGTACTTAATATTGGACGAAATCATGTTTTCAAATTTTGCATTCATGCCGTTATTATATCTTAACTTTGTATCGAAGAGCAAGTCATTAAAACCGACGTTGGAATGGAAGACATTTTATGTTTGTGAAAACAGATGGTAAAAAATTTTTTATTCAAATCAAGTAAAGTAGCCTGTACAACAAAATTAACAGCGATAATTTCGTATTTGAAAAGAAACCTTATTTTAAAAATCCACCCTTTAATTATACGATATGGCCGTCACAGAAAGGTTAGTCCCTTCGATATTTTCTACATACTATATTTAAGAATAATTTTTAAATATGATTTCTCCCTTACACTAAACGTGACGTGAAGCTCCATCACTGTAGCATCAAATCCCACGCAGTGGAGTTCTGTATTTTAATTATATTTTACTTCCCTCTTTTGATTCAATGTACGTTATCTCAAGTCAGGATTCAAGACGTTACCTTGAACCGGCTAAAAATAACCAATTTCCTGTATATTAAAGCTGCTGATTATCATATAGGTATTAAGAATTCCTTGTAATTTAACTACAATAGTGTGAACGTTGAATCTCTAAAGAAAACCTCAAGGATTTGGTGTTTAATAGCGTGGATTAGCGTGAAATACGATATTGTCCGAAAAATGCTGGCGGCGATCAGTCTTTTAATTCAACAACTTTCTGATACGTTTTTAACATTTTTAACACCATGACTGGTGATCATAATTATTGACATATTTACTTCAGGACACTCTGATGTTATTTCTCGGTAGTCTAATTGTAGCAGTAGCCGTAGAGAGATGGAATTTACATAAACGGTTGGCATTGGGGACACTTACTCTAGTTGGCCCAGAACCAAAATGGTAAGACTGCAAATGTAATGTACATAATATCTATATGTATATATATAAACAAACACAATATCGCAATAAATATGAAAAACAATTACATGGCTGAACCTAAACCATCAACCATCTGTCTTTTTTATCAAAAAAGTAACAACAAATAATAGATCATGTTTACATTGTGAAAGAGTTTCCGAGAACAAATTAAATTTACCTAGATGTTTGTATTGACCGAATCCAATACACTACCTAAGGGTTGAATCTCTCTTTATTATTAGCTGTTTTAATGTGATTTAAGATATGATTAGTGTAACCTATTCTGCCTCAAACTTAGTGAAGTAAGCAGGCCAATGACTGTAATATTTAACATAACAATATTTTAAAGATGCTATTACTCTTTAATAATCAAAAGTAAAGCAAAGCTCAGGTTTTAAAAGATTTTCATTAGAGAGAGAGAGAGAGAGAGAGAGAGAGAGAGAGAGAGAGAGGGGAGAGAGAGAGAGAGAAATGGGGTTTAACTTACACTCATTTCGTGACTAACATGATTTTAATTTTAATTTCAATAATTTGCTTGCGCGAAGGGGTCTTTAGCAGTGGGAGGAAATCGAAGGACCCGGAGAAAACCCACGAGGTTGGACAGGCGACCCTACTCCTTGTCACGAAAATTTGAAACTAATTTAGATGCCAAAAATGTTAGTTGATCTGCTGTGCATCATATTTATAGTAAGGCTGACTGGCTGATGTTAAGAGTAATGTTTAACTTATACATTAATTTTTGACGTTAGGTATTATGTGTCCATGTTTTGTTTGTATTAAGGTTGATGTTAGCGGTAATGTTTTCATGTTTTATTCATATTAAGGTTAATGTTCGGTATTACACTGAAAAAAAACTTGTGTTGAAACAACACAAACTTGTGTTGTTTTCAACACAAGTTGGGTGTTACTATTTAACAACACAAACTTGTGTTGAAACAACACAAACTTGTGTTAAATGCTGAAACAACACAAGACTTGTGTTAAAATTTGTCAAACAACACAAGTTTGTGTTGAAACTTGTGTGAAAATCTACACAATACTTGTGTTGAAAGTTCCGAAACTTGTGTTGAAATTTCTGAAACTTGTGTTGAAACTTGTGTTGAAATTTCTGAAACTTGTGTTGAAATTTCTGAAACTTGTGTTGAATTTGCTGAAACTTGTGTGGTTTCATATACAAACTTGTGTATAACCATTAACAAAAACTTGTGTTGTTTTTCCCCCAAGTTATATCCAATATAGCAACCTTTCCCATGCAGCATCCCTCCTTTTGCTCTGTTTAATCTGCAAAGTTTGATAAATGAGGTAACAATAATTTTTTTTTGTTAAACTATTATTTATTCATAAAATGATATTTGGAATGTTAACAGAAAAATAATATTAATAAAATTGTGTTAATAATGACCCCCCCCCCCCCCCAATCACAAACTATAAAATAGCTATTTAAATTTTTCTTTACCCATCAACAAGTACTAAGCATATAAAGACAGTATCCCAACCCCATACCCCAAAATATATAATTCAAATATATTTAAATTTAATCAGATATATACCAAACACTAATAAGATAAATTATCCACTAATTTGAATTACTTTCAAAAAGTGAAAAGTGTTGTAAGTCGAATTACAAGTGATTAGTGAGTAATCTAGAAATAACTAGCATACACAGAAAATTAACAAAAGAAAAATGACCTATTTTACAGGAGTAATAAAATGGTGTAGAACTCTTTCCTCATTAGGAAAACAAACCCCAAACAAAATGAATATTTTGTACATATAAGGAGCAAAGCATCAAGATTGCAGGATTGAAATATAAAAATATCAGAGACAATGGCAAATATTGAATAATATGTACAAAATATTTATATACAATTACAAATCATAAGCAATGGGAAGCCACGGTGAGAATAAGGCGTTGGCCGAGAAATTTCAACTGGAGTTCCAAGCATAGTTCCTCCATGTCAGTAGTGTAGGACGTGGGAAGGGACAATATATAGTTGTTTGGATAGAACAAAAAACCTCAATCTAATGTACACATTGCCGTGCATTTTAAAGAGATAGAAATGAGGTTAAGAAATGAAATGAAATGGGGTTTAACGTCCTACTCTTTTGCACCTACCCTGGGCTAATGGAAGACGGCATACGCCATACAGTGTCAATGAGGGAAATTTTGCCCGGCCTACTCTAATATCGAATTCCAACTGCCAAGGGATCTTTTACGTGCACTCCAATGCGTACACGGGACCTCAGTTTTTCATCCCATCCGAATGACTAGGCAGCTATCCTTGTCAGGCCCTCCTTCTGCATCACTGACAAGGGAAAATCACGCCGGAAAATCGAAATGAACTTTCTTGGCCAATGCAGAGATCGAACACCCGACATCCAGGCTAGCGAACCAGCGTCTTTATCCACTTGGCCACCGTGACCCCAGACATGAGGTTAAGCGTCCACTTGACACAAACTGGGTCAAATGGGTACAAGCCCGGATCAAAGCCACTTCGACTGTGTTCACTTTAAAGTACCCTTGACAATTGACATATTTGACTCAATGCCAGACCTTGTGATCCAATGTGTGCCTGTTAACCATTCGACCCCCTGAGTTCCCTTTAATGAACCCTTGACAGTTGAAATATTTGATATAAGAGTAGACTGTAAGGCAGAATCACCCTAATAACAAAGAAAAGTGAGATATTAAACCTTATTTCATTTCATAAGCAAGGAAAAGTCACCTTAATGTAGATCAAGGTTTTTTGCAATTCTGGGTATATCTGATCTACATTTGGTTTCTAGATAATGTCTATTAAATACTTTTATGATTTCCGACCAAATTTTAAGTGATTTATATGTCACTCTACTTTCTATATTATAGAAATTAATAAGGGAATTAAAATCTAATTGTGTTTTCGAAGAATACTTAACATTCAAAACAAAAAATAAATATTTAAAAATTGGGTCAAATGCATTATTTTCCAGAATTAAAAAATAAATTGATGCTTGGTTTTTCTTGTTTTTATCATTCATTAAATTCTCCTCCGAGGGTGCTTCAGCCTATAAAATAAAAAGTGGGAAATAAGAATACTTTCTATATGGTTCATAATGTTTAAATAAATTCATTCATTTTGCCACATCGAGACTTAGTTTCTATTTTGTTTCAACTTTGCGTAACACTCCTTATGTCTTGTCCAGTTACAGGCCCAGACAAAATATAATGCTCAAATGAAATGGGTTAGAGAAAGAGAGAAATGGGGTTTAACATCCACTTGACACAAACTAGGTCATTTTGGGACCAACATACGGTTTAATTTTATTTCAATAATTCGCTTGCGCTGAGGGGTCATTAGGAGTGAGAGCAACCGGAGGACCCGCAGCTTTATGATACAGCACGCATGTCTTAACCATCCGGCCATCCAACCAGCAATTCACCCCCACCCGCTTAGAAGTCACAAAAAGGCCTTGAGATTTTGGACTGAAATTTTGCACGGTACCGCGACCCTAAGGCATACTCTTGTATCAAATTCCAATTGCCAGAGGATCTTTTACATGCATGCCAATGTGTACACAGGACCATGTTTTGTTGTTCAATCTGAACAACTAGACTAATGTCCTTGTCAGGCCCTCCATCCTGAATTTTCTATGTCAACATTGGGAGCAAACCTGCAGCCTTAAAATATGCGGGCCAGTGTCTTACCCACCTCGACTTTCCACAAATGAGACAGTCATATGTGCACATACATGTATGTGTATACTTTTACTATACTAAATTGAATTTCATATGTCAAAATAATAACCTGAAATGGAGGCTAATGTCACCTCCGCTCCAACCGGGCTATATTGTGTCAAACACATTTAATGGTGAGATTTCAAATTACCATAACAGCAATCTTTTCTATTAGAATTGAACACTCACCCTCCAAAAACCTCATTTTTTCAGCTCTTTCTTCTCCCATATTTGTTTTTTTTTCTTATTTCATTATATGATGTTTTATTTGCTATGGCATCTAATATGGAAACTGAAAAATATGAATATGTGACATGTAATTAATTGTTTAAGATATCTTACCATATACAAACTGTGTGATATGAAATTGAAACTAAAATATCTACGGTATCCAAAACCATTTGAATCCTGAAGATTTTACATAAGCCGTGAAAATCTATTTTAATAACCCTTGTTTGTCATTTGACTGGACTGTCACAGTAATTAGACGATAGCCATGTGGCTGAGTGAGTAAGGTGCGGGTTGCTATTCTGGAGGTGGCGGGTTTGCTCTCAGTTTTTCCTGAGAAAGTGCATTTGGATTGTTCGATGGAACAAAAAACTTGCAGTCCCATTGGCGTGCATGTAACCCTATAGCATGGTATGGCCTTATATTTTTGTTCTGGGTATGCCCCATTGTTGGTTTTTAGAAAATACAGACTTTTCTAATAAAGCTGTGGACACACCAGAATGATGTGTTCAAATTATTTGCCCAATTCAATTGGCGCATAATTGCAGTCGATTGAGTGGATACTCCAGGCCTAGTGGCCTAGAGTGCCGCGCTTCGACCTGTAGCTGACCAGTCACCTCTGGCTTGCGGCTGTGGTTTCGAGCCCTGGTGTGAGCGCATCTGGCATGGAGATAGGGGCGCCTTCTCAACCTTGTGGGTTTCCCCCGGGCACTCCGGTTTCCTCCCACTGCTAAAGGCCCCTAGGCGCATACGAATTATTAAAATAAAATTAAACCATAAGTTAGTCCCGAAATGACCTAGTTTGTGTTGAGTAGTTATTAAACCCCATTTCTCTCTCTCTCGTCAGATTCACCACTCATTTACATTACCTTTACGTCACATGATTTAACATTTGTCTCCAAAAAATTCATGTGACTTCTTGATATGAATGTGTGCTTAAGGAATTCAAAAACCAGACGAATGCTTCAACAAAGCGGACACACCAATCAAATATAGTTCAGCCAAATATATCAAATCTGTTTGATTTGGGCGAATGTCAGTGTACACACTATGTGAATTTTAGCGCTGATTGATTCAGCAGAATCCTTCTGCTAGTGTGTCCAGCGCTGCCGATTTACGTTTATACTTATGCAAATATCATATTTGAAATAGACCATTCTGTTATGTGATTCACTTGAATGTGACTAGGAATAAGGTTGCCTGACCAGCCTTGTGTGTTTTCTCCAGAAATGCTGGTTTCCTCCCTTTGCTGAATACGTGCAAGCAAATCTTTCAACTAAAATTGAACCATATTTTAGTCTCAAAATTACCTGGCGCCAGTAAGTTTAAAGGATTAATGCAACAAACACTAACAACAACTCCAAAGTTTATGCCGAATTAATATAAACACAACATACACAATGATCAGGAAACTGACGGAAATGGAAGACCTGTCCTACTTGATTCTAGGATATATATCATG
The DNA here is from genome assembly GCA_963678685.1 of Patella ulyssiponensis. Classification (NCBI taxonomy): domain Eukaryota; kingdom Metazoa; phylum Mollusca; class Gastropoda; family Patellidae; genus Patella; species Patella ulyssiponensis. Next base: position 50,274,549 of record OY783231.1, read on the forward strand.
CATGGGCCAACTTGATTCGGCCAATTTAATACAAGGACATGTATATCGCACAGTTCTGTTAAGTGAACTTAAAACCCGATTTTCTCTCTCTCTTGACTGGATATTACTCTACTGATAGTGATATTATTAAAAAAATATATTAAAAGAAAATGAAATTGTTACCAGTTTTTCTTTGTGGAGTAGGCCTATATGCTAACATCAATGACTGAAAACAAACAAACGAAATTATAGAAAAACTTCAGACGACAGGTGTTAGTTTCTGAATCAGTACGTCTAATTTATTACACATTGATTAATATAAAAATAAATGGCTGATTTGTTTGTTGTTTTTTTTTTCTTTTACACAGATAAGATTACATTTCAATTAAACTAGTACTAAAGTTAGTATCTAGCTTATAGTCCATGCCTGATATACACGTATTTCTCATTTTGCCCGAAACAAAGATGGCTGCCGGGGCGATCGAGCGAGCATGGAGGTGTATATATTGATGCGAGTATAAAATGAAGAGAGATTCTTACCTGCTGGTCCCATTTGGGGTTGTTTTTTGCAAATACAACAAGTATTTGAACAATGGTGTAGCGCCGAATAATATTAATAGAGCACGTTTTCAGAAAAAAACTAAGACAAATTCGTTAAACTGCTGAATCGTTGTCCGCCATTTTCAAACACACACTTCCGGTTTAATTGTTCTGAGTTAGCCTCTAACATCCAGAAAAAATATCCTACGAATAACGTACGTTGAAGATTACGAGGTTCTAGAACAAGTCTTGGCCTGACTTGTTTGTTTTAAATTATTAGTAATATACATAGAAACAATAAATCGATGCTAAATTAAATATTCGGTTTTATTTTTTTTTTTTTTTCAAATTTGACAAACCTGCGGTCTTGTATTCTGTGTGACAATTATATTTTTAAAAATATCACTCTCGGTTGACACTACTACGAAACATGGCGTCCTACAGTTAAATGTCTAACTGAATGTCGCTGGTAAAATATCAAATAGAGTATATATAACTTAGAGAACCATTGTATCAATAAATCAATTATGAGACAAATCTGGAAGATTAATTAAATTTGATTGGTTACTGTTTAGTTTCAATATACTGTCCAATTTCGATTACATCAACCAATTACATTAGGCCTACTAAGAGTTTTACTCATTGTTTTCCAATGCACATTGAATCAATTTTGACAAACACAAGGGTGCTGAAAATCACATGTACACTATATATTCCTTTGATATATCAGTTTATTGGATCAATAAAAAAAATACACCCAGACATTTCATCTTTACAGACAACTTAACACCAATTAACATTCATGTCTGTCTGGCAATTGTCTGATTAATTACTGTAGTGCTCACACTCTTCTAGTGAAGAACAGCATGTAATTTTCGGGATTTGAATTAAGCCTTTTATTTTATTACTTTTCTTAAACTTGTGAACTCCCGAATTCTGACTTTGTAAACAAAAAAAAAACAAAAAAAAAAAAAAAAGAAAAAACCGTTGGTTGACGATAGGCCTACACAATACTTGTGTTACTGATATGAAAACACACAAGATTTTTACAAATCTACACAAGTTTGTGTTAATGCAATGCAAAACAACATAAACTTGTGTAGATTAGTTTTAACACAAGTACTTGTGTTGAGATCCAACACAAGTTTTTTTTCAGTGTATGTTTCCATATTTTATTTATATTATTGTTGATGTGAGGCATTGTGCTTTATTCATATTAATGTTGATGTTAGGTATTATGTTTCACTTTATATTAAAGTTGATGTAAGGTATAATGTTTTCATGTTTTATTTACATTAAGGTTGATGTAAGATTGATGTTTTCATGGTTTTTTTTATATTAAGCTTGATGTTAGGGTGATGTTTTAATTATATTTAAGTTGATGATAAGTATTACGTTTCTATTTTTTTTTTTATTTATGTTAAGGTTGATGTTAGGTATTATATTTCCATGTTGGTTTTTATCTATGTGGATGAGTAATACAGCTACTACAGCTATGATGATGCCAATAGTTATAGCTATATTGCATCAGATAAAAGAATGTAGGCAAAAGAGTAAGTAAATCTCTCACGTATTTGCACAACTTGTATGAGACAGGTCATGCTTATTCGGTTTAATCTGACTTGCAGAACATAACCCCTGGTCACATAAATATTACTGTTAATTCAACGATGATGAAGACATGGGATGAAAGTGGGGGGATTTTTTTCTCCAACATTCAACTGAAAACGTCGAACAAACAGAGGTGCGAAGCATAGCCACTGTTTTGACCTCACTCCTCTCTAATCCTATGCATGTATGCATCTATCTAAATGAGCCGAAATCTTATCTCGGGGCTACTGATTTTATAAAATTATCGTGTAATCCCCCAGACTTCATGTCAACCTTGAAGCTGACCCCGGGAAAATGAGACAGGTGGTCTACATTACAAGGTTTGGAGTCGATCCCAGGATGATATAGTATGTATTTTAATAACAAGAGAACTAATTTCCGCCATGTTTGTTTTTTTTTAAATTTTCTTATATAAGCAATAATATAAATGAAGAGAATTTATTTTATGATTCTTTCAGTTAGAAATCAGACTGGTATTATGTTATCGGAGTTAGGGAATGGCCAGGCAACACATGATGAGAACATTGACGACACTGAAGAAGCTGACATGAGGTACGCATATAGTTACTTACGTTCTTATTATAAACTTGCCTACCAGGATACTTAGACATCTATCTTAAAGTACAATAGTATATATTTACAAATTTGAATAATTTTATCTCAAGATGTATTAGCATCAAAGATGTGAAAAATAGAGTTGTCATAGAGTATTGATCTTAATTATATTGATTAGTTCTGTTTCAGAAGAAGAAGATAAAGAATTCCTAATTTTGGCAAAATCATTTTCCATCTGTGCCGCTTATGCAGCTAACTGTGGTGGTATGGCCACGTTAACGGGGACGCCACCAAATATTATTTTCAAAGGGATCGCTGATGGGTTTGTTGTGATTTTTTTTTATTTACAATGACGAAGAAAAGAAGTGTGGGGGCTTAAATGGTGATCTAGAGAGATTAAATCGTTGGGTTAAGACGTGACCATCCATCCTTTAACCCGCTAAAAGCTGAAACACTAGCACTAGCAAAAAAAACCCCACATATTGTTTCCCCATGCTACATCTAGACATTATTGCAATTAATGAAGTTTTTTTGGCACAGATACATTTGGGTTGACTTTCCAAGGGGGATATTCACATAAATAAGATTTTGGCTAAAACAAGTAAACTAGTAAATTGTTAAGTCTCCAAACCGTGTATACCCCACAATATATTCTTCCTCATTGTGATTACTGTTGCGTTAAATGGGATCGGAGTACACATAAACTATAACTTTTACAATTAGATGCACTCAGTGCTGTGAATGGTCACCAATAAGAAAACATGTTTTTTCACACTGCAAGAGAGCAGACGGAATCATTATTAATTTTATTCTTTAAGATCATAATCCATTTCACTCACCCCCCCACCCATCAAAAAAAATCGAATTAGCCCTGCCCCAAATATTTCGCCAACAATAATGATTTCTTGTGCGTGTTCTTAGCCGGCCACATCCTCAGCCCCTCCAAAATATTCAGTAGCCCCCAACCCCAAATTTTATGAGCTGGCTACGGACCCGCCTTGATGTTGATGTACTTATACCTTCAACTTACTGCTCTGGCAGCAGTGAAAATCAATTTCACCATTTTCGCCTTCAATTCTCTTGCAGCGATCTGAACGGACATCGATTTCGCAGACACATGTTTGACAGCCCTACTTGTGATTACGGTCATTCCTTTGAAGACTATGAACATCTTCTTTTAATTTGCCTCTTACATGCTGATGCATGATCTCCGACAATAACAATACTTCCACAATTTTATCAAAATCCTCGAAATGTATTATTGGGAACTGAAGACCTGAATAATTCTTAAGCAATTTTTCTATAATCCATACCTCCAAGATATTCCGAATGAATGAAACTTTTGATTGAGGTATATTCATATGGGTGTAGAAATTTGGTTATAATTTCATATGTTTTACATATATATTTCTGTTTGTATTTCTGCAGGCTTCTACCTGTTCCCGGAACAATTTTGTTGTGAATAGATATTGTTTTAAAAAAATTCTCATAGAACAATGCGGCCTATGCTTGTAGCCCGTTGAGTATATAATCAGTTATATCTCAAAATGGCTGAATAGGAATAGGAAATGATCTGACTGTAATAAGGCATTTTTATTTTAATTTCGGTTTGTGCGAAAACCATATAAATGTAGTTAGAACTGATCGATTTGAAAACTGGTTGAATTGAAATGATTTTATTAGTAAAAGGTATTTAAAACTATATTATCACGTTTTTTGGGGCTTTACTAATAAATCCTAGTAAATCTATAAATATTTCTAGTGAAATACATGTAATAATTTCTATGTTATAGATTGTACGAGAAATATAATACTGAAAATGGAGTCAATTTTGCTAACTGGATGCTTTTTGCTCTTCCTATTTCTACAATTTTATTTATATTCTGCTGGGGCTGGTTAACCTTTTTTATGAAAGGAAAATAGTAAGTCGTTTAATTTAGTATACTGCATATTTAGTACGTCTGCCCCGTGTTCGATGGCGGTGTTAGCCGAGAAAGTTCATCGTGATTTTCAGACGTGTTTCCCGCTTGTCAGTGTTGCAGGACGAAGGGAATGGGACGAAAAAACACGATCTCGTGTACATATTTGCGTCCAAGTAAAAGAACCCTTGAAATTTGGAATTCGAATGAGAGTATGACGTATCCTATGTACCAAAAAATTATTAATAATTCTTATTAATGCGACCACTAATGTATACAAATATAGTAAGACGAATATACGGACAATACACACTACTCACAAACGTTAAATTGGTTACTCAAACCTAATTGATAGGTTATAATAATCCAAACAACGTCGATTCTTTTTCAATTTCCCACATAATATATCAAGATCTCAATTTACAATGGTAACAGGGGTTTGCGATGGCCTAATCGCTTCGAGCTTTAGTTGGCCTGTAAACACTGGCTTGTGGTTTGAGATGTTGCCCAGAGGGACGCCTTCGTAACGTTTACCCCGGGTACTACGGCCTCACCCCACATGACAGACTCGTGCACATGCGCTAAATATACTAAATAATACCACCTGTTTGCAAAATCACCATTCGTGGTAGCGGAATTTAACTTTACGAACAGCAATCACACTGGAGATACCTTTGCCTGTTTCAGTTGCTGTCCATGTGTAAAAAATAAGGAAGACATGACGTTTGATCCGGTTAGACAAATAATAATGAAGGAATATTCAGCCATGGGTACCATCACGTATGTAATCCCTTCTTTATGTGGGCGACAAAAGGTTTCAAACGACTCATTTTTTTAACTTATTCCATTGCAACGAATACTTTAAAAAGGAAAGTGATCTAGTCTACCAAGTCATACCATATAGGAAGTAAGATATTTTGTTAATGGTGGATCGAATGGCCCTATTTAAATTCCACACCGCAATTGTTACTTGCATACATGTCTTTTAGATTATTTTTTAACTCGAGGTTAAATATTGAACGCTGGTTGCATTTTAGTGAAATCGTTTGGTATTAACTTTCATCCGCTTCCCAATTTGTCCACATTGAAATGCTAAGTACAAGCTCAATTTTAAGCACCAAAGCCATAAATGATGAACACGAACATATTTGGGATTATCAATAAACATCTGCAGAAATCTCTTCACTGATATCATCAACAAAATATAATTAGGACTTATGCCAATAAACATAAATTCAATGAATTTTAGGTTTCCAGAAATTGTGGTAGCTTGTAATTTTGTGATATTAGTATTGCTATGGGTAACAAGAAGTCCGGGCTTTGTACCAGGATGGGGAGTTTTATTTAAACAAGGGTGAGTATTACACATTACAGGTTTATTTGTAAACAAATTATTGGAGAAAACTGTCTTAAACTGTGGAATCCCCCAGGGATCACTGTTCTATCCTATTCTCTTGTAACTAAGAATTGAATACCCTTAATAAAGAAAATGAAAACCTATAATATTAATTGGAGCTTAATATTTTATCATTGGTTTATGAAATGTTTGTTTGTCTTTTAGGTATGCTAAAGATTCTACAAGTGCAATATTGATAGGTGTTATGATGTTTATTCTACCAGCAAAACCTCCTAGATGCTTTAAAGGAAAGTCACCGGCTTACGATATAGGTATATATACATAAATTGATTACGTAGATAAAACAATAACAATGCAATCATTGTCATGCGGTTATTAATATGATATTATTGATAGGCAGAGGAGGTTGACCCGAAAATAACATTTAACTTCATCAGATACATTACTCTAACCTATATAAATCAAATGTACACTTTCATAAAAACGGAATAATACGTTAATTTTTATACAGCCATTTAAGAGCCTTCCTCGCTCCTGGTCCCCACTGGCTGAAATCAATTTTATGTCAGTTAGGTACAATACTTAACTATGGAACGTCACAGTCGAATAGACGTTTTTGAAAAATGATTACATAACGTCTTTCTATTAAAACAGAAAATTACAATGAGTCTGCGAATTATGTTTATGAACCTTTGTTAAATTGGAAGATTGTCCATGAGAAGTTATCTTGGGGTGTTTTATTGTTGATGGGAGGAGGCTTTGCTCTTGCTGATGGCTGTCAGGTAATATAAATACTTCGTGTCTTTCTTATGTATATACCAAAGGCTGCAGTACCAGTCTAAAGGAAAACGATATTTTAAACGAACCAGTCGACGAACATAGCTTAAGAGTGCATTGAATAATATACTGAGCGCCATAGAAAACGCATCACTTAGTTTTTCGTACAACAAAATGATCCTGTAAACATACTTTTGGTTTTGACCCCTCTGACTTTGTACCGTTGATTACAGATTAAACATCCATAAGTGTACAAATGTGTTGTTATTGATTGATGTGTTCCCATTTGAATATTGTTCACAATAAGAAGCAAAATAAATAACATATGTTTACAGGATCATTTTGTTATACGAAAAACTAAGTGATGCGTTTTCTATGGCGCTCAGTATACATTTTAATAAACGTGGAGCGAAAAATGAATATTAGCTATATAGTTTAACCACTTTGTCAACATGAACAGACAAATACCAACATGGAGATTACATCATCAAGTTAATCCAGTGTTCGGCGTTGGGGGAGGGAGGGGAGATGCTTTAGGAACGTACATATGATTTTATTTTCACTTTAACATTTTAATCGAATAGCATACAATAAATTAAATAAGATATAAACTCCAGTCTTGACGTCTTTGATCTAATATTATGTTTCAGAAATCTGGTTTCTCTGATTGGATTAGTGATAATTTGATAGGTTTAGCTGCTTTACCACCATGGGTGATCGCTATGTTACTGTCTATTATTATAGCTAGTGCCACTGAGATTACTAGTAATGCTGCTACCTCTAATCTGTTTCTACCTATAGTTGGTAGGCTGGTAAATATGCTCCTAAGACACAGTTATACTATACTTTAATTAGGATAAACATGGACTTGTTGATTAAGGGCGCCGGTATCTCACGGCATCGAGAAGATAATTTTTACCGAACAGCATTTTAATTCCAATATATAATGCCAAGGGTTACGTTACGTGCACGCCAATGTGGACATGGTGCCTCGGTATTTCGTCACATCGGAACGACTATATAATATTTTTTCCCTGCCCCTCGGTCCTGCATTACTGACAATGGAACATCACACTGGAAAATCCTGGGTAACATTCTCGACCATCTAATAGATAGATGGGTCCCATGTTGAATTATATTTTGTATTGCACCTTAAGAAAAGTAGAAGCTACTCGGAAACGCATTGTTACGACCCAACTCTAAGCCTCTTAGCTGTTTAACATTTATTAAACTGTTTCGACATAAATAGGATACTTATAGCCAAAAGATACAGCGCTATCTAACTTGGTTTCCATACATATAGATGCACATAGATCAATTGATGTTTAATGGTACTTTCCTATAATATGTATGATTATGTTTACCCATAGGCCATAACACATAAATAATAGAATGTAAAACAAGCCACGGAAATAGTTTGATTTAAACTGCTCTAAATATGAAAGGCGACACCACGTTTCAGATTAGCAATGTATTCCTTTTACTTTCAGGCAATAGATCTTGGTATAAATCCATTATATTTCATGATTCCGTGTACCGTGGCGACGTCATTGGCCTTCATACTACCAGTTGCAACACCACCAAACGCTATAGCTTTTTCTTCGGGTTATCTTCAGGTTAAAGACATGGTAAGTCAAGCGTAAGAAACGCGCGTTTAGTTATAGGCAGTGGGTAGCGTTGTCAACAAGATAGGTTATGCATAAGTATTTCAGTGTTGCAACTACTTCTCATGAAATTTATAAATCTTGTCCACCGACTGGGGCAATGAAGACGAGCATACTCAATACTGTGTGCTTTGATGGCTATTTGCCAGGTTTTTTTTTCGCTCACATCAGAGTGTACACTGGATCTCTTGTTTACGTCCTGTCCGAAAGACTAGACAATGTTCCTGCTTAGACCATAGATCACTGACAAGGAGAAACCACGCTGGAGAACCCCGAGGAATGTTCTCTTGCAACACCAGGAACGAACCCGAGACTTACTGGTTAGTGAACCAATGTCGCACACACTGAGTCACAGCTTCTACCTTGTTCAGTAACCATCCGGATAAGATATTAGTTAAGAGAACGATATCAGTGGTCAGAATCTATAATCGTTTTTATGTTTCTAATTGACAAATTTATCTAAGGTGTGCTAACCAAATTATATCATTTCTTTCCAGGTTAAAACTGGTATCTTCATGAATATCTTTTCATTGGTGGTTGTAAATATAGCATTAAATCTGTGGGGCGTTCCAATATATAATCTTCACCATTTGCCAGAGGAATTTTTCAGTAATTACAGTGCTACACCTACAGTAGTAAATGTTACTCTGTTAAATTAACTCAGGCATTGTTTTATTCGGCTAGAGGTTGGCTCACAGTTTTTTTTTAAATAGTTTTGTTGATGAAATACTGATGGAGACTGATCAACCGTAAATTACCCTGTTCAGAGAGAGCGAGGGAGAGAGAGGGCGGGGAGCATTTATATTAACGATTTTTATACATTTTTTTTATAAACAATATTTAATCAAAGAAACTGGATTGGACAGAAAAAGACCACAATATAGGTTTATATTCGGATTTGTTTAAAGGAAGTTAATTTGGCACAGCTAAATCATTCAGTATTAATAGTTCCATAATGTTACCAATTCAAATATAAATCATGAATCCAGCTAGATAATATCCGAATTTCTAACGATCTAAGATATATTTGTGTATTGCTAGTCAACCATTTTGAATTTGTATCTTGGTATTCCATATTGATCAATTTGTTCAAACTCGTGCAATTTTTTGTTTTGTGTATAAAAATATGTTCATTGGAGTGCAGGTAATAATGTGGAAGCTAATATGTGCTTCGTTCGTAGACAGAAAATATTCGTGAGAAATATATTATTTCATAACAGGAAATCCCCTACAGAGTCATAAAACGTCATTTAATCTCTCAGATTTAACTCTAGAAACACATTATTATATTGGTATTCACGTAATTTAAAGATATATTGTGGGAGATTACATAAAGAGATGACAGTTTCCACTATAATATTTAAAACTGGTTATGTAAAGGGAATTTGTTGAAAATTCCAGTCAGATTGATTTACTCTGAACCGATAATTTAGCAATTGGATTTTTAGGTTAGACTCGATCCTTATTACTAAAGTCACTACGATCAAAATAATAATCTCGATTATCCATTTCATGATTAGCTCATGAATGAAAGTTAGGGCAATTCGGATTCTAATCCAGTATCGCACGTTAGCAATGACATCGAAGGTTGATTATGGTCTGGATAAGTTAATTAATGTCCGATTAATTGTTTAGAAAGACCTGCAATATGCAGATTTAGCTCTTGCATTATGTATGTTTACTCAAAAAAAATACATCGTTACATTATAATACAATATATCATCATTAATAAAAATCGGTTCTAATGATTCGTCCTGTTATATTTTATTACGACTTCAGGGCTCCTGTCCACATGGCCCACTCCTCCGTAACTCGTAGGGGTGTTACAGGTTAACCAGGACCAAAGAATAATGACAGAAAACATAGCAGTTCATCCCCATCTTTATTAGGCCTAGCGTCAACTCCACGTGCTCACCAAATACACGCCTAGATAATCTCGCCTAACAAGGGAGGTAAATACAATAATAAACTAAGGTCATCAGACCAATATGTTCATACCGCGTTCGTATTTGAAGGAGAACGAACCATTACAATAAATGTAAACCAGAATTAAACTATGCAAGGCGCGTCGACTTGACATCGCTACATCACCCCCGCCTCAAAATTATGAGTTACACTCGAATGACGAAGCTGTAAAACAGTCGTCCGTTTCAAAGCCTGGAAATAGCGTTCATGTTTATCAGGCATATTGCAAATCACAGGTCTAACAATATCTCGTATGATGTGATAAGTATCGATACAAAATAATGTATGAAGTAGAAACAATGAAAGTGATAACATTCACAATAATGTTAGGATTCAAAGGGTTAACATTAACCTATCAGAACTATAAAGGGTTAACACTTTCAAATAATATAACGTACAAAATTAACCATTAACATTTTTACAGTGTATCTTATCTACAGTGGGTGACCATTTTATAACACATTGTGACTTACTATAAACCAGTGGAATAATGGGTTACATTATCAAGGAATCATACAGAGTACACAAGTTATACCATCATCCCTTTACCTTAAAATCTCAAAATATCTCATAATAATACTACATTCATTTTTTCACAAATACCAACTTTTACAGTGTGCTATGTTAAATGTTATTTTCACAACAGACATTGTAAACATTATCAGATTAACAAGTAGAGTTTATTGTGCACTTTATATTTAGACATAATTTCTTAAGCTTTGGTAAATTTATTATCAAATTATCACTTATAATATCATAAATAAAGCCTGTGAATTACTCAACTTGAACAATCATAAATAGCACATACATCAAAACCATTCTTCAAATAGCATAGGCTTCTCACTAAAACACCATTACAACTTATTTTAAATTAACAGTAAAAGACATTATATTAGGAATATGAAACAATTTTCATCTATCGTCTTTTCAAGTTAGGGATTTTATCATGGGTTTCTGTTACAAGCTTTTGTTTTGAAACAGAGAAAAGTCTCAAGAAAAGATTTCGCTAAAAGTCTGGCAATATACTTGGTTACAATTCGCGAGCTAACTCTTGGTGTCCATCACATTTGCGGCGCCATTTCACATGTACCTACAGCTACATCACAGAGTTTTTGTTTGAACTATATAATACGGGCCAGGCCAAGGCCAAGGCCTAAGTATCCTTCTAGTCTGTACAACTAAAACATGTTCATCATGTTTATAGAAAATTACTGTGTTGCCCACTAAATCTGTTGGGGCAACAACTACCAGTACCAATTTAAATTTCTCGTCCTCCATAATCTGATTTTGATCCCGAAACGTTTGTATCAAAACCCATCATCAAGCACATTGAATTTATGGCAATTGGCAAAATGTACGTTGCTAAGGTCACTTGTTGATCACGGATCCTTCGACACCATAATAACTGTTAGGGCAACCCATTGAACCACAGCAGCGCTTCTACCTGGAGTAACAACATCATTGCAGCACATATTCGCACATTTTGGATACTCTGTAAAACGACCCATGCCTGTAATCGATTCAGCCACGAGCGTCTTCATTTGGCGTTCTACCGGTATCCATTTTGTATTCACTCAAATCAGCGGTGGCCTCACAAAAAGTAGCGAAATTGATCAAACCTTCGGCATTTCCACCATTTACATAACCTTCGGCATTTCCACCATAACTTTCGGCATTTCCACCATAACCTTCGGCATTTCAACCATATGTTACGACTTCAGGGCTCCTGTCCACATGGACAATCTCCTTCGTAACTCGTAGGGGTGTTACAGGTTAACCAGGACCAAAGAATAATGACACAAAACATAGCAGTTCTCCCCATCTTTATTAGGCCTAGCGTCAACTCCACGTGCTCACCAAATACAAGCCTAGATAGTCTCGCCTAACAAGGGAGGTAAATACAATAATAAACTAAGGTCACCAGACCAATATGTTCATACCGCGTTCGTATTTGAAGGAGAACGAACCATAACAATAAATGTAAACCAGAATTAAACTATGCAAGGCGTGTCGACTTGACATCGCTACAATTTAAACAGACACATGTTTTACGCAATTCCATCCAGAATGATTTATAGCTTCACATCGAATTGATTTTGTTTCAAATATGCAGCCTCTGTCGGAGTTGCGGTAAAAGATGGGATGGGGGAGCTTACTCTGAACATCGATAAGGTTCGTCCACTCAAGACCATACGAGTGTCAGGATAAAAGAAATAACTTAGGAACGGAAGAACGCGGAACGCGAATAAGCCCGATGGTGGACATAAATATGTTAAAACTGTAGCAACTATCTCGCAAACGATGTTTGGGGAAGGTTGGCTAAGTCCCAGGCGACATTCGCGGAAAGCCATGACCGTAATGGACACAGCTAAGCATTAAATTCTGCAGTGGCCGCAAAGTTATATTTAGTCTTTCTCCCTCTAGTCCCTCATTCCCGTTTTCAACACTTTTGCATGGTGTTTTGAGTTGAAGAATAAGGTTTGAACAGAACAGTAGTGCAATTGGGTGGAGATTCATGATTTGGGGGCGGAAGGATAAGAGGGTGAAGCGGTTGGTTACGTTGAAATATAGGCCGGACAGTTGCAAGTTTAGTTGTTTGCTACTTCCACTTTGTGTATCACAAGATCTCCGTGGAGAGCCTTAAACCAACTTTTGAGCAGACGTTGCCACAGCATGCTTCATCTATGGTAGAACGCATTTAACCCAATGCAAATTGTAGGAAAAGTTATAGCCTATTCAAGAGACTAAATGATGAAATTAATGATGACCTGTGTCCTGTCATGCTTCACACCAAATCTCGCCAATCGACTATTGTTCTATTTACAACATGCTAGTATTACATCTTTAAAGCACCGGTGGCTCTGTGTATAAATAAATTTAGAATAAACACGTTCTATATAATCCACAGGACCAATAATTGTACCAGTAAAGAGGACCCAGTGACGTTGGAAGAACTGTGACGTGTTAAACAAATTTAAACACAATGTATGCCCCTTCCAGGTTTACCAAAATTTTAATAGCCACGAATTATATCTATTGCGGTTACATTTCGATTTTTGTGATTAGCTGACTTGGGAATCTTAGAGAGTTTTCTATTCTCACACTACTAATTACTCAATTAGTGCATTTAAAAACAAATAACCCAAAGATACATGCACTGAAAATTATTTATTGAGTACTTATTTCCAATAATAATAGGGCAATGTAGGTACGCATGGAAAGTAGACTCAATCTTACTAGAATATATTGGATTTCATGAAACACATTCATGGGGTACCCACCCGGCAAAACACATTCATGGGGTACGCACGCGAGTGACGTAAGGAACGTAAGGAGCACGTCTTTCGCGTTGATCTACAGACTAACGGCTGTGAGAAATACAAGTTAATTAGACTATGCGATTAAACGGCGGAAGAAGGAATTAGCAGAGGATAATTCAGGAATTTGCTCAAACTTCAATAATTTATGTATATGGACAGCGACCAACAACAAACACAAAGGGGGCATTCCATGTCATGTATACACAAAATTTGGGCGATTTTGACATGACCATCACAGATTTTGATGATTTTTGGTGTGCAAGTTAACCATGGCGAAAGAACGTGATGTGCAAAATTTTAGCGCTGGGAGCCACATTGTTTTGGGCCTTTTCAACCGACCTCCAAACTTTGAAAATCTATAACTTCGCCCCTACTTACATGAAATATGTATCAAATTGTTGAGAAAACAGAGCACGATTTGACAGATGGTGTTGACCTTAACCTTTGCAACCACGCCCCTGAAAAGGGGCAGATTAGATTTGGCCAATTTTTCGAATGAACATTGCCCTACCTATAAATTACGAACATACAAAAAATCAAAGTGGGATCTCCATGGGAACAGATTTGATGGACATGAAGTCCATCTTGGTCGCTAAAACAGGCGTCGATTTTAATAGAATTCACTGTAGGTTGTTTTGTGAAAGCTGACTTATGAACACTAATTTCACTATGATAACTTGCACTCTCTGATTTTATACATCCACATGCAAATGTAACATATATTGCCGTTGTCCCCGTCCGTCCGTCCGTCGGTCCGTCGTCCACAATTTATTGTGGGCTCTCTAGCGGCTAAAATTAATATCCGATTGACTTTACATTTATACACAGGGTTTAGGGTCATGAGACAAAGAATCCTATTGATTTTCAGCGATATCCGATAATTATTGTAAGAGTTATGGTCCTTGATCACTTTGAAAAATCTTGTGGACGCTTTAGAGGCCAAAGTTAATATCTGATTGACTTAAAATTTATACACAGTGTTTAAGTTCATTGGACGAAGAAGCCAGTTGATTTTCAGCAATATTCGATAATTACTGTCAGAGTTATGGGCCTTGATTACTGAAAAGTCTTGTGGATGCTCTAGAGGCTAAACCTAATATCCGATTGACTTTGAATTTATACACAGTGTTTAGGTCATGATACGAAGAAGCCTATTGATTTTCAGCGATATCCGATAATTATTGCAAGAATTATGGCCCTTGATCACTTTGAAATATTTTGTGGATGCTCTACAGGCTAAAGGTTATATGCAATTGACTTTATATCTATACACTTTTTTTAAGGTCACAATTACTGTCAGAGTTATGGTCCTTGATCACTTTGAAATATCTTGTGGACGAATTCTAACCATTACTTAATGGGTTATTACTCGTGTTGTAAACTTTCTCCTTACTGACAAAAGTAAAAATATGCGACAACCCTTGTTTTCTGCCCGGACGACTTAGCTGTTGTGGGCGTATCTTGTCACTGTATGATCCATTAATAGTGTACCGACCTCAAATTTTTACCGCACCTCGAGGACAGAACCACATTTTCCCCACACGAATTTCGAAGTAAAGAGAATGCAACGTTACGAGCTTAAAGCACTATAATAAACAACACTGTGGCTGATGTCACTACTATAGGTACTATGTTATTTGGACACTGAGTGTCGCTCATCGTTTTGCATATCTCTTTCCACGGCAGAAATCAGGCTTGCCGAGTCGCTGTTACAACGTCATGCCGTGGTGATAAGGTCGTGTGCACTTGAATAACCGTGTAGCACCTTACTTGACCGGCTCCTAAAATCTGTTCCCATGTAGATCCCATTTTGATTTTTGTGTGTTCGTTAATCATAGGTTGGGCAATGTTCACACGAAAAATTGGCCAAAAATCGAATCTGCCCCTTTACGGGGGTGTGGTTTAAAAGGTCAAGGTCAACACCATCTGTCTGGATTTTGTTCTGCCGAGTTCGTGCGTCTGGTCATGAGAAAGATCTCTGTTTTCTGAACAATTTGATACCAATTTCATGTAATGTAAGTAGGATTACTAGGGACGAAGTTATGGATTTTCAAAGTTTGGAGGTCAGCCGAAAAATAGGGCCCCAGCGCTAAAATTTTGCACATCACGTTTTTTCATCATGGTTAACTTGCACACCAAAAATCATTAAAATAGGTTGCCAGGCAACGAAACATACGCCCACGGCAGCTAAATCGTCCGGGCCGTCAACAAGAGTTGTCGCATATTAATTAATTATCAGAAAATCATTAGAATTTGTTTGGTTTTTATAAAGTTCTGCCCCATGCTAACGTTTAGTATACGAAACATTTGATATTATGGATTTAGCTGTTCAATTATCGATTTTCAAGAAATTCAAACTCAATCATCATTAATGTGTAACAGGGATATAGTCAAACGGTTTTTTAATATGGAATAAAATTGTGACCTCCATGATATTCCGTACAATCAGGGGCCATAATTCGGGAAGTTATGATCCAATGTGCCCGAATATCGAAAGGAACCGCGATCTTTGGGTTATAAACTTACATTTCAAATTTCGTCAAAATCAGATTAAAATTGTGAGCTCTACAGGGTCCACAACCTTCATATACCATACCATTTTGTTCAGCAATTTTAATCCAGTGTTCATGAAATTCGAACCGAACATTCATTACAGTGTAACAGTGATATAATCAAACGTTTTTTTAAATCAGGTAATAATTGTGACCTCGAGACGAACCACAAGATAATAAAGGCGATTTTTCGTGCAATCAGAGGCCATAATTCAGGAAGTTACAATCCGATATGCGCAAATATCGAAAGGAACCAAGATCCTTAGGTTATAAACATGTATTTCAAGTTTCATCAAAATCGAATTAAAATTCTGACCTCTATAGGGTCCACGACCTTGATATACCATATTTTTTTATATTATTCGTGTAAAAACGGCAGCCATTTTGTCCGTAAATTTTGGTCCGATTTTCACGAAATCCTAACTCAACCTTCATTACCCTGTAACAGTGATATAATCAAACAGTTTTATTTTTAAATCAGGTAATAATTGTGACCTCGAGAGGGACCACAAGCTAATAAAGACGATTTTTCCTCGAGACGAACCACAAGATAAGACAGGCGATTTTTCGTACAATCAGGGGCCATAATTCAGGAATTTACAATCCGATATGCGCAAATATGGAATGGAACCAAGATCGTTAGGTTATAAACATGTATTTCAAGTTTCATCAAAATCGAATTAAAATTGTGACCTCTATAGGGGCCACAACTTTGATAAAACATATTTTCACATTCGCGTACAAACAGCGGCCATTTTGTCCGTCAATTTTGGTCCGATTTTCACGAAATCCTAACTCAACCTTCATTACTCTGTAACAGTGATATAATCAAACGCTTTTTTTTCAATCAGGTAATAATTGTGACCTCGAGAGGGACCACAAGCTAATAAAGACGATTTTTCGTACAAGCAGGGGCCATAATTCAGGAATTTACAATCCGATATGCGCATGGAACCAAGATCGTTAGGTTATAAACATGTTACACAGGCGCGGATACAGAGGGGGGGGGGGGGCGCACCCGGCGCACGCCCCCTCTATTTTTTTGCAGTGGCGAACAACTTTTAGCTCCATATATTCTCGCGGGAAAGGAGAATAAAAACAGTTTAGGTTGGAAATCGTAATTTACAGTACTAGTATGAAATTAGTCCTTGTGGGCATTTTTGTCCACTCAAAAATCATGGGTCGGGCTTCGCACTCCCAACTTGGTGCAGCACCCACCCCCCCCCCTTTCTGAAAATTCTGGATCCGCCCCTGATGCATTTCAAGTTTCATCAAAATCGAATTAAAATTGTGACCTCTATAGGGTCCACAACTTTGATAAAACATATTTTCACACTATTCGCGTACAAACAGCGACCATTTTGTCCGTCAATTTTGGTCCGATTTTCACGAAATTCAAACTCAACCTACATTACCATGTAACAGTTTTTTTTTAAATCGGATAACAATTTTGACCTCCAGGGGGACTACAAGCTAAAAAGGACGATTTTTCGGACAATCAGGGGCCATAATTCAGGAAGTTACGATCCGATGGGCGCAACTATCGAAAGAACCAAGATCTTTGGGTTATAAGCATGCATTTCAAGTTTCATTAAAATCGGTTCATAATTGTGACCTCTACATTGTTCACAAGCTAAAAATGTGATTTTTCGTACAATCAGGGGTCATAACCCATGAAGTTACAGTCCGATACATGCCAATATCGAAAGGCACCGAGATCATGGGGCGATAAAGCTATATTTCAAGTTTCATTGAAATCAGATAAAAATTGTGACCTGTAGACTGTTCACAAACAATTGTGGACGTACGGACGGACAAACAGGGGCGACGACAATATACGTTCACATGAAAATGTGGGCGTATAAAAATCTGTGATCGTCATTTCAGAAACTTGTGCGCACTTGACGTAGAATCCCCCAATGTCTAAAATGTATTCTCGCTCAACCATGTCACGTGATAAACAAGGATGATAAAATAGATTCTCGCGGCATTGAAATGTGAGGTGGATTTAACGTCCACTATTGGTAGATATATTAGTTTGGATATATGTTGAATCCAAATGGATCATACATTTTAATTAAAGTAATTAAGTTTGAAATATTTTTAAACCACAATATCTGGGATTATATACATATTTTCGAGTGATTACAACATTACTGTTTAGACACAACCCATTGCCCTTAAGACAAAGCGAGAGGGAGAAAATGACAAGGCAGTAAATACCTAAATGTTAAATATTCAGTTAGATGCGAAGATAACATTCTATTTATTACATATATTTAGAATATTATACACCAATCCTACAGATGGCTATCTTTTCCGCTTACGGCACTGTGAAGACATTGTTACGGTAGCTTTTTAAAGATATTTATATAAAATGAATCGGATTTCGATGTTTCGGGCCGCCATATTTACGGTAAATATATTTTAGATAACTTAATTAAGTAAATACATGTTTAATATGTAATTTAATTATCAGTCTAATCCTGGTGAATAACATATTTTAACTCACTTTTTGATGTAAAAAAATCCTTTAAATTTTTTTTATTAATTTTGATAGCACGGCATTAATAACCAACGTGTGGCCATTAATTATTGATCAGGAAAATAAGATTTCAAATTATGTTATCTTTTTATAAAATAACGAATATTAAACAAAGTCTATATTTTTTTTTAAGGGATTTTGATATTTCTTCATCTGGTCGGAATAATTGAAACATCAAAACTAATGAAGCTGATAATAAAATCCTCGATTTCTTTAATTATAATTTCGATAAATTTTGTACTTGCTCCGACTCCAGCTGCAGATATTCTGAAACGTAAGTTAAACATTTTATTTTAACCCATTACATTTTATATGGTATAATTGATCATGTTCCAAGTATTATTTATGCGCAATTTGTACTAGTATTAAAATTTCTTATCTTTGATAATTCCTTTAGAATATTTTTTGTGTTGAATGTAATATTGTATTTTATTTGATTTATAAAATAATTTTGTCACATATATAAGGATGGGGTACATACGGCAAATTTTGTTTTTTTCGATATTTATCCCGCAGCAATCTATAGAAATATTCAGATCCGGGCCATTTTGATGTAGTTTTCTTGTGGATAAAATCTATCATAGCTTTGACCCTAAGAATGTTTTTTTTTTGGGGGGGGGGGGCACTGCAAGTTAAGATGTCTTTTCAAACGTATCCAAGCGCTAGGACGAAAAATACACGTTCTTCGATTAATGTCATGTGATCAATATTTATGTGATTACGTGGAAAACCCACGAGCTTGGACAGGCGACCCTACTCCTTGCTACGTGCAACCGTGGCTTCGAAACCACGCCAGTTGGTACAGCGCGCACACACTAACCATTCGGCCACTCAACCCCCAACCGGAAATAAGCGTACTTGATAACCAGATTTTACAACCAATACACACGAAGCGTTAAAACATATTTTATATATTTATGCAAATATTTTGATCTGATATAACGTGTGATGAATATCAATACTCGTTATAGACCTTATAATTCATGAAAATTAGATATACACAACATGTAATATACCAAACTTAACAAAATATCATTCTTTATATTATGGTTAATAAATTGAAATGGATACTAGAACATGATATTTTTTAGGAATGATTATATATGCATACGATTACTTATCGTTGCATTTGCAAACAGAAATAATTCGTAAATTCCTGGTCATTCCGCAGTTTATCCCGTAAAATAGCAGAATTAAAGTCCATTATAGAATGAAATAAAACATTTTATCCGTAAATTTCACGGAAATTCCTGGTTATTCGATATTTATTCCGTAATATAACAGAAAACTCCATTGAAATACATAAAAGACGTAATTTGAAGGAACAATTCACACTTTTAACACAATTTCTATAAAATTAGCCATCGATTAACAGAAAAAAGTGTTAAACTACGTAATTCGGCCACATAAAAACGGCGTGGGGGCAGAACAGATCGATGGAACTCCAATTTATCATACGTTTGTAAATACTGAAAGTAATTGAACCATTTTTTGAACTTGTATTCATATAAGAGAATCAACTATTGTAGTTTACAACGGATTTCTATATCACTCTCTTACACTGAGGGTCGGCAGCGAATGGTTAGCGTGTGTATGCTATATCATAAGGTCTGTCATTGAATCAACTGGTGCGGTTTCGATTGCCCGGTAGTTCGTGGCAAGGAGTAGGGTCACCTATCCAAAGTCGTGGGTTTTCTCCGAGTCCTGCGGTTTCCTCCCACAGCTAAAACACCTACGTGCAAACGAGTTATTGAAATAGTTTGTGTCGAGTGAACGTTACCCCCCACCCCACCTCTCTCTCTTTGAGTTGGTGTGGATGTGTTTATTACATAATAATAAAAAAACCCAATATATTAGTTATTCCATGTCACATTCATGATTACATAATTTAGGAGAGATAAACAATCCTTCATTTGAGCAAAGAAATATGTCGTTATCAGACAATAACCTAATTTCTGAAATTGGCTACTTACAATCTATATTCTTTATCGAAATCACGGCCCCGAATTACGGTCATCGAACTTTTTTTTTCTGATTGAATATATGCCAGGTTGTTTTCCGCTCATGTCGTCATAATGTTCCGGTTCGATGAATTTCGAGAAACCTTTTTGGAGAAATGATTTTAGAGAAATGTTTTGCAAGATTTGTATATTTGGAGATATGTATTTGGACATTTATTGTTCGAAATTTGTTTTTCGTTGTAAGTCTACGATGAAATGTAAATTATAGGCTATTTTTTGATTTTCTAAAATAAATATTATCGTTATATTAAACTACAATTAAATTAAGCAAATATGCTATTTACAAATCTGATATTCCAAATGTAGGATTGGTGCATAAAATCATATTGATTTTAAGATACAAATGTTAAATTTCGATAACAAATGAAGACAAAAGAATTAAGGGCTATGAATTAAGAATTAATAACACTGAATACAGAGCTGTTTGGTTTTCCATAGTTTAGTGTCCATTCTATCCGAAGCCATATAAGGACAATTTTGATATGTAGCTAACCTCAGACATGTAGTAAGGTAATCTTATTGGTCTAACATTACCACCATACAACACATTGCAGCGTGGCCCACTTCGTTAGTAAAACCCATATCTTAATGGTTTACTGGATAACAATAAGTTGGTAACATAATAATAGAAATAATTTCTTTTTTAGGATGCCTGAAACCAACCGCCATTTCTTTCTGTATCGATGGGTCAATAACAGGCAATAATGAAGATTTTCAAATTATTACTGATTTTGTGGCAGATTTGACTTTTTATTGGAAAACGATACAGCCTATGCTTATGTTGTCAGCTATACCGTATAGTCTTAGTGTAGAAGACTACGTTCAACCGACTACTGATGTAGATGCGTTCCAAGATCAAGTCAGGAGTTTGGCGGATCCAGGATCCGATGCCAACAGCAACACAGCACTATGCATATATCGAGCAAGATCATTTCTTGCTGGATTACCGTTAACAGTACCAAGACTTCTTTTTGTGATCAGTCGTGGCAAATCAATAAACAGTTTTCAAACATTATACGAATCGCTTTTAACAAGATCCGCTGGGATTGCCGTATTTTCGCTTGGTGTTGGATCCAGTTCGATGAATATTGAAATCAAACATATGGCAACCAACCTTCAATTTACCAGAACTGTCTCTGATCTAGACCGACTCAATTTTCAGTTGGTGAATCTATTATTACGGCGACTATGTGATGGTAAGCCGTTTTCTGGTTCTTTATAGTATTTAAAGAAATTGTTATACCTTTCATTGTGGGTAACAGTAACACAAATTATGATGCATTTATTGAAAAACTGAAGACACAATAAGCCACATCGTTGAAATATATTTCAAACGTAAATATAGGTACAATTGTATTGCACCGAATGTTGCAATTGTTTAATTAGGTCCATCTGAGAATGGCCCAAAGTTTATAAAAAAAAACAATGTTATACGCTGACACACTGCGTTATACACTAATTTCAGTGATCCCTGGAATAGCCGTGGGCCAACGTCCTACTGTGTAGTAACACCAGCACACACGCCTATTGTATGTGTACTACAAAACGACGGGAACATCAAAATTTGCACATTGTCAGCAAAGCTTTCTCGGTAGATGTGGCTTATATTGTCCAATCATTGGATATTCAGAATCGAGTTTGTCGAGAAAATGAATCTATAAAATAAGGATGTGTTTCAATATTTGAAATTTCATTTAAATAAGTTTCAGTAACTGAAATAAAGCCGCCACCCGAAGAACCCAAATGGTGTACTGATATCACTGTTAGTGGAACCATGTTGCCTATTATTGGTGACTGTAGCAGATTTGTTGAATGTACCCTTGTGAACGGTGTCATGACTCCAGATGTGAAAAGTTGTCCAGGGAGTGAATTGTGGGACACAATCAGTAGCAGTTGTAAACAAGCAAATCAGGTTATGTGTTATCAAGGTAAATTGAAAAGCTAACTTCATTTTAAGTATATCAGGTTGCCCAGAAAAAAACACGTAAACTATTAAAAGTTTAATGATTAAAACACACATTGTATAGCATTAACCTGGTACAATTTGGAAGTTTGATAATTGCAACTGAGACGTACAGTTAACATAGTACGAGTTTTAAAATAGGAAAATCAGATTATGTTTTGCCGGAATGAAAAGTTGCATGACAGTCACATCAGTCACATAAGCAAAAATGATCAATTTGTCCCCCGCCCTTCTCGGAATGGCCGTTTTTACCCAGAAAAACCTTTAACCATTTTTTATTAGCGAGTGCTGTGTGTTCTAATGTTTTGTTTCTTTGGGTTTTGTAGAGTTGTGCTCAGAAGTAACAACCGATGGAACTTTATTGGTATTGCTTGGAGATTGCTCGATGTATGTAGAATGCAAATTAATGAATGGAATTATAACGCCTACGGTACAAAGCTGCGGGCCAGGTCAGCTCTTTGACCCAACCACCAAAATGTGCCGTCCTGCAAACCTTGTTACGTGTTTAAATGGTAAACATTATTTGCTTCTAAATGCATATCTCACTATTCATGGGCTATACAAATACCTTTACCAATGGGCATGCTGTTCAAAGCCTAAGCTTAGTGAATTTACAATGGCATCATAACCACGATTGGCCAGCCAAGCAAGTTTCTTAGGAAACATTTAAGTGGAAAGGGACGATTTCTTTTTAATTGGGTTGATCATAGTTTGCATTATTTTGTACAATATGGTCCGTATGTGTTATTTTTTTCAAATATTAAATTGTGAAATGTTTCCCTGCCTCATTGATCACACAAATGGATCCGGTAACATATATCGATATGCATATTTTATAACAGAGTGGTGCACGGATATAACTGTTAGCGGGACTATGCTACCCGTGATTGGTGACTGCAGTATGTTTGCCGAATGCAATCTTGTTAATGGCGTCATAACACCGGAAACGAAGAGCTGTGCCACAGGGGAACTATGGGACCTAACATCTGGATTCTGTATAACAAGTGACCAGGTAACCTGTTCAAACGGTAAGTCACATGTTTTTGCAAAAGGCAATCAAAATGATTTTAGCTAAATGGTTTATCTTGTGTTACACTTACAAATGTCTATAATACATTCCAGAAAAAAATATCGTTTAATAACAAAAAAGTCATGCCATTTTAGAGGATGATAATAGGTACCCCTACTCCTCTAAATTAATGAACACTTACAATTATTGAATGCGATATTAGATAGGGTATTATTATATTGTAAATAATTATTATTTTTATAAAATAATTTATATAGCGCACGCTTTCATACAAATGTGTTTGGGTGGTATTTGAAGGTTATAGAAAAATACATGACCAGGTTTCAATCACATTAAAAATAACTAGATCCAATATGCTTACATTGCATGCTTACATTGTATCCTTACATTGTACGTAACACGTTATGAGGTAACAATGCATGTATACTATTTAATCGATAAACACCAGGTGATACAGTTCACACCGTCAATCATCAGTGCCCGATAAAAGTTTAAAAAGACAGCTTTTGATCTTAGATTTCATATGCATGTGCCAACATGCCCAGTTTCCTTTTTACTACATGTATGTGGTGGTGAAATAATGAAATCTGGCCATACTTTTGGAAATCTGGTTCAAATATTTAGGCCTAATAGAAAGATCATTATTAATAGAATTTCAACATTATTAAGGATTACTATTTTTTACATATTATAATTTTTGATTTGTCACACATATAATTGCGCTTTCAATTCTCTTGTGTATAATATCGTGAATATCTGCCCGTTCATTAATTCGTCATATCCATTGTTTGTGTGTTTATTTACAGAATGGTGTTCTGGTATCACAGTAGACGGAACCATATTACCAGTGCAAGGGGAGTGTGGCATGTTTCTTGAATGTATATTAATTCAAGGTACAATGACAGCAGTTATGAATAACTGTGGCCCTGGCGAATTGTTTGATACGAACACTTCAAGCTGTTCGCCGGGAGACAGCGTAAATTGTTTAACAAGTAAGTTTTTTTGTTATCTATTGCACCAAAGATGGATGTTTTAAAATAAACACAATCACTTTATATACAACAGGAATATGTAATGCAAAACATAATTGTTGTCGAGTTGAAATAAGCATTGTTTCAACGATTAGTATGTTTTGTCAAGCTGATTTGCATTCTTAAGCTTTAAATCTTTATATAAAATAAGTTAATGGATAAATTTGATTTTTATGAATGTTTTGTCATGTTTATTTTCTTTGGCCATTAGTTTTAAGTACTTACAATGTAATTTCAATACTATACGGCATCGTGGGAACATACATTTAACTATTTGTATCCATCAACACAACACTAAACTTATAAAATCCTTTAAAAAGTTTTATGGCCGTCATATTGACTTGATTGGTAAATATAACAAGTCGCTCTCAGCTATTATTCTTGATATATTTAATTGACGCGTATCCTATTTACCATCTCTCTAATTATGCCTACTACATCGTTAACAATGTTCATCACGTGCATTTTGCATACCGATAGTCCATTGGCCAATCACGCTATTTTGACTAGTAGTTTGGATGCAGCTATGGCGGGTGTGGCGCGCCAGGCAGGGTAAGCTTACTCTTCCGGACACCTGTTACCACTGTTTGTTGTGTATTTCGTACACGACGAACAGTCCGTTTGCTGATTACACTACTTTGCCTAACTATTTTGCCTATAACGTTTTTTAGGACTTCGAATTTTGCCTAATGGTTTGGATTGTTCGTACTTGGTTTTATTTTATTGACCCATTTTTGTTTTGTTTACTTTATAACAGTTGCTCAAGTTTTACCCGCAACATCTCAAGTAACGTCACTCGTAACATCTCCAGCATCATCGCCAGTTACATCTCCAGACAATTCACCCCTTACTTCTCCAGTAACTTCCCGAGAAACATCTCCTGTAACCTCACCCGCCACATCACCCGTTACATCGCAAACAACCTCCCCGGTAACCTCACCAACGACCTCCCCCGTTACATCCCAAGTAACGTCTCCAACAACCTCCTCCATCACATCACGCGTAACATCCCCAACAACCTCCCCAATAACATCTCCAGTAACTTCGCCAACAACCTCATCCGTTACATCATCAGTACCATCCCCAACAACCTCCCCGATAATATCACCGGTAACATCTCCAAAAACCTCCTCCATCACATCAACCGTAACATCCCCTACAACATCCCCGGTAACTTCTGCAACAATCTCCGCCGTTACATCACCCATGACATCTCCACCAACCTCCCCCGTTACATCACCCATGACATCCCCAATAATTTCCCCGATAACATCTCTAGTGACTTCGCCATCAACCTCATCCATTACATCACCAGTAACATCTCCAACAACCTCACCCGTTACATCACCGGTAACATCACCAGTAACCTCCCCCGCCACATCACCCGTAACATCCCGAACAACTTCCCCGATAACATCCCCGGTAACGTCACCAAAGACCTCCCCCACTATATCATCCGTAACATCCCCACCAACCTCCCCTGGCACATCACCAGTAACATCCCGAACAACCTCACCCGTAACATCTCCAACAACCTCCCCCGTTACATCACCCGTAACTTCTCCAACAACGTCCCCTGTTACATCACCAGTAACATCTCCAACAACGTCCCCCGCTACTTCACCTATAACATCTCCAACAACTTCTCCAACAACCTCCCCCGTTACATCTCCAGTAACGTCTCCGACAATCTCCCCCACAACACCACCTGTAACTTCTCCAACAACCTCCCCCGTTACATCTCCAGTAACGTCTCCGACAATCTCCCCCACAACATCACCCGTAACATCCCCAACAACCTCCCCGATGACATCTCCAGTAACTTCGCTAACAACCTCATCCGTTACATCACCAGTAACCTCTCAAACAACCTCCCCCGTCACATCACCAATAACATCTCCAACAACCTCCCCGATAACATCTAAGGTAACTTCTCCAACGACCTCACCCACTACATCACCAGTAACGTCTCCAACAACCTCACCTGTTACATCACCCGTAACATCCCAAGCAACCTCTCCCGTCACATCACCCATAACATCCCCGGTAACCTCTCCAACGACCTCCCCCATTACATCACCCATTTCATCCCCAACAACCTCCTCGATAACATCTCCAGTAACTTCGCCAATAACCTCATCCGTTACATCACCAGTAACATCCCCAACAAGCTCCCCCGTCACATCACCTGTAACATCTCCAACAACCTCACCCGTTAGATCACCGATAACATCAACCGTAACCTCCCCCGTCACATCACTCGTAACATCCCCAACAACTTCCCCGATAACATCCCCGGAAATTTCACCAACGACCTCTCCCACTATATCACCCGTAACATCGCCTACAACCTCCCTCAGTACATCCCAAGTAACTTCTCCAACAACGTCCCCCGTTACATCACCTGTAACATCTCCAACGACCTCCCCCACTACATCACCAGTAACGTCTCCAACAACCTCACCTGTTACATCAACCGTAACATCCCAAGCAACCTCCCCCGTCACATCACCCGTAACATCCCCAACAACCTCCCCGATAACATCCCCGGTAACCTCTCCAAGGACCTCCCCGATAACATCTCCAGTAACTTCTCCAACAAGCTCACCCGTTACATCACCAGTAACATCTCCAACAACCTCCCACGTCACATCACCAGTAACATCCCGAACAACCTCGCCGATATCATCTCCGGTAACTTCGCCAACAACCTCACCCGTTACATCACCAGTAACATCTCCGACAACCTCCCCATTTACATCGATAGTAACTTCTCCAACAACCTCCATCGTTACCCCATCCATCCCAGGTAAGAAACGGAAATGTAATAATGATGGTAATTAAAGATAAATATGTCATTTAACTTTTTAATATTACGTTGAATTAGATTAGATTAGATAGATTAGGTAGAGCTTTATTTATATCAAACATGTGTATCTATTACCAAAGTAGTACGATCATGCGACCTGTTCGTGGCACAACATGATACCATAGTACTTCAGCCCATACATCATAACTCGGACAGTTACCAGTATTGGATATGGATCCTGATCAGAATGTCATAGATTTATCATTACAAACCCAAATTATGTTTACTGCATCCCCTGAATAAAATATCAAGCACAAGTGACCCTCAGTAGTCAAATTGAAAAAACTCAATGGAACGATTCGGGAAAACAATTAATAACAAAAAGTTGAAACAATATGAGCGATCTGAGTATAAATTTTAGGTTAAACAATTACCATGTGGGCAGTGTACTTCATCGGCCGGCTTGCAACTATTAGATACTGAATCCCAGAATTCTCCAGGTGAACAGTTCTGTATGATAGCTGTCATAATTCCACCAATGAGTGTACATTGAACAAACATCGTAGTACAATCTCCAATGACTGATACAAGTGTTCCTTCAACGGTTGTATCTGTACACTAGTCTGTCTACATTAGTTATATAAAAAAAAAACGTTTTTGAAAAACATATACTAAATTCAAAAATGAGTTTTAGAAAATATCTTTCAATAACGTGACAACAGCAACAACAACAACAACAACAACAAAAACATCTACATCTACATCTACATATCAACAACACCAGCAACAGCAAAAGCAACAACAACAACTTATGTAGTTAATTTCCAAACGTCAATTTATTTAGAATTTCTGTTCGTTTATTTATTCTGACATTTTACACTGCATCGTGATTTTACCTATTTCCTGTAACAACTGTATTATGTCAGTGACATTTCTATGTATAATATATCAACAATCCCTTAAAATACCACCAAACCAAGCCCTGTATACTTGATCTGAACACCATCTTCAAAGCAAAATATATCAGATGTCTTTCCATATTGAATTTGAGAAAACCATGTCATATTTGCTAGAGCAGTCGCGGTGCTTCCCATGCGTGATTTTCGTGGAACCGTTGGTCAGTAATTTAAAAAATATTTGAGTCGTTACCTATATTTAAGAATATTAAGAACCACAACTTATAAAAATGAATAAATGTTTTGCATAGCATTATTGGTTTCAAAAATAAAAAAAAATATTACCTAATGGGGTATTGTTTCGGCTTCTGATTTAATGTTGGATAGTATAAATTTTGATCTTGCGGAACCCATAATTGCTTTTAACGTAACTCTAATAGTAAGTGCGGGATTCCGGGAACACATTTAGTGAACTATTGGTCTTGAGAATCTACCTACCTACATCTGCCACGTTTAAAGTTAAATTATTTAAATCAAAACCATATTATTACATTCGAACATGTTGGATGAATGGAAGTTAGAATATTCATAGTTTTAGTGTTTGAAAGGGCTATACCCCCTCAATCCACATAAACAACTATATACTTTTCATGACATTCTGCAAATATTTTAGGCTCTATTGCTTTGGTTTCTCAACATTTTTGTTTATGATAATACGACTAAACATAGATTACAACGTAAAATACTTTACTATAGAATTTGCGCATTAACGTGAACTCCGAATTTCGAAAGAGCCCCTGCCCCATTTTGACCAGTGCACAACGCCACGCATGGCATTTTGCTGAATAATAGTTACTTCACAAAACCAGAGATTTAAAGAAATTTAAAAACCGTTGCTTGTGCAGAAAATGATAAGACAACAAAAATGATTATTCAGGCGGGCTTGTTTTACTACGAACGTACGAACATTGACAAGGGAAAAATAAAATATCAATTGCTATGTGAGAATTTAAACAGCTTGATTAATACAATTTAGCAAGGTTCCGAAATGTTATTTCGAGATATCGATGGACATTTTGCACTATATTAATGAAAGCGCCATATTCTGTCCGATTATATAACACCCATAATTTGTTTAAATGTTTTTATTTGCGTAAGTTTGATCAGTATGCTTCAGGGCAAGGTGTCTTGTTTTATCTATATCTATATTCAAAGCATCTTTTCCTCAATCTGTGGGCTTGTCTCTAAATATTTGCATTAATATCATAATCATTATTTTTCCGTTTGGGGCCGGTAGCAGAATATTGGTTAGTAAATGTTCGTTTAACAGTACTTTACAACGGATTTGCTCATTATCTATAATTTATTGGATAAAAGAGAGCAAATTGTGTTTACTTTTTTTTTGATGTGTTGATATCACATGATTGAAACATATTTTCTAATAACTATTTCCGAATTTTATATATGGTTTTGGTTTTATATATATATGTATATATATATATATATATGTATATAAAGATGTTTTTTCAAAAGAAGTTTTTTATATAACTAATGTAGACAGACTAGTGTACAGATACAACTGTTGCAGGAACACTTGTATCAGTTATTGGAGATTGTACTACGATGTTTGTTCAATGTACACTCATTGGTGGAATTATGACAGCTATCATACAGAACTGTTCACCTGGAGAATTCTGGGAATCAGTATCTAATAGTTGCAAGCCGGTCGATGAAGTAGACTGTCCACATGGTAATTGTTTAACATTTGTATTTATATCATTTCAACTTCTCGTTCGTAACTGTTATCCACTATAAGTCCATTGGACTTTTTACATTGACAACTGGGCGTAAATTGGGATTGATTGTTTATTCGGGGAATGTTGTTAACAGAACTTGTGTTCATGCTGAAAAATTTACAACATTGCGTTTAAGATCCATGTAAACCTGCTGTTGACGGTATAACCTATCCAATAGATGGTAACTGCAAGAGTTATTATAGCTGTATAGGAGGAAGAGCTACAGTAGCATGCTGTGCCACGAACAGGATGTATGATGGTATCAGTTGTGTTATAGATACAATGGGAACGTGTTCCGATCCCTGTGTTGATAAGGGTAGGTTCTACAACTTAAACTTTTACCTCATTTACATCATTCTGAAGCTAAAACTTGTTTTCTGTGATGACATGTATAATATGGAAACTATGTATTATGCCCAGACAGTATTCTTCTCGAATATCGGTGTTCAGACAACTTCTTTTTTTTTGTCTTACCTAAACGACTTCACGGGAATGTAAGCCAGTTCCACAAAGTTATAGGGCTTGAAGCATCTACTTATGTTCACCCAAGTTCCATTTTAGAATAGAGAACACTTTGACCACGCCTTGTACTGTAATCGGAGCATCATGCAATATAATCTTCGAGATATCTGTCGTTTAGAATTAAATCAACAAGCTTCCAGCTTATAATGTAATGCCTCACAGCAGCCAGATCGGGGAACTCAATCCTATGAACTGATATTACCCCACAGCTATAAATGTATACCTATGTATAGATTAGTCATTAAAGTTTTTAACCGCACCTTATGTTGCTTGGAGCAATGAATTTTATTTTAAAGTGTTAACCTAAGTTTCCTATGCTTTTTCTATAAACAATATTTTATTTGTAAATGAATAGAATAAGACAACAGACATCAACTATTTGACTCATAAACTATAGATAATTAAAATTATGTGATAGGGAAATTTACACTTAACTTTGAAAAAATAACCTGGCTATGCAAGGATGGTCAATTAAATTTTGATGTGCTGAAGTAGCTAGTTATTATCTCATGCACGACTAAATTCTTCCATTGACAACAATTGTAATTTCTTAAACGGTATCCAAGGCACTAAAGTTAGACTCATAAGTATCTGATTAATACAAAATGACCATACACATATGGCTATAGATTTACCCAGTACTGTAGACTACAGTATGTCCAACATGGCATTTTTGATTTAATAATGAATGTCGATTGGTTGATCGGTTTCACTACTTCAACATGAAACGAGTTTCTGCCCCGTCTTTTTGTTTTTTATTGAAACATCTATTTACATATGTAAATTTTGATATTTTTCGTTTCTAGTTATAGACCCGATACCAGTTCCAATTGCGATACCAGGTAAGATCGGGAAACAAATTAAAGCTACAATATGGTTTGGCTATTAAACCAGTTACCCTCTGCTTGTGCTACGAGTTGTCTATTGAGATTCATGAAATCAAATTTATTAGATTTAAATATTTCGAAATTTATTAATAGTCTAACTCAAATATTCGCATTTGAATTAAAACTAACATTCAACATCATTCAGTACACTGGGAACTATTTACTTTCAGAATAGATCTCTGCCAAGGACGGCCGCCATAATCTAATTTTATAATGTGCTTATAATCAGTTTCACATTTTTCCTGCACCAAAAGATTCGAGGGTGAATTAAAAGTAGGTTAGATAGGCCTAAATACGTCGCAAAATTATCAAAGTATTCATGTAGTTAGTGTTTCGATTAAATAGCCCATTTAGGAATTAAAATTAGCTTCTTGTCTCTTCGCAAGGGGAGGTAATTGTAAATAAACAGTGAATCCAGTACCGGATCGGGGGGGGGGGAGGAGTGGGAAAAATGTCCCGAGCCATCCACATTTAGATTTAGCCTCCCCCCCCCCAATTCTGGGTCACGTAAAATAATTTCACTAAAATAAAGTAAATGAAAATATAATAAGAGAAAGGGTCTGTTTAAAATACTCAAATTGTCAACGAATTCTAAACGTCAATGAAATCGCTGCCTAAATTGTCTCAGATGCACTGAAATTAATTCTAATTTTTAAAAAAAAAATCCTGGAGGAAAACACCCCAGGCGGAGTACATACTAGTACGACCCGCGGTCCGTACGAACAATTTGAACAAACAACAATGGGGCCCCCGCGTATGTCCCCCCACCCCCCAAGGTTAATCCGGCACTGAGTGTATCTTTCATATGGTTCAACTTTTAATGTTTTTCTATCTAGATATGTGTACAGGATGTGCTATCTTTGAGGGTGTGGGCTACAATCCGTACCCTGGGGATTGCACTATGTACGTCCAATGTACAGCTACGGAAACCGAAATTACAGCTCACGCAATGCATTGTCGCGCGGGGCAGTTTTGGAATCCAATGGTTGTAACTTGTGTTCCTGCTCAACAAGCCATGTGTAAAGATGGTAGGCATATTATTTAGTTTTACTTGTCACCCTATTGACATCGATTGTTACTATTTTTAAAACAGTTTGTGTAATCTAATTGTTTCGGATATTTATAACTTACTGGTGAGTTAGTCATGTTTTATAGATTTGATTAAAAGAGAATTTGTAACTTTAAGTTTTAAACCTCAAGATATATTTCAAACAAAAACATTACCTAGAAAAAACATTCAATGGTCGTGAACTAATCTCTAAAAGATAAAGACATAAAATGTTGTTAAAATCCTACAAAAAATAAATAAAATGGCCGTACAATAGCCACTGGATTTTCACTAATAAAATAATACGAATATAATTGTTTCAGACCCCTGTAAATCATTAGCTGATGATAGTATGTATGCAATCTCTGGTAACTGTAGAAGTTATTATAAATGTGAAGGTGGTAGAAGTATTGTAGGTTGTTGTGAAGTTGGTCAGGTGTTTTCAACAGATGCATGTGTACAAGATGTTGGTACTATGTGTAACGATCAGTGTGTCATGGCTGGTTACGGAACTGCAAGTAAGTGATTTTGGAATTAACGTAAAAGAACCCCGTTCTTACTTAAAAGTTGCTTGGAACATAAATCAGACGCTTATAAGGCGAAGAACCTATTTAGTTTGCACACGCCAGATACCTGATTCCCATATAAAGATAATTGAATTAACTCTTCGATTTGGGTTAAAAATAAAATTGTCGATTTCAACAGATTTCATAATTATGTTGATTTGTTCTGTGGTGCGAAAATCTGTCGGATCTGAAAATCTTACACTAAATTCAGTGAAATATTCTGACTTTCGTTTAATCTGTGGAGACACAAATTTAATGGCATGAAGATAGTGTTATCACTACTGAAATAAGACATCAGATAGCCAAAGTTCAATGCTTTATTTTAATCTAAATTAAAAATGTTAAGCCCTGATTTCAGTAGAAACGAGAATAATGTTTGTGATTGAATTAGTTACCCGCCTTTATGTGGGAATTACACAAACTGACATCCGGAACCAATTTTGGAAATTGCGATTTGAGTGGGATTTTCGTTTCCTGTAATTCATGTTTACTTTTTTATATCTTTTCCGGGTATGTGTTCAACTCGTCGGGCTATTCCTGGAGACAATACAAGATATGAAGCGTTAAATTTATTAAACCAGTGGATAAGAGTAACCTGTGCTGCTGGTGATGTATATGATGATACTGTATGTTACTGTATCCGGCCAATGTTCATACCACAATCAACTACAGGTAAAGTTGTAAGAAATTTTCAGCACAATTTGATAAGAGGGCGCTTGTCGAAACGTGCAAAACAATGATTGTTTTCACCACAAATTACGCTGTGTTTCTGTATAGTGTTCAAACAATAAATGCCAATAATGGATTGCTTTTTGTATACGTTGCAAAAACATGTCTGCTAATGCAAATTTGTATCGGGAAATATTGATTCGAAAACTAGTTTATGTATATTACTTTGATAGTCAACAGGAGGATTTACCCATAGCACCCAATACTACGAAATATCCCATACCACCGCAATATCGATTCAAAACACATGAATACATATTCCCTGAAAGAGAAAAAATGGAGTAAACTGGAATATATATTTATAGTATCATTAGAATAGCATCAGAAACAATTCCCAATTTAACCACATTATAACGCAATACTACAAAGACGATCATATACTACTTATTACTATACAAAAATGAGCTGTTCTTTCTTGCGATAGTTCAAGCGAACGCCATTCACCATAGCACAATAACATTTTTTCAGAATGGTGCCTTGGTGTAACCACCCAAGC
Source organism: Patella ulyssiponensis (assembly GCA_963678685.1). Lineage (NCBI taxonomy): Eukaryota > Metazoa > Mollusca > Gastropoda > Patellidae > Patella > Patella ulyssiponensis. The sequence continues at coordinate 50,309,127 of OY783231.1, forward strand.
ATTTGTGCCGTATCCGCAGGACTGTAGCATGTTTGTCCACTGCGCTAATATCGGCGGTTCCATGATGAAGTTCAAAAAGACATGTCCGCACAAGCAATTCTGGGCCGACATGGCATGTAGGCATGCTACTGACGTCGACTGCCAAATTGGTAAGTAAAAATTGTTTAATAAGAAGGAACCAAGATGCGGGATATAGATATATTCTCTAATATCTAGTTAATTGTTATAAGGTATGGGGAAATTGTATTGCATAAGTGTACCTGAAACCTTAGTGGATTTATACGAAAACAACATTTGCCTTTACTGCGACGGTTTTGACATAAATCACAAATAGTGTACCATAAACATTTATATGCACAGAACGTTATTAGCATCGTAAGCATTGCCATCTTATAATGAAAATGTATAAATTTGATAACATATTCAAACGACAGCCACCCGAATTCAGCATCTTTAGGTGGATCTACCTGTACTTATAGTGTTTGTGCTTTACAGAACAATGTAAAACTGCTGCTTCTGGATCTAAATTCCCGATGAATAACAGTTGTAGGGCTTACTTTGAATGTGTAGATGGTTCGACGGAGATAAGGTGTTGTGCTGAGGATTTCTATTTTAATGGTACCACATGTATAGCTGATGTTGATGATTCTTGTGATGTCTCGTGCTGGTCAACAACTGCTGTCGGTGAGTATTTATCTGGGAACGAATATAGGTTAACACATCTAGTACTCGCTGATTTGGTAAAAAGGGTTGATTATATTAAAAGTGATATATTCATTTGCTTTGGGAAGAGATATAATCCAGTCTAGTGACGTGATGTTTTGGGTGTCCAAGAGTAGACATGTTAAGCCAAATTAATTAATCGAAATAACCAGCATTCTTTTACATGTACTTTTAATGTTTTTCCACAACAAATATTGCAATCAAACATAGACATTAGACTGCATAATTTATCCCGAATTGTGAGTAATATATCAAAATTTATGTAATTATTAAACTTAGAATAAATAATCAGTCCGTTTATAGATATCTATATTATAGTTTCAGGAAATGATTGTCAACCAGTGGTAGATTACCCATTCAACACTGATCTAAATGATATTTCTGGACATAACATAGCCATAACGCCTACCAACATTGAACATATGGATGCTGGACCCAATGGTTATATTAGTTTCAGTTCCATGTCCAAAATGATCATATGGTACTTTGCGAACATGTATTTTGGAAGTACATTGGATATAAGTTTTAGATTTCGTTTACCACCAGAAGCAGATACCGGTGCCAGTTATACTATATTAGCTAATTGTTTTGGTTTAGATGAAATGGGACCGTCTATTTACATCGGTGTCAGAAGTGGCGCTCAAAAGTCTATTGTAGCGATGTTAGATACAACCGATAATGTCAATATGCAATTGCTGTCTCTTCCGTTTTCAGTAAGAATACATTCTATGTAATATTACCAAGACTTGTGTTAGTTAAAAATAAACCAATGCGATGATTTCATTCACCGGCAAGAAAGTATCTAGTCGGGCGAATGGTACGGAAAATTGATCCCAACCCGTGTATTTGTTGGCGCTCACACAAAAGAACCAGTTGCAGTTGGATTTCGATAATTGTTACGCAGGGAAGTCGCCGTCCGGTCCAAATATCCTCGTAGCACTCTGCATGGTATATACCTGGCCGTATTATCCCGATTAGTAGAGAAAAATAGGATGTAAAACCCCATATCATGCCATTGATCAGTGATGAATATGCCCTTTTCATTTCGTAAATCGAATAGTTTGATCCGCTTGCAATTGTATGTTCAAAGTCCCTGTAAATATGAACACGAGTAGAATAAAACTGTTTGGCCACGTGGTTAATATCACAAAAAATATAAATAAGAAAATACAAACAAGTAACATATTTTTTTTTAAAATGTTACTATTTTCAGAAAACGGATTGTGTTTTACATTGCTATTTAAATAAAACACAACAAAAACCCCGATAAAACTTGTGACTAGATTTAATCAAGTGTGTCTCATTTATATACTTTCTAGACTGAATGGGTCGGCGTTCGTTTTACTTACGATGGTTCTACGGTTAAACTCCAAGTTAACGATGTCATGACAGAGTTTCCAAGAACAGGCCAAATAACTCGACGACAGCCTCCGTTAGTGTTTGGAATCCCGGCTATGATTGGTGATGTAAGATTAATCGGAGATTTAGATAACGTAAGTTCTAACTTTTTGTGAACGCATTCAAGTAGAATACTCATGTAGATTGTGTTCAACACATTACATAAGGACCAAACGCGGGCGGGCAAGATAAGCGGGGAGAGGTTTCCATTACACAAAGACGAATAATGCATTTCTATTGACGTTACTTTATCATATTGCCATAATTTGTAGTCAAGGTGGCTCAGTGAGAAGCAGCGTTAGTCGTTCACAGCAGAAATTAAATTGCGGTCCGGACAGTTTTCTCTCATAATACATTGTCTGGCGTATGCCCGCCAACATTAACACGGTTGATGCAATTCATTGATTTCGCCAGTTATTAACGAAAATAACCTCTATTAGAATTTTGTTTGCCATGGTTTGTATGTGTCACTGCTATATTTTGTCTTGTTTCTGTAGTTCAAGTTGGCAAACTGTTTCATGAGTATTGGAAATGATCCAAGTAAGTAATATGTTTTACTTTGTATACCATTATTTATTAAAACTGTCATAGTTTGCTTTTAAATATTTATGACGTTCAACAGATAGAAATAGTGTAACACCCTGAATGTTTTCTATTTTTACAGCATTAATTGTGTCAGCCGTTCTTGAGGCTGCACCGGTCGGTGATGTAACCTCCCCCGTCACATCACCCGTAACATCTCCGGTAACTTCACCCGTAACATCTCCAATAACCTCTCCAGTTACATCACCAACAACCCCAGTCGTTACATCACCAATAACATCTCCCACAACCTCCCCAATTACGTCGCCAGTAACATCTCCCACAACCTTCCCCGTTACATCACCCGTAACTTCTCCAACAACGTCCCCTGTTACATCGCCAACAACCTCCCCCGTTACATCACCTGTAACATCTCCAACAACCTCCCCCGTTACATCACCCGTAACTTCCCCGACAACTTCTCCTGTTACATCACCAGTAACATCTCCTACAACCTCCCCCGTTACATCACCTGTAACATCTCCAACAACCTCCCCCGTTACATCACCCGTAACTTCTCCGACAACTTCTCCTGTTACATCACCTGTAACATCTCCAACAACCTCCCCCGTTACATCACCCGTAACTTCTCCGACAACTTCTCCTGTTACATCACCAGTAACATCTCCAACAACCTCCCCCGTTACATCACCTGTAACATCTCCAACAACCTCCCCCGTTACATCACCCGTAACTTCTCCGACAACTTCTCCTGTTACATCACCAGGAACATCTCCAACAGCCTCCCCTGTCACATCTCCAATAACGTCGTCTGTAACATCTCCAATAACACCCCACACTACTTCTAAGATGACTTCGCCTACCACACCCTCAGTTAGCGTCGAACTTACTCAAGTTCAGAAAATAGGTAAGCTCCACTGTAATTAACCACACAATATTAAATTATCGAAGTGATTATTTTAATTTTTATTAAAAAAAAATGAACTATTCGAAAAAGATAACATAAAGAACTTTACTGAATAGGTATGAAAGCCATACAACTAGAAATGGGGACCAAGATAAGCGTTTCTGAGAAACTTCAACACTAAATCAGACTGTAAAGATATCAATGAATGTCCATTTAATTTTAAATTGAAATGAGATCGGTCTAATGTTAGGCTTCTATCAAGTGCGTTGGGATTGTTTCTTTTCTAGCTCCAATTATGTGTAACAGTATAAGTGTTTCGAATCTCCCGGTAATGATGCGGGCACCTAACAAATGCAATATATATATCGAATGTATAGTTGTAAATGGTGTCGGACAGGCGATTGCCAAGGAATGTGCAACAGGTCAATTTTGGGATACCGCCTCGCAGTCCTGTAAACTTGCTGATAATGTAGTGTGCTTGTACGGTAACTATTTTATTTTATTTTTTTATTTGAATTTCAATGACAATAGTGTTTATTGGCGCCGTTTCCGGGCAGCATAGTGCACATAAAACGGTATGATTTTATTTAGGCGCAATGCTTGTGATTAAACTCTTGATATCCTAGCACGATACAATAAAATTTAGGGGATTTTTTCCCAGCTTTGAAATAAAATCATTTGACATAAATACGTTCTACTCAATCCATTTGATGATATTAATTTGAATTGCATTACACCGAGCGGCAGCGATTGCAATTTTAACATGTTCTTGTTGAAACAGATCCCTGTAGAGTAGCTCCAGCAGGTTCCGCCTTCCAGATAGGATCAAGTTGTACAAGTTATTTTCAATGTAAGAATGGTCGATCTCTCGTATCGTGTTGTGATCAAGCTGAACAGTTTATTGGAACGACCTGCCAACCCGACCCAACTGATACATGTAGCGATACTTGTATAATTACTAGTAAGTGTTAAAAGAATTACGATTTTCTTTCACATTCAACTGGATAGTGGAAGCTATTGATTATTATTTTTATTTATTTCTAACTCTCTGACATGACCTAACAAATGCTATTGTCCAGAAAATCGAATATGTTATGCAGGATACACAACTTCGCTAACTTGTATGTTTTCATGTCGTGGAAAGGCTAAATTATACCTATTTGTGTATTTAAACGATTTTTGTTTTTATTACTTAATGATAGCTTTATGTTACGACCTGAAAATTTGATTATATTTCCAGCTAATCCGCAGATAAGTTCATTGGTCACGACAGATGACGGTAAGTTATTTTAATACAGCTATATCTCTTGTTACTTTAAATAATATCTATCTTCGTCAAGCTGTTTAAATAAACGTCATATAACAATCAGTTCGTAGGTTGTCTATACTATACTCTGTATAAGTATTTTATTCAGGATGTGTTCCTTAATACTAAATGGAGACATCCAATATTATTTTATTATTTATATTTAGAGTTGTGTGAAGGGTGTGTTATATTTGACGGATATGGTTATAACCCTTTCCCGGGTGATTGTAACATGTTTGTTCAGTGTGCTCCACAGGGTACAGGATTCCGAGCATTTGTGATGAATTGTCAAGTAGGATTCTTCTGGTCTCAGTCAACACACTCATGTGCTCCAGCCGATCAAATTTATTGTAAATATGGTAAGTTAATGATTGGAAACTGAAATATTAATAAGGGTATATAATTTTATTGTTATTTAAACCACTGGATTTTGTGACTCTGACTGATGTCGGTCGTTGACCTCCGTGATATCATCCAAGTAACCTTTGGCTACGGAAACCCAGGTCCAAACCATCGCTTCAGTTAATTATAGCACGACGCAGGTTGTGTTTGTTTTCTAGAACTGATTGCTTTTCTTCTGCAAAAATATGTCTATACATTGCGAAAAAAATAACATCCACCCATTAAGCCGCACGCTGTCTGTTTATTTAACGACCATGTCGATAGCGATTTTCTTTTGTCCTTCGTACTGCAGAATGTTCTCGTTGTCGGGATTTGCTCCTGTTTGCTCACTACACTTATTATTTTAGCGTTTTCCGAGATTCTGTCTGGATTATCGCCCTTAATGTTTGACGTTCTAACACCTTACGTCAACTACCGCCATTGAAGAAACGGCCACTGTCAAGATTGGTCGCATTATTTCTGTTACGTCTTCTTTTTTTTGTAAATCATTTTTAGTGAAGCCTGTATCATAACAGGAGCGGGATTGTACAGCGCAGTGGACGATTACGACTGGCCCCCGGATCCATTCACCTGATTTGATATTTGTTTATTTTTTGCGATGTCTTTTTTCTGTCTTGTACCCAGGTTTATCTTGTTGTTTTTGTTTTGCGTGTAGTGCGGTCCTCCTGCACTTACTATTAGATTCAGGCATGGAGGGTTGCTATTATGTTCGTCATGGGTTCGTGTGTGACAAGAAATAAGGACGTTGACGCTCTACGGGTACACCTTAATGTTTTTAAAAAGGACGTCGCCGCTTATCCATTCGAGCATTCTCTAATGCTAGGTTGCTACTGTCGTGCGATGCGTTACGATAGCACTGTCCCTATTGAGTCCACGACCTGGTACGTAACGTGCAGATACGTTATGGTACGTTTCGATCAGAACACCCCATTTCAGGCCCGTATCTAGACACCATTAAGCGGGGGGGCATTACCTTTCGGTAGGGGGGCGAACTTTTGAGGAAATTTTCGGAAAGGTCATTCTAACAGACTGTTGTAATCATCATTAATCATCATGCTATGTAGTTACCTAGGCGTCTAATAAGCATTTTAAAATAAGTATTCAAGCAAAAAAAAAATAGCTTTTTTAGGTTAATATAAGGTACTGTGTATACTTTAATCATTGTTAGCAATTTCTGAGCGGGGGGGCGAGCATTTCACGAGGGGGGGCCATGCCCCCCCGCGCCCCCCTGTAGATACGGGCCCGCCCCATTTCATCTTTCATCACACGATTGCTACGACTGACCTCAATATACGATAAGAATTCACACGATCACCACGATTACTACGGTTTCAATCGTAGCGCGAATCATGATAGTGTAATATCTGGAAACCAAATTTGCATGAAAACCAGATAATATATTAAATATTGTGTTTTCAGCTCACTGTAATATGTGACGTTACAAGCAACAACGACCCTTTAAGATCTACGTGAATGTACAGTTACCAAATTAAAAACCGAAAAAATATTTTTTACATCTAAAAATACATGTAGTTGTTGATTATTCATATTTACAGACAGGTGTAAAACTCTTGGCGATGGATCCAAACACTATATGACGGGTAGCTGTAGTAGTTTCTACCAATGTGTTCAACAGAAGAGTATACCTAGCTGTTGTAACGCTGGCTTTGAATTTATAACTGATGAATGTGTTCAAGATGCAGACAATAGCTGTGCTGATGAATGTGTCACTGACGTTGATACAGCACCACAATGGAGAAGTGAGATTTTCTAAAATATCTCTTCTTTTCATTACCGATTTGTAAAAGAATACCTCAAACTGAAAACAGAATACTAGTGCTAACAACCGTCGAATCCTGAATGGTGTGAACAAATAATGATTGAAACATGTTTTAGAACAAACAGCTAACCCGGCGGAGATTCTTTCCCCTTCTGTCTGGAGGGATTTTAGCAATTGCCATATATACTAAAAATAACAATTCTCGTTCGAAATACTAAATCTTACAACTGCCGAATTCCCAATAATGTAAACAAATGATTATTAGAATTGTTAACCCGGCAGAGAGTCTTCACTCCCACCTTCTAGAGGGTGTTTTAGCTATTGTCATGTCAAACAAAGATTACAATAGTCGTTTATATAGTGGGATAACGTGTCGGGTGTACTATATCTTAATTTTGAAATAAGTCCATTCTCCAACAGTACATTACAGAGAGAGCGAGAAATGGGGTTTAACGTCCACTCGACACAAATTGGGTCACTTCGGGACTAACATATGGTTTAATTTTATTTCAATAATTCGTTTGCACGTAGGGGTCTTTAACAGTGGGAGGAAACCGAAGTACCCGGAGAAAACCCACGAGGTTGGCCAGGCGACACTACTCCTTTACGCGTACAACCGAGGATTCGAAACCACGCCAGTTGATTCAATGGGAGGCCGTATGATACAGTATATTACATCCGTAGCTGACCAATCTGATAAAATAAAATAATTATATAAAACAACAATTTATGATTACTTGAGTAACTAATATAGATGATGTAATTTAATTTTATTACTGTCCAACACTTTATCTCTAAGAAGGTTCCTTTTTATTCAAATAAATAAGCTTGTTGTTCCTATTTTCGGTGAAATTCTCATTGAAATTCTCATTAAGAGCTACAAGATTGATCAGTTTAACTTTCTTGTCATACATCTGTCTATATTTTTTCAATAGATCCGTGCACATACCAGAGAGGTATTATTGGAAATAATACAGTCTATGAACAGCTACAAAATAATGGTAACTGGATACAGCTTACGTGTCCTGGTGTTAGTGGATTCAACCCAGCTTCCTGTACTTGTACATCTATACCCATTAACAATCCTACAGTTATAACTCCCACAGTTACGGGTAAGAATCGATTTGATCGTTTTTAACTTTGGGCGAAGTGGCTGTGGAAACGGTTTAGAACCATGTAACAGATTTAAGAAATATTATAATAGCTAAGCATTCTATAATTCTAAATATCTAACACTAACACGGGCTTGGAAAAATGTCAAAAGTGCCTGGAATGCCGTTCTAGATTATGCCAAAGGGTTTTCCGGTTCCTGAAACGGATCAATATGATATATAAGCTGCACTGAGAAATTATTCAAAAGACGACTATTTATAAAAAAAGTTTTCTGCTTTTCTTTTATGAAACCTATTCTTTTATATCTACTTTTGCAGGATGTCAGGCATCAGCTGATTTTCCATTCAATAATGACTTACTGGATCAATCACCTTCAAGGATGCAAGCTCTAAATGATGCCAGCCATGTACAAGCAGGCCCCAATGGTTATATAAGTTTCAATACTCACAATAGAATGGTAATATGGGGGTTCGCAAACTTCCCGTTTAAACAAGCTGTTGAAATAAGAATACGTTATCGTTTACCGTTATTAGCTGATAATGGAAAGAGATATACTATTATTGCTAATTGTTTGTCCCTGTGTGAAGATGGTCTAGGTCCCGGTGTTTATTTAGGTATTCAGACTGGTGACACTGATGAAATCATCGGTATGGTGGACACAACAGACAATAATAATTTACAAGAACTCCGTTTACCTTATGATGTAAGTTCATTCTGTAATTTACTCGAAACCATAACAATAACATTGAAAGTGGGGCATGTAGAAGTTTAGGGCTTCGTGCGTGAAACAAAATTGCTGTGTGTTTTTAGAAACAATGCTCTATTTCTTTGATGATTAGATATGTTTCTATACATGTAGCCATGGATTGGATAATATGTCCAAACTACTACGATTCCACCAATCTGCGAATCCAAGTCTGGATTCTCTTCAGATTAAGATTTCATTTTGTTTCCTTCCTAAAGATTTTCAGTTCTGAATAAAGAAGCGTGATTCTGCTAATCTGTTCTGTGTGGATTTTTCGAAATCAAAATGGCGGTTATTGTCAAACCTCAACAGAGCATGCCGGTCGTACATGGAATGAAATCTGGACGCGTAAAACATTCTGGAAGGCTATTCTCGATTTGGTTTCTTCACAATCAAACACACCCTTGGTATCAGACCTCATAATATCACATTAATGGCACTGGGCTGTTTTATACTATCATTATGGGCATATCATTCACTTTTAGGCTAATCTTATTTTCCTCTAAATAGCAAATACCATTTGGCTTATGTATAAATTCGGGGGAATGTATATTTAAACATGCATTATGCAAGAGCTAAATCTGCTCATTATAGGACTTTCTTTAGGCCAGAAATTTTATCTAAATTATTAATAAGACATTAATTAACTTATCCCGACCATAATGAACTCTCGATATCAACGCTAGCCTGTGATATTGCCTGGATTCTAATCCAATATGCTGCTTAACGCTCATTGATGATTAAATCAAATAATGGATAATCGAGACTATGTCCTTTATTGTATTGACATTAGCAATGATGGTCGAGGCTCGGCGGAAATTTCAATCGTTTAAATGTCTGTTCATAGTGAATCAATTTGACTGAAATTTTCATCAATTACCTTTACATTATCTAGCTTTTAACTATTATAGTGAGAACTGCCAACTCTTTATATAATGTATCTTTAATGTATCTTTAATTCCAGTCCACACATTTGAATAATATCATAACACCATATAGCATATAAATTATTATTCAATTTAAGGGTGGATGGGTTGATCTGTTACTGAGATATGATGGTACAAAAGTTCGATTACAAGTGGACGGGAATTTCGTAGAAGCGCCCAGAACTGGTGATATTTCTAAACGACAAACAGCTCTGTTACTTGGACGTTTTGCTATACCCGGTGATTCTAATCTTATCGGTGATGTAGATAATGTACGTTTATTACAGGTTTGATTTAAATGACTAATGAATTTAATGTATGCTTTTATATTGTTTTAAAGTTATACTTTCAAAAAGTTCATGGAATCTTAACATTTTTCTTATTTAAGTTGAACTAAGTTGCAGTGCGTTGTTTATGGATCAAAATTATGGAAGGGTATCGCTGCCAATATTAAAAGCTCTGCTAAAATGTCTTTTCCATTGATTGCGTGTAAAAAGTACAATGTACAAAGTCTTAATACCGATAATGGTTAAGTCAAAATACCTCTAAGGCCACAGTTTTATTGGAAAATGCTGTACATTAGACATTTACCTCATGTCCTCATTACATTAGGAAAATTGTGCCCGGGCAGCGGCGCCAGCGGCGTAAATGGGGTGGGAGTGTGCCCCCCCCCCCCAAAAAAAAAAAAAAATATTCGGTCGCAAAATAAATGTAATACAGTCGGTCGCAAAATAAATGCAGTCGATCTCAAAATAGGTGCTCACTGAATTAATGAGGTAAACAAACAATGCCAAAATAGAAGGAAAAATCCCAAAATTTATGTATTTGGTGAATCCGTGCACCTAAATTGCATACGTCAGGCTACTCACCCAAAACTAAAATATCGACCTTGGTCTAAGAAAAAGATTCCCTCCACGGAGAAAATTGAGAGAGATTGTTACGATGATTTTGATAACTTAAATTATATTATTGATTTTCATACGAATAACATTAGTCGAACAGTTGGTAAGAAGTTATCGGAAGTATAGTATGTTTCAGAAATACGTAAAAATATATATCTTTTAATTATTAAATGTTAAGGCATAACAGAGATCAAGTAAGCGACCCCGAGAGACAAAGTCCCCTCAGGCTCAGTCCCAAAAGATAGGTTGCCAGGCAACGAAACGTACACCCACAACAGTTAAATCTTCCGGACAGTCAACAAAAACTGTTGCACATTTTTACTTAAACACTGTGTATAAATTTAAAGTCAATCGGATATTAATTTTAGCCTCTAGAGCGGACGCACATACGTTACATAATAACAATAATCAATAATAATCATCATATTATATTACATCAACTTGATGTCAGTTCGAATAAAAGTGCTTTCCGACGAGATAACGATCGGCGAACAACTATATAGACAGTACGATCTAAGTTCTACTGGGACGCCCAGTGTTATAGCCAGTAATTTGTTGACATTCATTGAGGGTGTGATTGTGGACGGCGCCCTAGATTTGGAACCGCCCCAACCCCTGTTCCCAGCTTCCAGATCAGTTACCGGCCCCTAGAAAACTATCATCTATGGTGCCCGGTCCCTGATCTCGTCAATCGTATTAAGAGAGAGGGGGGAGGTTAGAGAAATGGGGTTTAACGTCCACTCGACACAAACTACATCATTTCAGGACTAACGTATGGTTTATTTTATTTCGATAATTCACTTGGGGTCTTCCGCAGTGGGAGTGAATCCGAGGACCCGGAGAAAACCCACGAGGTTGGACAGGCGACCCTACTCCTTGTCACGTACAACCGAGGATTCGAAACCACGCCATTTGAGTTAATGACAGGCTTTATGATACAGCGCGTACACACTAACTGTTCAGCCATCCAACCCCCCACCCCCACTCGTATTAGGGACATGTGCATCAGTCGGTCGCATTTTTGCTACCCCCCCCCCCCAAAAAAAAAAAAACCCAAAAAACTTTATGTACGCCCCTGAGCGGGACTACGGCCTACTCTTACATCGAATTCCAACTGCCATGAAATCTTTTACGTGCACGGGGGAGTGGGGTTGTGGGGTGGAATGGCCTAGTGGTCTAGAGTGCCGCGCTTCGACCTCTAGCTGGCCGGTCACCTATGGCTTGCGGCTGTGGTTTCGATCCCTGGTGTGAGCGTATGTGGCATGAAGATAGGGGCGCCTTCTCAACCTTGTGGTTTTCCTGCGGGCACTCCGGTTTCTTCCCACTCCTAAAGACCCATACGCGCAAGCGAATTATTGAAATAAAATTAAACCATACGTTAGTCTCGAAATGACCTAGTTTGTGTCGAGTGGACGTTAAACCCCATGTCTCTCTCTTTTACGTGCACACCAATACGTACACGGGGCCTCGGTTTAAATTAAAAGTACCGTATTTAGCAATTAGGTTACTGTTGGACAGCGGCACATTTCTTTCAACAAAACAAAGAGGATTTTTCTTTCTCTAAAGTAAGTAATTATGAATGTGCAAGGACACAACTGGTGGATTCAAAGAGCCACAGAAAAATATTTTCCATATCTGGAATTTCGTATTAAGACCCGTATTTTGACATTTTAAACCCTTGCAACCGCTGTTCCACATACTCTCTCTCTCTCTCTCTCTCGCTCTCTCTCTCTCTCTCTCAGGCTAATTAATCATTGTGCCCAATAAATAATGAATATGCATGTAGGATACTTAAAGAGAGGAAAGTGTATACATTGTACATGAATGTGCTTTTCATTGGTATATCGTATTATGACTCGGGTCATTTGACACACTGCCTTTAACGTTTTACATTTAACTTTGGCCTTAGCCTTATTTTGACTTTATCATTAGCGATATTAAGACTTTGTACATTGTACTTTTTACATGTACTCAATGGAAAAGACATTTTAGCAGAGCATATAATATTGGCAGCGATACCCTTCCATACAAAATGAGCGGCCTTTCGTCGTGGAAATTAAAGAATTAATTAGCATAATTAATATCCCATTATATTGTTACAAATGGATAGAATCTACAATAAATGTTCTTACGCAATATTAGTTCTCGCCTTTCATGGTGGGATTCTATTTCTCACTTGAAAATTTATCTTTGTACTTGTGAATGTACTTAGTTTGTTTAGGCCTACTAGGCCTACTATTTATAAAAAAAAAATATTCTTGCATATTTGGAAATTGTAGTTATTTTTGTAATTAATTTATTTCAGCTACAAGTGTTTACCTGTTTACCATGAATCCGAATTTAGTGAAATTTATATCCAGTTGATACAGAACTTATTTTGAACAAAAAAGCAATTCTAACTTTTTTCCAATGAATTTGCTTGTATTATTTTCAGTTAGTCTAACTGATGCAAATTAAAATAAAATACATCCTATACTCTGTCTTTGCGTTATGTATGCTGTATTTGAATAAAATTCCAACTTCCACCTGGTTATAAAGATTATATCAGCCGGAAGTTCCTAAGGGTTACAGTCAAATGGAAAGAGAATCAGCAGTCTGACTCCACCTTCCTTTGGGAGAATAGTCTCCCGTTTAACATACTCAATAAATAAAGTCCAAATTTGTATAAATGAATAGATAACTCTCGTTGTACTGGTTTTCAAAACAAAATTTCTTTCCTCGTTCAACAGCTAAATTACATGTAATAGGCAAATAATAATTGTTTTCATGGGTACAAGACTTTTTGAAGTAGCGAAACATGCAGAACTATACGCTAGATTTAGACCAAAATATGGAAAACCAGTGTACGATACCATCATGGATTTCTGTAAATCAGGAAAATGCGATTTTGACTTGGCAGTTGATGTAGGATGTGGCTCGGGTCAAAGTACAACTCCACTCTGTTCATCATTTAAGCATGTCATTGGTTTAGACGTTAGTCCAAAACAAATTGAAAATTCTCCAAAGAGTTTAAAAAATTTAACATTTCGTGTCAGCCCCGCAGAAGATTTAAGTTTCCTGTCAAACAATTCAACGGACTTAATAACCATTTCGCAAGCAATACATTGGGTCGATACCAATAAATTTTATAAAGAAGTGACAAGAGCACTTAAACCAGGGGGTAGTTTGGTTGTATATGGTTATGGTTTAAATACTTTGGATAATGTAGAGGCACAAGCTGAATTGGACAAGGTTATTGACATTATCGATCCCACAGATAACTTTACCCTTCGTTTATTGCTGCTAAAATTCGCCGACCATTAATCAGCATGACATCTGTTCGCATGCTTTGCCTCCAGTAGCCACTGATTGACAGGATTTGTTAGAATGAGAATTAGGCATGAGTTACATATTAATGATGCTTGGAACATTTTCCACATCTTAAAATCAAAAGTTCATTCTAAAACAGCCAATTTGATGATTTACCGGCTAAATTTCTAATGGAAAGCGAGTTTGAGTTGCTATCATGGATCTTTGTGAAGCGACCGGCAGAAGGATACATCATGCGACATTCAAAATGGCTGGCAATAAACAAAGGTAAACTTATCTCTGGGATCGAGATTATGGGTTATTGAAGTATAGAGGAATACATACATGTAGGCCTACGAGGTAGCACAACATTTTAGACTCAAAATATACAACCTTTCGGTTTCAGTTCGACTACGGTTCCGACTTACTCGAGGATGGTTCGCACATGGGCTGGCGGCATTTTGGACTCAGATAAATAATTAAAAGACTAGAAATTTTTTTCTTAGGTTATATGTGAGGCTGATAGCTTTCTTTTGTTTTATTTAATTGATTGGTGTTTGTTGAGATCGTTAATGAAAGCTTTACACTGCTTGTTCTATTTTGTCTTGCTTCATCACCGAGTAATAAACTTGACAATAAAATATTGTTGAAAATGTGTGTATATTTAGTAATACTTCATTGTTTTTCTTTCATCAAACACAAGCTTGATTGACCGATAACTGATAATGTTTTTATAATTTTTAAAGCCTAAATGTCTTCAAACAGAAGAATTGCAATCAACACACGGCCAACAGTATCGATGATTGACAACTCATCCACCAAAGAATCGTAAGGTTTCTTTGCTCATACTACAACAACATCAGTATTATAAATTAGCTTTTATTATCCTGTATTAATCGTCGTCATTTCTAATATTTTCCGAAAAAAACTTTTCTTCTACACACTAATTTATCTATTGGTACTGCTATCTATAGCAAGTTTATCGAGGAATGCATGTCAACCTTTCCTTTCATCTTATTCTCAGAGACCGAAATGTCGAGGCCATATGTTTATGAGTCTGAAATGATGTGAACCGAAATGACATGTAATCGTATGAATCAACACCTGGGTTAAAACAAAGGCTTATATATTAAACGTAAATAGATCATGTGTGTAGTGGCCTAGACAACCTTTAAATAAATAAAATAAAATGGGATTTAATGTCAGGTTACTGTCCTGCTCTGACTGGGCTAACTTAGACGGGCATATTCCTGACAGTGTGCTATGCGCTTACTCTTCTATGTCAAATTCTGAGTAAATCTTTTACGTGCGTGCCATTGTATACACAGGGCCAGGCCTTGTTTTTTTTGTCCTATACAAACAACTGTATATCATGCCTTGCCAGACTGTCCATCCTGCACCACTGACAAGAGGAAACCATGTCGGAAAATCCAGGTATACTTTCAAACACAGGAGCTCTAGGTTAGCGAGCCAATGTCCTACTAGCTGGAAATAACATGCAACTGTATGATACACTATTACTTGATAATAAATCAATGGGTTCTTTTGGTGTTGAATTTTGTAGTTTTATAATGGTACCCTTGGTAACTACTGGGATGAAAAAAGAAGACATATAGAAAGTCATTATAGAGACTATAGTCTCCCATTTGAAGGATGGATCAGGTAAAACAAAGTATTTAATACAAAATTCAATGTAAATTGTTGACTATGCAAAGCAATGAATAAATGGTAATTGGTATCTAGTATTTAGCAAATGTAAGCATACCCTGCTTTCAGGGCCTGTCTACGTGTGTCAATATAATATAGCCTACCAATTCTCTCTTTTGGCCTTTTTCATGACATTTTATGGTTGACTTTTTTTGGTATAGAAACGGAAGAACAGTGTTTGAATTTACAGGTTTTGGTTAAAAATCGGGATATATCTATCATATGGCAAAAAATAATATTTGAGTCTATAGATTCCGTTGAACAGGTGTAGTTGAATATCAAAATGGTCAACCCCATTCAATATGTTGAGAAAATTGGCACAAACAAGGAATTCCGGGGATTTCACATTAAAGTCAATAGGGAGATACAACTATTTGGAGTCCTTTTGTTTGCATAAAATTGGAGTTTCCTCCCTTCCATTATAAAACAAGCTTTGAATTTTTTATTGTTTTTATAATAGAAATGATGATTTAAATATAACTGTAGAATGGGGTGTGGATGAGTATGTTGGCTATTTATCAACATGGTCTGCTTGGCATTCTTATCTCAAAGATTATCCTACATCAAATGAACTCCAAAAATTATCTGATAGGTGAGATATATGATTGGTTTTAATATTGTTATTCAGGAGGGTAATAGTGACTCAGTAAGTAAGATGTTGGCTCACTAACCGGGAAGTCCTGAGTTCGATCCCTGTATTGACTGAGAAAGTTAATGAAGATTTTCAGACTTGGTTCCCTCTTGTCAGTGATGCATGACGGAGGGTCTCTCAAGGTACAATGTATGGTCGTTCAGATGGTGTAATTGACTTTCGCGTATATGGACCCTCAACGGTTGGTATTCAAAAAAAGGGTAAATATTGGCCCAATACTACACTGTATGACATATGCCCATCTTCATTAGCCCAGACTGTGCATAAAAGCTAAAGCCCGATTTTATGTCATTTCATTTGTTACACAGTATCAATGACTGTATTTAAATAATTATAAACTTGTTGATAGTTACAGAAATCAGACTCATAAGACAATAGTAATAAAATGGGGTTTAGTCATTTTGAGACTAACTGTAGTGTACTGTGTTTTATTCAACACTAGTCCTGGAGGTGAATTTTGGCTGGACAGTGGCATTTCCACCTAGTCTTCATGGAATTCCAACTGTCAAGAGTTCTTAAGAAATCCTCAAAGTTCTTTGTGACCCAGCTAATTCACTAACTACTTGACCCAGACTTCAGTAAGAAACATATTTGTTTCAAAAATGTCTCATAAATACTTCATGTTGATAACTGTTCAATCTCATTTTGTGGAATTTCCTGGATTATATTTCTGTAATTATATATTTACCAGGTTTAAAGATTTATACACAGTAAAAGATGAATCTGGGGCTGAAGAAGAGAAAACTATCCACATAGTATGGCCAGTATTTATGTTAATGGGACATAAACCTGTATCATAGCGTGTCTGGTTTGACAAAATTAATCATCTAGAAACTGAAGTATTGAAGCGTACCTCAAATTAGTATTAATATAAAATCAATTTTAATCCTAGACAGATGCTATTTCGGTCAACATATCAGGGCCGGCCGAAAAGTTGTAAGCCTATCTGTGTAGTTTGCGCTTATTTTTCTACATACTTTTGCCAATGATGTTACAAGGCTTGAATGCCATTCAGGAAGACCTTTTCTTCAACCATCCTAAAAAAAAAAAATTTGAAAAGCTGTTGACAGCTGTCATAACGTAATGAATACTGGGAAAAATACTAGCATGCGTGGTTACAAGTCTGGCCAAAAAATTATTGGGATTTGCTTCAAAATGGCGTATGTTTTGTTTTCTTGAATAGTTGCTGTTAATGGCCTTCTAGGACGCAGGTCATCGTCAAAGCTCCTCTGCCATGCCTAAATTCTGCAACCCAGTTCCTTACTGTGGAAAAGGAAGGGGAATCATCCTCTAAAGTGGAGACCATGTCGCATGTATCTGTGTTGGGGTTAGTCCTTTCAGCAGCATATACTTGATGACTGCCCTATAGCCAGTTTTATCCGTTTTTTGTAATTTCAATGGGTAGGTTCACAAGATGGTCTGGTACGAAGCATAATAACACTACAGTTGCAGTTCTTATGTCTCATGCAATGATAGTACATATTTGGTCTCTCATTTTCAGGTTTAGAGCTTTTCAGCCAGCCATCGTATATCAATTCTCATTAATTCTATGGATAAAATGGTCTTGTTAAACTATATTGTTACAATTATTTTTTATTATTATTATGTATGGTATGGTTTATAGTTAATTTATTAAAATGAGTAAATTTATTTTGATTCAAATGAATATTGCTCATGTTTTTAAAAATTTATATTACATATATTGCCGAGCATCACAGGTGCGAGTTTCAAATCTAAGCGGTCATCCACAATCCCACCCCCAACGAATGTCAACAAAATACTGACTATAACATTAAGCTTTCCGGTAGAACATAGATAGTATTGTATACTTATATAGTTGTTCACCGATCGTTGTCTCACCGAAAAGCAGTTTTATTTAAGTTCACATATAGTTTATGACATATATGATGATTGCGCCTATAACACAAAGTAATTTGAGAAAATTTTGAAAAATTGATTCAATATCCTGGCATTTGAGGTCATTGCTGGGAGAAATTCTTGAGGACGACAGGACCAGAAATGTGAGTCAATGGGACAGAATCTCGATATTTGTTTTGCAAGAGTTGACATAACATCTGTACAATCTGACGCCCTACGTACGACCCACACACCAGTGGTACTACTATCTGGATAGTTCACTATAATCGTGAATATGATAGTGCTGAGACAGTACAAGACAACAGAGGAGTATAAGAATGATGTTATAATGGAATCGAGCGGCGCAGGCGCGAAAAAATTTCAGATATGTAACCGAGTAGAAGAATGATGTTATGATTTAATTGGGCGCCGCAGGCGTGAAAAAAATTCATATATGTAACCGAGCTTTTAAATTTTTGGGACTGGGCTTGCAAATTTGAATCAATGTCATGGGAAATGGAACCAAATTCTCGTTAACGAGAGGATAAGAAATGGACATAATCTTGAGACTAATTTGTCAATGTCGCCGGTTTTGTTATTGTTTGTTTACATCATTAATTCATTTAGTCTGCAGAGACCGACTGCGGTGAGTACTGGGCCAGTGTTCATGTTAATGGGTCATAAACCTTCATCAATGTAATTATTTTAGTGTGTATTTGTAAATAAAAAAAATATGCCTTACCTTATTCGCTCAATTTTCTATATTGATTTGCATTTCAAAATCCAAAGCAAATTATTTGCCTTTAATATGGCTTTACATATGGACAGTTTCAATTGTCTTTCTAAATTGTATTAAAACGTCAAAGGAGCTTATAAATTCTTTGTAATCTAAGGATACGGTTGCTATTACAGAAATAAGGGATTGGCATTGTTGTCATTGGTGTAGAATATTATGAGCGAAACGCCCTTAAAATATTTGACGACAAACGGGTGTACAACCATAGATACAAACAATGATAAAAGAACAATGGGTTAATAAACGGCTTAATACAACACCACGAACTGACGGACAAGGAGTCCATTAAACACCAAAATGCCGAATCCATCAGTGTTTTCCAATCAGATGATCTCCCATTCAGCCAATAATTGCCGGTCCGTTCTGCCCTTGTAATAGATTATCGAATCTTATTTTATCCGTACGTGCCAGATGTAAAAACTGTTATTCGGTATGACATATATTTTGATAATACGTTACTCCAAAATCTTAATAATGGCGACTTTTTCGTAATGTATGTCAACATCTCACATACTCACGAGTATCGACTTCCTATAGGTCGGTAATACATTTATTTGCACTAAAGTCAACCGTTTCGGAGATTTCGGCGACTTTTGGGGGGTTTACTGGCGGCCATCTTGGATTTATGTTAATTATGCAAATTTCCCCAGGACCGGTAATGGCCGCTTTTGTCATGGGAGTACTACAGACCGTACCTGAACAGTTTCCCAAGAAATAATTTCTGTTGCAGTTTGTTCTATGTCCCACCTCTCATATTGTTATCTTTACCCACTAATAATGAGCTCTTGATTTTCGGTGGATGTCCATTTTATAAGAATTACTAAGGGTTGGGTATAGTTTGAACCAACTAGACTTGAACTGTGTCTGTGCCATATTTTTCTGTCCACAGTCTAAACACGATACGAAAAACAATAACATATTAATTTTATTTTAATAGTTCGCTTGCGCGTAGGGTGTCTTTAGCAGTGGAAGGAAATCGGAGTACCCGGAGAAAACCCACGAGGTTGGACAGGCGACCCTACTCCTTGCCACGTACAGCCGGGGATTCGAAACCACGCCAGTTGACTCAATGGCCTGCCTTATGATACAGCCCGCACGTGCTAACCATTCGCCCCCCCCCCCCAGCTTAAAGGGCAATCTTTCGTTAAAGTAAAAGCCGCGTTGGGATCAAATGTCCAGATTCTAGTCTTGAAGTCTTAAAATGCTTTTCTGAGCAGACTGGGCGGGAACGTATCATACACTGTGCCGTGGGAGATATGTTGCCGCTTATTTCCAATGTCACATCATCCAAAAAAGCACATCTACTTATTCGACTTTTATGAGAGATAGTACCATATACTAGTATCCCACTTTAAGAAATTAACTGAATTGATTTATTATCGTACAACGTGTTATCCATTACTACACCGAACTTAGCTTTATTAAATTATTTATTTTGAAATATAACAATGTTAATGCTACATATTATGATTAATTATAAACATAACAATAATATCACAGATCAAATATGATAAATTGGTATTGATTACTTACTATTTGGCATGGACGGACGTTGATTATCTGGGTTTTTTTTATTTGAACTGATTAAACAACCTTTGACAGGTGGCCAATATTTGTGATTTCGTCACGTAACAACTTTGCTATTTTAAGTGTTTTTACCAGCATTTTTATCTGTGTTTTTATTCAAAAAGAAAGGGATTGGCGAAAAGATAATTTTAAAGCCTAACTACTTATTTACAATACTGTTTAATCGTAAGAATTGAATACGTGCCATGGGAATTTCCGGGTAAGCTATCCCACCGTCTGCTCTTTTACGCGAAACGATTTGTTTGCTTGCTTTGGATTATGTTAGAATTAAGATCAGCAAGAACACTAAGATAACGATTTGAGAAAACATCAGTTGGGTTGTCAATACTGTATGAAGTAAATAAATCACTAGTTCGTTTATTGTGGTGTCCATTACTTTAAACAGAAATAGCGTCTTCTTTATAGTCACTTATTACCACAGATAAATCACCAGCTCCACCCTCATACATCATAAGTTTACCTTCTTCACTTACTCGTGAACTGGACACAACTAAGGTTTTCATACTATGATTTTCTTCCAAAGACGAAGACAGAATAGCACACATATTTGTAGAGAGATCACATCCACCAATATCCAACCTCTTTAACGTCGTCACCAAACGCAATGATTGTCCAAGGGCAAAGATCCCAGGCCTATCAAACTGTGTCCCACAAAGCCGAAGCGTCTCAATGGAGCTGCTTAATTTCAATCCATGAGCTAAGGAAACGACAGCTGATCCTTCTAGTTCCGTTTCGGTCAGATTAAGAGATTTCAGAGAGAGGGAATGTTCCAGATGGGAGGCAAGGTCAGTTGCACTAATGAGATTTAATATACTGTGAGAAAAGTCAAGCACTTGAATGGATTTTGGAAGACAATTAATAACATGACCAGCGATTGAAGCTATAGTACAACGCCTAAATACAAACTGTGTTGTGTTAGAAAGATTTTCACAAAACGTTTGCAAATCATCCCACGTAACTGCTGATATTTCTTCAAAAACGGGCTTTCCATGAAAATCAATGTGCACCAAATCCAGCTGTGGTTTGTTTTGTGTTGCTGCAGCTAGAAAACATGCCACCATATCTAGTCGAGTCCAGGTAGCTTTGATTATTTTAAGTGTGGTACAACTGGATAATGCTGAAGCCAGTTCCAGGTAGATGCCTTGTTGACCTAAGTAAAACGGATGCATAGCCATATCAAACTTTACTAAATGACAATGCCCGCTTTCAAGAATTCTTGCGAGACCCCTTAAACTGTTAATCGGATACAATCCTCTCTTGTGAAGCGTGAGTGCTTTTGGAAAAGATTCTGCCACCAATCGAGTTATGTACGAATTGTTGCATTCGGAGAGACTTTGGAGACTCTGACTGAAAGTCACTAGGTTACTGCTATGGATTTGTTGTTCTTTTACTTCAGAAGAATCTTCTATTGATACGACTCTACAGTGTCGATTGGACACTCGCATCATTTCCGTCATAATGGTTTCTAGTGTTGTTGTTATCGGATCAGCAGCGTAGATTCCATTTAGGAAGGACACCATATCGCTATACTTGGTGTATTTAAGAAGATTTCGCTGGTCCAATGTATCATGTAAGTCATCTAGTAACATATCAGCAAGGTATTTTGCCGCCATATAACTACAAATTGCAGAACAATGGCCTTTGATAAGACCACTCATTACAGATTTTTGAAAAATGCCTAATTTCATAATGTTTATATTCTGTGTATAACCTACCATTTCGCCCTCTGTTAAATACGCCTTCTTTGATGTCAACATTTTAAAACATAGTTCTTCAGTGACATGAACAATATCACCTACTTCTTGAGGATACTCACCCTTTTCCAGAACGACGTGTTGTCTTTTACAAAATTGTACCACCAAACCTTTGACATAGATTTCAAATAATGTAGTCAAGTTTTCTATTTTTCTAATTTCAAGATTTGCGTATTTGAACGAGATTATGATAACCATGCAAATAAAAGGGTTACACAATTGCATTCCAAGACGCCACGATTCTAAATCTTCTAACAATGATTCGTAATCATCAGCTGCAATGTGAACTATGCTCGCATATCCCAACAAACATCGTGAAACGCTTTTGGCACTTAACCCCACATTGAATAGTTTGTAATCTGGCTTAAAGAACCGACTCATAGAAGTATTTGGATTGACTAGAACAATAACAGAGCTGTCCCTACAAATGGTACCATCCATGATTCGAGTTAGTTCAGAACTACCAGAACTACCCCCGGTAAAGCCATCAATTAAAAATACAGCATCTTCCGCATGTTCTTCTAAAGTGGCCCAAAACTCATCGCATGTAACTTTGCTGTGGTTAGGCATGGTCTGGTGGTAGACATACACACGGAAATCTCCAGAGCAGCCGTGAGCGTCAATCAAAATAAGAAAGCGATAATACTGCGAAAAGAAAGTTGGTTTAGAAGCCCATTTGTAAGCCAGCATAGATGCTAACATTGATTTACCACTACCCGCCTCTCCTTCCAATATCACCCTTTTCCCTGCTCTCCCAGAAACTCTTTCGGGTAAAATATCCACTAATCGAACTTTGTGCCTGTAAAGAAATGTGACCAGTATTCGTTTAAAAAATACAAATAAAATGTAATTATTTTGAATTAAAAAATCGGCCAAATGCCTGCTCATTCGTGATTATCGACACTTCAAACCTTTTCGGTTCCATAAACGTAACTCATTTATAATTCATACATAAATTCACCCTTCAGCTTAACCATCCGGCTAAGTATTGTGGTTGTATAACAAGACCTTTACTTGTTCGTACACGCATAATTTATGGTTAATTTGGTTGGCTTACCCGTCGCTGTTCAATATATCAAGTTTAGTGTAATATTCATTGATAGGTAGTTTCATGTTCTCATTCCATGGCAGGGGGCAACATTTAGTTAACACATTATTATAGTGGGATTTTAATGCTGTGTTACATATTCCAACCATATCTGAAATGTGATTAACCAGTTAGGTATTGATAAAGAAACAAAGAACGTATAAAATAGATACAAAATGTAATCAATATTATCATTTTGTTGAATAAATGGTTCTAAAAAGATTGTGTTAATCGCACAAGGCAGAAGACAGTTTAGACGTAAACTAAGAATACATTGTATAAATAATATGTACAATATACAATAATATGTTTGGAGAAAAGGGTGAGGGATAAAACATCAATATGTTTCAGATTCATCGTACTCATTTAGCACAATGACAGTGATGGGTGGCAGGCAGGGTACACTTATTCTTTCATGGACAACGGATACTATTTCCCACTATGACGGTTTTTGTTTCTGCAGTGGTGATTATACTTGCTGTGAAACTACTTTTTGCCGAATCCGTCCATTAGCAAGGGCCCATTGTGTTTAATTTTTATATTATTGTTATTAACAACACATTGAAAGTGTTTGGCAGATTATGATTATGTTTATCAATGAGGGGGGGGGGCTGCTTGATGGCCGAATGGTTAACACGTGTGCGTTGAATCATAAAGCCGGTCATTGAGTCAACTGGCGTGGTTTTGAATCCCCGGTTGTACGTGACAAGGAGTAGGGTCCTGCCCACTGCAAGCGAATCATTGAATTAAAATTAAACCATACGAAATGACCTAGTTTGTGTCGAGTGCACGTTAAACCCCATTTCTCCCTCTCTCTCTCTCCCCACTCTCTCTCTCTTTCTCTCTCTCTCGCTCTGTTTATCAATGAGATCAGGGGATTACCTTTAGTTTCTTTCACTCCATGTTTGTAAGTTATTCTTCTCAACTCTGTCACTTCATCATATATTTTCGTATATTTAAACTTAAGAGCGTCACAAAGCAACTTTAAGGCAAATTGTAACTTTGAGTTCTGTATCTTTGCTAATATGTATTGCATCCTGTCGGAGTTCCGGGAGAGAGCCATAATTTCCTGGCGGTCTGTTATTTTGATAATTTGCCCTTGTTGAAGTCTATCAATGATATCTTCTGCCACCACATTGTCCACGAGCAGTTTAAACATTTTTGCAAGAACGACTTTATCTTCTAGGCTCAAACCTGTATAGTGAAATGCAAAAAAAAAAGAGAACTTGATTACTTTAACAGAAATATGTCATAACAGAGTAGGTGGTCGGTGAGTGTGGGGTCATGTGTCTCAAAACTATCCAAAGTATGTTGCATCATACATGTCTCAAAAAACAGCAGTATAAGTTAGACTACGTTAATTTTATATATCTTTAAATTCATTTTACAAATTATCAGAAAAAAACACATTTACCTTCGTGTTCTTCTGCTGACTTCTTATTCCTATAACCTTTAGAAGGCTTGTTCAATGCTCTAGGGCCATTAAGGTGTCTAAGCGCCCCAACATCCGATTCGGTTGTTCCCCATATTTCTTTTACTTGGTGAATATAATAATTCTGTTGTTCTAGTGACAGTTGTTCGGTGTCAGTGCGGTGAATCTTACTCCGAACAGTTGTTCCACCATGACGAAGAAGAACCCCAACTACCTGTCTCCACAGGACTGGATACTCTTCATGTCTAACACCAACAAGAGATCCGATTTGTTGTAGAAGAATCTGAAGACGCACAACATCGGCACTGAGACTGGTGTCCGTAGCTAGTGGCACTGTGGCCCACCCATTAGGATACGGTGGACTCAAATGACAGATGGTTTGAAGCAATATCACCAAGATTCTGGAATCATAATACTGCGAGCTGACAATGCCTTTACCTGGGGGATATAATACTTTCCACTGCTTCTCTGAGATGGCTTTTTGTTGATGAAGTTTTGCAAGAACGGATTGTATATGGACTTGTGCGAGGTGATCTTTCAATGATATGGCAGGGTGAATACTGTTGAAAGTACTTCTCAAGGCATAAGTTCCAGCATCGTGAAGTAGCCAACACAGTTTAGCTAGATATTCCTTTTCTCTGTCTGTTACCAGATTTTGCACTCCTGATCCTTGATCCATCGACGATGATTTTATTTACATTCTGAAATACACAAATAAAGAAAATATATTCCCAATGAGACTTTACACCTGTATCCTATTAAGATAGCTTTTTGGTCTCTAGAGTAACTAACAGTCTTAAAATCCTTATAACACTACATTAGCCATAACAATCTTCAGATCTTAACAGCGATCAACATTATCAATAAATGATACAGATACGTGTACAGGCCAGCGTTGTTAGGTACACCCTGGAATGTTTTAATAAATAAATGCCAAACACGTCTTTATTAATGAAGCTAGTTATCGATCGTTATTGGTTAAACTAGTCCACAAGGTAAGGTAACTATCAATTGCATGAATCTTCTGTATTTTTGAGAAAAGCCCTTTACAAACTGGACAGATACTATCATGAATATATAATGAGTACAACAAGAAAGAAGAATATTATTTAAGAGAGCATAAACCAACCCCAAGCAAATCTGACTTTTAAAATTAGTTTTTCAGTTCATAAGTAAATTGTTTAAAGTTCTATTATAAAGCTTCCATACTAATAATTTGAATAGCTATGCATACCAAAAACTAAAGGAAATACGCGTTAGAATTAAAAGAACGCCAATGTCGTTTCTAACCAAAACATTTATCAAAGATAATAAATATGACATGTGTGCCCAAATAGTTACCATTATGATAATATAAAGTTTACACAATACACTAGCAGTCAGTAAAATATCAACAAATCATAAACACCCCATTCAAAACGGATTATATGTTTTATATTCACCTTTGAATAACTAAGAAACAACTTTCCCCTTCTACTCAAGGCCTATTGACAGAAACTTCCAATCTGTCTATTCATTTACAAAGTGCCATATAATTAGCTATAGCAAACAAATGGGGTCAACAGTTTAAGTTGAAAGCACTACAATATTTATTTTACTCTTATTCTTATGGTTATTATTTTGGTATGTAGACACAAATACTTAAAATGATTGCCAACATAGCAAATCAATCCCACACAAAATAAATCTGGGGATTATAAAGATTGAAGGACTTATCACTAGATGTAAATTGGCACCACTTCGTGAAAGCTTTTTCATTTTAGGTTTACTTTACTGTATATGTATACATACTCTTTATAGTATGTTTGAATGGTGGCGTTTTTTTTTTAAAAAGCCATCGCGTCATAGCTGGCGCTTGCATGGAGCACTGAATAAAGACTTTGTTCATTTATTAATAGGTTACTGTTATTAAAGCAATATTCGCCATAAACAGATCTAAGTTGCCTTTTCTTTCGAATAATCGCAACTGTTTCAAAAGGTATTCGATTATTCAAGAAATGTTATTGTGTTTTTAAATGATGTACAATAATATTTGCTGAGTTGGGGGAGGGTGTGGGGATGTTTCCACCACATGGGTAATGGTTATTAAGTGGTGCTAATTGGGAGCAAACTGGTTAGGGTCGAACGTCTTATTCTTTCATGAGTTATATTATATTCAGTATCAGAATCAGAATCAGAATGAAAATAAAATGTATTACAACTAGTTATACACCATTTTATTAATGACCACTGCATAGCTTATTAGCCATGTATTGTATATACCGATTTGTAACAAATCACAAGACAAACTCTGGTACAATACTGAACTCTTTATACTTAAAGTGTGATGAATTGACACGCAATACTTGTACCGTGGGAAGGTTAACAGGCAGGAATTCTAGTAGCGTGCAGAGAGGGGTCGTCTGTCCCAGGCAATGATCGAGTGAATTAAATCATGTTTTTGGAATCATTCCTAATAAAAAAAATACTGCCCTGCTTATTGTCAAAAAACAGTTTATTTCGTCTTCGTATATTTAAGAATAACAAATACCGATTTAATTTTTCAAGTAATTTTAGTTTCCAGAACATTTTGCCCCTTTTCGCGGATTTTTTGTCACAATGTATAGAGTGTCCCCAACTTTTAGATGATTTATTTACATTTGCCTTCAACTCGTTCAATCAAGGCAAGTTTTCGTTTTATTTTATTTCATATTAGGACAAAATGTTATGATACTCATATTCTATAACAATATCTCTGCCATGCTTAAGTATGTAAAGATTGGTTCAAAGTAATGGTACCTGTATCATCAAATTATATATATATACACTTTTATTTCGAAAATCCATACGTGACAGGATAAACTTTACAGTGGACAACGATGTGATATACTAAAAGCCCTTCCCTGCTTACATAGGAAACCTCTAAACGCATTAAGCATAATTGTATTCTTTGAGTTATTAATTCTATAAAAGCAATCATGACAACTAATTCAGTATCTGATCTTTCTATTAATATCATTTATATCTGCTTACAGGAATTACAGACTACACTTTTCGGTTTGCCAGCATATCAATATGTCATTCGTAAGTGTATAATATGTCTAGTGACGTAAGAAGAAATGTATTAAAGGACAATATTGGTGCCAGTCTTTATCACATATGTGATAGAGCTTGTTAAACACATTCCAAATATACTTTTAACAGAGAGATCAGTGCTACGATAGTTGAGTAAGACATGTTTCCCGAATCGGAAGTGACGAACGCCAAAGGAAAACACGAGTCACCGCTTTATATAACTGACTAAAGCGACGAGTGATAACAGATTCACGGCCGAATATCTGCTCACTAATAATTCCTTCGAAGACCAAAAGTTGATATATTGGACTGTAAGAGGATATCTGACAATTCAATAAAGTAATTGAATGTCATTAGATAAAAAAAACACGAGAAAAATAGAAATAGTCCGTACATTCCCTTGTTTATATTCACTCTATACCTTATAAAACATGGTAATGCACGGACTTTTTCTGTTTTTCTTTCGTGTTTTCTTATCTAGTGACAGTCAATTCTTTTTATGAATTGTCAGATATCCTCTCAGAGTCTCACACAACAACTTTTGGATTATCCCTTAGTGGATGCTGACCCAAAGATCCATTCACTTGATTTGTTGTTAATTGCTTGCAATATAACTGTGTAGTTTGTATGTCTTGAACGCAGTTTTGTCGAATTTAATTTATTTAATTCATATATTATTTTAACTTTGATAGATGTGTTCTCTTAATCAAGAGCAACACGTAAAATTGGTAGATTGGATTTCAAATAATTACGTGTTAGCTTATCAAGATCTCTGAGGTACATGTATTCATGTGGGGTGTACATTTCATTGTCGTCTAAAATGACTATTTTAAGACAATGCGTACAACACTTACGCCAGTTAAAGGGGCATTGACTTCTCGAACAAGATCAAATTACCCGTAATGCATTTAACTAAAAATTGATATAAGCTCTGAACGCGTACAGGTTTTAATTAAAAGGAGGTAATAAAAGCGGGTTGAACAGTATTATTAGTACAGATATCATATTCATGATTATTTATTTACATGTTAAAAGTTTGAAATACATTTATTTAAATAATCGTAATGAGGTTGGCTGACTGAAGCCCAAATTCCTTGAGCTTGCTTTTTACAATATCTAATTTAAGTGTATCCAATTTTAAGCTCAGAGTTTTGGAAATTTATAAAAAAAATTTCAAAATTTGTATATTTTATCAGAAACTCTCGTCTGTTTTGGCTAAATAGAAATGTTTGTTTACTGGAATACAACGGTTTCAGTTTCAGGTGTAATAATAGTACCCAGCTATGTGTCTGATCAGCAAAATCTATAAGAAATACAATTCAAAATTTTGAATTATTATTTATCTAACGCCTTTATAGCTGTCATATTATACATGTATCCTGTTGTTAAGCGCGGTGTGACTTAACCAGGTTTCATAATATGTTAAACTTGTCTGTATCAATGACATATGTGCAATTATACAAGAGCACGTTCCATGCTAACTATTAATTTGAAAGGAAATAATAACATCGTATATTTTATGAATATCGTCATTGTGTGTGTTGTGTACATATGAATATATAACGCTGTATTATATCTATAAAATAACACAAAGCAATAATGAATACGAAACATCAAACGAAACACATGTTCTTTTGTTGTCTATTCAAGTCTTTGTTACATATAGCGTTTACTTACATAATACATTTCAATATTAATAACTCAAACTAAGGATTTAATATATAAATCTAATAACTTTATAATTCATTTCATTATTTACTTTGCATAATGCTTTTTGCTTAATAACACTACGACAGCGACGCACCCTTTCAGTCTGGAGTCGCCTTCCTTTGTTTTCTTACAGATCAGGAACCATATTATAATAGTACATTAATAACCTGCATGCAATATAGATTTTATCAAAAAGCATTACAATATTTTTGTAACTTTTTTGATCAACCAAAGCCACATTTAAAGGGCGTGTTTACAAGTGATTAAATTCAATTTTTTAAAAATATTTTATTGTGGTTTCTTACCACTTTTGCTCGCTGAAATTCGCGAACAGTGCAAATTGAACGACAGCCGAATGCGCCTGCATAGTCCATTCAACACAGGTTTTGTTATTATATATTTTGTCGTTTGTGAATCAGTCATTTTTAATTACTTCCGTGTTATCTTCTGGTACATGTTTTTCTTTGTCGATTACACATGGCGCTCTTATGTCCACAGAGTATGTTGTTTATTGATTTTAAAATATTCATTGTGTCTCAAATATTGGATATTGTGATCCCGTATTTCTATATTATTTGAAATGGACAACTATTGAATTCTAATTCGTAATTCATTATCCAATATTATTAAATTTAAGCATAGTTGATTTTCTTTGTGATCTTTTCATTCATGCCTGTCTTCATTATCCTGGTCGAGAAAAAAAGTAAGACGTTAAACCCTATTTCTTCATTTATTAAAAATTCTTACTGCACAAAATTTAATTTTTATTGCCATTGCTAAATTTGTAAGAAGGGCGTAAACGCTCCTGTAATTTCTCCGAAGGACACTTGAAGCGAATGTTCTCAAATCTCATAAAACTATTATTTTATTATTAAACTATTTAAGGTAAAAGCAGATTTTAAGAGTCGTGTCAGACTTTGTAAACTTGTCTATGTGATTAATCGTACCGATGTGTTATTCAAAGAAGAGCTCTTGAGGCGAACGTTTATCAGTTGTATCCAGGCTACTAAATCAAAACACTCTAAGACAGATATAAATTTGTATAAATCATGAGAGCGAACTTGACCCTAATAGGGCCATTATACTATTAATAAAAACAATGACACTGGTTCCTGTAGAATTAAAGATATTTGGCCGGGTTATTGGAACTGGAACAAAGTAAACGCCATCCCAAACTTCGGCTCTCTGTCTATCTACAGTTAGCTTCTTTTGAGAACAGGTATTCTCGGGGAATGGCGCATATAAATCACTTGTGTACAGAATGAGTGAACGCGTTCTATAGTTTTCACCATAGATCTACAGACTTTCGCGTGTTCAGATCCCAGCTAGCACGCGTTAACATTGCTAATGTTGTAATATGTTGTTAATTTAAAGTAGCTAAGTTTCTAACTCAATATCATCAAAAATTTTCAACTTTGAAAACACGAATTATTTGTCAATTTAAATCAACATTGATGCTGTGATCTTACCGGAAAAAGATGGGCTTCTGATATCCAATATTTAAGACAAAAGAAACATTTTTACCACTGGGCCCTGTTTCACGAAATTTTAACTTAAGATAAAATCCAATTTTAGTAGATACTTCAATTTTGATTGGCTAAGCACTAAAATCGATCTAATATTATCCAATCAAATTACTAAAATTGGGATCTTATCTTAGTTAAAATTTCGTGAAATAGGCCCCTGGTAAACAAATCGTGTACCCTAATGCGATTCATCCCCAGTTGTAACAAGGGACGAGGCTACACACATTGCACCAAATCAAACGGCGTATGTAGACTGGAATAACCAGATGCTAGAAATTTGCATTCGATTGAGAGTGTTGGCTTATTTCGCCGAACATAACTTTTTTGAAATTAGAGTAAAACGGAAACCATTGAATGTAAATCGGTTTATATACATTCACGTTACAGTATTATATGCGTTGCCACCCACTTGTGTCAATTTCTAGGTCTCAAATGTTAGCGATTTAGCTCCTTTAACATACATTATGCGAGAGCTGAATCTGCCTTTTGTAGATTTTTCTTTAGGACTCAAATGTTATGTAAACTATTAATTAGACATTAATAAACTTATCCAGACAATAATCAACTCTCGATGTCAACGCTAACCCACAATATTTGTTGGATTATGATCCGATTTGCTGCATAACATTTCTTCACGATTTAAAGATTAAATGGATAGTTGAGACTATGATTTTTGTCGTACCGGAACTTTCAATCGCTTAAATATCGGTTCATAGTGGATCACTTTGACAGAAATTTTCAGCAAATTGCCTCTACATTATTTAGTTTTGAACTATTAATTATAGTGAGAACTGCAAACTTGTTCTCGAATCTCCCCGTAATATATCCTTAAAGTTGGATATTGTTAGATAATTCTTTAGGCACGGTAAAAGCTGTGCAGGTGCTTTATTTGGGGATACCTCACTTTCCCACATGATACATCTGGGCCCAAGGCCATGACTAATTAATCAACAAATGGGGTTTAAAGTATAGTCTGTAACAAGTTAGTGGCACTTCAACAAAATGAATTAAATAATTAGTGAAAAAGATTACATGTAATAAAATACATGTAATATGGATTCTTAAATTATACCATAAACGATGAAAAGATAAAAGGTATGCCGATACAAACTGATTTCAACACTGGTTTAATAACATTTTAATGTACTTTTCGTCCGTCTTTGGACTATTCATAATAAATATTATAGTCCCACAGTATAGTAGTTTATTTGTTTTTATTTCAAATTAATAATTGCATCAAAACAGCTCACAATGTAAATTTATTAGTAAACTGATTTCACCAAATTGCCCAATCTACTGATAGTGGGAAGTGTTCACCAGTAACAATAATTAGAGTGAGAAGTTTACACCACTGATACTAAAATTAGAACAGACTATAGTCCTACACCTACCTCCCAATCCTTTATCAAAACAATCAAATGTGGGGGAAAGTGGGGTTAAACCCTTTAATTAAAATACTGTCTATATTTGGTTTAATTTGTATATTATTATGTTCCTTGGGACACATTAACTCTAATTGAATTAAAATGCCCAAACTTTGTGTATGGGTTTATTAGGCGAATGCTTTGACCAAGTTCGATGATGAACATTTGCTGCTTAGGCTAAATACTCTATATATTCAGTTAAACCTCAATCTAACAAATAAAACCATCTATTTAACACAATTGCCATTGAAATGAGCAATCGCCAACATATTTCAAAATAATTACAAAATCAATGAATGAATGAATTGATCAATCACACAAGAAACGGGACGGAAAATGTCACCTATACGATCGTTGATAGCCTTTGTATAATACAAAGGGGTTTATATTTCGATTATCGATGATTATTCTACGAACTGATTTATAAATGTAATTTTCTCGGTAATTTTGATGACTGTATCAAAGTAAGTAATTAACAATGTAATGGGAACTATAAGACCTTAGAATGTATTTGAGTTACTTAGAAATTGGATATTAAAGCAATCTATGACTAATATATCAGGGGCCTATTTCACGAAATTTTAACTAAGATAAGATTCCAATTTTAGTAATTTGATTGGATAATATTAGATTGATTTTAGTGCTAAGCCAATCAAAATTGAAGTATCTACTAAAATTGGATTTTATCTTAAGTTAAAATTTCGTGAAACAGGGCCCAGAGATGGAAAGTGTAAAACAACAAAAGCCACGGTTAGGGGCCTTTAACTGTAGAATAGTCAGCTATTACAGGTATAATTTCCACACTGAAATAGTATTAATAGAATATGTTTCCGCACTGCTGAAACACCCCAACATGTGTATGGGTAGTTCACTTTGGTATACTAATATGGCTATGTTTACTAATTGTTACAACACCCGATACCTCTTCAAATTATTAGCTAAGGACAATTCCAGGGGTGATTTTACGCCTTAGCCGGCGAATTTCATAAGCCATTTACCCTCTTGGTAACATAGAGTAGGCTACACCGAAAGACAACAACATGTCTATAAAAATAAATTGGCGTATTCCTAAATGTTAAGTTTAATTTTTCTGGACCATTTGTAATAATAATATATGAAATCCTCTTGTTTCCCAAAATAAAATGTAAAATAAAATGTGTGTTTCATACAATAAAATAGGAATAAAATAGCGTGTAAGATCCCACTATTGTGTCACACCCGGTTTAATACAGACGACAAAGGGACACTGTCGAATAATTTTCGGTCCACAGTAAAACAGATGCATAATATTACACAAGTATGCAGATGTACATTTTGAACATTATATATAGCCTAACGAGTACACAGATATCGTAGCCCAATATAGAAGATCGGACATTATGATGTTTATCATCTTAAATAACATTACACATAAAATTATATAACCTGTTAACTTACTGCTTAGGGCCAAATATTTCTCCGAATCTTTCTTGTTCCTTAAGCCACCTTATCCTGGCGCGATGTATCGTGGAAAATAGGCTTGTACCTATGTCACTCATAAACGATCGAGTGTACCATGACTACGTAAACAATTTAACGTGCCTTTATCATATCAGTATATAAACAGGTAGATTGTAAACTATCGTTTCATTGTAAGGCCATACTTTGAAATATTGTTATAACTACTATACGCGGGGTATACAAATTATACACGCCATATCATAGATTACAAACTTTAACGGCTATGTTAGGCCACTAAAGGAGTTTTCATTCATTCTGGTTAATAAGTGGGTATGCATTTTTAGACCAACACTTATAAAGATTTAATACATTAAAAAATAGGACCACATTATGCTTCCTGTGTATTTTATTTTCCAGAAAAGCGACGATATGATGGCCTCTAAAGCCCCCACATACATGTTAAAGCACCCACATACATGTTAAAGCACCCACATACATGTTTAATTTGGAGTTTGAGTCATCACATGATGAGAGTACTTTAGCAATAAACAAATAGGTCTGAAAATTCTTTCACACCGCCATTTTTATACACCTTAGATAAATAAAGTAGTAACAATTCTACTATCGTTTTAGTACAAGGCGGTCCATTCTTGTGTTTTTTAATACTCGGATATTTTTAATCAGATTACAAGAGTTTTATTACATATAGCGTATATGTTTCGCCTTTGACCGATGAGACAAGTTATGCCTTTAAATATAAATGAAATGAAACGGGGTTTACGACATACAGTGTGCTATGCGGGACGTTTAGCCCGTGCAGCGGCACTACTATGGTCTACTCTTATATCGAATTCCAACTGCCAATTGATATACGGGACCTTGGTTTTACGAAGGCCTACCATACGAATGTCTCGACAGCTCGTCGGGCCCTCCTTCCTTTACCAGCCCTGAAGTGGTAAATGCAGGAGGACGTATATTACATCAAACAAGCCGTACATTGATTTTTTGTGTTAGGTAGATCAGGTGTGTTATTTCATTTAGTCATGGAACAAGTTTTTTTTCTGCATGATTTTTGATTTTAAATCAATACACAGTGTTTAACGTCAT
The DNA here is from genome assembly GCA_963678685.1 of Patella ulyssiponensis. Classification (NCBI taxonomy): domain Eukaryota; kingdom Metazoa; phylum Mollusca; class Gastropoda; family Patellidae; genus Patella; species Patella ulyssiponensis. The sequence goes on from OY783231.1 coordinate 50,344,293, forward strand.
GAGACGAAGAATCGTATTGATTGTCACCGATTTCCGATAATTAATGTTAGAGTTATGGCCCTTGGTCACTTTGAAAATTTTTATGGATGCTTTAGAGACGATAGTTATCTTCTGATTGATTTTATATTTACACACCATTTTTACGCCTATGTATTATCATTTCGATGGACTTTAGATTGAAACACAGAGTTTAAGGTCTTGTGACGAACAGGTAGGTTGATATTCAGTGTTTTTTGATAACTTGAACAGCTAAATCCATGATGTTAAATGTTTTGCATACTTAACGTTAGCATGGACCAAACAAATCCTAATGATTTTTACTCTGAGCCAGAGTGTATTACCGACAAAAATAAAACTATGCAACAACTCTTATCGACTGCCTGGACAATTTAGCTGCTATGAGAGTATGCTTCGTTGCCTGGCAACCATCTTCGAAAAAAGTCCAAGACTCCGTCAATTCATATTCGTTCGACATTCGATCGATTAATGGACTTGATAAGACGCCACAATTCTAAGATGGCAATGATGACGTCATTGTCAGTTGCTGTTGAAATGGTTTAGTAATTAAGACTGAGCTTGAGCCGACTGGTTTATTAGTGTTAGTTGTAAATTTGACTGCGAAACACAATCCGTTATATCTCAACATTCATGACTTTATCTATGAGAGATTGAGCACAAAACAAATCAATATATAAAATCCAATTAAATCGATTGCGTGTCATTTTGAAAGACGATTAAGGAATATATATTTTATTCCCAAACTTATCTAAATAACCTGCTCGCACCTGTTTTAAAACAACATAAACATCGATCTTTGCAGTATTGAAGACGTTAGAATATACTGGATTATTCTGTAGTCAGAGAAAAATATACCTTCAGAATAGATCTCAGCCCTAATCTGTTTTACATATCTTTCATATGCACAGATACAAAATAAGCATCTTCCAACCTTATTAAATATGGAATTGGAAGCAGTATAGGCCTAGATACTTCCGATGTAGGCAATAGCTTCGTCACAGGGCACCTACAAATGCCCACATCTCCTCGTCTTTCTACTTCCCATCCTCCACCTATTTTGCATCGCGATTTATGTTAACTGTTTTATGTGGAATCGAAAAGGGGTCTAAATGTACATTTTCTGCTAGGTTTGGGTGAATTTTCATGAATTTGGGGTGAAAGGATAACAGAGTTCGTAATAGCTTGGTTATAAGTTTATTTAAAGGACAATATTGGTGTCAGTCATTATCTCACATGTGATGGAATCGGTTAAACACATTCCAAATATAATTTTAATACAGCGATCATTGCTACGATAGATGCGTAATAAAGGTTTCATGAATCGCAAAAGGAAAACACGAATTTTCCCTCTATATGAATGACTGAAGTGACGAGTTATAATAGATACAAGGTCGAATTACTGCTCACTAAGAATTCCTTCACAGACCAAAAGTTGTTATATGGGACTGCTTTAGGATATCTGACAATTGAGTGTCATCAGATAGGCGAACACGACAAAAAATAGAAATAGTCCGTACATTCCCTTGTTTTTATTCCTTCTATACCTTATATAAAAACATGATAATGCAGAGACTTTGTCAGTTTTTCTTTCGTGTTCTCTTATCTAGTGGCAGTCAATTCTTTTTATTAATTGTCAGATATCCTGTCACTGCCTCACACAATAACTTTTTGTCTTCGACGTAATTATTAGTGGGAAGGAAATCGCCCATGTATCTGCTATCACTCGTCACTTCAGTCAGTTATATAGAGGGATAAGTCGTGTTTTCCTTTGGCGTTCGTCACTTCCGATTGTTGAAACCTTTTTTATCTATCGTAGCAATGATCTCATTGTTAAAATTATATTTCAAAAGTGTTTAACCAGTTCTATCACATATGTGATAATGACTGACACCAATAGTGTCCTTTAATGTAGGGCAGAAAATTACCCTGTTTGGTACTTTCAGTTTGTGTATCTCAAGATTTCCATCGTGAATCTTATTCATGCTTTTGTACAAGCAGTTACCGCATGTACTCCATCTGTGATAAAAAAAAATCAACCCGACAAATAATTTGGAAAGGCAAGTTGACGTGGAAATTAATGATAAGCAGATCTATTTGTAGATAGATAACGCAAGTTTCGTATGACACTGGACGTGACTTCAATGAAAGATTTGATAATCTGACCACAAGACGACCCAACGCCCGAAGAGAACAGGAAAAAACTTGTTAACTAGCATATTCACCCATCTGTAGCTCAAAACCAACAACATAAAATGACCAAAAACAATTAACTGTCATTTAGCATAAATTTATTAAGTAAAGTTAAGGCAAAACAGGTAATAAAATATTAAATAACAAACAATTAGTATTCCAATTAAATTAAATCGAAACTTTTTTTAAGTAAACACATAATTATAGTTTTATAAAATTCAAATGATAAATCTCCTATACAATACAATAGTACGTGACTAGAGTGGGTGGTGAAGGTGGGAGGTCTATTTCACTAAAATTGTTTTTTATTCCTTCTGTAGGCCCTAATGGCACAATTATATTTAGTTCTTGTTGGGGTGGCCAAGATGAAGAATGTCCACCCATCGCCATCCCTAGCTACGCCACTGCCTCACACATTATCTTACAACAGCCATTCTATAAACAACGTTCCAGGTTTCTAGCTCCCAGAGGGAGCTCGGGGTCTTTCTAAATTACACTGGGCAGGATACGGACATAGCGTACATATATACATGTACTTACAACAAGTTATTGATAACAAAAAATACCAATTACAGGTGTGGCACAACACTAAAGTAGCGTATTAAAATTTCACTCTGTCTACACATAATTCCTTAATCATCAAATGGTATTATATAAAATGAGCATGTTAAAATTATTTAAGCAAGAATATCTCAAAGAGCACATGTCTAAAAGAACCCTGTCGCATAAGAGAAAGGTTCTTACTGGATCGAAAGGGCGGTTAAAGAAATACCTCACTTTGTCACTGTACAATAGGTCGATTTATAAAGACTTTTAAACAGTTCATTGGATTTCAAAATGATTTTTTTCCGTTCAAGCATCATACATAAATACATAATATACATTATTATTTTTTCCAAAAAAGTAGCTAATTCACGTCAAACCGATTTGTAAAAAGACTGATTATTTTAAAATGTCTATGATTCGTCTAAGACCAGACATTTGCATACCTTGTTGTGCTCTTTTTATCTATGATACGACAAGCTCTACAGTTATTACCATTGGTAGGTCCACAATAACCATCTGTACGTCTGTCATCCGTCATAACACGACGACCACAATAATACTTTCCGGTTGTTCCTTTTCGGCATGGTGCTCCGTCTCCATTAACCAACCATCCCCGTGGAAGTACCCGCACGTCAACATCTTTCTTCATACAGCTGGAGCAATTACACCCATTGGTTGGTCCACAATAACCGTTACAACAAGAACAATGCCCATCCAATTGTTGCATACAATAGTACTTCCCAGTTTCACCGAGACGAACGGGATGTCCAGCTGCATACAATGTCTTGATGCGATCATTATTAACGTAGGGATTGGACGCATCGATGGAGACTTCCTCTTCAAACAATTTTGGTGATCCCTTTAATAATGCGTCGGGATGTTCTGTATGTAAGTGGTTCAAAAAGTCATCACGTGTTCCTTCAAATCCACAAGCTTTAGCTGAACAACCAAAGACTTTCTTCGGGCACGTCAGTTCATGACTCTTTTTCTCTGATCTCGTTAGTTTTATTCCGCAATTATAAATACACCCTGTTTCCAAACCCCCTATGATTCTTCGAGCTAAAAGAGAAGGTGTGGCGGTATAGCGAGCGCGGCATGTTGGACACGCGTTATTTTGTAACCTATCCAAGCATGATTCACAAAAGATGTGGTGACAACAGCTAGTTTCTACAGCAGCATCTGCTATTTCTAAGCATATAGCACAAACGAAATTGTCTTCCATCGTACTTCCTTGCATATATTTTACTGAAAAAGAAATATTAACGTTAAATAATTTATTGATTAATTCGGTAAAGTAAAAAAAAATAAAAAGCTGATAAAAATAACGTTTCCCGATAACGAGGTGCTTGTTGATTTTTATTAACTATTTGTTTCACTATGGGGATATTATTAATTTATTATGGACACTTAATGCTTAATATAGAGCCCAGTCAGCGTGTTGAACCAACTATGTCACTTCCGGTTTTAATAAAAATTAATTTCTCGCTTACAAAAAACTTTTTGCTTGTGTTACAGAGGGGATTATTTCTGAATATATATTTAGGATTTATGGAAACCTTGTTGAAAATCGTTGTCTTCCCCTTTAACATATTGTGATTGTTCACTATTGTGGACAATTGACCTCACATGGAATAACGTTAGAAAAGATTGCCAACAGACAAGAGAACTGCCAACATTTTAGTCGAAATAAGTAATCAGACGTCTACAATTAGTCCATTTCTAAATCTTATAATATTGTTTTAAACTGTGTATTTAGCCTCTATGCGAGCATATTGGGGCGTTAATGTTAATGCCAGCTAAAGTTTTTATTGTTTACGATATCACCCTTAGTGAAAGTGGAGTAAAACCCCAGGAACGAACGAATGTTGGAGACACACATTCACATTTGTGTGTAAATTATCTAATTTTACATATAAAAAAAGCTACATTTGTTACAAACAATGCAGTTTTCTGTTTTACGTAAGAAATGGACTATAGTTTATAACACTACTGTGTCAGATTAGCTGCAAAATATGATTTAAAGTCTGCCGACATTCCGGGAACACAAATATTAGCCAAACCATAGTCACACCCTGGCTATAATAATATTCAAATAAATATTGCTTTTTAAACTGGACTTTGTCGGCCTTCACTTAAAGGCGGGGTATTCCGCAAACCAGTTGATTTCCACCTTTCACTTGAATAATATTAATATTACCCGGTGTGCTACCGACGTATTAATTCAAGATGGGTTATTTCCCCTACCTATACGTACATATCTTATTCATTTTGCAACGGAATAAAATGAATCGGATAAAGAACCGAAGCCCAGAAAATTGGTTGTATTTTCGGTGAGAGTGAAGATTAGTAATATACCGAGCGCCATAGAAAACGCATCACTCAGTTTTTAGTATAACAAAATAATCCCGTAACAGGCGCGGATCCAGGATTTTTTGCAGGGGGGGGGGTCTAGGTTTGAATCGCCCAGCGCCGAAGGAGCTCAACCAATTAAGGGGGGTATGGGGGCCCTCCCCCAGAAAAATTTGGTAAATTAGATTCAATTTGGTGCATTCTGACGTATCTCCGGAAGGTAAATACCAAAACTACAGGTCTAAAAATCGCCAATAAAATCGCATAAAATTTTTCAAGCCTGATCCTGTAAACAAAATAAATAAGATATGTTTACGCGGGCGCGGATCCAGAGGGGGGGGGGGTCCAGGGGGTCCGGACCCCCTCCCCCCTCTGGATCCCCCCCGCGTAAACATATCTTATTTATTTTGTTTACAGGATCATTTTGTTATACGAACAACTAAGTGGTGCGTTTTCTATGGCGCTCAGTATATTACAGACGATTTGTACCAAACACATCATTTATAAATGCCTGGCGCACAATATGCGACGATCACTATGGCACCCGGTCGCTAGCGATTTTCCGTCAGCGACGATCGCTCACGTCGTCGCCTAGTCGACAACAAATCGTGTAATGTTTTCACTTCGGGGACAATATAATTATGCGACAACCAAGCAATTAAAACCACTTATTAAACAAATCAATTTTGATTATTTTTCTCCTAGGTACTAATATTACCGCACACAAGAGGGGGGGGGGGTAATTTAAATTGGTCTGACTTATGGAAATTAGGTTTGATATTATGAATCTAATTAAACGTGTCAATTTACTGTAAATATTATTTTGTTAGACCATAGTAAGAAAAGATAAAAAATATCGAATACCTATGGTACCTTACGATTCATAAACGATAATTATAACTAAAATATAATCTTGGCAAACAGTTTTCTAGATATGACTAGGCCTATATTGTTTTGAGAATAAAGTACAATATTTTATTGCTTTGAAGATCTAAATTTTCAACTAAGTGATATCGGCCAGGAATGTGGATAATCAACGAAATAGCACCGATCACCCGCAAAATACTTCCTAACATTTTATAAATAACAAAGAATGGGGACGGGTAAGAATTTAAGGTAAATTATAATAATATATGTTAAGCAACCAATTATTGACAACATCGCATTCTTGTATCGATAGCTTGTATATGACTTGAACGTAAGATATTTATGATTGAAGGTCGATAACTTGTACTTTCTACCCTAGTATTATCGTGCTGTTAATCGTGCGACGTACGAACACCGTTCATTTTCATAATGATAATAATCTGTTAATACAAACCACAATGGCGGATATTTATATTTATATACACATTGAATTTATTTGAAGGATAGTGGAAAGCCTACCTTGATCCGTTATTGAGTCTATTATGTTTATCAGAAAGCTTTTTCAATATATTTTATGGTTAACGATGCCAATCCCAAATGATTATGAAATTGCACATATCTCGCCCAGCCTTCCCTGTTGGCTATTAATAGAAACAAAACATGTAGTAAACAAAGGTCGATAACTCTATCACGATCAATAGGATGCAGACCACCGATGTGTTTATTCGTCTATTTATAGCAATTTTCTCCCTGTCTCTTTTGTCCCCATTTGTATGCCAATTTTTGTTGATTTTTTGGTGTAGAATGGGCGAAGAGGGTTTGAATGAATATTTTCTGCCAGGTTTTGGTAAATATTCATGATTTTGAGGCGGAAGGATAACGGTGCTATCAGGTTGGCTACGGTGATATGTACGACATCTAGTTACATGTTTTAGTATGCTTTTTCAAGTTTGCGTATCTAAAACAATTGGTGGTCAATCTAATACAAATTTTAGTGCAGACATGGCCATTTGTTCTTCTGTCTGTAGTGAAAAGCATTTAGCCAAACTAAAATTTGGGGCACGGTTGGAGGTGGGCAAAAAGTCCAGAATTAACAACGAAGTCAATGGAGAAATTAAAGGTGGCCTGCATTCATCTGACAACTTTTGGTCACAAATCACCAATGATTTCCCCATTGACTTTAATGTATATTGTCGTCTCTTAGACCGCCTTAACTATTCCCCAAATTTTCATTGGGTAGAACGCTTTCTTCCAGAGATGGAACAACATGTGGCCACTACTTTGTAATATGCACGTACGAGGTTCACCATGGCAAGCTTATGGTGGCTGATTGGTATCATGTCGTGATGTTGTGGTATCGCCCTTTAAAAGGCGACAACCTGATACCACGACATTTTAACACGATACCACGACAACCCGACATTTTTAACCCGACACTACGACATTCTCACACGACACTAAAAATGTCGTAATGTCGCTTAAAAATGTCGTATTGTCGGGTTAAAATGTCGGGTTGCCGTGGGTTATCGGCCATTTACCTCTCAATACTCTATGATTATATATCGGAATTTTGCAGCGTGGTTTTCCATGTTGGTAGTGCCGGACAAAGGGCCTGGTAAAGCACGGTCCCAAGGACACATTAGAGTGCACATAAAAGATCCCTTGGCAGTCGGAATTCGATATAAGAGTAGGCCGTAGCGCCGCTGCCCGGGCCAAATTTCACTTATAGCACACTGTATGGCGTATGCTAGTCTTCATTAGACCAGTTTAAGATCAGAACAGTAGGACGTTAAACCCCATTTCAATTGTTTCGTGACGACGAAGGACAATTTGGTGAGCTGTGAACATATTCTTCAATGTTAATATTATCTCTTTTCCCGAGTCCATCTTTTCCAAAAATGTTCTTTGTTCTGAAAACTTTTCACTATAGAGAGAATCAAAAATGGTCATATCCTTGCACCAAATTGTGTATGAGGTTGATCACCAAATTTGGGAATTTTAGCCTCCGAGGATTATGGACCCCGCGTGAATTCGACCCTTACGGGGTATGCGGCTAGTATATATAACTAGGATGGTCATGCATTTATGACCATACAAAATAAATCACTGGCTTTGTTCCACATTACTCATTAATTTTAAATGTATTATTATTAACTGCGTAGTTCACCTATCTGTCAAGATTATTAGTGAAATAAATTCGGTTTTGTATTCAGTGGAATATTTGATAATCTTCTGCACTTCTGTTATGTAAGATACAGGTAGCCAAAGGGGGTTTATATTAAAAGTGACAGCTTATGTAGACAACGCAATTCAAATAATAAAGCGTGCATTTATAAATAACAAGAAGCTCGGGTTTAAATGATGTACACAGTCACTCACGACATTATCAATCATGGTATCCTTTGTCACTGTGATGTAATACAGGTATTTCCCCCTCGTTTGAGTGAACATGTCAGGTATACGGTTCGTCTTAATACCCTTCTCATAATTTATATGTAATACATATTTGAATGTATGTATGTGCGCGCATTTTTGGCTATATAAAGCCGAACAACGATTCCAATTGCAGTTAAATCTCTGTCGAAACTTCAAGCACACCAGCATACCACGGTAAGAGGGACACAATTTAAAAACATCGGATATTTCCACTTTTGGGAAATACATGTTATCATGGTTAGTAAGGTGTGGCAACATATTTATGCTAGTGTTCTCCCCAACGAAGTATTCGAATATCTGATAGTAGTAGAACTCCTGTGTCTGAATACTAGTTTAATATTCGAATAATTCGCAAAAATTACATTTTATGCAGCTTAGCTAGTTTTTAATAGGAATGACTATTTAAGTAGTAGAGGTTCAACATCAAAGACATCTAGCTAGTCAGAAGTTGCATTATTATCAGGAGTTGTTTCACAGGTTATCTAAGTTTCCAGCATCTGCATCATCGTGTAAAGTGGAAATCGAATGGGAATCGATTTCCCGAAGCTGCTGAATTAGTCAAGTTGTATCTCAGAGAGCATTTTAATCTTGAACTTGGTGTTCAGAATAATACATATTATTATCTACTTCTCGTTCCTTGTGTGTCATTTTGGAGTACTCTGGATGCCATTGACTAAAAAGGCTCTTGCTAATTAATCGAAATCTTAATGTAAAAAATTCAGTCATCAATAATTTTAATTTTGGATATTATATGTGCCGGTCACTTTTTGCTATATCTTGGACGTTATTGACAAAGCACGTTCTTTTAAGTTCATGTCGGTGTTTCGTAACACCGGACAAATCATCTTGAAACCGGATACTGAATTCATGCTACACTTCCTAAATACGAATCTTTGTGATGTCTTACAATGTATGTGGTAATGGTATTAACGATATTTGAGAAATAATACATACTAGTCATTTGAAGTTTTCGTTCCTTGATTTTTATAGCAACTATTAGAATATTATTCGGGTCTTTTTTGATGATATGCGAGTGGTGGTTTACTTCGAATTGCAGAACATTAATTCATTCATCGAAATTTTAGGGTTATGTAAACCCACATCCGACCTTCTATGTAGAAGAAAAGTTGCACATCTTTAAGTGGGTTCATTGTATTTTGAGTAGGGTAATTACTCTACAGCTGTTATTGCCATTTGCGGATTCCGTACAATTCTTAAAAACGAATTAGATAAAAGAAAACAAAAATATTACAGAATCTGACACAAGGGCCCCAGTCATTTTTTTTCAGATTTGTTTGTTCAGACTGGGTTAATTAAGCATATTTCTTATTTCTCAGATGAAGACCTGTAATCTGGCACTATCATGCTGCTTGGCAGTTTTAACTATCACATCACAAGTGACTTCACAAGGTGAGATTTCCCTTTAATTTCTGTTATCTTTTATTATTTGGATGTATACATATTTCAATCATTTTTTCAAGTCATTTATTTGGCGTTACTTTTAATTTTACTTTTAAATATATTATTGGACAACTCAAAAGCGAATAATTGAAATAATGTTGAACTATATTAATATGTTAGTCCAGAAAATAACTGGTCTGTGTCGAATAGACGTTAAAGCCCAACACCGTCTCTTTCTCACAAGATGCATATCTACATGTAATATGTACAAATACATCGACTATTTAGAATGTATGGGTTTGTAACTCATAATATTTTCTTCCACAATAATTATAGTGACAGGTATCAACAGAAAAGGTCCTATAACATACATGTATTGTCAGTTATTGATATTTGAATAATTACCGCTAAATTGGGTCATCCCTTTTCACGGAAGTTGATAATGGGACTAGGGGACACCGCATGCTTAAATATTAATTACTATTTTAAAACGTGTATTTGATTCATCGCGTTGCAATTACAAGAAATCGGTGGTTTCTTGGGCCTGAAGTATCAATACTAAAAGTCAGCTTTTATTGTGAAGTGATCTCCCTTTGTTGTTTTAGTTTTTGTTAAGTACTTAAATGTGTAGATTGACTATGATTTCCTTTCCAAACTATTGAATATTATCAATTATCTTACAGTACTAAGTGGTGGTCATGTCCGATCTGGACAGCCGTTGATGCCCGTAGCACCAATGGTGCCTATGTATAACGCCGATATGCTAGACGCACACCAAGATTATATGGCGGATTTGTTGCAGTACCGAATGCAAATGGACATGCTCCGAGGTAGGCATATTATAAATTAATACAAACTGTGGTAAAAAAATCCGTTTTAAATCAAAATATATTCCTCAATCAAAGAAGTCAACCGGCTTGTTTACACAACAAACTTACTTTCAAAAGCATCTTGTTTTGAAACATAACCATTAATTACATATCGCGACCATTAATATCACTTATTTTAATATGAATTTGGTTTTGATCTTAGAAATGAATTTACAGACCAACCGGGACTTTAACAACCATGTTCGAGAATAGTGTTAATGATAGACCCAGCTTCCCCCTTTAGAAGCTTTTGAAGATACGGTGTTTTTATTTATCAAGCTAACACTATCCTTGCCATTTTCATTTCCAGGATTCACTCAAAACGGCTACCCCGCAAGTCCTCCAATGATTAATTCTCCTTATTACCAACCGTCTAACAGACCTATCAACAACAGACCAGTCAATCAAGGACAGGCGCCGCAAGTGACCATCGTTGAAAGACCAAGACAAAATACATTTCGTAACCAGCCAGTAAATACCCAACGAATCAGAAGTTCTAATGCAGGGACCCGGAAACGGTCCAATCAAGGAAATATAGTCTTACTGAACCGTAAGTGTGCGACTCTTCTGAAAGATCTTATATGAATATATCAATTTTGTCACAATATGGAAGATTTACACAGGGGTGGGGGGGGTCTAGATTATCGCTTTTCAAGAATTAGCTGGCGGGCCACCTCTTAATTGCCGCCGTGGTATCGATCCCAGATGTGAGCCTATGTGGCTTGGGGATCTGACCGCCTTCTCAACCACGTGGGTTTATTTTCGGTAAACGCTAAGATAATAAAAATAAGAAATGTCTGCGATATCACCTTGGTGTAAGCGGGCGTTAAACACCACCAACGGCAATGAGAGATTTCACAATAGCAGACATAAACAACACATGCATCCAGTTTTTATGTAGGAGAATAATGTTTTTGCCACCCTTGGATGTTCGTCCATAATTATTGTAAACCTACACCCATTCATACTTCAAGGTTCGTTTTATGAAGTCACGCTTGTCAATAATAGTTAAAAACTAGTAATGTAATAGGAAATTGCTGAAAATTTCAATCAAATTGATCAACTACGAACCGAGATTTTAGCGATTGAATATGGGGCTAGCCTCGATCATCATTACTATCAATTTTTGATTTAATTATGAATGAAGTAGAATAGCAAATCGGAACGTAACCCAATAAACATCACAGACTAGCGTTGACATCGAGCGTTGATTATGGACAGCTTTAGCTCTTGCAAAATGTATATTTAACAATGTTTAATGTTTTCCTTGCAGGTAAGAAGCGATTCCTCCCAATGCCATTCGGGCCAGCTATGCCCTTTGCACCAGTAGGAGGTAATTAGGTTGTTTTAAAGATAAGACTGATACGTATTGTATGTCCGACGGGTAATCAATCGGGCATGCCACTTCTTTAGCACCATCAGGATATAATGCACTTATTTTAAAGATAGGATTGATATTTTTTGTTTAGTTTGTAATTAGGTTGATCAGTTGTATCTGCCTTGATATTTGTACCATAACGACGTTATGCAATTGTTTTAAGATAAATTAATATATTTTGTATGTTTTGGTAAGGTTGATCCACGTCCCTTGGGCCACTAACCAGTAATTAACTTGCTTTGAAAGTTCGATTACTTTAATTGTGCTTTTGTGCAGAAAACGGGGTGATTAATTTCTTAAATTTTGTTATTGCACCAGCACTGCCTTTTACCTAATGACTGAGTGACAATTAAATTTGTTTGTTTCTAAGACAACCCAACCATGCCTTTTGGTCTTCTACGAAGTAATGAAGTTGTTTTGAAGTTAGAATTAAAACACTTTTAAGTGAAACTAAGTTAAACACGGCTTATAATTGTGAAGTTAGGATGACTGTATAAGATTCCACTCAGATTAATGTCATTGCTACTTCATAATAAGTCCGCGTTCCGGTCCACTGAAAGCGATTCATTTTTTTCAAGTTAGGTACTAAACTATTACACAAAAACAATATCTATTGCTTATGCACAACCTAACAATGATGTACATATAAGCTAATTTTAATTGATCTTGACATACATGTGTATGCTCTATAATTGACACCATCTTGGGCGAATATTACCTTCTGGCACTATTACTATTGCCGTGTAGCTTCAGTGTCCATTTAATTGTATTTTTTTGTAATTGTATTACACCATCAATTAAACGGGCTATGACTATAACTTGCATAATACTGTGCGAGGGCATAAACTAATGTCCGTCATGTCTTAGCACATTTAAACCAAAGGTATGGCGGTAATTAGGCTAACTCCTAAACGTTCGAAAATTGGCAAAACTTATTCTACACCCTACTTCTTTCTCGTTTTAGGGATTAACCCTTACATGAATCCTTTGGTTGGTGGAGCTATTGCTGCTGGTCAGATGGTTGCTCGTCGTAATAGGTTAGGTAGATTTGGCCGGCGATCAAGAACTAACACTAATAGAATTAATTCCCGGGCTATGACACTGGATCAATCTCAACCTGATCAATTCCAACAAGTGGACAGTTTAAACAGTCTGAACAATGTAAACAGTTTAAACAATTTGAACAATGTAAACAGTTTAAACAATTGGAACAATGTAAACAGTTTGAACAATGTGAACAATGCTAACGATTTCAACAATCAAAACGGGTTAAATACTGCTAACGATTTCAACAATCAAAACGGGTTAAATACTGCTAACGATTTTAACAATCAAAACGGGTTAAATACTTTGAACGGTATCAATACTTTAAATAATAATGTTAATGGGGCCACAGCCTTGAACACAGTGAACAATCCCAGTAGTATGGCCAATGTGAACAGTTTAAATGGCGTTAACAGTGTTAATAATATACTTGGTCAAGACCAAATTCCACCACCTTATTAAAAAAAAAGGGTTTATTTACTGTTTAAAATATAGTAGACTATGAAAAGAAATTTATTTTTAAAATTTGAAATGTTATAATTGAATACATTTGATATCAATGGTATATGAATATTTCTTGTCCACAATTTAGTAAGGATTGGAATATGTAACTTGACATGTACCCAAATTTTAGTTTCCACAGATTTAAATTAATATGTCAAAATAAAATATTCATTCGATTTTGCTATTAAATGGGTTCATTAGTTTAAAATGATAAGCGTTTTTTAATTGAATTTATCAACACAAGGTATAATTTTTGGATTCACAAATCTTTTTAACTCAAATGTGGCACTTGACGATTAATAATTATTACACTAGCCACGCCTAACGATCAAGACGAGGGTATATCCCGTCGAAACTTAACATGGTTATACATTCTGTAAATATTTTGTTGTTGATATCCAAGTTATGTTTGTAGAGAAATAACAAAGATGTATTTTTTTTAAAATTTATGTTTACTAGTATATAGTTTATAAATATTGTCGGAATAAAGGTATAAGTTATTTTTCATTCTTGTCATTGGGTATTTATTTCATAACTGTTATTTATTAAAGATGTTAATTACACATTTCATTATACGATTGCTACAGTTGATGCATGATAACAAAATATGAAGAATCGAAAAGTGACACACAAAATAGGGAAGGAGTTGTATTTACTTGCTAACAAGAGAGAAATAATAAATAGTAAACAGTTGATTTTTAGCATCCGCTGTAGCAAATATATCTGTGTTATATTTGAAATGTGTTTAACGTATATTATATTGCTAAACACCAACACTGCCCTTTAACGTCCTACTTTGTGCAGCAACTGAGCTAATGAACACTGGTATACGAGTAGTGTGCCTTGAGAAGTTTGCCCCGACATCCATGCTACGACCTACTCTTATTTCGAATTCCAACTTACTGTCATGGGTTCTATTACCTACTCCCACATTGGTTGTTCGTTACATCCGAACGAAACAGTTCCTTGTCAATTTTTACGCCCTACAGAGTGGAGATCATGCCTCAAATCACAGCGAAATTTTCTCGGTCACACGAGGATTAAACCCGAGAACTCTTGGTTAAAGAGCCACTGCAACACTTTACAACTTTCACATGTGGATGAATATAGCCCAAAACGTGCAGCTGTATTTACATAATGGACCAACGGGTCAGATTACATGGGTGGCGAAAGCATCATCACCAGCTTGACTTGCTATCAATCCTATCGAGATATTAGAATAAGATCGCTAATACCGCATGCCACTTAAGGGACATTAAATTAGGGAGATTGGGGGTAATTTTCCTTTCGAAAAGAGATCCCATGGAAACATGGGGCCTAATATACTGATCATTTAACCCTAAAAGTTTTGTGGGTAGGGGATCCCGTACCCCTCCGAATATATACATCAGTTGTGCCTTGTTTGGTTCTTTTTGCAGGTTTCTAATGGTGCCGAGTCTCAATATTGACTTTAAACGTATGTTAGAAAATCCAATATAGCGGAAATTCAAACTTGCGACCAATTTGGCCCATATGCTTATCTTATATCGTATATATGGCTTCTAGCGTCTTTTACAGGTTTTGATGCTGTATAGTCTGAAATTGAACTAAAAAAAAATACTTTTGTCCATCCGATATGGAGGTTATTCAAAATGGCCGCCATTTTGTACAAATGCATAAGACCAAAAAGCTCAAATTAAGTGTTTAAAATGCTAATCTAATGTCATGCAGTGGTAATAACTGTCTGTTTGTTTCTCTGGCTGTGTCTATTCTATACTTGGATTAACTCTGGTGTATACACTGTGACAAAATGCCTTAAAACTATATAATGAGTTTATAAACTTGATGCAGACTAGGAATGAAAGTCTTTGTGACAATTCCCTTAATTATATCTTCGATGTTTTATGCATACAAGTCATAACGTTACACACTCAAAATGTCGAATTATTCTGCAATGTTACACTTTTATTTCGATACGGATTAGTTAATTATACAAAAAGTATGTGTGGTACCTTTTGGGGCTGGATTGGTTTGAAATTAAGGGAGTTACAGGCCTAGAATTTCTTCGCAACCAACCGATCATTAATCCATGCTGAACATACAGAATCTGATTAAATTATATATCTATGTTTTGTTACTTTTTTATATACATGTACTTTCGATGACCTATACTACATGAAGATCTGATAAGTTATAGTAGGAGTTCACGTCAGAGGTCAAACTACCGATTTTGACCTATGGCGTCAGACATGGAATACTAAATCAGCGTTGACATTTCTAGTGGTTTACACACACTTCCGTGCAATAAAAGGCCAAGTAATAGACCGTTTCATTGACTAATCGCTCACATAATCCAGAACACATCAATGATAACTACTCTTCCAGATCCTAGTGTAGTAAAGACAAGTAAAACGAAATTCTGAACTATAGAAACGAAATAGGATATGTGTTTTAATCATAATGTTTCCTAAACCATAATTTGAACAGGACCTCGAGTAGCAGCTCGAATTTTTTTAAATTAACATCTCCTACCCCTAATTAAATCACATCACATTCCTTCCTTTAATGCCATTGTACCTCCAAATATTCCAGTATAATACAGATATATTCCATTTATTTTTATTTCGGTGATTTCATGAAAATCTTTATTGCTTCTAGGACCAGTGAGAATCTTAACCGGTAGCTAACATCTTGTTTCACAACTTTCGCTATTCCAAGAGACGTGGGACAGGGTTTGCTAAAGGGTACGGTACAATTAATTAATTATCTTATCATAAAACTCCATGCTTATGTGCCGGGCTATCACAACTAAGGTAACCGGTGCTATATACGTGCTAGCAAACAGCGAACAAAAACAGGTCCACCAACTACTTTTCCATTGTATGTTTCAGGTGCTATCTTTGATTCCCAAACAGTGCAAACGGCCAATGCCCCAAAATTGGGAAGTGTGACTTGGTGATCGAGATCGTCATAACGAACCGAATGCTCCATTAAGACTATGTAATGATAATATAAAAATGTTTCTTGTTTCTACATTTAATATACCATTGGACATATCTTCTATTCACGTGTTGATATAAAGGTGGACGCGTTGGTGGGTTTGACCATGGTAATTGGGAATATGTAGAAAATTGTGCTCTAAATCAGCCTAGAAAAGTCTGAAAATGTCCTTGATGTTCCAAGAGAGAGGGGGAGAGAAATGAGATTTAACGCTCACCTGACACAAACTAGGCCTTTTCGGGACTAACACATGGTTAAATTTTAGTTCAATACGTGTCTTTAGCAATTGGAGGAAACCAGAGGACCCGGAGGAAATCCACGAGGTCGGGCAGGCCAACCTATTCATTGTCACTTAAAAGCGGGCCAATTACAACCAGACCACTTTGCTGAATGGGAGACACCGTGATCCAACGCGCACGCGTTAACTATTCGACCACCCAACCATCTTGTGTTCCAAGATAGCATTAATGGGTTTCGTCAGGCATTTTCAGTGGTGAAGTGCCACCACCGGACAAATGTAACTGATGCACAAAAAAGTAGGCTAAATCAGATCAAAAGTGAACTCCACGAAATCAATTACAAAATGATCACAACCCTGTATAACAAGAGTGGACAATGTCAGACATATTCAATTGTTGGGTATCCTCCTTACATCACCCATCAATTCCTCCCCGAACACGTTTTGCCGGATCAACCCACTCGGCAAACCTCGACAGATTTCGGAACCTACATCTTGTCTCGGCTGTATGACAGTAAGTGAAATGTACCTACGCCCATACATTTGCGATGCGGCTACCGGTTTACTTTAAGAGGAAAACTTGACGCTATTACACAAATTGGGAACCTATTCGCCTAGCGACCTATTCGACCGATCGAGCTGCAACCTGTTCGTTGGAAACCTATTTACAGTAAAGACAACAGTCGCCTTAACTCATCTATTTATCAACCAATAAAATCCACCGTTATGTCTATCAACTGAAAGTAGAATATATTACTTTTTATCCATTCCTTTAGCTCAAAATAGAAGTGTAATTTCGTCATTATCTTACAGCTGGATCGGTCGAATAGGTCGCTAGCCAAATAGGTCGCCAATTTGTGTTCGGTATGGGCGCAGGCATGTTTCATCCGGGACCTTTAAAGTAGTTCCAATATGGCAGAATTCGTCATACAGCCGAGGTTAGATGTAGGTTCGGTCGAGGTTACGGAATCTGCCGAGGTTTGCCGAGTGGGATCAACCCAGAAGTGTACCTGATAAATCACATTACAAAATGTTCGGCATCACTCCAGGTATCATAAATAGACAATATCAGACATAAGAGGGGGCGGGGTATTTCGCCTGTTCATCTTAGTTGATAAAGCTTACTTCTTGTGCACCAATTAAAATCAGCCTGTTTCACTCATCAGCATGTTAATTTACTGTTTTAAATCTCCCTAACGACTAATCCGCTTCTTTCATATATTTATAAATGTCCTGTTTGTGATCGTATCACAATCAGACTCATTGGATAGACACACCTGAGCTATTACAACCTGCGTATCATCTTTTGTGACAGTATCACTATCAGACTCATTGGTCAGACACGCCCGAGCTATTACAACCTGCATTCCATCTTTTGTCTTAGTCATTTTTGCAATACAGTGTGTGTTATTGACAAAAAAGCGTAATTGTCTGTTTTGAAGCAAACCAGCCGGTGATAACGTGTAATGAAGTAAACCCAGTAGTTTATCAATAACATGATCTGTGAAGTCACAGAAGAAAATGTTCGAATAGCTTAATAAAAACGTAGGCTGTTAGGCTAAGTCGTCAAAAAGTATGAAATTCTAAGAATGGCGGCTGTAACATATATCGCTAATTCGTCAAATTGGATCAACTTCAACACTTTTAAAGTTGAAATAAAACCACTCATTATGTTCTAGAATTGTAGTTAATATCATTATACGAATCGTAATACATACCCAGGGCATGGCATATTAACACACTCTTCATCATATAACGAGTATTACTGGCTGATTTAGGTAATTGCCGGAATAGAACTCAGGGATCTCTGTGCAATCTAAAATATAGTAATACTCGTCCGCACGATAATCACTACATACCACTAACCATGGCTGTAGGCTGAGCAAGTTCCTTGGGAATTTCCGGCGCGGTTTCCTGTGTCAGTGGTGCAGGTAGAAATTGAAATAAGAGTAGGCATTGGCGCTGTAGCCCGGGCAAAATTTCCGCTAAAGCATACTGTATGCCTATTTCATTTCACTTGGGAATCAATTTATTGAAAGAACATGGAACAGGTGTTTATGCACATTGACCGACGAATTGTGTAGTACTTGTGAGGTCACGCCCCTATCGCCTTTGGAATTGATGTAATTACATACAGAGAGACAGGGCGAGAGGTTATTTCGGGACTAATAATTCGCTTGCGCGTATGGGTGTTTAGCAGTCGGGGAAATCGGAGGATCCGGAGAAAACCCACAGGCGAGCCTACACCTAGTCACATATGAAGTGATATTATGAAGTGATATTAACTCTATTATTTTATCTTCGCGACAATTGATTGGAGTGAGAAATTAATTCGATCGTTTTCCCGCATTTACAATCGCCGAAATTTCGGCATGCTAGTAATCGACGATTTTTTATTTAACACGATTTGATAACATCGACTGTACAGGGTCTCCATCTATGCTTCTATTCTCTTTAATAAGCCCACAAAAAATGAAGAAATTTTAAGTTTGGTCAAGGAATATGTAGAAAAAAGAGGGAATAATACAGCCCAGCATCGTTTGTCATTGAAAGAAAAGGAGGAATACCATAATGTCCGATCAAATCATTAGATTAATTTATTACGAACAGACAGCCGATATACACCCCGGTCACACACGAAGAACAATCCATGCAAATTTAAAGTAAAGTAAGCCACTGCAAAACGCTGAACGGTTTCAGCAACAGTTACACGGTTCTGAATATCTACAGAGTACATCTTTAGAACTAACCGAACAATCCCTACCCGCATGGGCCTTTAGTAGTGGAGGAAACCGGAGGACCCGGACTCTACTCCTTGTCAGGCACAACCGGGGATTCGAAACCACGCCAGTTGACTCATTGACAGACCTTGTGATAAAACGCACACGCGCTAAACCTTCGGCCATCCAACCCCCCCGTTTGAATATGTACAATAACGCCAATGTGCTTACATGGTTAACAGCAATGATTTGGACGCATGATGACGGGAAAGCAAGAAATCGGTGATCATGTTATCTGTCTGAGATAGTGATCTAGTATGACAGCAGATCTGCTTAATCATGACTATTCACTAATAATATTTAACACTGACAATATAATTTCATAATGATCTGTCAGATTCTCACCTTGGGTTTCGGTTCTTACGAAAGCATGCGTATTATGACAGATGTATTGATTACTTAACGATTTGTTCATCGAATACACATTATAAAAACACGATTTAATACCACCGTCCTCGTTCAAGTTCTTGTCTCTCTTTGTAACAGCAGATCAAAATTAAAAGGTAAGTTTTACAGTTTGGGCAATGCATTAATAGCCTGAAGCTCAAACACCACATCATAGTATTAGGAACACGTGTTATTTCTATGAAAGATGTGTTAATATTTCGAGCAGTGAAATTTGTCGTGGACATGACAGTCCATGCTAATCGTTTTCAGAAGATTGGATATGATATTTCTTATATTTCTTTTTAAACCATTTACAAAACTATCGTGATTTATAAATGAAAGTTTCTTGATTTTCAGATTTCCGGGCTATCGTAACATTTCACAAAATTCAAGATGAATACTATTTGTATCTATGTTCTAATTGCAACCATAATTAGCAGTGCATGTGCCTATGCTATCTATGGTGAGTACACATTGAAACGGATACAAAACCGTTATGATAGAACAATTCTTTACAAGGGCATATAACTCTGTTCTTTGAAATGTTTTCTTGTTCATAACAAATATTGAATTCTACTTAGAGTTTTATTTCGAATATTATTGATGATGTTGTGTAAGCGATTTAGCTCCATGCTCCTTATCTAACAGTGGATAAGAAAAATGAACGAATAATAAAATAACAGCCCGAAATATTGCATGTGAAAAAGAAGTAACTGGAGATTGAGTCACCACGGCCTTTGAATATATTCTGGACGTAACACTTACAATGATGAAGACCTTAAAATAAATATCAATAAAATATTATAAGGATGCCTTCAAACTTTACTCTGAATCTAGCCTTTGTTTCTATATTTGAGATAAAAGAATACGTATACAAATTATATTTATTTATACAGATATGGAAATTCCTTCTGTCGATTTTGATCTTGGTAAGTTATACCCCTATTTAAAATACGCCCTACTTGTACAATTGCAATAGATTATGACTTGTTATTTTCAGGGGCGTTTTAAGGTTTATCATGGCGGAGGCTACACTATTTTGAGGGCCCTCTTTCGCGGGGGTGGGGTGGGGTGTGTGTGTTGATTGATGATTTTTATGCCAATGCAATGACTACATTCTCATTCAGTAGTGGATTCGACATTAACAGTGTATAGAAAACGATTGACTCGGACACGGGGGCCCTTTCACTTGGCCAGAGGGGCCCTTTTGTCAGACGTAGGGCCCTTTTCTCTGACTTCAGGGCCCCCCTAACTAGGGTACATTTTCATTTTCTCATCGGTTTTAGCATTTTTCTCCCGTTTTACTTTTCCAATTTCTATGATTTTTTTTCGCGAGGAGGCTGGCGCCTCCAGCGCCTCAGCTATAAAACGCCTTTGGTTATTTTATGCAAATGTCATGAATAGTTTTTGTGTAAAGATTGTGGCGTTGAATTACAAATTCTGGAAAACGCACTCCCTAATCTTGGTATCTAATATATTTTTTCAATAACCTGTTTTCCCATTTACGATATGTTCCTCTGTGAGTAATTACATTAAATCAATTGATTCGTAATCCTAGAGGCAATATGACAACATGCCCTGATTTAATACGTTGCTATTTAACAGCTATGTGTTTTAATATGAATGAAATTGGGATTGGTTAAAACATAACACACAAATTCATATATGTTCTAGGAAACCTGCCTGATGCTCCCATTTCTCCGTACAGTAGATTCAACGACAATGTTTATCCATACAATAGCTTCAATGGTGGATATAACTATGTTTCTGCACACGACAGCTTTAATGGTGGATACGACGTTTCTCCTTACAACAGGTTCAATGATAGATACAGCAGCGTTTCTCCCACAAGCAAATTCAATGGTAGATACAGCAATGTTTCCCCGTACAGCAACTTCTATGATGTAAACAGTAATTACCCACAGAGTCAATCAATCTATGTTATGTATTAAGTCTGTAAATACATTACCTGTACAATACTTTTTATTTATCATGGAAAGAAATAAAATATTTGGTTTAATATAAGTATTAATATTATATTCGCCGAAAAACTGCCCCAGGTACCAGAGAAGGTCTTTGACCTGGTATTCGAATACTTGTTTCGGTCCCTTCCTGATCAGATGCTCAAACTAAACCTTGCTCATGTTGCTAAACAACAATCTCGCATGTGCTTGACATGCAAACTATAAATTCCACGTGCTATTATTTTCAATATAAAGCTGTCAAATAGCATGGCCTCCCACTTGCTCCAAAAATGGTGAAACCCGATTCGAAAGGAAACTCATGAAAACATGGAAAAAACATTAGGAGAGAATGCTAATCCGTATACTACAGACAAACAGTGTGTGCTGAATTTTCAAGGGGACGGGTCAGTACTAAAGACGAACCACGGTCTGGTCGCCATTGTAAAGTGACTATCCAAGATAAAGTTGAACCAATAATGGAGGACAGGAAGGGAAATTTTTCACCGAACGATTCCGCGAGTTATTCCAGGTATATTCAAAAGATCAAAGAGATTCATCGTTATAAGTTTAAAATAGGCTATAAATTGGCACCGCACGTCAAACTGTCTGCACATCACATGAAATGATTGTCTGTCGGATTATAAACAGTTAGACCGCGTAGAAAATTTCACTATTCAACACTAAGACGTCCAAGTGAACAGTCAAACATTTCAAAATAGCTAATAAATATGCCATCCGCAGTCGGCTTACTGGACAAAAAAATGTTGACTGTAAAGTCCTCAATTTGGTTCACTCTGGGCTGCGAAATTCGTCCAAATAGGACCAAAATTGCCCGACAGAAAGGCCGCATTCGTACGCAAATAGTGTTAAAATATGATATAATAAGGTTGTGGACCAGAGTCCAAAATTTTGTTCCGATTTTAATGAAACTTAATATTTAAGTTTAGATCACAAAAATCCTGGTTCCTGTTGATAATGTGCAGATCCGAACGCAGCATTGCCCCGATTGTTTGAAAAATCGCATTTTTTTAGCTTGTGTACCCGCCTGAAGTCACAATTTGTATTCAATTTAAAAAAACAACGTTTAATTATAACACTATTTCGCATCATTGACGGATTAAATGGCCGCTCCTTGTACGCAAATAGTGTATCGGACCATAACTTCACGGATTATGGTCTCTAAGTGTACGAAATTCACGTTTT
Organism: Patella ulyssiponensis; assembly: GCA_963678685.1. Classification (NCBI taxonomy): domain Eukaryota; kingdom Metazoa; phylum Mollusca; class Gastropoda; family Patellidae; genus Patella; species Patella ulyssiponensis. The sequence goes on from OY783231.1 coordinate 50,367,446, forward strand.
TAGCTTGTGGCCACTCTAGAGGTTACACTGTTCATGTGATTTTGATAATACTTCAATTGCACGTTTATAACTCAAATTTCTTGGTTCCTTTCGATATTCGCGCATATGAAACCGGACATTCTTGGATTTTATCCTGTGGACTCTCCAGAGGTCACAATTTTTATCTGATTTAAAAAGGACAAGTTTAAATGTATCAACGTGACATCGTAATGACGGTTGAGATCGAATTACGTGAAAATCGGACTGAAGCCGTCTGACAAAATGGCCGCTGCTTGTACGCAAAAAAGTACAAGTATATACCATGGCTGTAAACCCTCTAATAGTCCTAACTCTTATCCGATTTTGATGAAACTTAAAATAAATCTATTATCCAAAATGTCTCTGTCCCATTCGATATTCGCGCAATTGAAATCCTAAAGGCCCGATCCCAGTGGCCGATGGACACAAAACGTATGCAAAAAGGACACAGCGTACGAGCAAACTTTCGCGGGTGGCTTCATCCGCTCCAGAAATGGACGAAAATTTGCGAAAACAGAACAGAAAAGAATGAACGTGGGAAGTATGTAGTGGGATGTTAAATGGATGTTCATCGGAAGCCTAGCGGATGGAAGTGGATGACAGCTCCGAAGCGGCGGGACGATTTACCCAATACCACCTGTAGTATTGGGTAAATCGTCCCACCCGCTCCGAAGGCGTTATCGGGGATAATTTCGAAGCGGACGCATAGCGGGTGAAGCGGATGCATTCTTTATATACGAGATGCATACGCTTACATCTTTTCTATTTCCGTGCTACTAACGATGTATAGACGTTCCATGTACCTTATCCTTCCTCCCTCTTTCCTTTTTCTGCTGGAGCAGATGTGAGTAAAGGCCCGGTCCCACTGCACTTACGGATGCAAAGAGGATGATTGTAAAACGGGGGAAAAAACGTGCCCTCCGTTTGAAAAGGCCATGCATCCGTTGTGTACTCATTGCATACGTGTTTCATCTGCTCTATCCATCGAGCATCCGTTCACTTTGATTTCATCCGTGCAAAAAGTTTTGATATATCAATGCGGGGCATATACGAGCAACAAACGTTCTATGTCCGTTATCATCCGTTAAAAATCCACTGCATCCTCTTCCTGGATTATGGTCCTTAATTGCACACACAAAAAAATTAAAGCGCGTTGTCTATCAATTTCTTGCAATATATGGACACATCTTGCCTTGTAACCACTGGTTATACTGGTACAAGGTATATTCCACAAATGAATCGCCAGGGGTTCTACCATTTAGTAAACGAATTCGGACCTATTCGCAAATATAAATTAGTCTCCGACCTCGGTTATCTTTCTTTTAATCTTTGTTATAACTACGTCTGCAGTTGCCACTTGTGTAGTGAATTTCTACAAAATCTGCGCACATTCACCTATCCTGCAGTTTAGATAAACATTTATAATGATGCCACCCTCAGTACTAAAATCAATTATTTGATCATTTTAATATTTGGAAAGCATCATGTTTGGAACCCATTTCATATCATGTTGATGAAACAGGTTTACAGTATACACATGCCATGAAAACATCATTGGGTAGTATTAAAAACTCTTTTTAAAAATTTAACCAAATGATGTCATCACTGCTCGATTGAAAGTGACCAATACCTTTAGATATCTTATCTTTTACACAGATCAAAACACCACCTCGTCTGGCAGTTTTTCTATAGGAATGGACAATTTATAGTATTCCTAAACTGGGATAACGTGTTCGCAATCTGAAACGCCCAGCTGTTTCCAAACGGCATAAATATCATTGCGAATCGCCCCTGGGCTACATCGCTTTGTTTTGTTTGTAGTCTCCTTTGATAGTAACTAACACCCGTTCCGTGGCGCCGTTACGACATCCTGCCTCACCAACCTGTTTCGCTATATGGCCGTGCCACGCTATAGCTGTACTGCTTGTGTCAGTACAAACCATTAGCCAAATCGTTACAGAAAATATAGGATTGAACTATTCGAAACACGTCAACTATTGATATAGTATGACAGTACTCACTGATGTATGATTGCATATTGTGATGAAAGGTAGATCATAAATTGTCTTTATCTTCAGATTATTACCGAGGTGTATTATAATGACATGTGTATCAATTATTGACTTGTTGATTAAGAGTATATATAAGCAGATTTTAACCCAGTGTCTTCATTCACCTGGATTCTCTCTTCACAACAGCTCATCACTAGGTAAAAATTAAATGTACATCTCGGTTATAAAGTAATGTATACGTTTGTTCAGGTCCACACGGAGACTATGTTCAGGTGACATCATGTTTTTAGGAACCTTAGATTCAGATTATATATCTGGCCGTGGTGAATGTCGTCGACGATCAGTTGTTCCTTTTATTTTGTTTTATTTTTGAAAGGCCAACATTTGTTAGGATTTATTCTCATGGATTGAAAAAATTTGATAAAAGAAATGTGCTGCATGTACATCAATGTCCATTTCTTAATTTTTCAGGTTTCTGTGCATTTACCAACATCTAAACTCTTTAAGATGAATACTATGTGTGTCGTATTTGCCGTTGCAATTATTAGCAGTGTTAGTGCTTACCCTATAAACCTACTAGGTGAGCAAGTATTTTTTACCTTTATTTGTAATTTAATGTAGAGTGTGGATTTGATACTCATATTACATTATTGGAATACAACATTATAATCACTTTGACAAACATGAACCGAAAAATGTTTGATGTTAAAGATATAGAAAATTATAGGAAGGTCTCGTTATATTAGGATTTCAACAGACTTGAACTTTAAACAGCGAAATCTTTGATATTAGACATTACATTGGCAGATTTCAACAAAAAAGATCATTGAAAGATATAATATCAAGTTTCGAGCAGAGAAATGCTGGCTAACATAAAAGAAGATTATTGTAATCAATCATTATATCACATTTTGAACAGACTTGAACCACGAAGTCAAGGATATGAAAGTTGGGTATCAAACAGTAAAAATAATAACACATTATATACATCTATATATACTATATTTATATTCTTGTACATATCTAAATTATTTATTTTAATTGCCAACTGCCATTGAATGCATGTATTGTAGTAATGAGCGCCATATTAAATGTAATAAACCTAATCTTATTTATACACAATATATTAATATGTTTTGTTTTGTTTACAGGTCATCTATCTTATCCAGATATTGAGTTGCGTAAGTAGTGCTCCTAAATCAATAATCTAAATTCATTTTTGCAAATGAATAATCGACAATTCGGAACATTGTCAGTTTCTTTTTTTCCCAACTGAATCTGGTTTTACCTCGACTTTTTCAATTCTCTTCGTATCGGTTGGTCGTATTGACGGGACTAATTTTCTTATTTGTGAGTTCATCGCGATTATCCAGTGCCAGTGGTACAGAATGGAGGCCCACGCAGAGAATAAAATATAGTTGTTTGAATGTCACAAAAACCCGAGGTCAAGTAAAAGAGCCCCTGGCAGTTGGAATTCGATATAACAGCAGGCCACAGAACCGAGGTCCGGGTAAAATGCACCCATAACTTAACTGTAATAGAACCCTGGATAGTTGGAATTTGATATTAGAGTAGACCATAGCAAATTATATGGCGTAGTCGGTTCTGGGCAGTAGGGCGTTAAACAATGAAAATGTTTGTCAGCTATAGGACTATAGTTTCCTGATCATACGATGTCTAAAGATGCATTATGTAAGAGCTACATCTGCCTATTTTAGTTATTGTTTGGCTTCAAATGTTATATAAAATTGTGAACCCCATTATCAACTCCCTAGATAACCGGTGCCCGTGTAAACGTATGAATACACTTTGTTTAATATGGTATCAATAGTAATTGACAATCGAGACTTCAAACACCCATAATTTTGCTCAGAATAAAGCAACTTGACTAAAATACTCAATTTTATTTTCATCATCTATAATTATCTAAATACTAAATAATGCATCTTTCAGATATTTCAACACCAAAACATTAAAACTTTTATAAAGTTTATATTAATACTCTTGTTTTGCTTTCCAGCTTATGCAGATGTAGGTAAGCCGTTATTTTTTAAGACTTTCTTTTTCAATATATCGATGAACAACAGACTTGTGTCTTTGCCAATACTAGTATTATCCTCCGTGTGAAGACACAAACCACCGAAATGTTTCTATTGCGAATGTAAATATCATTAAATTTTCCAATAATACTAATTCATATATATTCCAGATTATCCTGGTTACATGTCTGGAGCTATAGCATCAGCTCCTGCGTACAGTAACTATTATGATGTTTACACTTCACCTTATAACGCTGGATATTCAAGCAGATACAGCGATTACTACCAGCCTCAACAATACTCATATTATTATTAATAGATGTATAGAAATAGAAAAAAATATTAAAGAAACTTTATAAACGTAATTGTGTTGATTAAATAAAATAAAACCAAGTACGAACAATCCAAACCATTAGTCGAAGTTTCTAAAAAACGGTCGAGGCAAAATAGTGTAATCAGCAAATAGACTGTTCACCGTGTACAAAATACACGACAAACAGTGGTAACAGGTGTCTAGAAGTGTAAGCTTACCCTGCCTGGCGCCACACCCACCATAGCTGCATCCAAACTATTAGACGAAATCTAAATAAAATAGCATGATTGGCCAATGGACTGTAGGTATGTAAAATGAACATGATGAACAGTGTTAACGATGTAGTAGACATACATAAATATAGAGGTAATATACGAATCAATTAAATATATCTTGTATAATAGTCGAGAGAGACATGTTATATTTACCAATCAAGTCAATATGACGGCCATAAAACTTTTTAAAGGTTTTAATGAGTTTAGTGCGAAGGTATCCTTGTAGTTGAAGCCTAGATGACAAATGCTTCGATCTACTTAAAAAAAAACAGAATAAAAGGAACAAGCTCTCGCGTAACGAATTAGCTGAGACACAAACACGCCATAAGCCAGCGATATTGGAATGTTACTACTAATAAATGGAGAGTTAACGATCGGAAAGTCAAAGTCATCACGTTTATCGTACAATTTATGGCAATTGTCAAAATCGAGACGCAGATCCAAGTAGGAAGCGTGATTGTCACTGTCAGTAGTGTTTTTAATTTCGAGCTCATCAGGATATATGAATTCTACGTAATCACTAAATTTTGGATTATTCAGTGATAGGACGTCATCGATGTATCGATAAGTAAAATTAAAATGTCTGACTAATCGTTTATTAGTTTTCACGAGTGCCTGTATGTAATCGGCTTCGTATGAATAGAGAAATAAATCAGCAAGCAAAGGTGCACAGTTGGTGCCCATGGGGATACCTACCACTTTCTGATATATTTCCCCTCCAAATTCAACAAAGATATTATCAATTAAAAAATCCAACATCTGAATTATCTTGTTGGCGGTGAATTTATTTTTGGAGTCACTATGGTTCTTGACAAAATATGTGGAATTGTAATTAACAACTAGATATTGATATCTATTAGTTCCTGATCTGGATGAAAAGACACTGTGAATAATGTCTTTTAACCGAGCTTTTAATTTACTATGGGGAATTTTCGTGTATAAAGTACAAAAGTCAAACGTTTGTATAGATGAGACTGTAGCAAGTGATGTAATTCTTTGGAATTTTTCAATATCCACATCTGATTAATATCACTACGAGAGTATATTTTGTCACAGTATTTTTGAATACCTTCTTAAACTGCCGTTAGTATAGATGTCAATAGTTTTGAAATTGGTTTTGTGGAACAACGGGATGAACCTGCTATAAAACGTTGCTTGTAGGGATTTTTATGAAGTTTAGGTATCCAATATAACAAGGGCAGATCTGTATAGGTATCTCCACATGGAGTACCAAATGAAGTTAGTACTGATCTGTGATAGGATATAATTTTATCCTTACTAAGTGTAGTACGTTTATACGTAGCACTGTCGATTGATTTCCCAAAGCCAAGTTCTTTGAACAGACAGTCATAATAGTATCGTTTACATATAAACACTATGTTATTGGACGCTTTGTCAGCCGGAACAATGACATACTTGTCATGTAATGCGTTGAGATTTTCAACAATGCTTACATCATTGAAATTAGATTTAGGCCTTGTATCAACTAACGAACGTTACATGTAAGTTCTTCGTTTTAGTAAACGACTGATAGACTTCGTCCAATCTGAGAGGGTACCGATGATAACATCTTCCCTCTTAGCCCATGATCTAGCGTAGTCCTCTACGGCATCCACAATAAGTTTGAAATTTTGATCCCATGAAAATGGTTGCGGTTCCCGGTATTTGGGTCCTTTAGACAAAATCTCACGTAACATGTTATTCTGGACTATGTTCAAATCACCAGTAACCACATGTCCAGTTGGCTAGTAAAAGAATTATTGGTGCAGATACATCGGGCTCAGTCGCAACGTCCAAATGACGGTGGACAATGTCAAGAACAATGGACACAACCCTGTATTCAGTGGATGCCGGATCAGTACAATTTGAATCCAAACAGTAAGTGGAATAGAATATAATTTAGTACGGATTTGGTGTGGCCCTAGTGGTTCTTGAGGCCATCAAGTGAAATAGTGTGGAGCTTGGGTGGTGTGTAGCGACGATGTCCATGACTGCGTTTTCGACGACGAAACTTGGGGAATAACATCATTTTATTATATTCTAATAACTGCGCACAGCACGGAAAAATCTATTTCAATTTTTAGTACACAGTATTATTTATGTCCATGAAATATCTCAAAACCGCTGGTATTACATGTTCCTCCAAGAATAAACAGTTCAATTTAGTCTGAAAATACAAAGGACAATTATCCAGCCCCAATTCACTATAGTTTAGTTGGTTGTAGTTTGTTTCGGGTTATTCACTAATCTCTATCGTGTTCACAAGCTTTTAAGGACACGTAATATATCGCTATAAAAGAAATTTATACAATTTCGATCTCAATGCTTCACACTAAATTTCACAATAAATAGGGATAATCCTAGGACCATAAAACTTCAAATTAAATTTGAAATAAATGTTGCCGCTATCGTGTTCACAATGTTTTCGGAAAGGAGACATTCCTCTGGAACGGAAATTTGATTTAATGCTGATAACAAGTGCACAAGGACCACACCGAACTTACAACAAAATGTTGAAAACGGCTGTCTGTCGCATTCATAAACCATTTGTTGACTGGCGAAATGACATGGTGGTTGCATATATATGTAGGCACACAAAAAAGCGTTCGTTTTGACACAATGTGAATATGTTGACTGTGATAAATAAAGATGGAGTTTAAAGTTCTCAACAAAAACTAAGAACTGTCAGGGTTAATCTATGTAGTGACATACATAGAACCTTAATCGTGTTTTGTGTGGAACCAGGACAGATTTTATCCACATGTTAGTCCCAACAAAAAACTATATCTCTTACGGAATTATGGTTTGTGTTTAAAGGAGCTAAATTTCTATTTTATGAAGTTAAAATGAGTTAGACAGCAATTATTATTATTACCAAATTAGTGCGCAGATTGTCAATTTTGCGGTGATTACTAAACTTTGATGCTTTAAAAGTAGTATGTCGGACGTCCTATGTTATACGACCTGTCCTCTATCGACCTTACACACTAATGATTATATCACCGATTTCGTGAAAATAAGGCCAAAATGGCCGCCGCTTGTACGCGAATAGTGTAAAAAATATGGTATATAAAGGTTGTGGTCCCTGTAAAGGGCACAATTGTAATCCGATTTTGATGAAACTTGAAATGCATTTTCATAACCCAACGATCCTGGTTCCTGTCGATATTTGCGCATATCGGATCGTAACTACCTGAATTATGGCCCCTCTGGAGGTCACAATTATTATGCGATTTTGAAACGTTTGATTATATCACCGTTACAGCGTAATGAAGGTGGAGTTCGATTTTCGTCAAAATCCGACCAAAACTGCCGGACAAAATGGCCCCTGCTTGTACGCGAATAGTGTAAAAATATACTACATCAAGGTTGTAAACCCTGTAGAGTTCACAATTTTAATCCGATTTTGATGAAACTTGAAATGCAAGTTTATATCACAAAGACATTGACCCCCCGTCAATAATCGTGCATATCGAACGTAAGTGCCTGGATCTATACCCATCTGGGAGGTTGGGTGGCTTAATGGTTAGCACGTGCTAGCAGGTATCATAAAGCCTATAATTGAGTCAACTGGCTTGGTTTCGAATCTCCGGTTGTACGTGACTAGGAGTAGCGTCGCCTGTCCAACCTCGTGGGGTTTCTCCGAGTCCTTCGGTTTTCTCCCACCACTAAGAACCCCTACGCGCAAGCGAATTAATGAAATAAAATTAAACCATATGTTAGTCGAAATTTCATGTTTTGTTCGACTTTTGTGCACAGCAATCAACTTTTGTGAGTAAGTCGACCAACCTCAGATGTAGCCAAAACACTGCTTAAGAAGACCTGAACGCCAGTCATGCACTGCATAGACCTCTAAAGGGCGGGATTCGATTATCAGGTAACCCAAGAAAAAATGACCAAATAAGCAGTTTTGATGTTCACATCCAAACGACTCTATATTTTGGCGATTATTTTTGAGACTCTGATCAAATCCTGATAGTCCCTTTAAATAACAATGAACATTTATTTGATCTAGAAATTGATCAGTTCTTCATTTTTATATTGGTTTATTAAAGCTGTGTTAATCAGCGTATGGATGTCTAATTCCAGTTTAGCACGTTTTCTGGGATTTGTAATAAGTGTCAATTTCTCACAAATGTAACTGCTAAAAGCTGTTTGTTCTCTTTTCCCTCTGCCAATGTCTTTAAAAACATAGCAGCAGATGCTACCAGGTCATCTGTATTTCCCTTTTTTGGTGACTTTGGTGTAGAGATTTTATTGTCCTTTTAAGGAGTAACTTCAGCTACTTGGTGTTGGAGCCGTAAAATATCTTCTTCTGGAGGAACAGAATTGGCAAAATTTTTGGTGACTTTGGTGTAGAGATTTTATTGTCCTTTTAAGGAGTAACTTCAGCTACTTGGTGTTGGAGCCGTAAAATATCTTCTTCTGGAGGAACAGAATTGGCAAAATCATCAGCTCCAGTTGACTCCTGAAAAATATATTTTTAAAAAAAACCCACATTAACCAATGAGACTTGGTTGCAGCACCAAATAACTTCTGTCCATTTTTTAATAAGGCCACAATACAAATGTCAAACAAATTACCATAATAATGGGAGACAACCCCGTTAACCATACAATTAGGACAACTATTTTAATTCAAGGTAGATAACCACAATTAAACACATCAATAAGAAAATCTGTTAAATTGTATAAATGTTAAATAGTTTATTTTGACATTTAGAAATCTGTATACACTACAGTACATAATAATAGCTTTGACATTAAATGATGATAGGCCTGTAATGTGCAATTACTAGTGCTCAATATATCTTCAAACATGAGACTGTGGATTGTAACCAACAATTTATACTTGGTCATTTTGAGACTAATAGATGTAAAATGGCCTATTGTTAGTTCACATATTCCAAAACAAAGAAAATTTAACTAACACTAATTCAAACACCATCACTTCATTTGTGATTATTTCTCATAGTAAGTATAAATAAGTGAGAGAAAGAGGAATGGGATTTAACTTCCACTCGACACGAACAAGGTCATTTCGGGACTAACGTGGTTTAATTTTATATCAATAATTCGCTTGCGCGTAGGAGTCTTTAGCAGGGGGGGGGGAGAATCAGAGTACCCGGATAAAACCCACGAGGTTGGACAGGCGGCCCTACACCTTGCCATGTACAACCGGGGATGTATAAATAAGTAAATCGTTCCAAGTCATTTCATTTTAAAATACAAGGACTTTTTATTTTGTGTGTTAACCAATTTTAAGGCGACAAGACATACACGGACATCTGAAGTGTATGTTTTTACAAACTTTCAACCCATAAAGTGTAAATAATTTAATTAAATCAACCTGTCCATAATATTAAATCTTAAATAAACAGCAAGACATTTCATATTCATTTTTTCCTACGATGGCTAATGCACAGTTACAATCTAAGTTTATTCCTACAGCAAAAGATGGTAGCTACGTTCGTGTTACTGGTTTTACGTATAGACTGAATAAGAGAAAGAATAACAACTTAGTGATATGGCAGTGCTGTGAAAAAAGCAAGGGATGTAGGGTTACAGCATCTACCATTAACGATGGGGGATTGGGATGGCCTAGTGGTCTAGAGTGCCGCGCTTTGACCTGTAGCTGGCCGGTCACCTCTGGCTTGCGGCTGTGGTTTCGATCCCTGGTGTGAGCGTATGTGGCATGGAGATAGGGGCGCCTTCTCAACTTCGTGGGTTTCCTCCCACTGCTAAAGACCCCTACGCGCAAGCGAATTATTGAAATAAAATTGAAACCATATGTTAGTCCCAAAATGACCTAGTTTGTGTCGAGTGGACGTTAAACCCCATTTCTCCCTCTCTCACCATTAACGATAATATAGGCAACTGGCCGACTATATGGTTACACAATGGTTAGATGGACAATTGACACAGATACAATGGAACCACGACCAAACCACACGAAGAACCAACAACTCTTTCGAGGGATGGCACGACGGACGCCTAACGAAATTAATCAAATATCTTAAAACATACTTGCGCTGTATCTTTATCCAAATTTAGATGTGTATCACATAAATTGCTCATCAAAACGGGAAGATAAACGGAAATAATAGAATTTGTAATTTATGCAATTGAGATAACGTTGAAGATATCACCTTTTACTATTTTGTCCATTATGTAAAGATTCAAGAGAGCAGTTTATTCCTTTTTCATTATAAAAAATCCCCATTGACTTATCACTTATTAAGCGTCAATCTATTCTTAAAGCTATTCTTTCCTAGAATTGTACATAGGATACTTACCTAACTTGTTGTATGCTATATGTACCATTACCACCTTGATTCATTTGCGTACTTATTTATTGTATTTGCTTTATAAAGAATCTCTTTTGATATCAAAAAATATAACAAGTTGATAAAGTACAAAAAACCCCGAGGCTCTGCCGAAACGAGTGTTGGTATTTTTTGATATCAAAAAAGACGAGTCGGAGATTTTATTTATCAACCAATCCTCTCTTACATGCACAAATAAATAAATATAAGTCTTCGGTAAAGATTTCAGTTTTACTGAATCAGATTACATTACAGCATAGTGATACATCTTTTTTTGACAGCAGTTTAACTATTGCAAAGTCCTATATATTGACCCAGTATATTTCCTTCAAGGTCAATTACATAAAAAACAGTTTCTTTTTAACCAAAAAAGAAGTTACTTTTTATTTAAAATAAGTAATTTCTTTAAAATAAAAGAAAGTAGTTCCTTTTTGATTGACCAATCAAATTCATGTAAAGCGACATCTCCTTAGGAGATATCACAGTAGATTATGTAATTTATCAGACAAGCGATATCTACGGTCAAAATGTGTTATTGGGTGATAAAAGTTATTTACACGTCAGCTGAAATAGATATAAAAATGTCTTCGTGATTAAAGGAATTGAAACAGAAATTCAGCCTCCTTTTTAATATTTAAAAAACTGTATTTTTTCCCTTTTTTTAATTTTGTATATAGTTTGACCGAAATATATGAGTCTGATTCAAAGGGCAAGTTCTCATAAATTGTCTCTTATTAGTAGTGGTCATATGATTTCAACTGCATTTTCTCTTTAACTAATTGGTTTTGCTAGGTCAAATATGAATGTTGTCAGTCAAAATGTCACTTACATTTTTTAATAATAGTGGTGATCTACTTGTGTAAACATCAAATACGTGATGGATGCTCGCTTTGATGTATCTCCAAGAACATATAAATACCCGTATTTCAATTTTCATCTTTAGTGTACGCTCGGATATTTCAGATCTAATTTTTATTACTTTGGCTTGAAGGTAAGTTATTCTAATTAGAACTAAATATTGTACGAAGTGAGCATGCAATCAAATTGAGTTTGACGTCCAGTCTCTCTACTTCTCTGCGCTAGTGATGTCCGTCAAACATGAGGGAAGGTTTGCCCGGACAGCGGCTCTACGGCTTTTTCCGAATTACAACTATCAAATGGTCTTTTGCTTTCCACGTGAACGACTAGACGCTGTTCCATTCAAACTCCCCGTCTTGCAGCCCGCGAAGAAATTCGAGAGGCAACTCTGGTATCGAACCCGGGACGTCCAGGTTAGTTCACAACCAGACACAGCAGCCCACTCCCATGGCCCTAGAATAACAGGATTGTATTCTCTAGATGAAAAGTGAGATCTAGAGTAGATAGATATTCCATGTTTTGCTGCATACGGAAATGTTAGATTTTTAATTCCGAATATTTCGACTTAACATACTAAAAGTCAATTTATTTTTATAAATGGAATGTCCCTCGAAATCACAGTTTTCGTTCCTTCATGATACTATTGATAGTAATTTTGTCACAAATATTGAATCACCACACCGTCATTTTCACCATTTTACAAAGGATTGTTGACATAAGGTATTCTCTATTATGTTTCGCTAATAATATCACAAATTACAAAGATTGTCTTTTTTCAGGATTACACAAAATGATGAAAGGTTTGGCTGTTCTAATGATGGTACTTGCTGTTATGTCTACAGTGAATAGTTTTCCATTAGGTTGGTATTTTTTCTTTTATAAATATCCATTGGTTGACGATCGGCAAATAATACTTACAAATACCTGTACAAACATTAGGGTCCCCGCCGTACAGTGTGCCACGAAGGACGTTTTGCCCAGACAGCGGCAATGCGATGCAAACTAGGTCACTTCGGGACTAACATGGTTATTTCAGGGGGATGGAGGACTCGGAGAAAACCGACGAGGTTGGTCAGGCGAACCTAGTCCATGTCATGTATAAGCGGGGAATCGAAATCAGGCCACTTGACGCTAATCAACTCCCACGCATTATCCATTCGTCCCCCAACCTCCCTCGCAGGCCTAAGGTAATTGGCTACTTAACAACCGTATCATATGTTAGTCACTAACTAACCCATGTATTATGTTGAATATACATTCTAACAAGCTATATGTCATCTAACCAAGTGACAGGGACCGTACCAAGAAACTAGAGGGCTCGCTAATTATAATAGTAAACAACATTGGTCGTAAAACAGGCCACTGGCCTTTAAAATACAATACTACAGACTATACTAATTGTTATTCTGGTTTTATACTTCAGCCCTTTACATGTACGATAACGATTCTGTCGAAAGTTTTTATCAACCAATGTATAGCGCCATGACCAATTACTATACTATGTACCAACAGATGCTGATGCAAATGTATGGTGGTTTCATCTGAACTGGATAGAGAAGAAGAACCTCTAAATTGGATCGACAAAACTACTCTCTGAACTGGATAAAAAATGGGAATTTCTAAATGAAACGTTGTTTTTGTTTTCAAATATATTTTATCATTTAAATGTACATTTTTAAATATGAATAAATCCTCGATTTGTTAAATTTGCTACATTTTCACATTTAATTCCGACCATAAGATGTCTGATTGGAGTTCTAAAAGTCTGTAGAGATGGGTCATTTGATAATACGACTGAAACCGATTTTCAATCGTTCCATCGAGTTTTGAATATAAATTAACTCCCCCATTTGAATTTTAAACCCATTGCATTTACACGATATACAGTAGTTCGGGCTGTATGTGAAGATGATATTATGACTTGTGTTGCTGACTGTCCTCAAATACCTGCTGTGTTGCGTTTAACGGGTTCCGATACTCGTTATAGCATAAATGACAAACCTAATTAAGGAAACCACTGTTGATCAGTGAATAAAGGAGAGTTGGCGGAGAGAGTTCTATGAGATTTTTCACCTGGGGTTTACTCGTGCCAGTGATGAAGTACGGGGTACGTAGCAAAGACTATCATCTAGTCGTTAGGATCAGACGTGCCGTGACTCGTAAAAGAGCCTTCGTCAGTTGGATTTCGAGGATGGGCAATCGAAAATGCTATTGTCCGGTTAGATTGTCTCTCATTGAGTTTGTAGCCTAATAATATAATTACTCATAAGGAAGAATTCCCTAGCTCACACAACACCTAATATAATAGTGCTGAAAACATAACATTAGATATTCTACGTTTCTTGATTTTGATGATTCTACCATGTTCAATACCTAACGAATACATATAAAATATGAAACAAATTTGCCAAAATCTAAAATGGATCAGTCACGTAAACCGTGTTATTAAATAAAGTATCCAACCCAACCAATAACCGTCGATAATTCAAACATAGATTTGACAGGAATTCAAAAATATCAATCCGAGATCTTTTACAGGCTATCTTTTCCCTCATTTGTTCGATATTGGAAGAAGTGGAAGAAAAATCTATTCATCTTTTATTCAACCATCGTAGATTTAAGTCTCATTCATAAATCTTGGTAGCACCACCCTAAGCTTTTATCCTGCATTTTGTGGAAGGCCCATCAACTTCATCACGACACATCTGCCACAGACGGACATAATACATAAATAGAGAATACTGTAGTGAATCCACACCGTTCAAAATAATAAGAGCAATTACTAAGCTTGGTGATATCTTGTGTCTTCCAATGTGCAAAATATTCAATATCGTGTATCCTTCAGAATGATAAATCGTAACGTAGTTGATGTCAATAACAGCATGCTTTATCCTAAGACAGGGTAGAAATTTAAGCAACGCCGTTTCCAAAACGCATAAATTTCCCTGGGCTTCGCACTTCCTTGTCATCGTCCTGTTTGTAGTCTCCGACGGCAGTAACTACCGCCTCCCACCAGGCTCTAGCATTACTGCTTGTGCCAATTAGTACAAAGCGTAAGACAAATCGTTACAAAAATTGTAATAATATTAGTATGTGTGTGCAAAAGGAGTAAAATGTTTCTAACTATTCGAAACACGTCAACTATTGATAAAGTATGACAGTACTCACTGGTGTGTGATTGCATATTATGATGAAAGGTAGATCATAAATTGTCTTTATCTTCAGATTATTACCGAGGTGTATAAAATGACGTGTATGAATTATTGACTCTTTGATCAAGAGTATATATAAGCAGATTTTAACCCAGTGTCTTCATTCACCCGAATTCTCTCTTCACAACAGCTTATCACTAGGTAAAAATTAAATGTACATTCGGTTAAAAAGTAATTCATACGGTTGTTCAGTGACACCCACGTTTTTAGGAACCTTAGATTCAGATATAAATCTGACGGTATTGGATGTCAATTATTCCTTTTTATTTTTTAAAAGCTCATTTTTTTTAGATTTATTCTTATGAATCGTAACTACTAGATGTCAAACATACTGTATGTATATCAATGTCCATTTCTTAATTTTTCAGGTCCAACATCTAAAATATTTAAGATGAATACTTTGTGTGTCCTACTTGCCGTTGCAATTATTAGCAGTGTTAGTACTTATCCTATAAACCTACTAGGTGAGCAAGTATTTTACCTCCATTTGTAATTTAATATAGAGTGTGGATTTGATACTCATATTAAAAGCCGCATTACATTATTATAATATAACAGTATTATCACATTGACAGACATCAACCGAAAAATGTTTGATATTATTAAAACATTTCGAGCCGAGAAATGCTGGCCATTAAAGATTATAGAGGACTATTGGAATCAAACATTATATCACATTGTGGACAGACGTAAAGGAGCTAAATCGCTAATATTTGGGACCTAGAAATTGACCTAAATGGGTAACAACGCATATAATAATATAATCTGATTGTACATTATATGAACAGATATACATTCAATTGTTTCCATTTTGACCCTAGTTTCAAATCAGTTATGCCCAGCGAAATGAGTCTCAACCGAATAGAAATCTCTAGTGTCTGGTTATTCCAGTCTATTGCGCATACTCTCCAGATAAGTTATGGCCTCGCCGTTTAGCCATGAGTTGTGGAACATGTCTGGCCTCGTTGTTTCTGGTCACTTGTTACAAATGATGCTGAAATGCACTATGGTACACGGTTCGTGTACCAATGGTAAATTGTTTATTTAGTCGTAAAGGGACTCAAAAATGAAAGTCCGAGTACGTATAAAATTTAAGCTCAAAAATAAAAAGGATTTGTGTATTTCCCGTCTCAAAATGTCAGCTCAAAATATTCGGTCGTGTAGAATTGAACGTTAAAACTGCTTATCTGGTCGATTCTTTGGTTGGGTGAACTGATAATCGACCACGGTTCCTTTAGAGATCTATGCAGTGAATAATGCCCCCGCCAGACCGGAATGACGCCCTTACAGCGCTGCTGCGACCGCATGGCGATGAGATCATGCACAAGGTCGCCGGCAAACGTGAACACGTTTGAAAATGTTCCAAATAACTACAAACAGCTTTCCAGGTCAGATCGCAGAACCTTGGCGTTTGATTAGAACATGCCCTAAACAAACGCCGTGATCTGGCGATCATGTAGACCACGGCATGATATCTAACGTTTCCACCATGCTTTTTACCACGCTTATGACGATTTTGACGCGCTATGAGGTCATTTACCGTCGCCGTAGCAGCGCAGTAAGGACGCAACCCCGGTCTGACGGGGTGTTACACATGTGCTGTACTTAATAACGACACCACATAATACAGCTTGGGACACCGGTCTCCACTTTCAGATGAGACTGGAGGGTTTAATTTGTTTGAAAACGTATCACATATATTGAGTTAGTTGCTCGGCCCTAAGGTAGGGAATTTTAAGAGATTTTAACACAAAATTAAGCAGTTTTATTCCCCAAAATATTATTGGGATTGGCCCTTTAAATATTGGATATCAGAAGCCTACCTTTTCAAAGTAAGACAACAACATCAATGTTGATTTGAATTGACAAATAATTCGTGTTTTCAACGTACAAGACCTAGCTACTTTAAACCGAAAAGTGTAAGATATAAAAGTTGGGTAATTGACGGACGTCAACAATATTTATCAAACAGTCCATATAACAGAAAGCACTAGCCGTTCAATTGGTATTTGGTGTTTTTTTTTAAATTTAGTTTATATTATCTCGGAATTGTATTTACCTATAATTATTATGTTGGGTTTTGTTTTCAGGTGATCTATCTTATCCCGATGTTGATTTGCGTAAGTAGTGCTCCTACATTAAATAAAAGAATATCTTTTTTGTAAATGAACCATCGACACCTTATTCCTCTGACTATCCAATTTAGACGGACATTCCCTAACCACAAGGTGAAAAGAACCCTCGACAGTTGCAATTCGATATTTGAGTAGGCCAATGCGCCAGTCAGTGACCGGGTTAAATGTCACGCATAGCACATTCTATGGCGTATGACCATCTTCAATAGTCGGTGCAGGATAGTAGGTTGTTAAACACCATTTGATTTTATTGCTTGTCAGCTACATGACTATTGTTTGCCTGTCCATAATGATGTCTGTGACATAAAGATGCATATGTCATGAATTTGGTTTCGCTTGAAGTCAAGATATTCATATGCCAAGCCCATTATCGAACACCGAGCGGTCGTAATATTTCATGGATTAATACATCCCCGCCATTAGATAATTTAACGGTAAAATGGATTGGCAAGACTATTTAATATGGTACATTCATTTAACTCAAATGTTCGATACTTTGAAGTTATAATATTTTAATTAAAATGATCGATTTCAACCATAAGTTAAATTCTCCATTTATACCTTTGTTTTTCTTTCCAGCTTATGCAGATTTAGGTAAGCCGTTATTTTAAGACTTTCTTTTTCATTATATTGATGAACAAGAGGCCTGTGTAATTGTATTACGTCTTTGGCAATATCCTCCGTGTTAGTACACAAACAACGAAAATGTGTTTCCGCTGTGAAACTAAATACCATTAAATTTTCAAAAGTTGAATTTCGTCTTGAATAATAGTAATTCATATATATTCCAGATTATCCTGGTTACATGTCTGAAGGTGTAGCATCAGCTTCTGCATACAATAACTATTATGACTTTTACACTTCACCTTATAACACTGGATATTCAAGCAGATACAGCGATTACTACCAGCCTCAACAATACTCATATTATTATTAAACACATCATCTTTACATTATTGTTAATTTATTCGGTTTTTGTTATGGATGTATAGAAATAGAAAAAAATATTAAAGAAATTAATTTTATAAACGTACTTGTGTTGATTAAAATCATTTTATTATATTCTAATCACTGCGCACAGCATAGAAAAATATGTTTCAATATTTAGTACATAGTATTTTTATGACCATGAATTATCTCAACCACTGGTATTACTTGTTCCTCCAATAATAAACAGATTCTGTAGTTCAATTTAAGTCTGAAAATGCAAAGGACAATTATTATCTAGATGTTAGCAATTCGCCAGTTTAGTTATATCTAGTTTGTTTCGGGGTTGCATGGATACTTTGATTCAGGTTAATCACTAATCTCTATAGTGTTCACAAGTTTTTGCTGACAGGTAATATATCACTGGAAAATGAAGTCATACAATTTCGATCCCAATACTTTACACTAAATTCAGCAATCAATAGGGATCATACCACAGCCGAAAATCGACAGGGTTCGTCCAACATGACCCTAAAACCTCCAATTAAATTTGAAATAAATGTTGCCGCTATCGAGTTCACAATGTTTTCGGAAAGGAGATATTACTCTGCAACGGAAATTTGGATAAATGCTGAAAATTGATAGCGTTCGTCCCCGGGCCCAAATGCAGCTCACTATTAGTCTCGTTCACGTTCACACAGTTTTCAGTTCTGTTACGCAAGTAAGATTCCATCGACTGTTAAGACTAAGTCTTTGATACCAAATCGTTTTTGTAGACTCTCCAATACAATGCGATGATGAATGGTATCAAAAGCAGCTGACAAATCTAACAATACAAAGCAGCTGACAAAACAAATGTAACAATGCAAAGCAGCTGAAAAATCTAACAATACCAGAAAAACTTCCAAATCGCCACCCAGGGCTAGCATGATATCATTATGCACTTTTAAGTTAAGCAGACGTTATGCTTGTGGTACTTTCTATTGGCGGATTGGAAATTTCAGTATAAAGAAAACTCTGTGATTTTATCAAGATGACTAGCTTCATATTTTGCAATATTTCACCACCAAAATGGCAGTTCGAAACTGGACGATAATTTTTCAATACATCTGTCCGCAATACATTTAAGGTGTCGAATTGAGACATTTTTAGCGATTCTGATTGGCAGCCGCCATCTTGATTTTGGCCCCGCCCCTGTCCTTTTGGTAAATCTTAGGGCACCATAATGAGAAAATAAAACAAAACATTAGTTACATATTTTGTTCTACGTAAAATGTTAGTTTTACCAGCCTTTCTCTTGAGTTTCTGTCAATTCTTTTTTGACGGTGGAGGTGGGTACAAAACCAGGAGGCGTACCAGTTCAGGACTCAGTTTGTCAAACAGGTCCATTGATTAATACGACGAGAATTGTTGATGGTTCTTATTTATTTTCACATTCACGTGAAATGACAGCAACATCACCGTCCGTGGAAGATGTCCTAGGTCGACTGTAATTGGTATATCCAGTAACTCGGTAACAGAGAATCTCCAACAGTCGTTGATAAAGTAAAAAAACCCAAACAGACTCGATATGAAAAAATGTCAACACAAATTGATAAAGAAAAAAACGAGGCTCTGCCGATTTTTTTTTTTTACTTTATCAACGACTGTTGATATTTTTTGATATCAAAAAAAGACGAGTAAGAGATTTTATTTATCACCCAATCCGTTCTTACATGCACAAAACAATAAAAATAATTCTTTGGTATAGATATTATTTATACTGAAACTGATTACATGTACATTAAAGCGTAGTTATACATCATTTTTTGACAGCAGTTCACCTATTGAAAAGTCCTATATATTGACTCAGTATTTTTTTTATGGTCAATTAAACAAAAACAGTTTCTTTTTAACAAAAAAGTTACTTTTTATTTAAAATAAGTGGTTTCTGTAAAATGAAAGAAAGTAGTTCCTTTTTGATTGACCTAAGGAAATATCGCAGTAGATTATGTAATTTATCACCAAAGCGATATCTACTTTCAAATATGTTTTTGGGTGATAAGTTAAAGTTCATTTTTCACATACTAACCATTCGGGAAGCCCAAAATCTGTGACTCGGTGGTAACACAAATATGCGGGTTGTTTTCGTACAAGGATGGTGCTAAAACTCACAGTTTAATGCATCCTCAGTTACCCAGTGTACTCATTCCGTTCTACTCCACTATACCCTGGGTTAATCCATAGGGTTTCCACGTTTTCAAATTATCTGCACTGGCGGATTGTGATAGGATTGTGATATTTTTATCGTTCAATCCCATAAAGCGTTACTTGGAAAGGTAATAGGCGAAGGGAAGTAACTCTCTACAAAATTCCCCACATGGTGACCTCAGTCCGTTCTTGCACACTTTGCAAATATGTCATTGGGAAAAATACCTACCGCGTAGTAGAAAAATCAGTGTCATTTAAGAATTTCATGACAGAACTTTCCCTGCCATCTTTTTGTGTGCATGTCAATTCTTTTATATTAAATCTTTTACAAACTTTCTCATAATCGATCAAACAAGCCACCATATTGTTTGTAAACAATGTAGTTCTGTAAACTGTTTTTTGATTGGTTCGTACACTCTAACTACATTCAGATATTTTGAAATCGTGGAAACCCTATGGATTAAGCCAGGGTAGGGTGCCTCACCCCAAATTAATATCTCCAAATATCTCGACAATTACACCACAATACTAATATATTTACCAAGCCTTAAATCTGTTGCAAACATTTATAGTCACTAAATAAACGACCATGTTGTACTTTATAAGCTATGACCATTTAACCATACATAAACAATACTGAAAGATGGTTTGGAGTGGCGTCCATAACATCCAGACACTTTTGAGTAAATCGCCAACAATAGATTTTTTACGACTGTAGTAGTTTATAGTGTTTTGAACATTTCCGCATGCTGTTGCTATTGATAGCCTCGACGAGTGTGCGAGACTGTCAGGGCACGTGGGGCACCCTACCCAGGGTATAGTGGAGTAGAACGGAATGAATTTGAGGATGAGTTTAATGCAGATATAACGGGCATATACGTTGGTGTTATAATCATGTTGTGGGTGGAAAAAGAACAGATTTTATGTTCATCTTATTCTCAACATGTTATTTTCTTCCGAAATGTGGTTTATTAATGGACAATTACAGTTTGGGTTAAAAGGAGCTAAATCTGTAGATCTTTGGAAACTAAAATGGGCGGAAATGGGTCAAAAAGCACATACGAATGTAATAAAAGTGTATATAAACGGATTAACATTCATGTTATAAAGCGGTTATTGTAATTACAAATCGGTGTTGTTGAATGGCAGTTTTTACCGTCTGGTTAGTCCTGTCTACATCCAAAGTGAAATTTCACTTACGGACTGGGGTTTTGTCTCGTTCATCAAAGTGGCGCTCGAGATCACAAAGTCAACGTCCTCGTCGACTATTGTCCACTGTGTCTTAAATATTTGCTATTAAGATAACAAAATCATTATTATTGTTTAGAGTTGACCAATAAATAGGGTTTGCAGTGTTGAAGACCAGGGGTTGTATTGAGTTTCATGTTACGCCCTTACACAATGCCGGAGTCTGGATGGCCGCATGTTTAGCGCGTCTGCGTTGTATCACAAGGTTTGCCATTGAGTAGCCTAGTGTGGTTTCAATTCCCCGGTGGTACGTGACAAGGAGTAGGATGACTGTTCAACCTCGTGGGTTTTCTCCGGGGTCGCCCTGTTTCATCTCACTGCTAAAGATTCCAACACACAAGTGAATTGCTGAATAACTATAATTTAGTCCCGTCACACACACACCCTTAAACGACGCAGTTTGTATAGAAAACAAAATCTGTCTTTGACAATGTCCAGGTATAATCATTGTCAAAACAGCCAAGTGCCAAAAATGCGTCTTTTCGAATGAGGTGGAACGATTAGGTCAAATTCAGATATTTACCTTCTGACCGACATAAAAGTTATTATATATAATAAAATACTGTCCATAGTATGCGGGTGGACTACTTTTCTTTCATTCCCACTGCGTCTGCTGCAATTATTTCAAGCCACTACGATTTTATTATATCCGTTTAATCTAGCAATAACATTATATTTACAAATATAAAGTAGAATTATCCAATGTTAGATAGATTTTAGTGTTTAGCCAATCAAAATAAAGTACCTACTAAAATGTGAATTTTAGCTTTGGTTAAGATTTCGAAAAATACGCGGTCCAAGATTTTACGTTCAAAATCTTGCAATTCTTGTTTGCAATATGCCAATTTTTAACAGGAACATACTTTAAGGTGTTTTTACACATAAAAAGCTATAATGTATAATTATATTTATAGTGCTTGAATTATCTTAAATTCAAATTTTAAGGCATCTAAGCTGACGAACAAGAACCATGTCACATTAAAATGGATTAAAAATTTCAGACTCTCCATCTTTTTTGGCTGGATTTGTGGGTTTGAATATAATAATTACATTTGGCTTTGGTCACATTCATGTATATTGTTCTCTTTAGAAACATTTTCTGCACAGATTGAAGCATGAGTCTCTATTACAGTTTTGTTGAAGGTCTTCTGACAAACTGGACATTCCACATCTTCAATATTATCAGTCCTGAATACAAAATGTGAATCAAAACAAAATTAGAAAATTCTTGTTGACTCAATTTACTTAAAGAAATTACCATTTATTCAAGTCCCATCCAGTGTCTTCAGTTGCATTAATTGGATGCTAACATCTTTATGATGAAGTCTTATAGAGCTCTATCAAATTGAAAGAGTTCATTGTACAGTCGTAACGCTTACAAAAAGATAGGTTGCCAGACAACGAAACGTACATCCACAGTTGTCGCATATTTTTTTCTATTGTCGGAAATGAAACATTTATACATTAAAATCTGATTAAGAGTATTATCAGAAAATCATCAGAATTTGTTTGGTTTGTCTCATGCTAACATTTAATATGTTAGGAGAAACCAGAAGTCATAAAGTTAATGGATCTTATCTCATCTTTTGGCCTAGTTCAACGTGTAAGTGATGCTACCCACTACAAGGGCCACACCTTGGATTTGCTGCTCACACGAGAAACATACGATTTTATCGGATCTATTGACATTGGCTGTGGTCTTCCCTCCGACCACAGTGAACTTCTGATCAATTTGAGGATCAAAAAAGCCTCCATGTACTAAGAAAACTGTGCAGCGTAGAAATCTCGTGACTTTAGACGACGATAAATTCAGAGACACTTTGGTTTCGTGATTTGGCGAAGCAGTTCCAATCGACATCAACTCTATAGCCAATCATTATGATTCAGCCCTCAAAAGATCATTGGATATCCTAGCTCCTTCATCATCTAAAACTGTAGCTGATAAACCAAAGGCACCTTGGTTCAATGACAATATTTCTGATGCTCGGAAAACTTTCAGAAAAGCTGAAAGACGATTTATTTCAAGTGACCGTCTTGAGATTGACCAAGAAATTCTTAACTCTGAGAAAAAGAAATACAGTGAATTTGTTGAAAAGACCAAAGTTGAACACCACAGAGACCAGATTGAAAATGCTGACTCAAAGGGTCTTTTCAAGATTGTTGATGACATGATTGGTCAGAAAACTGCTGTGAACAATGTCATCCCTGAATCTGCAACTTCAAAGCAAGCCGCGAAGTTATTATATTATGCGAAGGTAAAGAAGTTTATCATTAACGCCCCAAACAAGTCTTGTGGTCTTGACCCGGCTCCTACACAACTAGTGAAGAAACATGTGGACTGTATCGCCCCACGAAACAGCTCTTCTCCCTATAAACAATGATATTACGACTGCTCTTGATTCTATCTACTCGACTTGAGTCCCGCATTCGACACCCTAGATCACGATACATTGTTGAGTAGACTGAAAAATCGTTTCGGCCTATCGGGGACAGTTTTGAACTGGTTTACGTCATACCTGAGTGGTAGAACTCAATCTATTGTCATTAATGCTGATAATTGTTCTTCTAAAGAAATACTAATACGTGGTGTTCCCCAGGGAACCGTTTTGGGTCCGGCCTTGTTTACGTTATATACCTCTCCCATTGAGGAAATCATCACCAAACACAATCTAGATGCCGTAATCTATGCAGATGACAGTCAGTTCTATTTAGTGTGTAAAGATCCGCCAGTTTCAGTTAGAGATTGATTTGCATTGATGAAATCAGAGCCTGGATTTTGACAACAAACTAGTTTTAAATGACTCCAAAACCGAAGTAATTCATTTCCAGTCGCGTTTTGGTGACTCCATTCCCAGTCTGTCTGTTCGGGTTGGTAAAAAGCCCCTTTCACCATGTAACAGTGTTCGTAATCTTGGTGTAGTTTTCGATTCTGACTGTTCATTAGAAAGTTTCATAAAGCAAACTTCTTAGAGGGGCTCTTTTGCATTATTCAAGATCGGTCGCATAAGACGTCTGTTAAGTCAAGAGACAACAGAAACGTTAGTACATGCCCTAGTAACGTCGAGATTGGACTACTGTAACAGTTTGTATCATAACCTTGGTAAAACTCGTTAAAAAGTTACAAAGTCTTCAAAATTCTGCTGCAAGATTGGTTACTAGAACGAGAAAACGCGAGTCTATCTCACCCGTTTTGTTCAGATTACATTGGCTCCCAGTAGTTGAACGTGTTGAGTTCAAAGTGTTACTTACTATATTTAAGATTGTGAACGATATGGCACCGTCATATCTTTGCAAACTCGTTGACGTCAGACGCCCACAAAAAGTCACCCGTTTTACACAAGCACCATCACTTGCCTACACAAAAGGTCGTGCGAACAACAAATTTTACGGAGACCGAATCTTCTCACGATATGCCCCTGTCCTATGGAATGGGCTGCCATGCGAAATTAGAGCTGTGATGAACATTGAAACTTTCAAAAAACTAATTAAAACTCGTCTTTTCCGACGCGATTTCAAATGTTAAACTTTCCCTTTTGTGTAGTTTTATTATCTGTAGCAATCTTATTTTAGTCTTTATATTTTGTAAAGCGCACAGCTTATTGTAATTTTACTGAAGTTTTTCCTTTTATAGTTACTCTTTTACATATCTTATTACAGTTTAACTGAATTTTCCACTTATGTAGTTTTATTATCGATAACAATCTTATTTAAATTTTTATATTTTGTATAGAGCGTAGCTTGCTGCAATTTTACTGAATTTTTTTCCTCTTATGTAGTTTTTATTATCTGTAACAATCTTACTTTAAATATTTATTGTATTGTAATGTGCCATGCTTTTTACAGTGTAAATTGTTATGTTTTAGAATGCGCTATATAAGAATGTATTATTATTAATATATTAATATCATTGATTTAGCCGTGCGAGTTATAATCAGCGTACGGACGGGGGCGACGGCAATATACAACCACATTTCCGATGTGGGCATTTAAAAAGGGACACTGGTAAAAGAAACCTTAATTTAAAGTCATATTTCACCCCCCCCCCCCGAGTTAATAATAAGAACTAGAACTAAACAATGATGTATGTAAAACTTGCAGTTTTAAAATTTAGAATGCATCTCTCTGAGTCAAAATGTCAATATTTAATATGGTTTTGCTAACAATGCAGTGATTTCATATGCCATTTTTTTCAAGGTATAGATAGATATGGAGTATAAATCAAATCGTCTTTTTTTGCAGTTTTTCCAACTTTCATTTAACGAATAATAATAATAATAACTAGATCTGCTACTGTCCCATGCAGATATGAAAGCTTTCATATTCATCGTCACGTGTCATCGATTATATCAAGTATCTCAAATGAAAGGATAAGAATAACAAACTATCAAAATTGGTCAAAAACTCGCGAAGTTACAAGTCTAAATATAGCATGAAACATTGCATAATGTGAAAACTAAAGGGAAATAACTGATACTTGTCTTGCTGTAATCGGGATGACTTCCCACTTCAAAACTTTCAGAAAAATGAAATGAAAATGGTAAGAAAACATCGAAAAATTAAATGAGATAACTTTGAACAAAACTAAAAAAATTTGAATATTTACGTTAAATATGTAAATTTGGAAAATTATAAAGACATAATTATCAAAATCGGTCAAAACTCACAAATTTAAATGTAGTGAGAAACATTGCACCCGGGCAAAAAAATAATCTTTAAACTAAAGGGAAATAACCTAAACTTGTATAGCTGTAATCGGGCTTCGAAAATTAGAGATATGTTATATAATTATGGTTTCCAATATGTTTGGTTATAAGTAGGAAATCGTGACAACTTCTTAAGCATGTTTTAAACAAAGGGTCATAGACTGCAATATACAAGAATGGCACTTTGCAATAAAAAAAAAACTGGTCAAAGCAAGATTTCTATGCAGAAATGAAATAATTAATAGAACCAGAAAAATATTTATCCACTATAATAAATAAGCAACATAGAGAAAATGAAATCAAATTGAATGGGGTTTAACGTCCTACTCCTAAAATGGGCTAATGAAGACGGGCATACGCCATAAAGTGTGCAATGAGGGAAATTTTACCCGGGCAGCGGCGTTACGGCCTACGAGGTTGGACAGGCGACCATACTCCTTGTCACGTACAACCAAGAAATCGAAACAACGCCAGTTGACTCAATGACAGACGTTATGATACACAGCGCACGTGCTAACCATTCAGTCACGCAACCTCCCTAAAATCGGCAAATTGCTGACCTACAGATAGAAACATTTCAACCGGGCGAAATCTTCTATTTTATTAGTTTAATTTGCACGGTACCTTTAGTTATCAACCGAATATTACAAAACTTTTAAAAATAAGCTCCCCCTGACCAGCTAAATCGTTCGCAATAAACGTTTTCCCCTTAAAATCGGCAAATTGCTGACTTTAAAGTGAGAAACATTACAACCGGGCGAAATTTTCTGTTTTATCACTTTTACAGTATCTTTGATTACCAACCGATTATTACAAAACTTTAAAAATAAAAAAAAGAAAGAGAGAAATGCGGCTAAACGTCCATTCGACACAAACTAGGTCATTTCGGGACTAACATATGTTTTTTAATTTTATTTAAAAACTCCCCTTGCGCGTACTGGTCTTTAGCTGTTGGGAGGAAACCGAAGGACACGGAGAAAACCCACGAGGTTGGACACCATACTCCATGTCACGTGCGATCTCGAAATCGAAACGACGCCCGTTGACTCAATGACAGACGTTACGATACAGCGCGCACATGCTAACCATTCAGCCATTCAGCCTCCCTTAAAAATAAGCTCCCCCTGACCAGCTTAATTGTTCGCAATAAACATTTGCCCTCTAAAATCGGCAAATTGCTGACTTTAAAGTGAGAAACATTACAACCGGGCGAAATTTTATGTTTTATCACTTTTACAGTACCTTTGATTACCAACCGATTATTACAAAACTTTAAAAATAAAAGAGAAAGAGAGAAATGCGACTCAACGTCCATTCGACACAAACTAGGTCATTTCGGGACTAACATATGTTTTTTAATTTTATTTATAAACTTCCCTTGCGCGTACGGGTCTTTAGCCGTGGGAGGAAACCGAAGGACACGGAGAAAACCCACGAGGTTGGACACCATACTCCATGTCACGTGCAACTTGGAAATCGAAACGACGCCGGTTGACTCAATGACAGACGTTACGATACAGCGCGCGTATGCTAACCATTCAGCCTCCCTAAAATCTGGAAATTGCTGACTTATAGCAAGAAACATTTTAACCGGGCGAAATTTTCTGTTTTAACAGTTTAATTCGCACGGTATTTTAATTACCAACCGATTATTACAAGACCCAACTGATCAGCTTAATCGTATGCAATAAACGTTTGGCCTGAATTGAAAGTTCTGCAACGAGAAAGTTCATCTCGATTTTCCGGCGTGGTTCCCCCTTGTCAGTGAGCAGAACGGAGGGCCTGACAAGGACAGCTGTCTAGTCGTTCGGATGGGACGAAAAACCAAGGTCGCGTGTACACATTGGAGTGCACGTAAATATCCCTAAGCAGTTGGAATTCGATACTGTTCAATAAGCTCTATACGATGACTAAATGTGCAGATTGTAGTCACCCACACTGCATGTTTCGCTTAACAATGAAAGGGTGCCGTTTTCAATGTTCGATCCTTTTATTCTTCTACTCCAGATATTTTGGACTGTTGATCGAAGTTTTCATAAAAAAGACTACCGATAAGACTCTTTGTAGAAGACGTTCTCAAAAAGTATTATGTTGACTTTAAGAGAAAAGAACCTTTAAAGATGCTCCAAATCGTAAACATACGACTTTTTGGATTTTCGATCTCTTTTTTTCTGCTATCCCTGATATTTAAAAAAAAGATACAACGATTTCACACAACAGGCCAGCTATTACACTCTCGATTAACAAGAGTTTCACCGCCCTCCCTTCATTATAAACGAAGTTATCTTGCCCAAAAGAATCAACAAATCAGCATGCTTATCTCTGCTTACCCTAGGCAGAAAATGCTCATCTTTGAACTCAATCATGACATTGACATAGTGAACGTCTACACCAAGATTGAACATTCTAGCTCAATTGGAAGGAGAGTTATTGTGTTTCAAAGTTTCGGCCCTTCAAATTGCTACTACTTTTCATATTCACTTCAAAATGGCAACCATCAATTGACCTAAATCAAAATTCTGCTCTGAACAATTTTTAGGCCATCTTTCAAGGATTCAGAAAATATAACTCCCGTGTCTGTAAGTAAAATAGCAAAAAAGCCTTAGGGATTTTTCACGTTTCAAGATGGTGGCACTTCCGGTTCGATCAACAAACTTCATATTTTGTGTACAAATCAGTAATTACTTATCTAGTATCCAAAAAAAAAATCAGGTCATTCTGACCTATATTTCGATGATTTTTTTGAAAATTTTGATCCTTAATTTCGTCAAGGGGAGATAATTTAGAAAATTTCTAATTATATTTTTGAAGTCACATCGGTAAGGTCTACATATATACTAAATTTCATGAAAATCGTACAACTATTAAAGAAGTTGTCAAATTGGTCTAAACTTCCGGTTCGAAATCACAGCGACGAATTTTCGAAATTCGAAAATGTGAAACTGCAGATGAAAATGATTTTTTTCAAGGTATTCAAAGAAAAAAGAATTAGTAAAATCGGTCAAAAAATAACAAAGTTACGACTATGCATTGTCCATTTTGTCGTTCGTAAATTTCGGTGATTTCGGATTCGTAAAACGTTTTGAAAATATATTTAATCAAGGTTCGCACCCCATTTTTGGGGTCAAAATTTCAGAAAGATCCTACGGATAGATTCTGAGAAATCCGATTTGCAGAAAACACACAAAAAAAAAAATAATAATAATAATCTTAACAGAAACAATAAGCTTTCATATGTAATATGAAAGCTTAATAATGACTTTATTTTCTGAGGGAACATATTTAGTACATGAGTTCTAATTTTCAACATGTCCCTCCTACTCTAAAACTAGAATCTACATGGTAATGATATTTACAAAGTATACCATATTATATAAGCTTATAATAATTTAAAAAAAATCAAACAAACAATAAAGAGAAAAGAAAAGCAAATAAACATACATTCAGAGCCAGAAGGCAAAAGTAGTTAACAAGAGTTCAATACTAACTCCTTGAAGACGCATGTTTCACAGTTTGAGGTAGTGAATTCCAGAATACAGAGGCGGTATATTGGAATGTTCTTGTCATTGCCTTTTTCTTACTTTTTGGAATTGCTAATTTATTTTGACTTTCTGATCTCAATGTCATGTTAGTTTCGGTCAATTTCGAACGAATGATTTCCAAAGCATTGCAAGGTTTTAATGAATAAAAATGTAGAATAATTAGTTGCTGAATATAGCTATAACTTGAGTAATAATGCCAGTACTGTTCTTGGCTTGATTGTCTTCGAAACGTACAATAAGTATGAAGAAATAAAGTCTTTCTTTACGTCAAAGACAATGATGTTACTGAGGGCGTATAACTTTGATGCCTTGTTTCTTCTCGCTCGCTTAAAGACCACATAAAATAATAATTTTTAATTGCATATATTGATAGCCAAGGGTTACTACATTCATTTTACGTCAAGGATTAAGGAATCAGTCAGGCGTTAACGAATACACACGCCGGGTGTATATAGGTAATTAAGGAATAAACATCCCGAATATGCATTCGGTCACTGGCGTCTGAGGGGATTAAGAGTGTTTTCAATAATTGGCCAAGTCGTTTTTACGGGAGGTATATATATGCGACTTTGAGTGACAATATCTGAATTAATTTTCATCAGATCGATGTTAAACTGCCGTAAAATGCATATAGTAACCAATGTCTATAACCTCAATGAATTTAGTTTTCTCATTTTATGTGCTCTTTAAGAATTGGGACACGCAAAATCGAACCCATTTTCTTAACCAAACTTTTCTTAAATATTAATATTTAACCCATTTTCTTAACCAAATTTTTCTTAAATATTAATATTTAACCCAATCCACCCCAAAATTGCTTTCTATTATTGGCGCCAATAGTGGCATTGTCTAAGGATCTCTATTACCACACATCCTACCATGGCATACTCAAAACTTAGTAGATGGTTACTTTTGGTGTGTATAACAAAGAACAAGCTGATTGTGACTTCGGGTGACCTAATTCTGGCCTTGCAGAAGTTTGAGTGGAAAAGTGTGGTTTGTATTGTCAGTGGCAGATCTAGACGAGGACTCCAGGAATCCGGGCCCACCTTAAATGGTAGTATAAAATATTAACTCATTCTGTTTCAGATGTATAAATAAATTTGAACAAACGTATAAATTTGAGCTTTATGATTCAAAATTTGCTCATATGATTCCCAGGTGAGGTCGAGTCCCTCAACTGTTCCAAAAATTGTTTTTTTTTGTCTGTAATTGAAGCAATTACAAGATTTAAAAACTGATTAAGCACAACAATCCATTATCAGATATCATTAGAATTTGTTTGGCTTCAAGTTCTTCCTGATGCTAACCTTTATCGTAGCTTACAATGTAATTTAGCTGTTACAAGTTATAGGAAATGGTTTCATGATGAGTTGTGTAAATTTCAAAATGAAATGGGGTTTAACGTCCTACTATTTTGCACCTAACCTGGGCTAATGGAAGACGGGCATACGCCATACAGTGGGCTATGAGAGAAATTTTGCCCGGGCTGCGGCGCTACGGCTTACTCATATCGAATTCCAACTGCCAAGGGTTCTTTTACGTGCACTTCAATGTGTACACGGGACCTCGGTTTTTCGTCCCGTCCTTGTCAGGCCCTCCTTCTGCATCATTGACAAGGGGAAATCACGCCGGAAAATCAACATAACCTTATCCACCGCGATCCCAGTCAATCCGATGACATATTTGGTCTCTAGAGTGTCCATAACATATTTCAAGGGGATTAAGGGCGATAACCCTGGCGGTACTTATCGGAAGTGGTTGAAAATCAACACCCTTCTTTGTTACATGACCTTAAATACTTTGTATATAAATTTCAAAATGATCAAGGCTCATATCTCTGGCAGTAATTATTGCAAATCATTGAAAAACAATATGCTTCTTCGCCTCATGATCCTAAAGTCGGTGTACGAATTTCAAGAGCGTTCATGAGCCACAAGACAAACCGGTTGACCGACGACAATATACAACCGCATTTAAATGTGGGCGTATAAAAACTATGTAGATGTACCTCTTGCCATTCTGTGACATCGATCAATTCAAGATCTTTTTGTATGGGTCGAATGTATAATATAGACTGACCAATATATACCTGACTCTTCAGAGAGATATTTAACGGTGTATCCTCGGTTGGACGGAGGTTACGTAATACCTCGAGACCTTTCATGGTATTTCCTTTGCTCTTCAATAGGTCAAATCCCCCCCATCAGGAATTTGCTGATAGGCTTTGGTTAGTTGAACTAAAAAATATTCAGGTGGAACTGTTATTTTTAAAAGTGATCATCTTTTCACCAAGACCAACTGCTTTCAATTCAGCTTTATCTGGAACACTATCCTGTTTAACAAAAATACATAAATCATATTCAATAGCAGTATACATAACTTAGAAATTTTGAACCCATTTAAACCCAAAAAATCCGAACAGTAGGCACCATTCTCTCCTAGGAGATATACGGTAGTGAAGCAGTATATTACGTTTTCAAACTAGCAATTATCTATGATATATTATTGTGTGATACAATTACCTGATTACAACTTGAGAGACACACAAATGTGTGGCTCCATTTTGAAATCAGTATTTTTTTTTCTGGACGTCGTGGGTAAGGCCTAAAAAAACTTCTTGGTTCTGCTGAGGTACTGGGTGGAACTACCTGTTTAAGTGATGAGTCTGATGACGGTTCAAGACTAGTAGTTGAACTACATGTGCTGGTACTACAGTTAGTGGTAGGCCTACATGTTGGTGTCATCCTAGTCAAGCTATTAGCTGCATTGATTAATGTTGCGGCAGCTTCCTGCAGTATTTGTTCTGCAGTCTTGCTGACCTACAAAATAAGGTGAGAGCCATAAGAGCAAGCGTTATTAACAAACAGACGATCTTTAGTCCCACAGGTAACCCTCCTCTCCAAAAACATGCGTTATTGGTTTCTTGTCTTAACGCAGCCATATTCCAGGCAAAATAGCTAACCAAATACATGAATGGGGAGCAAAAAGCTGGTTCTCAGCTTAGATGAGCTTATGTAACAAAGTTCTCTATACCCTTCATAAACTGAACATTCATTTTGGTGCAAAGAACTGTATGACCTCTGTTAGTTTTGATATATATTATATTGGACGTTTCTTTTCCTCTCTAAACTTATCTAAGGCACGATCTTATTAACTATATAATTTATTCAATATGTTATCTACAAGCTTCATATGGTATGTGCAAACACGCCACAGAACTTCCTTATTTGATGATCCCTCCTGTCCACCTTCCCTAAGTGTTGGAGGCTTTATATACAGTAGTATACTCACAATAGAAAAGACAAGACAACCAGAGAGAGTAGACGGTAGAGACCGGCGTATGGACTCGCCCGAGTCCAGCCGCTGCATTGGCAGCGGTGCAGAATGGTAGATACAATATAGTTAGATGTGTTCCTGTCGTAGTAATTGTTCCAGTATAGTAATAGTACTAGTTTCTGTAATGTTGATATATAGGCCTATCTTTGTATCTGTTTTAAATTATGTTCCCGATGTGATAAACGATATATTTACGAAGCTGACTCTGTAAACTAAAATAATGTTACACTTACCTTATAGAAATACCAAGAAGTTTATCTGTAGTAATTAACCAAAATACTATGATTGAGTACCTTTAGTTTCACATGGAAAATTTCATTTCGTTAGTAGTGCATGTATCATCTTAAAAATAAATTAATGTTGTTCAATTTGGACTTTTGTATTAAACATATCTATTTTCAACCATTTTTTTAGTGAATATTCATGATTTTGAGGCGGAAGTATACAAGACTTCAGAGGTTGGTTAGGTTTTTGTGTGACATCAGCGAATGAAAATAATGTAATATTGGAATCAGAGTTGCTAACGGTATCGTGTTGTGGGGAGAGTATTTATGCAAACCAAAATGACTGGACTGAAGAAAAAAGATATCTGAGTGGTTTAATTGCCTGACATGAATTATTGAAAAAGATCGAGGCTTCAACAGGCATTGCATTCCTGTTCTTTAAATGGGTTCGTCCGTCTGTCTGTCTGTCCGTCACACTTTTTGGGACACAATAACTCTCTTCCTAATTGAGCTAGAATGTTCAAACTTGGTGTCTGTGTTTATTAGGTCAATGCCTTGATGGAGTTCGATAGATGAGCATTTTGAGACACGATAACTTTAGTTCTAATTTAGTGAGAATGATGAAACTTGGTGTATAGTTTCATTACAGTAATACCTTGACTAAGTTCGACAATGAGCATTTTCTGTTCAGGGTAAGCAGAGCGATACGCAATTTGATTGGTCGAGACTTTGGAACACAATAACTCTCCTAATTGAGTTAAAATGTTCAAACTTGGTGTATATGCTTATTAGGTCAATGCCTTGATGGAGTTCGAAGATGAGCATTTTCCGCGTCGGGTAAGCAGAGATAAGCAATTTGATCGATTGATGCTTTGGGACACGATAACTTTAGTTCTAATTAAGTGAGAGTGATGAAACTTGGTGTATAGTTTCATTACAGTAATGCCTTGACTAAGATCGATAATGGGCATTTTTTGCTCAGGGTAAGCAGACCGATAAGCAATTTGATGTGCCGAGACTTTGGAACACAATAACTCTCCTTCTAATTGAGTTAAAATGTTCACAATTGGTGTGTATGCTTATTAAGTCGATGCCTTGATGGAGTTCGAAGATGAGCATTTTCTGCTTAGGGTAGGCAGAGATAAGCAATTTGATTGGTTGATACTTTGGGACAAGATAACTTAGGTTCATCTTGATTGATGATTTTTATGCCAATACAATGACTGCATTCTCATTCAGTAACAGTGTATAGAAACGATTGACTCGGATACGAGGGCCATTTCCCTTGGCTAGAGTGGCTCGTTTGTCTGCCTTTAGGGTCCCCCTAACTAGGGTACATTTTCATTTTTCTCGGTTTTAGCATTTTTCTTTATAAAACACTTTCGGATGACACCCCGGGTACAGTTTGATTGCTCGATACGTTTGAAAAAAATAAATGTGCGATTAATTAATATGTGTCATCTATTTATTTTGGGATTTCGGCGGGGGACATCAGCCTCACTGTTGGCTTGTTTATTACGTTTTGTCTAATTGTTCAGTTTGGTGTATGCATATAATAATAACATCAATAATACGGGGTGTATGCATATAATAATAACATCAATAATACGGAGAGAAATGGGGTTTTACGTCCCCTTGATACAAACCATGTCATTTCGGGACTAACACATGCTTTAATTTTATTTCAATACCGGTAATTCGCTAGCGTATAGGAGGACCCGGAGAAAACCGAAGTTTTAATTTAATAATACGATAGAATGTCAGATTCCTATGGTACAAATCAGAAGAGTAATATTTATATAGTTACTTTGGTAACAAATTATTATAGAGCCCTACGGGAGCGTAAGTAAAAATGTCACCCACGTGAGACAGGGACCTGATAAAATTGGCAATGCGCATGTTAACTTATCAAATCTTGCCCAAGCACGATTACACGTCTCATAGTAATATTTCTATGATGCGTCTAAAAAAAAATGACGTCGCGTATTTTTGACGTCAATTGTCAATGAAAATTAAAGACCCCACTCAAAACTTGTTTTGTTCATTTTTAGAAAACAAAATATTAATCATACAATTTTGATCTAAATTAAAATCAATTCAGAAAAACATTACTTGTGTCACTTTAGCCTTTGATATGAGAGCGAAATCTAATTTGTTGGCAACTTCCATCTAACTGAAACCCCTTAGATTTATACATGTAGTACAATAGATATTGGTTTGTATGAATGTGTTGTTTATGTACATGTATTATTAAATATATATGACTATGTATGAGTGTATATGTATGCATGCTGTCCATAATGGACGTTTTGATGCAATAAACTTCTTATCTTATCTTGAGAAACATAATTATGAAGGTTTTATATTTGACAACAATAACACAAGTATCAGCATCAGATCAGCTTTGCTCTACTCAGGCAAGGCCTGTTCATATTAGATCTAACTAATATTTATATTATTGATTTGAAATATTTTCGAATTCGCCTACCGGGGGATTGATGACGGCTTTGGCACGTGACGTGTTCTGGATTTTTCCAACGGAAGTAAGGAGAACGCTTGATCATAATGTAAGCGGTCCAATCCCCCCCACCCCTCAAAATTCAGTCATTGAAAAAACATTTCTAAATTGTGAAAAATTTAAAAAAAAAAAAAACAAAAAAAAAACAGAAATTAAAAAAGCCCTAAACAGAGGAACTCGCTAGGTCGGCATTCCAAAATATATCTTAATCTTGGCAATCGAGTTTGATAATGTTTTCCAAATGCATTAGCCGCTTATATCAACCTTAGTTTATGATGTCACGTGCTATATATTTCTATGGCGTGCCTGAGCTAAAGGGGCCTTGAATGATTTTACGATAGTAGTATTTAGATGTATTAAGTGAATAAATGAAATGAAATGGGGTTTAACGTCCTACCGATTAAGTGAATAGGTTAGGACGAACAAGTTTGATATTAAAAATATGACTTAATCTAATATCTTCTACAATAATAACTATGAATATCTCACAAGATTTGAATATATCTGTAAAACCATTGTTTTATGTTTGAAATGCTCCCTTACAATTTAGAGTAATCGTCCTTTTCAGGGAGCATTAATTTTAGTCTAGACGATAAAAAAGATGAGTTATGCCGTTAACTTCGGCCGAACTCGTAAACACGCTCCTTTCCTTACATGGTCAGTTAGACTGGAGAAACTTTAGTGGTTGAAAATACAATGGTGAAATTCTTATAGTTGAAAATGCAAAGATGAAAAAGTCACAGTGAATTTGCAAATGCGAAAAGTATTATGTGAAGTATTATGTTGTTAATTTTTGGCGAGCAACTTTTGTTTTGATACTAATATTGTGATTTTGTAATATCAACAAATGAAAAATCACGCAAATTGCCATTTTTACCATGATAATTTGTCAATTTTAACTATGATATTTTCTCTAAATATGGCAACGATTCGGCTCCATAATAGGATACTATTTATATTCCATGAGATAATTGAAAGCTGTTCTGCATGTCTATCTATTGTTCGATTCACATACAGCTTATCTCTTGTGAAATAAACTTTATTCTGCTTCTACTTTTCGCATTCGAACACGGGCATTACGTTTGTTTCAGTTTCAAATCAAAATTCCGTGGAAATTGTGTGTCGATGCCAAAATTGGTACCTTTCTTCAAAAGTATGCTATTACTTCTTGCCCATCAAGATAGAAGTTAAATTTTACAACTTTGGGCCTAACATTTATTATCTTGGTGTTCTTTAATCCCCACACCTGATATCGACCATATCTGCTTTCTTGGAACTACATGTATTCTCTATCTCAGCGTAAATGATACAGACTGGGGTGGAAGCCGTTTCCATTAGATACAATTTCTGGTCTATATTTTGAATTTTATTATTTTCGGACACCTTACTTTTAACAATCAAGATTTGTTGCGATGGACGAGATATTCTGTTATATAATGTCAAGTTTATTTAATCTCGCATGTAGATTTCGTTGTATCTTGTATAGCCGACATTTGTGCAGATACGTTTTGATCACAGCTGTTAATTTGCAGAGAAACCATTTTGGTTTTATGGAAGGGTATCGCTGTCAATATTAAATGCCCTGCCTAAATGTCTTTACTATAGATTATATAAAAATGTACAAAATTCTAAAACCAGTAATGATAAAGTAAAATGTAAGACGTCAAATATAATATGCCAAGTGACAAATGTTTTATTAGAAAAGGCTGTTTTTTGACGCGCCTACATTTAACATTTCCCCCATTACTGTTTACATTTGCGTTCGGCCGCATCTCATTTGTCCTTCACGCTTTCTTCATAGCATCTTGCGCAGAGCACTATTATATGACGTTAGATATCAGTTAATAACTCGTTCATGTATACTCTTTGTTCTATTTAAGTAGCCTGCATGTAACCATGATTTGTTTGGCACAATGATTATAGTTTTTTTTTTTAAATGGATTAAAGATAAAATGTAAAGATAAAATCTGCAAATGTAATGAGGGGAATATAGACACGTCAAAAACAACAGTTTCCAATTTGACACACTACATTTGACGTTTTAAATTTAACTTTGTACATTATAATTTTTACACGTAATCAATGAAAAAAACATTTTAGCAGAGCATTTGATATTGGCAGCGATACCATTCCATATGGTGTAGCTGTTTTATTATCTTGAGTTTGAATTCCGACAATGTTTAACATAATCAACTTAAACAATGTATTTGGCTGCTGCTGTTGCCACATGTATTGTCAGCAAATGCTTCCTAATATTGCACACATTTAGGAAGTTTGTGTTAAAGCAAACTTACATATACCAGATCTACACTTACATATACCAGATCTACACTATCTCAATCGGTATTTGTATACAGTTTCAAAAAATTTACATGATCTGTAATATTATCAACATGCTCAATTGTTGTCAACATCCTAGTTTTCCTTTCGGATAAACTGCTGTCTAAGGATATCTCATTCGAGATATAGCGGGCTTTGCGTGGCTGTTTAAGTTTGATGAATACATCAGCCGAAATAGACTTGAATTTTTTTTCGTGATTAGCGAAATGAAAACAAATTCAGCCTCCTAATATGTATTTTATTTATTTTAAAAGAAATGGTGGCAATATTAACAAAAATATACAATCTTTCCTTTCTTTTGAACTCTTTTTTTATTTTGTATATATTTTCACCGAAATATTATGATACTGGTGGTGCAGAGGCCAAGGTGTCATAAATTGTTCTCTTATTAGTAGTGGTCATGTGATTTCAACTGCATTTTCTCTTTAACTAATTGGTTTTGCTAGGTCAAATATGAATGTTGTCAGTCAAAATGTCACGTACATCTTTTCATAATAGTGGTGATCTACTTATGTGAACATCAAATACGTGATGGATGCTCGCTTTGATGTATCTCCAAGAACATATAAATACCAGCATTTCAATTTTCATCTTTAGTATACGTTCGGATAATTCAGATTTAATCTCTTATTATTTGGGCTTGAAGGTAAGGTTTGTTTTAATTAGAACTAAATATTGTAAGTGAACATAAAATGCAATTTAACGTCTACTCCATCCGGGAGGCCATGGCGGTCGGGTGATCTCTGCATTGGCCAATAAAATTTCACCGGGGTTATCGGGCATGACAATGGCAGCTCTCTAGTTTGTCGGATGGCACGGAAACCGAGGTCCCGTGTATACATTGGCGTGCATGTAGACCATAGAGCCGCTGCCTGGGCATAATTACCCTAATAGCACACTGTATGGCGTATGCCCGTCTTCATTAGCCCAATCGGCGAAGGACGTTAAATTCAATTTAAATTCAATTTCAATTCATTTTTGTTTCTACTCCATCCGGGCTCATGTCGGACAGGAGTTTTGTTATGAATTTTGCCCGGATAGCGGCTCTGCGTATTGCTCTTTATTTCAAATTACAACTGACAAGGTTTATTTTTTACTTCCGAACACCGAGACTTCCAAGTTAGCGCAATTCCAGGCACAGCGACCCCTAGCAATGAGAACGTAACTAAAAACGTTGAGATACACTGATGTGCTTGTTTCTAGCTACGATTGGATGCCTTTAGTTCCAAGAAGCAAACTCAATTTTTTGATTAATATATGTACCATCTTTAAAATAAGTTAATTTTATACTAGTAGTACTTATTACACATACGCAGCCCAATCGACTGAAACAATATTCATTTATCAGCAAATATTGACAACAAAGTAAATCGAGAGTTGTATTTATGTGTTAATAACGTAAATTTATAATGTCGGGAAAAGCAATCTACAATCGCTATGATTTAAAAAGAGGGGATTTGTACCCGTATCTGGTAGGACTATCTGCTTAATTGTAGTTGGATGTGGCAGAAATGTTATAAATAATCGTTGGTTTGATGAAAGATATTGTCAATTCTGTGTGTGATTTGCAGTGGGCTTTGCTACGTGGAACTAAATAGGACCATCCCTTATCTCAAAACTCGGAGGGTTGAGTGATGAGGTTTGTTATCTAAGCGACGCCATCCCATGACCGTAGAATAACAGGATTGTATTCTTTTGATGCGTAGTAAGAGATAATATGTTTCGTTTATAATATTACAAATTGCAACGAATTCTATTTTTCAGGATTCAGCAAAATGATGAACGGTTTGGCTGTTTCAATGATGATACTTGCTGTTGTTATGTCTACAGTGAACAGCTTTCCATTAGGTTAGTATTTTGTCTCGCATGTATACCAATCGGTTGACAATCTACAAATAATACTTATCTAAACATGGTTCACTTTTATTTCAATAATTCACTTGCGCACAGGGGGCTTTAGTGTGGGTGGGGGGACGACCCGGTGAAACCTGACGCGGTTAGGCGACCCTACTCCTTATCACGCACAAGCGAAGTAGCAAAGCCACACCACTTGAATCAATGCCAGATCTTATTATCAACGCGCACGCGTTACCGAAGCCCCCCCCCCATTAGCCTTAAAATGCAGTTTATACTACAGATTATACTATGTGCTATTGTGTTTTTATACTTCAGCCCTTTACATGTACGATAACGATTCTGTCGAAAGTTTTTATCAGCCAATGTATAGCGCCATGACCAATTACTACACTATGTACCAACAGATGCTGATGCAAATGTATGGTGGATTCATCTGAACTGGATAGAGAAGAAGAATCTATGAATTGGATAATAAAATGGGACTCGCTGAATTGTTTAGCAAAGAAGAATTTCTGAATGGAACGTTGTTTTTGTTTTCAAATATATTTTATCATTAAATGTACATTTTTAAATATGAATAAATCCTCGATTCATTTAATTTGCTACATATTCATATTTAATTCTGACCATAAGATGTCTGATTGGAGTTCAAAAAGTCTGTAGAGGTAAGGCATTTGACGATACGGCTGAAATCGACTTAAAGTAGCTAAGTCTCTAACTCAATATCATCCAAAATCTTCAACATTGAACACACGAATTATTTGTCAATTTAAATCAATACTGATGCCGTGATCTTACCGGGAAAAGATGGGCTTCTGATATCCAATATTTAGACAAAATAAACATTTTACCATTGGTACACGAATCGTGTACCATAATGCGTTTCCGCAACAGTTGTAACAAGAGACTCGAGGGACGAGGCTACACACATTGCACCAAATCGGCGTATGTAGAGTGGAATAATCAGACGCTAGAAATTTGCATTCGATTGATACTGTTGGCTTATTTCGCCGAACATAACTGATTTGAAATTTGAGTAAAAACGGAAACCATTGAATGTAAATCAGTTTATATACATTCATATTACAGTATTATATGCGTTGCCACCCACTTGTGTCAATTTCTAGGTCTCAAATGTTAGCGATTTAGCTCCTTTAAGTCAGATTTATTAAGAATTGTTAAACATTCACAGTATATCACGGAAACGGATTCATTAAGAATTTTTTGGCCTTTTTGATTTTGAATGCAACGGTAAATTTATCTCCCCCAATTGAATCCATTGCATTTACACACCAACCAAACACTAGTTCGGGCTGTATTTAATGATTGCATATTATAGTCCGGCAGATCTATGGCTCTACCTGGAAATTGTATACAAAGTTTTTTATGATTGGTTTTAGTAGCCTAGGGTATCCTCTTTCAAAATCTACTGGGTGAACCTGGGTCACCCTTGAGCGTTTAGAGAAATTCCAAAAGACGTCCAAGATGACCTCCTTTCCCTATAATCTCCTATAACCCCCATTGTATTTTGTCTAGGATGATAATTTTGGTGTCTAACTGTATGTTTTTGGGGCCAAGGAATACACTGAAATCATTCATTATGCCAGAGCGGCGGTTGGGGCGATTACGTCACCAAACCCAACTATGTATTTCTGGACATACATGTAAGAGCAGTATGAGTCATACGATGACACCACATACATGCCTATCAGAGGTTCCAGGGCCCAAGTTCATAAAGCATTCTCAGACTTAAGTTAAGAATTTACTCAATATTGTTCGCCTTATTTTAACTAAAATTTGCCCTTTACATAACTTTTATTGTATTAATGTATCAAATGCATCAATAAGAAATTACGTGCAATGTTTTGTGTTTCTGGATCAATATTTCCCATGTACAGTAATTGAAAGTTGAGTAAATTCTTAACTTAAATCGGAGAATGCTTTGTGAACTCGGGGCCAGATATTGGCCGAGAAAATTCCATGGGATTTTTCACCAGGGCCTTTACCCTTGTCAGCAATGCAGGACGGAGGGCATAGTGAAGACTAGCGTCGGTAGGGTGGGACGAGCCATCGAATTACCGAGACATATCGGCGTGCACGTGAGATAACCTTTGCCGGTTGGAATTCGATGATGAGTAATCAGAAACGCCGTTGCCCGGTCACATTTCCCCTCATTGGGTTGTTAGCCTAATATAGTTATTGATATAGGAAAAATTCCCGAACTCATACAACACCTAATATAATACGGCTGAAAATATTACATTAGAAATTCTAATACGTTCCTTAATTTTGATAATTCAATAATTCACGATAGCTCCCGAATACAAAGAAAATATGAAACAAATTAGTAATGTATGGACATTCCCCGGAACACAGATGTATCGGCACGTGTGTCATAATGCGTCTACTGTTTCTCATCGACATTAATGACAACGTGGACAATATCAAATTAAATATCCGTCTTTTTACCGACGGCAGGTCTGTATACTATAAAATAGAAAACCGAGAGCCATATTAGTCCAGTCAATTTATGATTTTACCCCAACAAACTGAAAGAAAACGTTTTGTGTATCGGGAAGCGCTATAAACCACCGAGAGCCATATTAGTCCAGTCAATTTATGATTTTACCCCAACAAACTGAAAGAAAACGTTTTGTGTATCGGGAAGCGCTATAAACCAAGACCCTGATGAACAAGTAAATTATTGTTTTTTGGGTCATTATTTCATTTGAAGATCTGTCCTGTGTTGTTCACTGGTTAAAATACAAGATGGATGCCATTTTCCTAACAAAATTTAAATGTACATAAAAAATCTAAACGTTGGGACAATGGACCTATAAATAAATGCTTTTGAGGTCATTCTTTCATAGGAGGCCATACCCAGCGGTGCTAACTGGTTCCTTATACCGTTTTAGCCCCTACCCCCACGAACAAGAACCCAAATGTAGGAATAGACTTACCTGCACCGCTTCATCATAATCTAGCACCTTTAGTATCTGAAGTAAGGCCATACATGGAATGCGATTTGGCATGTAAACTTCCAAGAATTATTTCACTGTGGGGTTACCATTCTGTATAATAGAAAAGAAAAACCACACACTTATTTTAAATAGCATAATTCAGCATGATGTGTTTAACTTTGGCCATACCAAGTCGTAAATTTGGGCGGTGAGGGCGTTCTTTGAGACCAAGTAATCGCCCCGTTAGACTTAGTTCTCTCAGACCCAGTCCCCCAAAAATTGAAAGCTCAATTGTTATACATCGCCATCTGAATTGTTATCGCACCTAAGGCGCACTATTCAGTTGTTATCATTGTCCAACTCCTCTATTGTCTTATACTATGTTATCACTATCTAAAAATTTTCAACGGCTGTGGCGCTTGACTCCAA
Organism: Patella ulyssiponensis; assembly: GCA_963678685.1. NCBI lineage: Eukaryota > Metazoa > Mollusca > Gastropoda > Patellidae > Patella > Patella ulyssiponensis. The sequence goes on from OY783231.1 coordinate 50,410,910, forward strand.
AATGCCACGATTCTTACACACCATGATATTTACGGTTTTAGTGAATCCTCCAGTTATTAGTAATTCCAGTTAGACTGTACAAATGTTCTGTCAATTCTCGCAAAATAGGTGGAATGGAAAGGCAGGCCTCGAGATTCTGTTCCAGTTCTTATCCTCTCGTTCAGAAGAATTTACGCGTACGGCGCGCAATTCTATTATGGTATCATTATCCCACTCATCTGTGGTCTTATACTATTTCATCACTATTATACTATTCAAAAAAAGTAGGGGATATTTGATTTTGGGGGCATAATACTAAAATATGCAAATGACTACGAAAAAAGTCACTATAGAACCTAACAGAAGAAACATTTCCAGTTACATGTGACGCCCAAACGCACCAATAGCTACCGCATGGAATGCAGGTGATGCTTGGGATCATCATGGGGGTCCAACCCAAGATTTGCACGACTCTGACTTTGAATGTTACAGTCATTGTGGCATTGAATTCCAGGGTGGAAACATCAGTTTAATTGTTTTAGTGACCAGAAAACAAATTTTGATATGCGTCGGCTTACCCAAAATGAAAGGTTACGTGCCCTTGGCATGCTACAGATCGGCACAACACAGGCGGTTGTGGGGCGGACGATGAATGTTTCTCAGTCTGTCATAAGCAGGCTATGGTCCAGATACCGTGATACACAATCTGTACAGGACAGACCATGCTCAGGTCGACCAAGGGCGACAACTCAAGCCCAGGATCGATTTATCCGTACCTTGGCCTTGAGAAATCGTGTCATCACAGCAAATCAGATCAGCGCTCGTCTTCAAACAGGCACTGGTGTGAGAGTGAGTGGCCAGACGATTCGGAATCGACTGCATAGGGCTCACCTTCGCGCCCGACGTCCTCGCGTGATCCCTTGTTTGAGAGATCATCACATTCAGGCAAGACGTCGTTGGTGTAGGGATCGTCAACACTGGGATAATCGACGCTGGAGCAATGTGATGTTTTCAGATGAGTCAAGGTTCACTGTTGATTTTTTGGACAGACGTAGGAGGGTGTGGCGTCGTCGAAACGAGCGCTTCCAAGACGTTAACGTCATCAGACATGATCGATTTGGGGGTGGTTCTGTTATGGTGTGGGGAGGCATCACTGTTGCTGGAAGAACGGCTTTACATGTTGTTGCAGGGCGTGTTACAGGTCAGTACAACCGGGACAACATCTTGGCAGTCCATGTTGTGCCGTTCGCACGACGTCATGTCCGCCGTTTCATCTTCCAGGATGACAACGCAAGATGTCACAGGGCCAGGATCGTTACAGGTTACCTCCAACAACAGAACATCACCACATTACCTTGGCCAGCACTGAGTCCCGACCTCTCCCCCATCGAGCATGTCTGGGACATGCTTGGACAGAGGTTACGTCAACGTCAACAACGTCCTGCCAATGTCCAAGAACTTGCTGCTGCGTTGCAACAGGAATGGGACAATCTGGACCAAAATGACCTTAGACGTCTCATGAGGAGTATGCCACGTCGGATCAATGCTTGTTTGGCAAACAGAGGAGGATTTACCCGTTACTGACTTTGTTGTGATGCTGTGGTAACTTTGCTGTTTGACCCCGGGTATCATTTTACCCTTATAATGGTCAGTCTGTGCCTTACTTAGTCTAACGATCATTTGGAATAAATCGATGAATGTGAACTTCATTTCATTTTGTCATTTGTTTCTTCGTCAGTTTCATTAGGTGACTTTAATAACACTTAAAAATCAAATATCCTCTACTTTTTTTTGAATAGTATATATTCAGTAATATTCACCCACCCAGTTGGTAGCACTAGGTCGTGGGTCGACAGACTACTACCGTACTATCAACTCTCACAAATCAGGTTCGCGTCAACATTTTGTTGTTGTTGGGTAGGTGTTATAAGGAACCACGTAACACCACTGGGCATATCTTCAAAAAAAAAGATTGGCCCAAAAACATTAATTTAGACACCGAAGTTTCAGAGATATGCCCCTTTGTAAATTTTGAATCTTGGGCAGTATGTTTCTGGGGTAATGAAATCCCCGAAGACCATGCCATATAAAAGTTTGAACCTGACAAATTAATGCATGGTGTCAGTTTCATGCGTTCTCATGAAAATTGAAGACTTTGTATTTGTGTAAAGTTGTACCTTTAAAAAAGGAAAATGGCTTTAAAAATGCATACGCAATTCACTGATTGTATTTTTTCACCAGTAATGAAATTTAACCAAGATTAAAAAATCAATTTTTCGAAGAGGACCCAGGACGCGGAAACTTACGATATTGGACAGGCAATCCTTATCCCACAGTGGGAACGAATCCACGCCATTTGACTCAATGACAGACCTTATAATCTACAGTGCACGCCCCCTCATTAGTGAAATGTATACATTTATTAAGCGTCAGTTAATCCGAATAGCTCCCCACCCACCCACAATATTGCAAATATATGTCCCAAATATATTACATTACATATTTATTTATTGATTTCATTGTTGTGCGTTACCGAACTTCAAGCCACAAAAAATACTTAGTTTCATCACTATTACCCACCTAAAATCAGAGTCATCGTTTCCCTAAGCTTCGATCAACGATATTGTTTTTTTCTGTTTCGTGATGAAATTTATCGACCAAAGATGTGCTAATATTTCAGTCAGTTAGATACTTGTCTACCTAGTTTCAAGAAACTGCGACCAAACGTCAATCTCATCGATCAAACGTAACCTTCGTCAATCAAATATCAACAGCATCGACCGTAAATCAACAACTTCGATTTGATTCGTCTTGGATCAAAAGAAAAACGCTTGAAACAAATCAAAATCTTTTATTTACCACCTAAGAAACTTGGCATTAGGAATAAAAAAAAGGTTGCTAAAATGTTCTATCATGTTGAAATAATGGTTAATTAAAGAGATTAGTACTTCAGCTCATTCTCCATAATGTTTTAATTTATTTTCGCTGATGTGTTTTACATAGCCACCACTGGGTTTATTAATCTTAAAATTTGAGTTTATTACTGTAAATCTATCATTCTGACATTAACTTTTTGTAAGAGAAAATACAAACTGAGTATAATATAATTTTGCGGATCCGTAACACGTCAAATTGTTATATACCTTGACAGTACTCACTGATCTATGCTGACTATTGCATAATGGACGATTAAAAGCTGTCTTCATCTTCAGATTATTACGATGTATGATATATTGGCTGTTATTGATCAAGAGTATATAAAGTCGATGTTATCCCAGTGTCTTCATTCAGCAGGTCATTACAAGGTAAATATTAAAGTGCATCTTGTCTAAGAATAGGATCACCAGGTAGCACTTTATACGGCTGTTCAGGTCCACGCAGAGACACAACTGTGATTTTGTGACCAATGCATATAAGAAACTTACTATGCAAAGTACCCGATGCCAATTTCAACGAGCACTGTTCCTTTCATTTAACGAGGCCGTAGTAGCTCAGTAAGTACGTCGGTAACGTCCCTTGTTCCACCACGGTGTTTGCCGTGGAAGTGCATGTGAATAGTTGGAATTAGATACAGTAGGCTCTACGCCTGTCATCACTAGCCCAGTCAGTGCACATCAATAGGACGTTAAACCGCAATCTATTTTATTTTACTTTAAAAGCCTACTTTTGTTATATTTTTTGTGGATCGAATATACAGTATGCACATTAATGTCCATCTATCTAAATTTCAGTTCTCTTTGTCATTCCAACATATAACACCTCAAGATGAATACTGGTTTTTTCTGTGTCCTATTTACCGTTGCAATTATTAGCAGAGCTGGTGCCTATCCTATAAACCTACTAGGTGAGTACGCACTGAAATTTCTATTTAGGATGTAACACTCATATTAAAAGCTACTAAACATTAGACATAGACGATCATTGGACGACTACAATATCATTTTCTTGAAGACTTGGACCGAGAAATGTTTGGCATGAAAGTACAGCAAATAAAAAAGACATTTACCCAACAGTAGTAATAGTGAGATTAGTAAGCCCCAAAATAGGATGATATAAAAATTTATTGTTATCATATTTAATGATATTAAACCTAGGTTGTTGTTTTTTCAGGTGATCTATCTTATCCAGATTTTGAAATGCGTAAGTAGTGATCCTCATTGAAACATTTTAATGAATAAAATGACAGCTACACGACTATTGATTCCTTGATCGTCATAATATTTTGGGCTTAACAACGTAACTATAGATCTTTCCTTGATCTTCACAATGTTTTGGGCTTAACAACTTTACTGTATCTTGACATATTGTAAATATGGGGCATGACATTAAAACGTTTATATATTTATAGTATTAATAAACATTTTTACGGGGGGGGGGGATGGCCTAGTGGTCTAGAGTGCCGCGCTTCGATCTCTACCTTGCCGGCCACCTCTGGCTTGCGGCTGTGGTTTCGATCCCTGGTGTGAGCGTATGTGGCATGGAGATAAGGGCGCCGTCTCAACCTCGTGGGTTTCCTCCCACTGCTACAGACCCCTACGCGAAAGCGAATTATTGAAATAAAAAAAAAACAAAAAAAACCCATGTTAGTCCAGAAATGACCTGGTTTGTGTCGAGTGGACGTTAAACCCCATTTCTCTCTCTCAATATTACCATTTTACACAATAAAGTGATGATTAATATACTTGTTTTGCTTTCCAGCTTATTCGGATGCTGGTAAGTCGTTATTCTAAATATTTTCTTTTTCATTAAATCAGTGAACAATAGCTCATGCAATTTAGCTAATTAATATTATCTCCCTTTCTTAGCTTATGAGTAGGCTATAGTGCCCCGAATTATTTATACTTTTGGAGATTTGAATATCATTAGAGGTATTTCATTAAGGCTAGCATGGTTTGATTTAAAATAATAATCTAGCACTTTATTATTTCTTTCTTCCAGTGACAGGTTATAATTTGTCTTACTTCATATATATTCCAGATTATCCTGGTTACATGTCTGGAGCTCCTGCATACAGTAACTATTATGACGTTTACACTTCACCTTTCAACACTGGATATTCAAGCAGATACAGCGATTACTACCAGCCTCAACAATACTCATATTATTATTAAACACATCAACTTTACTTTATTGTTAATTTATTCGGTTTAAAGATATTAAAGAAACTTTTTAAACTAATTGTGTTTAACCGTCTTATTGATCTTTGCAGGTTATAGAAAGGGATGTTCACGTTTTAATACTAGTATTAGATGCGCTCATAAATTATCTCCGGTTGGTATCAGTTGTTCATTCCGTGTCAAATTCAGTCTTTATTAGCTCAGTTTCATGTAAGTGTCAAACCACGGACTAAAATGGACATAGTAAACCGTAATCCCCCATTTTTTTAGTCTTTAATTAACTGAAAATGCCCGATGCTTCAGATTTCAATACTTTGAATATAGGTATACGCCATTTAAGTCTGACAAAGCTAACTGTTACACGGAATGACCATCTTGTTTCTCGAAGAAAAAACAACTCAACTCGAGTCTGAAAATACAAAGGACAAATATTCAGTTGTTAGCCTTAATCCATCAGTTGATTGCAGTTTGTTTAAGGGTAACCTGGATATCATGATCCTGAAGCAACAATTGCGAGTTTTAAAACATGTTGCTAAATTACTTTAAAATTCCTGAACTTATAGCAACGTTATTTATAGACAGTAGCGTCCAATCAGAGGTTTTGAAATAGGCACCTCCACGGAAACCAAGACATTGAACGAACCTTGAACTTTGCAACTCGATTACCGCAGGTAGACATTTAAGCTGGAGAGCGTGAGACTTGGTATTCTTTATGATCGAGAAATCTGATAGGCTTACAAGTTGGTTTGCATATCCAATCGTAATTAATGTCGAAATATGCAGGGTGAAGGCCTTCTGATCAAGCTTTCTTTTGAAGATGACTGGTTTTACAAAATGATGGTCCAGTGTTGCTGATAATATCAAAAGAAAGCATTACTAGTATAGCAAATATTCGTTAGACTTACAATTTTCACCCAAACCTTAGTCTATCAAAGAAAACATCCCAGGGACCACACTTTTACGACTCAGCCACTGTTACTACTTAAAATATAAATCAAGGCCTACAGTACAAAGATTTTAATAATACTTAAACCTGTATGACACATGATCATGAAGTCCTAAGAAACGCTATAGGCAAAATAGTGTAATCAGCAAATGGACTGTTCACCGTGTACAAAATACACGACAAACAGTGGTCACAGGTGTCCGGAAGAGTAAGCTTACCCTGCCTGGCGCCAAACCCGCCATAGCTGCACCCAAACTATTAGTTTAAATCTCATAGCGTGATTGGCCAGTTGACTATAGGTATACAAAAAACACGTGATGAATAGTGTTAACGATGTAGTAGACATCTGGCTCATCTAGTACTTCTTGTAGTGGGGTTTTGCGGTTACAAACTCAGGTCGTCTACTTCGATTTGGTTTAGTATGCCAGACATGTATGGCGGTATATTAGTGCCAAAATTCTAACATGCTATCGTCTAATTTCTTACTTCTGTTCATGTAATTTCTAACCTCCATTCATGTAACTAACTTCCATTCATGTAATTTCTAATTTAAGACAATGTATAACCCAACTTCTTTATTTGTTCGGTGTAAATATCAATTCTATTTCATCTTATGTTTAAAAACTCAATACACCCCATGTTACTTTGTGGGCTATTGGATAGTATAATACAATTCTGAGGGTATTTATAAATTAATATTGCCTACTTTTTATACAGAAACTCTTTCAGGTAATTCAACTCTAGATGAAGAACATTAATATCCTTTCTTAGTTGTTTAGAATTTCTCTCCGCTGTCTTGCCAGATTGGATATTTATTTATCCCCAAATTCTGCAATTTCAGAATATTATAAAGGTATAGATGATTCGGTGATATTAGCCAAATGAAATCAAACATTATAAACCTGCATAAAACCAACTATTAACATTGAACCTATTAAACTCTTAGATGAAGAACATTAATATCCTTTCTTAATTCTTAGTTGTTTAGAATTTTCCCCGCTGTCTTGCCAGATTGGATATTTCTTTATCCCCAAAATTCTGCAATTTCAGAATATTATAAAGGTATAGATGATTCGGTGATATAAGCTAAATGAAATCAAAAATTATAAACTTGCATAAAAACAACTATTAACAATGAACCTATAAAATAAACCAAACAAGAAATGATGAATCACAACAAAACTGTGCATGCGCTTCAACTTCAACATGACTTAAGTTGACAGGCCAAGAAGATAACTCACCTAGCTTGGTGCTTTTTAATACATCTTCAGAGAGATCACTGACACGCGGATTTAAGCAGGTAATCAAACTAGCAACAGTTTCAGAGTTGTAAGTGCATTTTACAGACGCACAAATGGATGACAGGTCTATAAATCATAATTTCTACCGGTCTTGTAATGATATATCTACTTTAATGACGTTTCATGATTGGAAGCTTTCAAAATACTTGAATCGTCTTCCGATTTAATAATAGTTAGCATTGCCATTTGCAGGTACAGATAAAAAAACTAATTACAGTATACAAATCATATCTTTAGACCATAAGACTCAAGTGATAGACTAGTTGATTCTATTCACCGACTTAATACCTTAATTTGGAGACCAAAATCATACTATGATCTTTGCATGATACCAATCTGATACCGTTCCAACGAAATGAGTGTGTTGGTAGTACCGATTCTTTTCTGGAGCTCTAAAGGTAGCTTAGAGAAAAGTAGCAAAACATCATTTAAGAAGTCACAAGCTGAAATGTGAACACATAATTTATGTAAAGTATAGTCATAGCTAAAGAATCTTTAGCAAGCAAACTATGACATTCAATAAGCACATTCGCTGATCGATACAGACCATCAATATGTAATATGTTCTTGTGAAGTTAAATTACCAAGAATTTTTCTGTTATAAATCAGTGAATGAACAGAAAATCAACTGTTAAATTTACCTGGATTTGATGACGTAGTACGACGTTGTAACCTCTCCACAACATATCAAGGGCATTTAATGTGTGATTAAACCATCTATTTCCACCAATACGTACAGGCATTTAAAGATGTCGTTTTTAAACTGCTTCGTTGCAGAGGATTCTTGTGACAAACTGGTAAACTCCTGACATCAATGATGTAATATTACCAAAGTGTTTTGATTTCAGTACATCTCTGTACTCAAGTTCTAGTTGGTGTGCCAAAGATTTAATCATAACTATTGATCTAAAAATGTTCGAACGCAGCTCTGCAGTTGCACCATTCATTTCACCTGTATTTATCGAGGCGCCATGAGCAGCAAAACCTACTGACTTTTCTGTATAACTATCATCCACAGTGAGTCCCAAGCTATTAGTTGTTGCAGCGTACAAACCATCAGAATCGACTTTCTTTACGGCTTCTAATGACCTAAAGTATGTTTTCATCTTTCACCTAAAGTATGTGCTGACTTAATGTAAATGACTTCGTTCTTTTAATTACAGCATTAGAGACTTTTGGCAAGCGTAAATTCCTAGTACGTATCGCGTATCCGTATGGATTTTGTGTGTGACGTCATCAATGTGTGTGTATTTCTCATACGTGAGGCGGCACACGAATACGGCGGCCCGTATCGAACAGCTTTCATGCGTCGAAGGTCCGTATAACATTGTCGTCTTTTTAGACGCTGAAATGTTGTGTTATAGCGTTTTGTATGAATATATGTGTATCCCAGAACACGAAGGTGTATATTTGATGGGAATTTAACCATAAAGACTGGAATTTAATCATTTTTTTTATGGGTTTTTCTCGGAATTTTCATACTTTTCCCGCCTGTCTGTCTGCACACTGGATGATCTACGTGCTAGATTTAGGTAGATATGCGAACTTGCAAATCTGTAAATGATGTGATTCTATGTAAAAGGGGTATAAATGATAAATTAGTGAAACCGAAAATTGCTGTCGAGTCCAAGTCAAAGATTTTTTTTTAATAAGATGCGACATTAATTTTTTATAATAGCTCATGGTGATGGTGATCTTGATAGATAACTGCCATCTTGCTGTACAGAACTAAGCTCAGCTCAGTGACGCATACGTACGCGACGCAAGAATCTGCCAAAACTCTAAAACTACTCTGACGCAACGTGTCACGTATACGATACGGATACGTGATACGGATAGGGAAAATGCCACTTGCCAAAAGTCTCTAATATCACTGGAACCGTAACGTGTAACAGATAGGAATCTGTGGTCCTCCAGTTCCTGATGAGCATTTATTCTTTCTACATCGCTAATACAAGAAATAAAATCTCTATATGATTTGTCAATTATAAACGTCTCCCCAACATCTATACCCTTTTCTATATCCAGGCCAAAAAACACACATGATCAGATAATGGCCGACACTTTACCGATCAGCACGTGTAGTCCGGATGAGGTCTCTTAATTTATTAAAACCACATTCTAAAAAATCTTTAATGACTTCGGTTGCACTGCCCATTTGGTGCCTCTCTTGATATACAAGGGTGTGCAAATGCAAATTAAAACCTTGAAACATAGATGTCCAGGATTCTTATGTTGTAACAGCGGTGGCGGATTTTCTGTGATCTAATCGACCGTCTATTTCTCTTCCCTTTCAGACCATTTTAAAACCATGGTCCACAAGAACAAACCTCTTGGATCTTCAACTTCCATATCTTTACAGCCTTCCAATATGAGTTGGATGGTATTAATGTGTGCAACATACCAGTTATTGTCCCGTTACTTACGAGATGACGGTGGGCAGTTCCCTACCCAAGGATTCACTACACATCGGGGTGCACGTGTGTCTCATCATGAGAATCATTTTGTGAAATAAATTCGCAACGTGCATCAATAGGGTTGGTCATCTAGGGGCTCAATTTCCAGGATTGGAGACAAAACCAAGACACGTGCCATATTTCGGGTGACCCGTGCACTGAAAATTTCTCTGTGCAGGCTTCAGTGGCTGTTTCTCGAAGTGATTTCTTGCTTACTGCGCATTATGATAATGCTCAGCGGTGGAGTCTATGAGACTATAAATAGCCATCGCACGTGCACTTCTCTACAAATCTATCAACTACCACAGCCGTTAAATAGCAGAAAAATTTAGCTTCTTGGTTATTACAGCACAGAAAAATAGGTTGCCAGGCAACGAAACATACGCCCAAACAGCAGCCAAATCGTCCGGGCAGTCAACAAGAGTTGTTGCATTTTAAGTAATCATCAGAAAAACATAATTCAAACTCGCCCATAACTACGGTGTAACTGTGATATAATCAAACGTTTTTTTAAATCAGATAATAATTGTGACCTCCAGAGGGACCACAAGCTAAAAAGGGTGATTTTTAGTACCATCAGGGGCTATGATTCAGGAAGTTACAATCCGATATGGGCAAATATGCAATGGAACCAAGATCATTAGGTTATAAACATGTATTTCAAGTTTCATCAAAATCAGTTCAAAATTGTGACCTCTGTAGGGTCCACAACCTTGATATAACATATTTTCACACAATTCGCGTACACACGGCGGCCATTTTATCCGTCAACTCTGGTCCGATTTTCACGAAATTCAAATTCTCTCTTCATTACCATAAAACCGTGATATAATCAAACGTTTTTTTAAATCGGATAATAATTTTGACCTCCAGAGGGACCACAACTAAAAAGGGCGATTTTTCGGACAATCAGGGGACATAATTCAGGAAGTTATGATCCGATGGGCGCAAATATCGAAAGGATATTTAGCTTGTGAACAGTGTAGAGGTCACAATTTTGAACCGATTTTGATGAAACTTGACATGTATGTTTATAACCCAAAGATCTTGGTTCCTTTCGATATTTGCGCCCATCGGATCGTAACTTCCTGAATTATGGCCCCCCATTGTCCGAAAAATCGCCCTTTTTAGTTGTGGTCTCTCTGGAGGTCAAAATTGTTATCCGATTTAAAAAACCGTTTGAATATACCACCGTGTCATGGTTATGAAGGTTGACTTGGAATTTCGAGAAAATCGGACCAAAATTGACGGACAAAATGGCCGCCGTTTGTACGCGAATAGTGTGAAAATATGTTATATCAAGGTTGTGGACCTTATAGAGGTAACAATTTTGAACCGATTTTGATGAAACTGGACATGTATGTTTATAACCCAAAGATCTTGGTTCCTTTCGATATTTGCGCCCATCGGATCATAACTTCCTGAATTATGTCCCCGGATTGTCCGAAAAATCGCTTTTGTTAGCTTTTGGTCCCTCTGGAGGTCAAAATTATTATCCGATTTAAAAAAAACGTTTGATTATATCACCGTTACATGGTAATGAATAGAGAGTTTGAATTTCGTGAAAATCGGACTAGAATTGACGGACAAAATGGCCGCCGTTTGTACACGAATAGTGTGAAAATATGTTATATCAAGGTTATGGACCTTATAGAGGTCACAATTTTGAACCGATTTCGATGAAACTTGACATGTATATTTATAATCCAACGATCTTGGTTCCTTTCGATATTTGCGCCCATCGGATCGTAACTTCCTGAATTATGGCCCCCATTGTCCGAAAAATCGCCCTTTTTAGTTGTGGTCTCTCTGGAGGTCAAAATTGTTATCCGATTTAAAAAAAACCATTTGATTATATCACCGTTCTATGGTTATGAAGGTTGAGTTCGAATTTCGAGAAAATCGGACCAAAATTGACGGACAAAATGGCCGCCGTTTGTACGCGAATAGTGTGAAAATATGTTATATTAAGGCTGTGGACCCTACAGAGGTCACAATTTTGAACTGGTTTTGATGAAACTTGAAATACATGTTTATAACCTAATGATCTTGGTTTCATTGCATATTTTCCCATATCGGATCGTAACTTCCTGAATTATGGCCCCCATTGTCCGAAAAATCGCCCTTTTTAGTTGTGGTCTCTCTGGAGGTCAAAATTGTTATCCGATTTAAAAAACCGTTTGATTATATCACCGTTCCATGGTTATGAAGGGCGAGTTCGAATTTCGAGAAAATCGGACCAAAATTGACGGACAAAATGGCCGCCGTTTGTACGCGAATAATGTGAAAATATGTTATATCAAGGTTGTGGACCCTACAGAGGTCACAATGTTCAACTGATTTTGATGAAACTTGAAATACATGTTTATAACCTAATGATCTTGGTTCAATTGCATATTTTCCCATATCGGATCGTAACTTCCTGAATTATGGCCCCTGATTGTACGAAAAATCACCCTTTTTAGCTTGTGGTCCCTCTGGAGGTCACAATTATTATCTGATTCAAACAAATGTTTGATTATATCACAGTTACACCGTAGTTATGGGTGAGTTTGAATTATGATTTTCTGATGATTACTTAAAATGCAACAACTCTTGTTGACTGCTCGGACGATTTGGCTGCTGTTTGGGCGTATGTTTCGTTGCCTGGCAACCTATTTTTGAAATCGGATAACAATTTTTGACCTCCAGAGGGACCACAAGCTAAAAAGGGCGATTTTTCGGACAATCAGGGGCCATAATTCAGGAAGTTATGATCCGATTGGCGCAAATATCGAACGGAACCAAGATCTTTGGGTTATAAACATGCATTTCAAATTTCATCCAAATCGGTTCAAAATTGTGACCTCTACACTGTTCAAAAGCTAAAAAACGTGATTTTCCGTACAATCAGGGGCCATAACCCATGAAGTTACAGTCCGATACATGCCAATATCGAAAGGAACCGAGATCTTAGGGTGATAGCCCTATATTTTACGTTTCATTTAAATCGGATAAAAATTGTGACCTGTAGACTGTTCACAAACAATTGTGGACGGACGGACGGACAGGGGCGACGACAATATACGTCCACATGAAAATGTGGGGGTATAAAAACGCGTTTGCTACCGTCTAAGCTTAAAGGATGCACACCGTAGATCTCGATTAACGCTCACTGGGATGGGGGCTCCATAACCTACATTAATGTGCTTTGCGGTTGTGGTGGTTTTCGCTGATGACCGGCGATGCCGACTTCAAACGTGAATTAGCTTTGAACATTTCATTTCTGCGCCTCCCCCCACTCGAGCTAACATTCATGGGGCCCGGTGTTATAATAATTACAATATAAGTCCAGTGGACTACTGATTTTGATATTATTAACAGGTGTGTTCACGTGAAGGCGACATTGAAAACTTGTTAAAATTGTCGTCGTATGGGAAAAGCGGTTAGGTCATTTTCTTTAGTCAGAATAGAATCAAGTTTCAAAGGGAGATGCGACTGGAATGGTATTTGGTATCGTGAATATAAGTAAACCGTAAGGAAAGAGAATATACTTGTTGTATGTGGAAAAGTGAAGTATCCGTAAGACGAATAACAACCAAATATCTGGATCTATAGATAATTTACAATTTCGCATCTGTTTGTGCGATGATTTATAAATATATATATGTCTGTTCGTGCTATTATTTAAAATTCAAATCTGTACGCGAGTTCCATAAAGGTTTTTTTTTATTTAGTTTTTAACGTTATTTTATCTGGATTATCGCCCTTTTTATTGGGAAACTTTATCACTTTCTAAGCTACGCCGTCATTACCGCAGTAACGGCTAATTTACGTCACGCCATTCAGTCAGCAGACGGCTGTCTTCCGAGACGGTCTACATTCCTTTGCTTCCAAACCAAACATTGATACGCTTGACATCAATTTTAAATTGATTTTTTTTTTGGGGGGGGGGGATGAAAGAGTTTTTAAACGACGAAGGGTGCAGATATCCACCCAGTCCTCCCACGACAGCAAGTTTAAACACAGTGATATAATATAAAGCACAAGATCACCTTCGGATGTAAATAGTCTTAACTAAACCAACCCGTCCATAATACCATAACTAATGTATTAGACAATATTTGCATATGTAATAACGCAAAGGCATACTAATATTTACATATGTAATAATGCAACTTCTGATGAAAAAACCCAAAGGCCCTTGAAATGTAGGCCCCTACAGTTTAAAAGAATTTGGGCAATTAGAAATAGTATAACTAATACATACTTGTGTATCTGATTTATATACCTTTGAACAATATATAAATAAGTACTGCAGCTTTACGGCTGAGCTTCTTTTTGGGGGATACATATATTTATCCCTGAAAAGATGTTTAGCTAACCTACGGGTCAACGCGGCCATACTGGTGTTGTGCTGATGTATGTATATCAGCTTGACAGCAGAAGCACCATAAACATCATTAATTGCTGCTCTTATGTGAAGACGTGCTCATTTCTTTTACTTTTAGATCGTTAAATCGTGAGAGAAAGCAGACTTGGAAATATAAATCAAATTAATCATTATTATTGATACACTGATAGTAGTTTTAAGTTTAAAAACATTGTTAAAGGCCTGCCCACAATAAGTATTATATGAATGAGTAACACCAATAAAAGTGAAAAGAATACAAAAGGCAAAATCAGCACTTTGTTTCAATCAAAATCAGATACTTGGTTGTTGTAATAAGTTGTTGTCTAATTATATTTAACAGTCGAGAATTAACAAGAAATAGATAGCAATTCAGCACACTTCTAAATAAAAACATCAACAAACATATTATAGTGAAAGAGCGGGGAAATTCATAGATACATGCATACATAATAACACTTAAAATCACCAAAACTCTCAGTATACATAAAAGTAACGGATTAGCATTTGCAATTTATTTTCGGATAATATTTAATTATAGGGCTTAATACGCGATTAAAGAAATTAAAATTGTTATGGGAAAAAAAACTAGAATTTAAAACAGCATATTGTGTGGAATAGTTGAAATATATTATAAACGAATAATATAGACTCTAAGTTGGATCAAGAACTGATTATGACGTCCACTCGGACATAAATATTGGAATTGCTACGTCATATGAAAATTCAAAGTCCGTCAATCGGTAGTACGTGAATTGACTGAACATTTGATTCTTTCAACACTATTATTATTAAAATTAACAAACCAAAGGCTTTTAATTTACGATAGAATCCTCTAAAAGAATCATGGGCACATTTTCGTCAGGAACTTTAATTGAAATAAATATTGTTTATATTAGAGGACACGGCAGATTTGATTAAGCTTTTTAAACTAGGATAATGGATTTTGTGAGTTTTTTGTTGCATTATAGTGTACATATATAACTGAGAAATAACATTTTGCTACAATGTTGATTTGGTATACTACATAGTGTATTGTATCTTTCGGTTGAACCACGATGGGTAAGACGCTGGCTTGCTAGTCAGGAGGTCGCTGATTCGATCCCGGTGTTGGTCGAGAAAGTTCATCTGTTTTGTGGGACGGAGGGCCTGACAAGGACAGCTGTCTCGGCGTTCGGATGGCACGAAAAACCGAGGTCCGGTGTACACATTGGCGTGCACGTTAAAGATCCGTTCGCAGTTGGACATCGATATAAGAGTAGGCTGTAGCAAAATGTCCCTCATAGCACACTATCTGTTGTATGTCTGTTTTTTTTATTAGCCCAGTCTTAGTCGAACATTAAACCCCATTTTAGATGTACAATTTGATAGATAAAATATTCCAGTTGGCGGAAATAGATGAAGACGAGAAATTTTATTTGGATAACGGCGTGTGACTTTCTAAATCTAAAATACATAAGTGACAGGATAAAGCTGGGATGAAAAACCTTTCGGATCTTTCTCGGTTAGTGAGGCAGCGCCTTACCCACTGATAATAACCATTTTTAAATTAAATAAATGTGTCGGTAGATCTACACCCTCTCATGTAATGCTTAAGAGGGGCAGAGGTGCATCGAGATGTGGCGGATTGCACTGAACCAGACGCAGCCAGTAACGAACTCCATTAAAGATGCATTCCATTTTAAAACTAAATCTGCCTAATGAAACCCTTATATTGTCTTCAAATGTTAGTGATGCAGATCGGGGGGCCTGACCATGACAGCTGTCTTCGTTCGGATGGGACGAAAAACCGAGGTCCCGTGTACACATTGGCGTGCACGTAAAATATCCTTTGGCAGTTGGAATTCGATATAAGAGTAGGCCGTAGCGCTGCCGCCCGGGCAGAATTTCCCTCATAGCACACTGAATGGCGTATGCCCGTCTTCCTTTAGCCCGGGTTGGGTGCAGAAGAGTAGGACGTTAAACCCCATTTCATTTCATTTCACATCTTGTCAAAACAGTAATCACGTCGTTCATTATAAAGTAAATTGAATGAAATTTTCAATATAGTCACATTTCATTATTAATTTTTGAACTATTATAGCAAGAACGGCAAGCTCGTTATGTAAATCTCACATAATGCAGCTTTAACAAAAGTAACGCTAGCATAATACCTGGATAATAACTAACAAACAAGATAATAACTACAGCGCACAAGATTATAAACAGCGCGCGCATAATCTTGTAACACTAGTTTTGAGGAAACGTCCAATAACCTCAAATCGAAGATAGCACCGTGTTAAAAAAGGTTGAGTTAATACGTCTAGTAATCGCAAATCATTGCTATACAGATTAAATAGAAGAGGAGAAAATGAAATAATCCAAGATGTAATTCAGCTTGACAATCTTTCTCTATTTACTGTCCTAAAATAGATAAGTTGTCATTTACACATGGTGTTGACTCTTAAAAATGTCCTCCTTCTTCAACAATTTTTGGATTTTATGTATAAGCAAACTGAAATATTTGAGTATGATGCAGAGGTCAAGTTCTCATAAATTGTCCCTCCTTGTGGTTGACATCGGATTTCTACTGCATTTTCTCTTTAACTAATTGGTTTTGCTAGGTCAAATATGAATGTGTCAGTCAAAATGTCACATACATTTTTTAATAATAGTAACGATGTACTTATGTGAACATCAAATACGTGATGGATGCTAGCTTTGATGTATCTCCAAGAACATATAAATACCAGCATTTAATTTTCATCTTTACTACACCTTGGATATTTCAGATTAGATCTTTCATTCTTTTCGGCTTGACGGTAAGTTTTGTTAATTATAGTAAACTTCGATCGGTTTAAGGGACAATATTGGTGCCAGTCATTATCACATATATGATAGAGCTGGTTAAACACATTCCAAATATACTTTTAACACAGAGATCAATGCTACGATAGCTGAGTAGTACAGGTTTCCCAAATCGGAAGTGACAAACGCCAAAGGAAAACACGAGTCACCGGGCTATTTAACTGACTGAAGCGACGAGTGATAAAAGATACACGGCCGAATTTCTACTCACTAATAATTTCTTCGAAGACCAAAAGTTGTTGTGTGAGACTGTGAGAGGATATCTGACAATTCATAAAAAGAATTGATTGTCACTAGATAAGAAAACATGAAAGAAGAACAGAAAAAGTCCGTGCATTACCATGTTTTTATAAGGTATAGAATGGATATAAACAAGGGAATGTACGGACTATTTCTATTTTTCTCGTGTTTTTTTTATCTAATGACATTCAATTACTTTATTGAATTGTCAGATATCCTCTTACAGTCCCATGTAACAAATTTTGGTCTTCGAAGGAATTATTAGTGAGCAGATATTCGGCCGTGTATCTTTTATCATTCGTCGCTTTAGTCAGTTATATAAAGCGGTGACTCGCGTTTTCCTTTGGCGTTCGTCACTTCCGATTTGGGAAACATGTATTACTCAGCTATCGTAGCATTGATCTCTCTGTTAAAAGTATATTTGGAATGTGTTTAACCAGCTCTATCACATATGTGATAATGACTGGCACCAATATTGTCCTTTAACTGTACAGACAAAATTCGACTAATTTCCGCCATAATTCACGATTAATAATAATTATAATTCCTGAGTGGAATTTAGCGATTCAACACAATAAAAAAAAACACAACAGTATTTAAATGGAAAACGACTAGTTTCTTTTCCATATAAATTATGTTTTTATTAACAATAATTAGTTTCTAGGTGAATTTGCTGATGCCTGTTTAACTTAAAAGCCATATAAATATTTGAATTTAGCAATTTGAGATTAAAGATTTTAAAGTATATTAATATGAAGGCACATCAGTGTACTTACGACGACTAGAAAATAGGCCATTGTTCACATGATCAGCTAATGTATTATATTTTGCCAATTAAATATCCTGCCTTATCAACCATTGTGCAAGGGCTTAATCTGCTCATTGCAGGTCTTTTTTATGCACGAAATGTGACATTAACTAATTAGACATTTATTTTGCTGACAAGACCATTAATGTCATCGGATGTCTCCAAAATTAAATAAATTAAAACAGTTCAGTCATTTAATGATTTAATTTTAAAATGGAGAAGCGAGGCTAAGCTTCGAACAACCAGTACGGTAGTTACAATCAATGCACACATCTTATAAAACCTTCAAAGGCTAATAGCTTCGCTCAATATAGAGTTATTTGAACGAAATTTTCAATATATTCATTTTGCATAACCCACTTTTGAACTATTATATGGATAATGGCCACGCTCTTTATCTAGATCTTACACAATGCTTCTTTAATTGCTGCAGAAAAGTAGGACACTTAAAAACCTCATTTCATTTTCAATAAAAAAAAACCCTGCAAAGCTTTTCAAGGTTATTACCAATGTTTTTTTTTATCAGGTTCCAGGCATAAAATGATGAAGGTTTTAGCTGTCGTAATGCTACTTGCTGTTGTTATGTCTAAAGTGAACAGCTTTCCATTGGGTTAGTATTTTGTCTAGCATGAACATCATCTACAAATTCCTTTTCTAGCTTCGACTAATAACTTACTTTCACAATTGTTTACTATAAGGATGCCAACGTTTTAAAATGTACCGTGTCGAAGATTCTTCTTACCTTAAAAGGCCTTACGTCCGCTTCCACCTTGGGTGATATCAAAAACTGAATAAATCGCGTGTCCTTGACACAAAAAGATTTTAAGCGGTGCTGGTGGTGGACTATCGGATATTGTCGGTCCTAGTATTGGCAATTGCCTATATATCCTTAATAACCGTTTTGTATGTTAGTCTCTAACTAACCCATGTATTATGTTGACGATACAAGCTATAGATCAGCTAACAGGGACTGTACCAAGAAACTAGAGGGCTCCCTAATTATAATAGTAAACAACATTGGTCGTACAACAGACCACTGGCCTTTAAAATTTAATACTACAAACTATACTGATTGTTATTATGTTTTTATACTTCAGCCCTTTACATGTACGATAACGATTCTGTCGAGAGTTTTTATCAACCAATGTATAGCGCCATGACCAATTACTATACTATGTACCAACAGATGCTGATGCAAATGTATGGTGGCTTCATCTGAACTGGATAGAGAAGAAGAATCTGTGAATTGGATAATAAAGAACCTCTAAATTGGATCGATAAAAGGACTCTCTGGACTGGATCAAAAATAGGAATTTCTTAATGGAACGCAACGTTGTTTTTGTTTTCAAATATATTTTATCATGTATTGTAAATTGTTGAATATAAATAAATCATTATTGTGTTAAAACAAATGTCTTCATGCCATTTTTTTTGTAAGTATTGCAGGTCTTTGTTTAGGCCTGAAATGTCATATATTTAATTAACTTATCTAGACCATTTTGAACTCTCGATGGCATCGCTAGCCTGCGATATTTACTGGATTAGAACCTAGTCGGGTTAAATCAAAACGTGGATAATCGAGACTTTTTTTATCCTACCGACTTCAGTAATAATGATCGAGGCTAGGATTAGCTTCTGATGCTTGAACTTTTGCGGGAGTGTGTCTATTCTTCCCGTTCAATCAAAGCTATCACTTGAGTACAGCAACATGGCAGTCCTTCGTTTTATATGGATCTCCCCTAAAACTTTGGACAGTGAATTAAGGTATTAAAAACGGTGAAAGTATGTTCGTTTCCAAACAGTATTGTTTACATTTTAATCGATTTGATAGCCTCGTTTGTCACGCAATTAGTTTTACTGCAATATTCTGCTAATCACTGGTTAACTGGGCATAATAAAATCGTGGGCCATGGCGTAACGTTATGTAAACATGTTTGGTCCAATTTGGAGCTTTGATTTAAAGGTAAAGCTGCTACTGGTTGTTAATGGGACTATTGACCAATCATAATTTGGAACAAGAATGTTCGCTCTTTACAGTAGTGAGTAGTCGGATTAGCTCTAATCAAACGAAACACTGCGCGGAGTATGGTATTTTGGGGGCCTGAAATGTCATCTAAATTATTAATCAGACATTAATAGACTTATCCAGACCATAATAAACTCTCGGTGTCAACCCTAGTCTGTGACATTTACTGGATTAAGTTGAAATTGATAATGTTTGTTATCGTACCGACTTTAGAATGATGATCCGAGCTTGGCCAAAAATTCAATCGCTGCATTTACAGTATCTAGTTTTTAACTATTATAGTGAGAACTGCCAGCAATTTGTCGAATCTCCCACAATTTATCTTTTGACTTCTTTCCGATGTTTATTATAAAATGTCTGTTAATAAAGTGTTGAAAATATTTTCGGTGCTGGTTCTTTCTGAAATAGTATTTCTAATTTTGAAAATGTCGAATTTCTGAACTGGTCCAGCTATATCATGACGATCTTCCAAACTTTCCGTTAAAGTTGCAAGGGTAATTGGCGCAGATTTATCCGCTATATTTCGAAGGCCAAGAATTTGGAAAGAGAGAAAGAAATGGGATTTAACGTCCACTCGACACAAACCAGATGATTTCGGAACTAACACATGGTTTCATTTTATTTCAATAAATCGCTTGCGCGTAGTGGTCTTTAGCAGTGGGAGGACCCGGAGAAAACCCATGAGGTTGGACAGGCGACCCTACTCACGTGCAACCGGGGATTCGAAACCACGCCAGTTGATTCAATGGCAGGCTTTATGATATAGCACGCACGTGCTAACCATTCGGGCATCCAACCTCCCACCAAGAATGTGAGCGTATGTGGCATGGGGCGCCTCTCAACCTCGTTGGTTTCCTCCGGGCACTCCGGTTTCCTCCCACTGCTAAAGGCACCTACGCACAAGCGAATTATCAATATAAAATTAAACCATATGTTAGTCCCGAAATGACCTAGTTTGTGTCGAGTGGACGTTAAAGCCCATTTCTCTCTCTCTCTCCCCAACCAAGAATTTGGTGTCTGGGTCGAGTCAGAGGTTATTGCCTATGTACCGAATTTTGTAGTGGTATTTTTCGCTGACTTTAATGTTTCCGAAACATAATTTTTAAAGATACACCGACGTGATCACATAATATTCTTTGAACTGGGTTTTTATACGCCCACATTTTCATGTGGACGCATATTGTCGTCGCCCCTGTTCGTCCGTCCGTCCACAATTGTTTGTGAACAGTCTACAGGTCACAATTTTTATCTGATTTCAATGAAACTTAAAATATAGGTTTATCACCCTAAGATCTCGGTTCCTTTCGATATTGGCATGTATCGGACCGTAACTTCATGGGTTATGGCCCCTGATTGTACGAAAAATCACGTTTTTTAGCTTGTGAACAGTGTAGAGGTCACAATTTTGAACCGATTTGGATGAAACTTGAAATACATGTTTATAACCTAATGATCTTGGTTCCATTGCATATTTGCCCATATCGGATCGTAACTTCCTGAATCATGGCCCCTGATTGTACGAAAAATCACCCTTTTTAGCTTGTGGTCCTCTGAAGGTCACAATTATTACCTGATTTAAAAAACGTTTGATTATATCACAGTTACACCGTAGTTATGGGTGTGTTTGAATTATGATTTTCTGATGATTACTTAAAATGCAACAACTCTTGTTGACTGCCCGGACGATTTGGCTGCTGTGTGGGCGTATGTTTCGTTGCCTGGCAACCTATTTTTGATTGAGTGTAATAACAATTAAGTCCCGCGAAAGCCAGTCATGTATAGCCGCTTCGACGTTCCTATCGGAAACGTTGAGGCTTTGTTGTTGAATGACCAAATTATGGAATTCTGAAGTGTATATTTGATTTTCGACATCATATAAAATTACAGGGATGGTATCTCGTATACTGTCCCGGGGGAAAAGGGTTGTGGAGATAATCGTGTTACAATTTTATAGATTTAATAGTTATCTACTTTTTTACTCTGCTTTCTAGTCTCTGTCTTCGATCTGGCCAGTTTAAACGTCATACAGTAAAATGGGTTGGTGCTCTGTTCATGAATAGTGTCTAGTACTACTCTATTTGTAATTCTTGTAAACGAAAGTTTAGTTATTGTACTGAGATCATGGTGTTCACCGAAATCATACTCTATGCTATAATATGGGGGAAATGTTGCCCGGACAACTGCACTACGGCCTACTCTAATATTGAATTTCAACTGCCTAAGGATCTTTCACGTGGACCTCGATTTTTTTTACCTTCCGTACAACTATACACTGCCCCCTGTGCCACGGACAAGGAGGAACAGATGAACTTTCTCAGTCAATGAAGGGATTGAACACGGGACTTCCAGCCACCGTGGCTCCAGTATCTTCAATAATTAAAATGTTCTGTGTACTTTTCAACATTCATGTAATATAGGATGCTAAATAATTCAACGCATGTTTAAATATCGAAATATATCCCAAAAGTTTATTTACGAACGCGTGTTGGTTTCCAACGTGGCATCATAACCACGTGCATTGCCAGCAGGCTCACCCGCACATCTTATAGTAATGGGGTTCTTATGTCGCCCTTGCCAACCGATGCGAAGCTGTGCGATTGGGTTTGGAACAAATCAGAGTTTCATGAAATAAGCGGTTTTGCGCTGTAAAAAAAAGTTGGGGATCTTATTTCCCGCAACTGATTGTGACTTCTTGTAACCATAAAAGCGGGGTGCAACTTGTTTTGAGGGCGTGATTACTTATTTGGAGTAGTTTGGTGTATTCCTCTTGTCTTCATTACGATAATTTCATTAATATGGGTACATAAAATTTGTCGACGTTATCGAAGTGCGCTTGATTAAGACAATAAAATACAATTGAAAAATTCTAATTCTTGGGGATTTTTATACCGGCAAATTACTAAACGATCTAAGAAGAGGAACAACGATTGGATTTGATTCAAATACGTTACATGTTGAAAGCTATATATGGATGTATGTTTGGAATCCATGAGTGGAAGATAAAGGGACACAATCTCTAACTCAATTTCCTACATAATATTCATATTAAAAAAAACGGACGAAAATTAAATATCAGTCCATTACAGTTCCAGTCAGCATTGATATTATTATCTTAATATGAAGGTATGGGATCCAGATATCTAAGACACAATGAACATTTTAAAACCGACACACGGCTCGTGTAGTCTAGCGTCATTTATAATTTACAAAGAAAAACATATCCCACAAAATGCGAAGTAATAAAAAGTGACTGATTCCGAAAGAAGAAAATATTTATTTAAAAACTTGTAGAATGGACTGTTGTTCAGTTTGGACTGTTGTTCAGTTTGGTCTGTTCAGGTAGTTTAACGAACATAATATTTAATTAAAAATTACAAATTAAAAAACTTAAAAATGAATTTAAATTACTTTATACACAGATATGGGGCGCCGATTGCGACTTTATTGTCAACTCAAAATATATATGCTAAACTCTATAAATATGACAAACTTCGTTTTATTTCTTTGGTAAATTTTAAGTTGATGCTAATTGAACTCCAAATATATATGACATGTATGCTTAGACTTGATGGTAAACTCAAAATATATAAATTATGTATAATCAACTCCAAATATATGACGTTCTTTTATAGATGACAAACTAAAAATATATGCGGAACTAACTAAATACATGCTAATTTAGACTCGGATTACCGGTCTTAGAAGTTCACTTTGTCTACGTCTTGTTATTGGAGTCTAGGAGTCGTTTCGCCTCCGCCTCCAAACTTCTAAGGCTCTAACGTCAAAGAGAGATGTTGCCAAGAGGTTATTAGATCCAAATTGCGTCTAACATGACCGTAGTATATAACTATTATAATCCTAACCCAAAGTTAAATATGCGTCGGCAATACTGGACTCCGAGGCGCCATATTTTCGAGGCGGCAGATTTTTTCGAGGCTTCTTTTAAGATCACCAGAGTGACGGATAAACGTGTTTCCAGCAGCGTTATTTTCAAAATTTTCTAAGGGCGAACTCCAGACATGGGTGCCACGCGCCCTACAGGCGAAGTGCCCCTAATATCACCCTTTTTGGGTTCGCACCTGCACCATCACATGGCATTAGAGGGTTCGTTTTGGTTGTACTATATCCACATTTGATAAGGCCTAAACGGTCATTGGGAGCGCCGCCATCAAATGAAATTATTCGAGATTCTCGTTATGGTCGCCGTATCCACATGGCCTTATTGGTGTTTCTGACTAGTTCTAGGACAAAAAGTTTCTCATTCTGATGTCTTTCACATCAAAATAAGAAATAACGCGGCCGAAATTGACACACGGGATCACTAAGCTAGCGACTTTGATTGCGGCTCGAAATGCGTGGACACTTGGGCATTATATTGGCGCCCCAACACCCTGCTGCACCCCCACCGCACAACATTAACGTCATCTATGGTAGTCCCACGAGTCCAGTATTACCGACGCATATTTTTGAGTCGGATTTTAACTTTGGGATTATAATAGTTATATACTACGGTCATATTTGACGTTCGGCGTGGTTTCCCCTTGTCAGTAATGCAGGGCGGAGGGCCTGACAAGGACAGCTGTCTAGTCGTTCGGGTGGGACGAAAAACCGAGGTCCCCTGTACACACGTAAAAGATCCCTTGGCAGTTGGAATTCGATATGAGAGTAGACCGTAGCGCCGCTGCCCGGGCACACTGTATGCCGTATGCCCATCTTCATTAGCCCAGGTTAGGCAGAACAGTAGGACGTTTAACCACATTTCATTTATATTTGACGTCAAAGCCTCACAAATTCTTTTTTTGCGGGTGGGGGGGGGGGGGCGAAACGACTCATAGACTCGAATAACATGACGTAGACGAAGTAAACTTCTAAGACCGGTAATCCGAGTCTAACTTAGCATGTATTTAGAAAGTTCCGCATATATATTTAGTTTGCCATCTATAAAAGAAGAACGTCATATATTTGGAGTTGATCATACATATATATTTGGAGTTCAGCATCAAGTCTAAGCATACATGTCATATATATTTGGAGTTTAGCATCAATTTAAAGTTTACCAAAGAAATAAAACGAAGTTTGTCATATTTATAGAGTTTAGCATATATATTTTGAGTTGACAATAAAGTCGCAATCGGCGCCCCATACACAGATATTACATTATTATGTGCTTTTAAACCCGTTGGCATTTATTTTAAGGTTCCAAAAAATAGAGCTATACGCCCGTTAAACTACTTCCAATAATTTATGAGCAATTTTTACAATCATTGTCATTTTTCAAGCCCAGTTGGTGAGCGTATGTGGCATGAAGACAGGGGCGCCTTCTCAACCTCGTGGGTTTCCTCCGGGTACTCCTGTTTCCTATCACTGCTAAAGACCCCTATTGAAATGAAATTAAACCACGTTAGTCCCGAAATGTCCTAGTTTGTGTCGAGTGGACGTTAAACCCCATTTCCCTCCATCTGTCAATCCCAGTTGACATTGATTATCAAATCCCAGGATCAAACATGTTTCGTGTCATAAATAAGCTATATATTATTGACTATACATGTAA
This sequence comes from Patella ulyssiponensis, assembly GCA_963678685.1. Taxonomy (NCBI): domain Eukaryota; kingdom Metazoa; phylum Mollusca; class Gastropoda; family Patellidae; genus Patella; species Patella ulyssiponensis. The sequence continues at coordinate 50,436,571 of OY783231.1, forward strand.
CAATGTAGTAAATACTTATAAAATGACAACATAATTAACGTTATAAGATTATTACATCACCCTTCCGTTTAACCCTGTACTCGATTGTGTATAAAACATCGGCTTGGCAGTTATCTTCATCATCACTACTTCATTTCTTCTGAGTATCCAGATTTTATCACAAGGTAGTAGATTCGCTTTTACGATTTAAATGTAACAACCTGGTACCTTTAAATATTTCACATTTGTATTGTTATAATGATAATCCTAATAACGATGCATCTCAAGAATGTAAGATCAAACTATTACCGTTGCCAGTTACTACGTCAATTGTTTGCACAACCGGAACTATATGAAAAATTGTTAATGTTTTTATAAGATACAAACTTTAAAACAAATTTTAATTGTATATATACCCAGTATTTTGTTTTTAACTATTTATATACATAGATTTAGTTATATTTATTTTTAATAAAATTGACTATGATACTTGTTTTTATTTATGTATATAAATATATTAATGTGATATTTATTTAATTTTTCTCGTCAAAATCCCATGTGTATGATGTACCATAAAAATCTTATTTCATTTAATAACTATGTTTACTTCTCTTTTTCAAGGAAATTTGGCCCTGTTCTGAAATATTCAGCATTCTTATACAATGAACATTCAAGCTGTATGTGTCGTTTTTGCTTTTATATTTGGTCTAGTTTCAAGTGCCCCATTTGGTAAGTAAAAACTTATCGACCTATCTCGTTTATTATAATACATAGCCGTTATTGTCGCTGTAATATCTAGGACCCTTTCAGATTAAAGTATGATATAATTTCACGTCCCTGATTTTCGAAAATTGATTGGGAAATAAATAAATTAACATTTTATATTTTTGCTTTATTTCAGGGTTTAACAATTTCGGTAAGTTTCTTTGAAAATCTTGACTGATATGTTCTTACTTTTAAGATTTTGGCAATTTTACACACGGCCTACATGGACCTGTAAAATGACCGCCTCTAAAATACTAAACTCCGTTATGTTCCCAAATGAAATTGTGCCATTTCTAAAATACGAAATGTTGTTATTGTGACAAGTTCTTGCGGTTGTCATATCTAGAAAATGCCCAAAGGAGCTAAACCTCCATACTTTGGAACCTAAAAGTGGGTGAAAATTTGTCGAAAAAACATATTGATATAATATGAATGCATATAAACTGATTTACATTCAACTGTTTAATTTATTTTAAAAATTGTTAATCAGTTATATTCGACGATATATATGAGTAGTCCAAATAGAATATCAGTCCTTTTTCAATCTAGAAGTTTATCATTTAGTCGTTTGTGGATCAACCATTTAATTACCTCTTCATTGACTCGAGGAATATATCTTGCTTTGTAATTTATTTATCAAACCTTTTCATTCCAACTGGTCCCCGAGAACTTGCCTTAGAGAACCTTGCAGGAAAATGGTTGTAAAATGTTCATTGTGTTTTAAATATCGGATATCGAGTAGGCATATTTTCACGGTACGACAACGACATCAATTAAAATGGACGAATATTAAATTCTAACTCGTGATATGTATCTAGAAGATTATGGCTAAAACACCAGTACCATTTCAAGTATAAAGTCTTTCGGACAGCGATTGGAAAACAAAGTAGCTTGAATAGTATATGTTTTTGCTTTTCTTTCAGGGTATAACAATTTTCTTTCAGGGTTTGACAATTTTCTTCCAAGTTTCGACATGAGTTTCCCATCAATGGATTTTGGATTCAGTGTTCCAGACTTCAATTTCAATGCCGGCCTGAATTTCTTCGATCATTGAACTTTCAGACTACCTCACATCTTATAAGTTATTAATTTATTCTGTTCTATATAAAATTTTATGTTTTTGATAAATATTTTCAAACCTTAATTTGCATTTTGTTAATCATGTATGAAAAATCTGATTATATCTAATGAGGGATATAATATTGAACAGTAGAAATCAAAGTAGAATAGTGTAATACAGTGGACTCTGTCACATCCCAACTCTTATCACTCCGGCACTCTGTGATATTTGACATGATTTTCTTGTCCCGATTTATTTCCTTATTACTTCCGTCATAAAATCTCTGGTAAATCCGGACTCGGTATGTTCCGGATTGCGACATCAATCGGCCGTCACATGATTTCCATTGAATCGACACGGTATAATCGACCATATCCTACACACTTCGTGGACTGGGGAAAATCTTACTGTGCATTGAATTATTGCCAGCATTTTGCAAGTCGGCTTGACAAACCCTGTAAAGCATCTGTTGATCGTTCTATAATACCCCCAAACAGATCTGGGTGGTGCTTTTGCTGCACTGCTACGGCGACGAAAAATGGCCCCAGAGCGCGTTTACATCGCCTTAAGCGTGTTGGAAACCCCAGATTTCGTACTGTGGTCTTCACGGTCGCCAAGTCAATGCGTTTGTTTTGAACATGTTCAAAGCAAACGCCAAGGTTATGCGATCTGGCCAAGATAGCTGCGAGAACGCGACTTTACATACACATACACAAATTATATGACCAACATCACAAAATACGATTTGAAAAATCATGTTAAGTGATAAGCATCCACAATAGTAAGGTAGATCTTCATGATTCACGTCTGACTGGGGAAGATATTAAGCGCGAATTTGGGGGAAGGGGTGCCCTCTACAGCTTATATTCAGTTGATAGAATTTATTATAAATAGCCCTACAGACACAAGAATGTTCGCACTGCCGGGTTTCTTCCTAAGCTGGTGTTTATATTGCCAATGACAGATGGAAATGAGTGTTGTATTTGTTTTCTAGTTCAGTACAATCTAATGTAAACATAATACCCTTACTATTGGTGTTAATGTCCATTTGTGGTTTGTGCATGGAATCCAGACCGATAGAATCCAAGCTGGAGGAAGGGGGTGGGGGTATCTAAAGTTGATTTTCGTATTTAGATATTAAATAATCAATATTCCGACCCATTTTATAATGTTCAGTGCCCATCGGAGATACGCTGGACGGGATTATCTTGGACTCTATATATCTGAATGACAGCATTCAGATTTCGGTCGAACTATTTTGTAAGAAACCAGCTAATATAAAGTTGCCACATAACAATATTCTAACAATACAAAATGAATAATCCAACTATAATAAGGCTTATTTTACACAATAGAATGTAAATACATATTGAGTCTTATACAATGACCGTTTCTTATACAATAAGGTTTCCAAAATATCTGGCCATTTTGCTTAAACCAGAGAACACCTGATATTTTTTCTTTCTTTTTTGCTTAACCATTATTTTGCACTTATTTTTTTCAATGAAAATATAATAAATGTATATGCATTCATTTTTATCGTTCCAAACAGTAAATTACGTTACTACTACTGACCGTAACTACCCCACACCTATCATATTTATTTTTACCTTTTTAAAGGATGACATCTTTTTTTGGTCGAAAACAAAAGCGGAAACTGTCATATTTTTTTCATTAGTGAAAAATTGTAATGTCAACATTTTTAAAAACTATTTTAGCCCTTTCTAACCTTAAAATATATTTTCAGCATAACCTTGCTCCCAGTATCACAATGGGTCGTGTGCGAAATGTTGGTATATATTATTCACTAGTTCGCTTAAGATTTTATGGGTTTTTTTTTTAAATCACTGATAAAACGTGGTCCCAATTTTGCTGGGCAATTGGTTAGTGATACAAAGTGGTGGGCCTGGAGGTAAAAAATGGATCCTTGAGGGAGTGTCCCTATGGGGCGGGGCCGCGCTTCTATTTTGGGGCATTTTGTCATATCTCACGATACAAAAATCCACTGTTCTGTACATGTAAAGAAACCATTTATGTGTAAGTGTTACTTACAGCGAACGAATGAAATGTTTGCTGGATGAGTGACTTTTGCAGCGCATTTTCCCAACTTCTTTGTGCATGCGTGCCCAACTGGATACTTATGTTCAACTTTAAATAAGTCAATTAACCGCTATAGAAAGCCGATTTTTTAAAAGCTAGTCTGTATTAATATTATTTTGGGGACATTCTAGCATACCTCCCGGATACAATAACCCACTGATATGTACATGTAATGTAGTTATTATAATAACGGATTTGTCAGAGATAGATATCTCTGTCCGTTATTGATCTTCTCTATACGCAAGTAGTATGAAAATAAGGCTTTTCTCCATCTCTGTTCTAAGGCTATTTTAGAATCCTTACCGTCTATTTTTCACCAAGATTCCTCTTTGATCATCAAACGGAATCATTTTCCGTCAATCTGACACAAATTTATAAAAAGCCAACACCATTTTCATGTCGAATCGTGCGATACAAATACAAAAACAACATTCATTGGAATAGAGCCGCCATTTTCAAACTAACGCTCAGCCACTCTTGCAAATTTGGGACTGGAATTTTACCGTAAACGAAAATTCGTGCTGTACACGGTTAACATACATGAGTAATTATTAAATAAAATCTATAAAATAGAACAACGAATTATATTAACGTTCATAAATATTTTAAATAGTCTATATGTTATTCTCGTGTACAGTGAGAATTTTCGTTTACGGTAAAATTCCAGTCCTAAATTTGGAATAGTGTCTGAGAGTTAGTTTGAAAATGGCGGCTATAATCCAATGAAAGTTGTTTATGCATTTGTATCGCACAATTCTATATGAAAATAGATTTGGATTTTTATAAATTTGTGATGGATATGGCAAGAAATGATTCCTTTTGGCGACCAAAGCAGAATCACGGTGAAAAATAGACGGTAAGGATTCCAAAATAGTCTTAGAATGGAGATTGGGAAAAATCCGGGAAAAGCCTTATTTTCATACTACTTATTAATAAGGCTAACCAGTAACGTAATGGAGAAGCGGAGCGAAAACAAATTTACGTTACTTGAAGTAACTACTTGTAATGAAACCATTTACGATCAAGTGTTACAGCGCACGAAAGAAATGATTGCCTGATGAGTGACTGCAGAGTGTTAATCATATAAAAGAAAGCGATTGAGCAAAAGCAATGTCGGCCCCCACAGAGAAAAGCCAAATCACTACTTATGCCGTCATTTACGCAAGATTCTCCGATTTTCAGTAGTACAAAATATTTCGGTAGAAACCTTACGAATTCGTCAAAGATGCCTGGAAAAAGCGGTGTCAACACCTAAGCTCAAACAAACTTTATTCAATTCCCACTGTAAGAGGAATTAAAACATCTCGTTCATTTGACAAAGCGTACTTTAATAATTGCAATGAGAGACATCTCATCAGGCAGATTTTCATTCGTGTGAAAAGGGGGTGTATTACATTAGAGTTGTGTCCCCTGAAGGAATGCCAACAATTCTGGCTACAAAACTGCTGATTTATGAAGAATTCATAAATGGCTCGAGATACCATCAACAAAATTAATATTTAGCGCTTTTTCAGCTCATAGAAAACATCCCGATAGAGACAAGGAAAGGAATCGATTATTCATTTTTTGTGTTAAATTAGCCACCACAAAATGTATTCAAATCCAATAAATATTACAGATAAGCGATGATTATGGTCTGGATATCTTAGTTAATGTCTAATTAATAATGTAGATAATAATTCAGGTCTGAAAAGGACCTACAATAGGCACACTTACTCCTTGCTTCATGTATATTTAAGCACATCTTATTTAAAGCTAGCTTCTTCTCACTTACAGAATTTCAGCCATCGGATGTTCTTACGTTCACGGGAGTCGCGATAGCTCGGTGGGTAAGACGTTGGCTCGCTAACATTGAGGGCTCGTGATCGATCCCGATGTTGACTGAGAAAGGCCATCTGGATCTCCGGTGTGTATGGAAAAGAATCCTTGGCCGTTGAATTCGATATAAGAGGAGGCCATAGTGCTGATGAACTTTCTCGGCCAACATGATTGATAAACCTTGTTGCCTATTTTATGTAATGTTTTACATAATAGTATATTATTATTATTCTACTTGCCAAAGGTAATGTAGGCATTTCTGGAAACCACAAATTTGACATATCTTATAGATTTAAAAATGTAACAGTGGAAAACGATATAGAATCTGAAGGAAATGTATTCCTTATTCGTGTTTTTTCGTCCATGGCTTGCCTCCTTTGTTGTGAATTTGTTTTCGTTACCACTGGGTTTTGGTTTATATATGTTTCTATAGAAGTTCTGGTCTTTCTCATGTGGTTGAATTTGTTCTTTATTTCCTACCTGAAAATATTGAGGAGTTACTTTTGCTCTAGAAGGGGTTTTGTTGTACATTTCACTTTGAGGATGTTTATCAAGTGATAGTTTGTTGTATTCTGATTGACTTATTTGGCTGGAGCCGTATTTTCTCGCATTCTTCATTTTTCTGGTTGGATGACTTGTTCCACAAGACCATTTACATGATTACATTTAACTTTAAAATACACGAATATTTGGTATGTGACCCGGTTTTGTGGAATCAAGTGTGTAGAATGGATGATTCTATAATTTTTAAGTCAAGTCAATCTGCGGCCATACCCAAAACAAATTGCAACATAATTTCAGTATAAGCAACATCCCAAAAATGTTCCAAAATATTTTTGGTGGAAAGGGGTCAAGCTACGTAATATGCCAATTAGCATAACTTCATGTTTAAAGAATTGACTTAATGCTATAACTTGGCTATCAAATGTTCAAATTTGGTGGAAATTGTGACTAAACTCATGTTTTCGTGGCCAGGGAAGCAAACACATTTAGAATATAATCATTTATTACGTAATGCACAATATGCAAATTATCAGCCGCCATTGGTGATAATATCCCCCCACCCAAATCTATAACTCTTGGATTTCAGGGCCAAGAGTGCTGAAAAACACTAAGAGAAAGCACAGTTATTTTGCATAATATGGAATTTGCAAATTAGACGCCTCGGCCATGACTGGAAGCACTCAAAAAACATTTGCAATAACCTGAAAAATCAAGTTCCCACACCATTTTAACATGGTCAATGAACACAATAAAAGTGTATGTATCTAATTAAGGAGAATATTGGAGTAATTGCATTAATATCACAGCATGGTTGTCAATCAAACAAATTATCAAACTGCTTTCGGAGTTGCTACGGCTTTGTAGTCTCCATAAGAATGTCAGTGCAGTTTAACAGTTACACCTGAACAGTCGTGTGAACTCTTCGGGTGCTGGTGTCTGATCTGTTAGAAAACCTTAAATGTACCCCATTATGGACATTATTTGACTGATTGCATTAGTACCACATCACGTTTGTTACAGGAAGTCACATACTTAGTATTAGAGTCGTCTAAAATTGCTGAGGAAGTTGCTACAGCTATCTGTCCTTTGCAGTTTTCACAAGCACACCAGTTCAGCACAGTTGATGATTTCTACAAGTGCATCGATCAGTGCCATACCCAGTTTTACAGTAAGAACCGTCAACCTTGTTCCACCACCATTTTTAGTAATTATGTTTATTTAAGTGATGTATTAAAGGGTTAAAAACGCCAAAAACACAATTAATATTTAGCCCTTTATAAAAGTATAAAAATAATAGAGATTGATGACAGGTTGTCTAGTGGGGAGCTTTATGGAGACTAATGATCACCATGAACAATTATAAAACATTATTTATGACACAAATAAACTCTTTAATTTTATACATAAATTACACCTTAACGACATAGATAATTACAAGACGTACGGCATATGCCTGTGGGCTGTAACACATGGCGAACCAGTGAAGAAACTAAAATGTATTTTTAGAGTATGAAAACAAATCCGTGACGTAATGTCAGTTAAACACCGGATTCAGAATGAATTCATGTATGACTATAGTAACAAGAGTTTACTCTATTTGGTCAGACATGAATACAGTAAAACAATAAAGCGTTAAATTTGTCTTTTTATAAAAGGGAATGTGGGTTTTATAAAACAAAATTATATTTATGACAGAAAAACCACCTGGTATAGTAAGTATCATTTTCGAATTATGCACATTCACCTTCACTTGTCGTGAATTTAGTCAGTTGATGAAAGTTCATTATGATGTCTTGTGTTTTTCCATTAATTCAATTATAGTAAATATGAAATTCCTAGGGACCATAACTAATGTCTGATCCATCGATAGTAACTCCCCCTACAGTTCGATCTGGTCCATATGGAGCAATATCTGCTCCCATCATTGCTCCCATTAAAGCAGTGTTACCACCCATAAAATTTGGTGGCATCATTCCCATTAATCCTGAAGGTGATGGTAAATTAAAGTTCGGTGCTGTGGGTCGTCTCATAGGCATCATCCGTCTTGAATTTGCCATCATAGCATTTAGAAAAGCCATGTTCATTTTCATTGGCATCCTCATTGGCATTCTACTACCCCGAGGCATATCATAATCTGAAAACATGTCAAGGATGCAGTTTGTAAATTTTAAAAGTGTACGGTTTTCACATTCTAAATTAAATTTTAAAAGGCATACATTCGTTTTATGCAGTATCTTCTGGACAGTGCGTTGTAATTGATTTAAGCAAACTATCCAAAACCGACTGGCTGTGAACTCGGTCGCTTTAAAACGCTGTACAATTTTACTTTTTAATCTATCTTACTTGTGATCGCATTATAAAATGAAAGTAGTGTTTGAACGGTTTATAAACTATTTAAATGTATGTAATATAGCTACATGACGAAGTTCTAAACTAACTTGGCTTAGTGAGTAGGGAGTTGAATCGCTAACCTGGAGGTCACGTATTCAATCTCGGAGTTGTAGGTGATGTACGACGGAAAACTTGGCACGGGGCAAGCATAATCTTTCAGATGCGATGAAAACCCGAAGTTTCGTGTACACATTGGCGTACGCGTAAAAGAACCATTGACAGTTGCAATTCTTGCAAACCTCCATATTACTCCCAACACAATGTCTGAAAACACTTTATTATAAATAAAAAAATAACGCTTGATTACGGTAAGTGCCGCTATCGAGAGTAAATCAGCTGTCATTATTCAATAACAGTCAGTACCGGATTTCAAACTGTTGGAATTTCTTATTTAATATGCATTCAACAATTGATATGATTAAAAGTTGATTAATGACAATTTATTCTTGCGTGAATGACTTCTTGTGCTATAAAATAAACTTACTCATAAAGGGCATAGACGTCACCACTCCTATACACAGTATGGCGAACAACATGTATGATATTTTGATAGACATGGTAGCTGATATTGATAGATAACTGTAGTCTCCTGAAAAATAATTAAACATTAAATTGATTAAATAACGTCCATAGAATAACAACCTTAACCACTAATAAAGCAGATTTTATCTATTTCATATCACAATGGTATAAACCATAGAAACTGAGAAGTTTATATACAATTCAAAAAAAACATTTAGATTTCAAAAATAACTTGGATTGGTTTGTTGATAAAAAAATATCTTGATATTGGAAAAGGCTATTTACTCTCAAGGGGAAATATTAAAACTTCCGAATAAGGATTCATTTGGTTATTGACAACGCATTTTCTGTAGGTTTCAGGTTGCGATCAGATAATACGTATACAACTGGTCGTTTCCCTTTATGCCAATGCCCCTTTACATAATTTTGCTATCAGGAACTTGTAGGAAGCAATTATTAAAGACAGATAGCGTGGAACTATGCCAACACGGCAGCTATGTCTCGACAGCAAAATAATTGAAAAGAAAACTTGGATGTAGACCAAATTTGATTAGATTATGGTTAAAGAAATCTTATCTCTATCGTATTCGCAAGGTTAAAGCCCGGCCCATACCGCTACGACTGCACGCTACCCGACAGGACTCAGCGTCTTGGGTAGTTGTGAAAAAAAAATCGGGTCTCGTCTTTACTTCACTTGCCTACGACGGTACCAGTCCACGCAGGTCCGACTCTCACAGATTATGCGTCGTGTGTTACGCCACTTCCCCCTACCGAGTGATTCCAAAAGTAGACCGGAAGCATAAGTGACATTATATTTTGCCAAGATGCCCCTGAAATTGACTGCTCGTTAAAAGAAATGTGCTGCAGTATCCGGGAAAACAAGGAGCACATGACCTGCACAGTCACATGACTAAATGCTAGTCTCTGATTGGCTAAACAACAGTAAGACAATTGATCGTGTCGTGTGACTGCCCACACAAACACGACTGCATCCGACTACGACTGAACATGCTCCGACGGGCCACGACGCGACGGAAATCGATTGAATCGTGGTCGTGGGACTGTCCACACTGCATTGATTATCTGAGACAAGACGTTGCAACGTTGGGTAGAGTCTGGGCAAGTCGTGGCGGTGTGGGCCGGACTTAAGACTCGCCTTTAAATAGTTGTTGCCTCTATTGCGTAGATAAGGGAGGGGGTTATTGAATGGAATGAAATGTTGAATATTTCAATCGTTTATTCTCACAAGACCCGAATGCTTCTCATCATATTTGAAATAAACCAGTTAAAGACTGGCTTCTATCGGGGGTCTTTCCTGTGGAAGGGAGAGAGAGAGGGAGCTAGGGTTTAACGTCCACTCGACAAAACGTCCATTTCGGGACTTACACATGGTTAAGTTTTATTTTATAACTCGCTTGTCCGTGGGGACGCTGAGCAGTGGGGGGACCGGAAGACCCTGGGAAAACCCACGAGGTTGGACACGCGACCCTATTCAAGTACAAACAGGGAATCGATACCACGCCAGTTGAGCCAATAACAGACCTTATGATACCGCGCGCACTGGAAGGAACCTGGAGTACCCGGAATAAACCAACGAGGTTGAGAAGGCGTCTCTATCCCCAAGCCACATACGATCACACCAGGGATCGAAACCACGACACCTTTTTTTTTACCTTTCTCTAATTTCAAATTCTTGTCATATTATACAAGGTTTCGAAATTTTCACCAAGTCGTTGCTTGCCTACAACCAAAACCGCTCATTACTGCGTACAACATGTATACATTCGTATCAAATTCCCTTCATATTGAGAGAAATATCCACAAGTTTGTCTAGATTAGAGTTGTTTCAAAATATACATTGGTTACACCTCATTCCATATTGGTCCATAAAAATACCGAGAAAGCATCAGGACAACAATGGTCCTTAAATTTCCTTTTTACCGGGTATAAGAGAAAGTAGATGGGTATAAATGGGTTGGTTTTACACGATTTGTTTTTGTGACAGGGAAATGTCACTCGGTAAAATGCCACGTTTTGCTGTTAAACACTTCTCTATATACGCGCATCATGCCGGAAATACCTTGTGTTTTCATGGCGCAAGCTGTAGTACCGCTGTGAAAATAAAATGACTTTGAAATGTTTTGTTTTGGGCGCCATCTAAGTTTTTGGAATGACATTACCACATTTACAAATCCAACCACAAGTAGTATAAAATATGCATCATTTCTGTTAAAGGTTATCATTGAACCTACCTTTCTGATCCTTCTTCTTTGCGCTAAAATCCACACTCTGAAGTCAACAGAAAAGACCATTAAAATATACTCAACATTTTGACACATGTCATGTAAAACTCTTAACTTATGTCCACCTTCAGGCATTTAATTCTTTTAAAAACAAACTTATTTTTTCGGTGTTGTCCAGCCTGTTTTAGTTAATACTTAACACGAAAATCACAAATAGACTTTAATGTCGGTCACTCTCTTTTTACAAACTGGTTCAATACTCGAGCTAGTATAATTAATTACATGAGTTAAGCGGTTATCATGAACTGTATAATTTGGATTTCTTGGCCAAGGGATCAGTACACTATAATATTAACAGTCTCGCTCATACGTTTTGAGTTGCAATGCCCAATCGTTAGTGGACAACTACGATAGTATTATTCACATTGAAAAAGAGTTAAGCACCCTATATGAAACTGTAGAGGTACTGATGAATTTGCATGTGTTACTTACCCAGAAACTTAATAGATAAAAACAACAATTTGCAAATCAACTTGCACGACAATTGTTAGTTACTCTGGAGTTATAATGAATAAACTGCCACAGACTTGGTGGTATTGTTTTCTAAGTATGGATATAGACATGTCCATCATGTGGTATAAAATGTCACATAGTGTACCTATATGAACATGACATCCTTATTAAAATAGGACGTATGGCAATGTGTAGGATTCCCGAATCTGGATGACGACTTCTAATCCCTCCTATGAAACGCCAGGCGTCTGACGCACTTCCGGCGTTCAAAATACCACTGAGGTTCGAGGCGGAAAACCAGTGAAATGAAATGACATGGGGTTTAACGCCCAACTGTTCTGCTCCTAAACTGGGCTATTGAAGACGGGCATGCGATGTGCTATGAGGGAAATTTTGCCCCGGTAGCAGCGCAACCACCTACTCATATCGAATTCCAACTGCCAAGGGATCTTTTACGTGTACACCAATGTGTACACGGGACCTCGGTTTTTCGTACCATCCGAAGGACTTAGACAACAGTCCTTGTCAGGCCCTCCGTCCTTCATTAATGACATGGGGAAACCGCGCCGGAAAATCTGGATGAACTTTCTCGGCCAATACAGAAACCGACCTCCGGGCTAGCAAGCCGGCGTCTTACCCACTTAGCCACGTGATCCCCGGGAAACCGGTGAAAGGGCTGACGAGTTTGTTGACGTTCATATGTGACTTGACTGCTTCAAACTTAAATTAACACTGGTTATTTCTACGTATTGGTAGGTAATTTGAAAATTGAGTACTAACTGTTTCCGCATGCTCTGTTCATATATATCTATCTATTAAAGCCTAGCTCGCAAGGGTTCCCCCTCACAACACGCAGTATGTGTTACGACGGGTCGTAGGTTTGGTAGCTCAAAGAAACCGGGTGAAAATTTTTATGTGCAGGACCAAAAGTCTCTACAGCCAGTCTGCGCAAGTGACGCTTAAATCTCACGCACGGGTTTCCTAAATAATTTTCCCTGTACACGGCGGGTTGTGAGCTAGGTTTTTGACATCAATGTGTTCTACGAGTCCGATGTTATTAGATAAAGTTCAAATGGATTTGCTGGCGTGTTTTCCCCTTGTCAGTGGTTCAGGATTGTAGGTCTGGCAAGGACAACTGTCTTTCGGATGGGACTGAAAACCCGAGGTCCCGTGTTAAAAAAAAAACCTCACGGAAGGCTGCATGGCGTATACCCGTCTTCACTGTAGCCCAGTCGGAGCAGAATATTTTGACTTGCATTTCATTCCAATTCCTGTTTACGAGACAAACATGTCACATCAAAGATCATGCTTTAAGAATTTGGTCATTTAGTGACGCACTTGGGCGAATTTATATTCCAGAATGTCCACTTAGACGAATTCATTTTCCAGATTGACAACTTACTTTTTACATGTAAAAACTTGTAGTAAAGGATAGATCATTAATTCAAGCTTTCATAACCCTAACAAATGGCTGAATTATATATCATATATGTACAGCCAATCAAGATAAACCCGTTAAAACCAGTTAAGGTAATGATTTTGGTAGTTGACTTGCGGTGTGAACTAAAGAAATTAAAATACATATTGAGAGGGAAAGGCAATTATAATTGCTTCACAATTTTTGGGGTGGGGATGAGTTGTCTAATGTATGCCATAGAACCTTGTGATATGGTTTAGCCTCCCCGATTGTACATGAAAAGGAGTGCGTATACTAAGAGGATTTTTGGAAATTGAACAATAGGCTACCACTGAAATGACCTAAGTTGGTTCGAGTGGACGTTAACCCTATTCACCATGCTAATAAAATTTCCCAGTAACAATTCTACATTTGCTAGTTATAGCACTCCAACTGCTATGTGAACACTTCTATATAGTAGTGAAGAGTGTCCTGCACGAGACCGTGTACTTCAGTATTACTAATAACTATATGAAATGAAATGTGGTTTAATGGCCTACTGTTCTGCTCCTAACTTGGGCTAATGAAGACGGGCATACGCCATGCATTGTGCTATGAGGGGAATTTTGCTTCGGCAGCGGCGCTGCGGCCTACTCTTATATGGAATTCCAACTGCCTAGGGATCTTTTACGGGCACGCCAATGTGTACACGGGACCTCGGGTTTTCGTCCCATCCGAACGACTAGACAGCTGTAGTATTACTAGAATACCTGATACTACAAGATTTGATTTACACGTATTGGTTTTTGGCGCTCACATGGCAAACAATTTACGATGTACTGTTTGTTTTATTATGTTTGAGAAAACTCTACTATGACTTTTGCTGTGAACGACAATATATTGTCACTTACCCATAGACAAAAAATAAGTTTAACCTGATTAAAATGTTTTATTAATTCATTTATTGATTACAAAAATAGAAAATGTTATGATTCTAACAAAATATAAATATCTATTTATAAATCAATATACTATAACATTATATTTAAGGCAATGATGTATTAAGTATTCTATTCACCTTGAGCATAATTGCTTGTGGCCAATATACTATTTTATTTTTATTTCTGCGGGATTTTGCTGGAAAAAAATTAATAGCGACGGAGACCATGACCCAATTCCGCAGAATCAATAATGACTGGACCATTTCTAGTTGTCACGACGTTTCTGTTTAAACCAGGACGTTGAAGAACGACGTTTCTGCCAATTCCGTCTAATGGTGAGGCAACAATTCTGTTTAATGGCAAGCCACCGATTCCACTGAATGGCGAGACAAATTCTGAGCCAAACGCTGGGACATCAGGGGCTTCCATTGTGAATATTCCTCCATTGCTTGTAATAAAATGTTGATCAGGAACACTAGGGGCTTCGTTGTTTGCAAGAATAACCGTACCGGGAGCACTATTGAATCTTCTGAAAGGAGAAACGCCACCAAAGCCAGTGTTGGCCGATAGAATTTGTCCGTAAACCGCCTCTGGCATTTCAGGATTAATAAACTGTATGGAACTTTGTAGCATGTTTTCTCCTGAAGAAGAATGGCATAATAAGATAACAAAGGTATTATGTGGGACAATGAACTATCTTATCATTATATACAATGTAATGATTCTTCAACGGAGCGGTGAAAGTTGGTGAAAGTGTGTTTTCATTGTTCAAAATCTTCTTGTAAAAAGCAATCTGCTGACAGATTGTCAGTACTGTAGTTTTTGAACATATCTTCCTCCTTATAACATCAAGATATGACCATAGCAATTATTTATAAAGAGAAATGATACGTGCGCTAAACTTGCATGTTGCCCGGCGTGTTTCTATCTTCAAATGTTAAGCAAATTATTATTTAGACATTCATCTACGTGACAGACCCATTAACAACGTACGCTGTCACCCCCCCTCCCCCAGCGATATCTAAGATGAAACGACTGACAATGAAACGACTGACAATCAAGGCTTCGTTATGATGACACTCATTACCTCGATTATAACAAAGTAATTCGATTGGAATTTTCAATATAGTGATTTTTCACTATCTATTTTTGAATTATTATAGCCCTTGGTCTACATCTATAACAATAAGAAATTATAAAAATAAGAAATTATATTTACTCCTTAGCGGCACTCTGGTTATTCTGGTGTTTCCTAAAAAAAATAATGTAGATTTGATTTTATAAACACAAAACATTTCAAAATAAGAGTTGAACATTGACAGTAAATTAATGAGTAGTTAATGGTCTCGTGCGATACATTAAGTAATATATTGATAGTGTACTAGTGCAATATCTGTATATTACGAAGTGTCTAGCACGAGACCATTAAACCAGTTAACATACAGACACTATCCAGCAAGTGCATTTCAATGAAATACGTCACGGGCGTCCAATAATACAACTAGTATAACTGATTTATGCTTGGCACATTCCTCGTATCATTATTGGAATTAATGGTACGCCAATATCAAAGGATGACGTCACATCTGTATTTTAAGAGCCATTAATAGGTATAAATGTATTTCAAATCGGAAAATATAATGCTATTAAAGTTTTTGTATATGTATAATTTCTGAAATTATACAACATAGATTGTTAATAATACCTCTTACAACGGAGCCGTTGTGACTCAGTGCGTAAGGCGCTGAATCACTAACCAGGCGGTCCGGGGATCGATCCCAGTGTTCCCTTTGTTAGTGGTGTAGGACGGGATTCCGGCTATGACAGTATCCAGTCGTTCGGATGGTACGCAAAAACGATATCCAGTTTACACGTTGGGTGTCCGTAACAAAATCTTTGACAGTTGGAATTCGAAATATGAGTAGGCCGTAGTGTGGGGCGTTAAACCCTGTTACAATTCATTTCCAAAATTGTCTCGTTGTAGGTTGTGATAAAGAAAAATATTATACCTTGAGCATTGGCAATTCCACAAAACAAAATGGCCAAAACCACTGCTGAAACGAGCGTCGTTGATCCTATCATTTCGAATTACTTCAGTGAATTTAGATAACAAGTTCTGTGTTTGATTCAAACTTTGCTAAGCCAAGAAGAAATATGTTGCTATTCATTGAGCTTTGACTTTATATAGGGCTTCATTGTTACGTATTCGAAGACAAGACAATATTATGTAACTTTGACATCGGATATGGACAACATAACTAGTTAATCACTTTGTCAACACGCATGCCCGTTTATGTAAGAAACTTCTAGCCAAAGGTTAGATAATAAAGGTCATAATGACCAGCGTCTATTGTATTCTTTAATTTAGGTGTCAGGAAATCGTGCACTGGTCATTAAAATGATTGGTACTATAATGTGATCTAATATGTCTGATACAAACATAATTTATGGTACAGTGGATGATGGTGTATTGTAGGTTAAGGACGGGTCGGATTGTTAATACAATTTGTGCGGATATTTGTATTAAATGGAATGATTCGAGTCATGAATTAGTTGTGTTACAAAGTAACATCATCAATTTTGATGATTAGATGTAGGCTAACACAGCCTCGTGGTTTTATTCTCTATTTACATACAATTCTTTGCACACATTGGCACGCACGTAAAGGAAGTACTGGCAGTTGATAGCGGCTGATTCCAAGCAAAACTTCGGCCGTCTTTATTAGGCCAGTTGGTGCAAAAATGTAGGACATTAAACCCCATTTTATTCCATTTAGGATCTGTTCTTTGCCATTAAAAAATGTTTACATAGCTATTGTTTTAAGAATAATATTTTTTCAATTGTGAAATTAATCAAGTACATTTCAATTATAGACTTAATGTTCAGTATTCCAATTATAGACTTAATGTTCAGTGAGTATTTCTAAATTCATTCTTGGTTGTATGCAAATTTCCGAAGTTTATTTTTCGGATTTGACGCACAACACGTTAACAAATACGAACGATTAGACGCTGTCCTTGTTGGGTCCTCCGTCCTGCACCGATAACAAAGGAAAGCATGCTAAAAAATTACGGGGAACCTTCTCGACCCACTCCTGTTAGTTAGCCATCGCCCTACTCACTGAACCACCACGACCCCATTATAAGATATATTGACCGACGATATATTAGTAACTATGCATTATAATGTCAGATATGATACACGTAGGAGAGCTGGATGAACAGTTCTAAGTCTGAACAGGATAGATCAATTTTATCAGTATAAAATATAGCCATTTAATGAAGCATACACACGAGAGCTTCTGCCGTGGTCTTCGTACCAGATCATTTGTGGCCCTATCCATTGAAATCATCAGAAATGTACAAAACTGACTATAGGGCAGTAAATCAAATTTAACCCCAATAGATACATGCCGACATAGTCTCAACTTTGGGGGACAGTGTCTGGATATTTCTTTACATTACTATTTTTGTGGCATTACCACATTTGTTTTTCTTTTTCATTCTTTTATGAGCGCTCTCTGATTGATGTGGACGTACATAGTAATAGGCTTCAATAATGTGATATACCAATCCTTGTAAAACACTGTTTTTGGTATTTAGCAAAATTCTAAAATAAAAAAATAAAGATAGGCAAGTCAGAAATCGATCATTAATATATTATGTTATTTAAAGAAGACATACATACCGCATTAATTTGTAATAAAATCGTTGATTGATAGGAATGTCTATTTCGTAGATTAGAAAACAATGTGATGATAATGACAAGAAATTCCGCAATCATGCCTTTATTTTTACCGTTGTTGTATTACGCTTTGGGCAAAAACAATGATTAGAGGCACTTGATACTAATTACCCAATCAATTTTCGAGTGGGTGTTGTTCTTTTTAACCAGTAACAGATACAATAAAACTACCAAAGTGAAGTTGTGGAAATATTATCCTTATTGGTTGCCTCGGTGATAGGAGTTTCAGATTACAAGGTAATAATTATTAGAATTATATTCAAATATATTAATTTGAATATTCGAGTATTTCTTCTGAGATCGCTTTTCGAAAACGCTATTTTTATACGCTCAGATTTTCATGTGGACGTATATTGTCGTCGCCCCTGTCCAGACGTCCGTCCGTTTGTCCGGATGTCCGTCCACAATTGTTTGTGAATAGTTTACAGGTCACAATTTTTATCCGATTTCAATGAAACTTGAAATATATGTTTATCACCCTCGATTCCTGTCGATATTGGGATGTATCGGACTGTCACTTCATGGATCATGGCCCCTTATTGTACGAAAAATCACGTTTTTAGCTTGTGGACCCTATAGAGGTCACAATTTTGAACCGAATTTGATGACACTTGAAATGCATGTTTATAACCAAAGATCTTGGTTCCTTTCCATATTTGCGCATATCGGATGGTAACTTCCTAAATTATGGCCCCTGATTGTACGAAAAATCACATATTTAGCTTGTGGTCCCTCTGGAGGTCAAAATTATTATCCGATTTAAAAAAAAACCGTCTGATTATATCACTGTTACACCATATTGAAGATTGTGTTCGAATTTCGTGAAAATCGGACCAAAATTGTCGGACAAAATGGCCGCCATTTGTACGCGAATAGTGTAAAAATATGGTATAACAAGGTTGTGGACCCTGTAGAGGTAACAATTTTAATCCGATTTTGATGACACTTGAAATGCATGTTTATAACCCAAAGATCTTGGTTCCTTTCGATATTTGCGCATATGGGATGGTAACATCCTGAATTATTACCCCTGATTGTACAAAAAATCACATATTTTAGCTTGTGGTCCCTCTGGAGGTCAAAATTATTATCCGATTTAAAAAAAAACCCGTCTGACTATATCACTGTTACACCCAAATGAAGATTTGAGTTCGAATTTCGTGAAAATCGGACCAAAATTGTCGGACAAAATGGCCGCCACTCGTACACGAATAGTGGTATAACAAGGTTGTGGACCCTGTAGAGGTAACAATTTTAATCCGATTATGATGAAACTTGAAATGCATGTTTATAACCCAAACTGTCTAATAAAATGGTCGCCGCTTGTACGCGAATAATGTAAATATATGGTATAGTAAGGTTGTGGACTCTGTAGAGGCCACAATTTTAATCCGATTTCGATGAAAATTGAAATGCATGTTTGTAACCCAAAGGTCTGGGTTCCTTTTTAGCTTGTTCTCTATCAATCTCTCGAACATGTGGGCGTATCCTGCCTGGCAGCCGCTGGTTCTTTAGATATGGGGTAAAATCGGCATTTTTTTTGGGGGGGGGGGGATTTTTTTTTTTAGGTACAATAGAAAAGACAAGCTGATGAGGACGTTTAACATTGTTTCATTTCAAATAAATATGGTTTCATTGTGTACCGGAATTAACTGGAAGGGAGGGTGGGGGTTAAGAGGCCCTAATGGCTGTCAAAACGTTTTGGAAATTGTAATGCATTTCAATTCTATTTCAGTTATCATGGATCATTTCGTTCTGCATTGCTTAGTTTTGGTGGCTTCTGTCCAGGCACAGTTAGGCATTCAGTCATCTGTGAACAATCAAAATAATGCCTTTGGATATCCTTCTTTCACAAATGAGAAACCTGGGGGGCTAGTTGCTAAACAAAGTTATCCAAGTTCATATACTAAAGGTAAGAATACTACAATAAAAACACCAATCAACCCTATCACTTGGTCAAACTACAAAAACCAATGGACTAATTTGGCATATTTGATGGCATGTACGCCTAGATGTACTTCAAAGACTGACTGTATTTTTGTATTTTCACTGTTCCTTTGGGGTGCAAATATTTAACGGTTAATTCAAGTATATATATATAATTTTTTAAAACCCAGTATTTTTTATTCAAATTTCTATCTGAATAGGGATTCGGGAACAGGCATAGCCCTATATTGAACCACCTCCCTGTTAATTAAACAAACAAACAATGTACAAGTGAAAATATTATTACAGTGTGTTATAGTTGTGCCTGGGACCTTCTGGTGAGTTCGAAAAACAACTGGACATTTTTAAAAATTCTAATTGAGCTTTCTGTGTCGTCATTTCCGTACAGTAATATAAAAATACAAAAATACATTGGTGGATGGTATTATTTCGGGCATCTGAATATAAGGAGCAATTCAATAGAAAGTGTTCGGTAACTTCAAATTGATGACCACATCTACAGGATGGATTGTCAGAAATATCACCTAAAACTTCATCTCCATTTAGATTGCAGCAAGTTTACAATGAATGATTTAGGATTATGGGAAAAGGTGCCGCCGGTGCCTGTGTACATTTTCCCTCATAGACTGCATGGTGTATTCCCGTCTTCTATAGCCCAGATGGCACAGAAAAGCTTGGCGTTAAACCCCCATTCTTTTATACTATAAAACATAATGTTGATTTTTTTCAGCTATGGTTAGAGCTTTATCCTTCATGGCACATGGTATGTTAGATTTCTTCAAGAATATTATTGTACATTGTATATTCAAAGACTTTAAGCCACCCTAGTTTCAAGCGATATATTGCCTAGTCGAAACGTCGCTCAGTAATTAATAAGCAGTAATTGTATTCCATAGAATTGTGACCTGTATACTCTAGATCAATTACTAAATGCCATTGAAACAGTTCAATATATTGGTTCTAAAGCTAATAATATTCTAAAATATTTTAAAATTCCCATTAAAAGAATACTGGCTGGTTAAATTTATTTGTGTTATCGATTAGGACAGTTCATGTACAATCACTCGATTATATGGGTACAGTACAGAAACCTCATATAACGGATTGTTCTAAATCAATACAATTCTTTATGGTAATGAAAAATATTTGGGCTATTTCGCAATGTTTACCTTTACAGACGTGTATTTGATATAAAAACTGATATGAGATACGTTTTATTCGATCTGGTGTACACAAAAAATACTGCACGACTGGAACTCGAAGAAAAAAAATAAGGCCTAGCGTCGCCACCGGGGCAAAATTTCAAGTGTACAGCCCTGCCTGCTCGTCTTCTCTCGCCCAATAAAACCTCGTTTCATTTTAATTTTAATTATATAAAAAAAAAGCGTAAAATGCTGAACATCCAGAGATTCGGTGTTTCTCTGAAATATAGATCACTAATTGTAATATGTGTATTTTCATGTAGAATTGTAACATTCTTTACACAAACAAATATAGACTTTGAGAATTAACCTCGACCCCGAATGGAATAGTATTCTGTAATGCAGTTCTAACCCGTTTTACATCATCATACACACAAGGTGCACATCTACAATTCCATTCAATGGAAGCCAAATCAATACCTCTCAATATTCTCGAATTATACTTGTTTACGACTAAAACCGTCGATGTAGGAATTAAAATGTAGGCAAATTAGCTTCGTGACTGTCCTCAAGCGTATCTAATTGTAGACATGCAGCACACATTTCGTACGGAATTGCAAGATGAAAGTTAAAGTTACATTATGGGAGATAAGATAAAGAGATGGCAGTACTCACTATAATAGTTAAAAACTAAATAGTGTAAAGGTAATTTGCTGAAAATTTCAGTCAAATTGATTCTGTATTATCCGAGAAAAAAGCGTTTGAAATATTCACATAGCCTCGGTCATCATTACTCAAATCATTAATATAAATAGCATAGTCTCGATTATCCACGATTGATTAAATTATCAACGGCCATGAAGCGGCATATGGAATTTTAATCCGCCAACATCGAAGGCTAGCCTTGACATCAAGAGTTTATTATGGTCTGGATATGTTAATTAATGTCTAATTGATTATTTAGATAACATTCCAGGCCTATAGAAAGACCTGTAATAAGCAGATTTTGCTCTTGCATAATGCTATTTTAATTTTAGGTAATGTTATATTAGAACAAGATGACAATGCCACACCAAGAAATCCTTATGGTAAGTTACACTAATTGCTTTTACGGATAACTTGTATGGCATTTTAGAGTCAGTAAATAATAGCGGTCAGAAAATTGTATGAAAAAAATAAAATAATTGTACAATTCAAACAGCTATTGAAAAACATATCAATATTCAAATTCCGAATGTCCATTCCGGAGATATTTCAAGGTCTTAGTTGAAATTCAAATTACCCGCTATTAGTCTGTCAACACAGTTGATCTCGTTCGTAATTTCTTTTTTTGGTAAATCCGATAACTCCTAATGGACGCCTATTGCGCCAGAGAAGTTTTAGTCTTGATGATTTGTTTGAAAACAAAATGATCTATTGTGCCTACTTACGCTGCGACTTTCCCCAACCTAGCAGAATAACTCAAAATACATAAATAAATGTAAATTTTACGAATTAATTTTAAATAGATGATAGCTATATTATGATCAGTGAGACCGGAAAACGTGTTCAACTTACATACAGAGAAATAACCAGAATAAGTAAGTAAATATTTATATATAGTTTAACAATTAACATTGACAGTGCGGCTCACTCCGTGTCAAATCACCAAATGGGGTAAAACGTGCCCCCTTCGATTTTGCGGAAATTTAGTGAAACAGCAATTTTGAGCAATCCTGTACTGTGCTTTGGTCATTTGAATATTGGCTATCATGCTTAATTTGCCCGAACTAAACGTATCTCAAGAACCGTTAATATTGACAAATTTATGGATATTTGAAATTTTGACAAGGCTTTGTAATACCGACAAGAAAGCAGTATAACTTACATTGGGTGAACAATTTTTTATTAAATCATATAAATTTCGGATATTATGAGTAGAGAATGCATATCTATAACATATATTTCCTTGTAGGTCACCATTTGGGGTGATATTGACAACACAAGCACCCTGCCGTTTATTGTCTGTTCCTGTCGGTTATTAGCAGGACCTCGAAATTTAGAGTCACGTATCGATTGTTTTTTGGAAATATTGCCCTTGCCATCGAAGCTTTGTAATTGAAGTCAACTTACAGAGATCTTTTTTCAAACTAACTCGAATGTTTTGTGCAGGAAAGCTATCAGTATTTTTTGACATTGTGCGTTACACGGAATTTTCTGGTCTGGTGGCAAATCGTTCGAATGGGACGGAAACTGAGTTCCTGTGTACACATTTGGAATCAAACTAAGAATTGGTCGTAGCGCAGCTATCCGAGCAAAATGTCCCTCGTAGCACTCTGTGTGGCATATGCCTGTCTTCATTAGTCCAGTCGGTGAAGAAAAGTAGGACGTTAAGCTTCATTGCATTTCAATTTGTACTCGGTAAACACGCAGGAAATCGGATAAAGATCATCACTTTTGTGATCGACAACCTTAAACAATCACTGTGTATTAGCATGTTCTTCCATTCTTGCTGCTAATGTCATATTGTTATATTTATCAACTTCACCGGTCGCAAAGATATCTAACCAAGTCGAATTAATCATTATGATCTATACTTTATTGGTAGTTATACATGATTTGTTTCTGACTAGCATTTTGAGAGCTGTGCCCAGAAAGTAACATAATAAATAGTTGGTGATGAATTATTTTTGTCACTTTTGTCAATTTTATGAGCCATATTGGACTATAGCTCTTTGTTGGCCGAATGATCAAAATTATGTCATTGATGAATGATATTTTTATGTTTGGTATAACGTGGACGCTGGCACAACCACCTTTTCCCTTATTTTATTATCATTTAATATATAAAAAGTGCCAAGTAGAATGTTACAGTTATATGTCGAGACTGTCGGTCTCAAAGTCTGTCGTCTGTAGGATTGTCAAGGAAAATATACAGTTCTTTCAATGTGACGATAAACTGGGGGATACCAAAGTACCCACTGTCGGGCACTTAAATAAGAGCTTGACAATTGGATTCGAAAACACCATTATGTCGGCATAATGATTACATGTTTGTCTCATAATAATTGAACAGAATATTTATCATTTGTTTATATAAACGTTCCTCCGCTGATGTCGAATTTATGTCACCCGTTAGACCGGATGGCGTACTAAGTGCGCTGCTGCGACCGAACAGCTACCAGAAATTACACAAGGTCACCTGCAAACGTCAATACAACGCCAGAAAGTGTCCAGAAAAATTGCAAACTTGGAAAAAGTTCACAGGACCATGGCGTTTGTTTCGAACATGCTTAAAAGAAACACCGTTAGTCTGAGACCATGGAGACCACAGCACGATATCGGGCGTTTCCAACACGCTTTTACCACGCTTAATGACGAACTTTGCGCGCTCTGGGACCATTTATCGTAGCAGTGCATTAAGGACGCCACCACTGTCTTACTGGGGTATTACGATGCACTATGTTAGAGCTATGTACATGTAGATATTTGTTCTGGCTTCAAATGTCATTTGAATTATTATTTAGACTTTTGTTCACACGACAAACACATACTCGACTCTCTAAACAATCGATGACTTTGATATTAAGTAGATCAGGCCATTCGCGCCATTTAATTGGTTAACGTTAAACTGGAAGATCGAGATTACGCTATTCATAACTTCGCTCAGAGTACAGTAATTTGACTGAAATTTTCAATAATCATAATGCATCTTTTATGACCACTGTCTATTCTTAGTAATATTAATAAAGATACACAAACATTTTGTTTGTATTTTAGGGGATGTTAACCATAGATTAAATTCAATATTCGCCACTGATGTTGGGGCGGCAACTCCAGCAATCACAACAGTTCTACAAGGAAAACAAATTCCAAGTACTGGAGTAGATTCAGCTATCAACCGAAATGTAGACAATGGAAGAAGATCCGTTTCCATAGGTTTCGTTCCAGGATCTAACTTACAACAAAGGAGTCATCCACAATTTTACAATCGATTTGGAATTAATCCAGGGCCGACTTTAGGCTTCCGTGGACTTCATGGTTTAAACTTCCGACAATTGCCTTTTGGACGTTTCCCACACATGCTGCCACCACACTTTTTAAACCCGTTTATTCGACGACGGTTCCCATTTTGATCTCCTGGTTTTATCATGTAGGTAAGTCATGTTTGATAATTTACACATCAGTTATGATACGAAATGTAATATAATACATATTTACATCAATTGCGTTGAGAAGTTTAATGTGTATTTTCTGAGGAAATACGGGCGAGTGGGTGTTCGAGTGACTAAACGGGCACTTTATATCATAAAGTGGCGTGGTTTTCGATTCCAAAATTTGTACGTGACAGTGAATGTGGTCCCACCACCACTCACAGAGGACAAGGGAATAAATGCATTAAAATTGTAACATGTTAGTCTCGGAATGGCCTAAGTTTGATTCGAGTGGAGTTTTTCTTTTGGCATAACGACAAATCTACATGTGTTACCCGTATTAATTTTTCACAAATGTATTTCATTTATATAAGTAATACATGTATGTACACATATTAATATCTTTATTTTTGTTTATTTTACAGTTCATTACGCTTGTACGCCCCATCACCACTTGTATATCATAGTTAAATTATTTAATGCCTTGCCACTTGTAAATTTATAATGTCACATGCCGCCTCCCATTAAAATATATGTTATTTTTAAATTGTTTATTTCTTTGACGTAAATATTTAAATCTATCTGTCATGATATGCCAAAAAGGTGTAGATAAACCTGGCGATACACAGAATGCGTATGGTGCAATTTTACATGTACGTGTAAGTAATTTGTCACAACAATAAACTAAATATGTCACCCAATGTCTGTCCTGCGGCTGATGGAATGACACTTGTAGGAATTAAATGCTAAATTGAGAGTAATATACATTTATTTCTATGATTAAGAGACAGGTGAAAACGCTTTGATGACTGCAAGTCTGTGTGTTAAATAATGCCCGGGCTCTTATTATTACTTAATCAAAAGCTATTTAGAGATGTTGTTGTTTGAATACAAAATAAAGTGGCCATATGTCATCAACTACTCTCTATTATTTCTTTGATGGTCATTTAGGACCAGGTAAATATATGCCGGTCCCATGACAGAGGATGCAGTCGGTACATTGCTCCAAGATCCCTATTTAATTGTTTAACGTCGCCACGAACGGTATTCGTGTCGTAGCCTGAGCCCCCGCTTCCGTACTCTGGCTATGCAGGGGCAAAGTTAGAAACTCTTTTTTTGGATAGTACTTGCGCAGGTATATGGCGTACTGATATATAATGGTACTTTTAAAAGGTGGCAAAATGTAGGGCATACAACGATATTTCGTTGTAATCTATTGAGTCACGTCGTATTCTTTAATTTCGAAGCTTCGTTTAAATACATGCCAAGTCGTAGTTTCACACCATCCGAAGAATTATAGATATATTCCTTGGTAGCACCACAGTTCTTAAAATGTGTATCGTAAATAAATATGTCATGTATTAATTCGTATATGTTTGTGCCAAATAAATATATCTACTGTATTGACAATCAAATTGCATTTGTGTTAGTGTAACGGACAGTTAACGAAATATGTCCCTTTTCACTATTGATACAAGGGTCTTAGTGATATTTACAGCCATGGGCACAATGTAAGCTTAATCCGGCCCTGGGGCCGAGTTAGACCAGGGACATTAGGCGACTATGGAAGGAAAAGTCCATTCGGGCAAAGGCATTACGTTGAAAAACACAGTACTCCTGGATGACACCATGAACAATATTTCGCAACGATTTAAAAAGGAACACAACATAACAGAATACAACCAAGATATTAGCCGTGGCTGTTATGATGATCTTGGTTCGGGAATAGCCGAAACGAAACCAGAAAGTTTGAAATGTCTTGCAGCATATTTACAAGGTTAGGCTGACATGGACTGTAATTCTGACATTAGATAGGGTTCTTTCTTACGACTAGTCATACTGAAACTCTCATCTGTAGAACCATTTCAAGGTTTCTATAACAACGGTAGCAATATGGCAAATAATAATAATTATTGACAAGATGAATAGACTGACCACTCGACACAAACTAGGTCATTTCGGGACTAACATATGGTTTAATTTTATTTCAATAATTCGCTTGCGCGTAGGGGTCTTTAGCAGTGGGAGGAAACCGGAGTACCCGGAGAAAACCCACGAAGCTGGACAGGCGACCCTACTCCTTGCCACGAACAACCGGAGATTCGAAACCACGCCAGTTGACTCAATGGCAGGCCGTATGATACAGCGCGCGCACGCTAACCATTCGGCCACCCAACCCCCCGAGAAGGCCAATAAATAAGAGCCATTCTAAATACCCCCCACTCAAACCAATATTCCTAAAATAACGACCATCTGACGTTAAACCCTAATAACATTAACTTTAGTGGTGTGTCCCCATGACTACCCGGTTCCTCATAATTGTGGGTAAGACGCTGGCTCGCTAGCCTGGAGGTTGGGTGTTCGATTCCTGCATTGGCCGAGAAAGTTCATCCAGATTTTCTGGGGTGGTTTCTTCTTGTCAGTGATGCAGGGCGGAGCGCCTAATAAGGACAGCTGTTCACATTGGCGTGCACGTAAAAGATCCCTTGGCAGTTGGAATTTAATAGCCCGTAGCGCCACTTACGGGCAAAATTTCTCTCATAGCACACTGTACGGCGTATGCCCGTCGTCGTTAGTCTAGGTCAGGAGCAGAGCAGTAGGACGGTAAACCCCATTTCTTTTCATAATTATATGACGATTGTCTCGGGTGAAAACAAAACATGGGAGACAACCCCCGATAGCATATAGGATTCAGACTGGTAATTACACACTGTGTGGCATGTATCAATTCTCTCTTTCTTCTCTTTGCATGGCACTTTTGTAAATTATTTGGCCCAGAATAGAGAGAAGAGTATTTGGTTAACACATTAAGGCACGGTTTGTGGGACAGTCGCGATTTTGAATAAGTAGGATAAGGGAGTATTTAAAACTGCTACATGTATATCATGGATTAAAATTGAATTCAGCAGCCCGGAGCACTTTGGTCAAACGAACGAGGTACCAATATCTGAGTACCGGAATGACTACTCTGTAACCTTGCATATTCAGACATGGATGTCTGTCGGGGTCCAGTTGCTGCGTCTGGCCTTTTGGCCCCCCCCCCCCCGATACATCAGATACATCTCCCCGAGTACAAAACAGGTCCTGCCAGACAAATTCTCCTCCGCATAGGGCCCGTCAGACACCTACAAAGGGCCCCAAATATTGAGCTAGATTAAACATTGGAGGTACCATACGAAACAAAGTTAAAATGAACAATAAGACTCTACTAAGTATAAAAATCCCCATGCCAGGCAAATTGTCTGCTGTAAAAGCCCCGCCAGTCACCCCCAAAAGTTGGGCCCCACAGACATTGTGTTGTAAATGAGCTGGATCAAACATTAGTAATACCACAGGAAACCAAATTTAAATAAACGGGTACATCTTATTGAGTAAAAAGGGGCCAGGCCTGACAAATTCTCCTCTGCATAGGGCCCGCCAGACGCCCCCAGCTATTGAGCTAGATTAAACATTGGAGGTACCATACGAAACAAAGTTCAAATGAGCAATTAGACAATACTAAGTATAAAAATCCCAATGCCAGACAATCTGTCTGCTGTAAAAACCCCACTAGACACCCCCAAAAGTTGGGCCCCACAGACATTGTGTTGAAAATGAGCTGGATCAAACATTAGTAATACCACAAGAAATCAAATTTAAATGAACTGGTACATCTCATTGAGTAAAAAAGGGCCCGGCAAGACAAATTCTACTCTGCATAGGGCCTGCCGGACGCCCCCGAAGGGTTCCAACTTTTGAGCTAGATTAAACATTGGCGTTACCATACAAAACAAAGTTAAAATGAACATTTAGTCTGCACTAAATATAAAATACCCAATGCCAGACAAATTGTCTGCTGTTAAAGCTTAGACACCTCCATAAAGTTGGGCCCGTGGGCATTGTATTGAATATGAGCTGCATCCAACATTGGGGATACCATATGGAACCAAATTTAAATGAACAAGTACATCTCATTTGATTACTAAGTATAAAAATCCCAAATAGTCTGCTGTAAAAGCCCCACCAGACACCCGCAACTGTTGAGCCCTAGGGACATTATAAATTTATATCCTATCTGTGTTGTAAATTGGCTAGTACATACACATAAAAAGAGAGAGAGAGAGAGAGAAATGGGGTTTAACGTCCACTCAACACAACCAGTCATTTCGGGACTAACATACGGTTTTAATTTAATTTCAATAGTTCGCTTGCGCGTAGGGGTCTTTAGCCGTGGGAGGAAATTGGAGTGCCCGGAGGAAACCCACGAGGTTGAGAAGGCGCCCCTATCTCCATGCCACATACGCTCACACCAGGGCTCGAAACCACAGCCGCAAGCCAGAGGTGACCGGTCAGCTAGAGGTCGAAGCGCGGAACTCTAGACCACTAGGCCATCCCAACCCCCCTCATAAAAAAGAAAGATTGGTACGTCTATTAAATGGACTGGTATATCTAACGAGTTAGCTGCTGACCATGTATATTTATCGTATTGTATGTAATATCCTGCATAAGAGAGAGAGAGAGGAATGGGGTTTGAATGAAATGAAATGAAATGGGGTTTAACGTCCTACTCTTCTGCACCTGACCTGGGCTAATGGAAGACGGGCATACGCCATACAGTGTGCTATTAGGGAAATTTTGCCCGGCCTACTCTTATATCGAATTCCAACTGCCAAGGGATCTTTTACGTGCACGCCAATGAGTACACGGGACCTCGGTTTTTGTCCCATCCGAACGACTATGCAGCTGTCCTTGTCAGGCCCTCCTTCTGCATCACTGACAAGGGGAAATCACGCCGGAAAATCGAGATGAAATTTCTCGGCCAATGCAGGGGGAACGGGGTTTAACGTCGACACAAACTAGGTCATTTTGGGACTAATAAACTGACCATATATATTTATCGTATTGTATGTAATATCCTGCATAAAAGAGAGAGAGAGAGAGAAATGGGGTTTAACGTTGACACAAACTAGGTCATTTTGGGACTAACATATGGTTTTCAATTTTATTTCAATAATTTTCTTGCACGTAGGGGTCCATAGCAGTTTGAGGTAACCTGAGAAAACCCAGGCGACCCTACTCCTTGTCCCGAACAACCGGGGATTCGAAACCACGCCAGTTGACTCAATAATAACAGGCTTTATGACACAGCACGCACGTGGTAACCATTCGGCCATCCAACCAGCCTGGAATGGAGTCTACAGGAAGGCAAAATTAAAGCCCGACCCATACCGCTACGACTACACACAACCCGACAGGACTCAGCATCTTGGGTAGTTGCAAAAAAATCGGGTAGCGTCATTACTTCACTTGCCTACGACGGTACCAGTCCACACAGGCCCGACTTAGACCCTGTATCCATAGGCTGTTCACTTGTGGCGTGTTCCCTTGTGGCGTGTTCCCATGTGACCTTGTGACGCGCCACAAGGACAATGAACCTTTGTTTTTAATATGCCTGTTCCCATAGGTTGTACCCAGGGAACATGTGGTCTTGTGACCGGGAACACAGACATTGAACATGTCAATTCTTTTGCAGCTGCACAAGAGGGAACACGCAATTCCCAGTACGATATTGTATGGAGATACATTTCCCGGTCTGTTTCAAGGCCTGGAAACTTGTGTGATATTCACCCAGTTCATTGCGAGTTCTAAAATTGGCCGGACCCAGCACCGTGGGCGTTGTCTGAAGACATGTTGTCGTCTGAGATGAGCACCAGCAAGGAAAATAAATGCAATAGCGGCATTCTCCTCATCCTTACATTATGGGAGATAAGATAAAGAGATGGCAGTTCTCACTATAATAGTTAAAAACTAGATAGTGTAAAGGTAATTTGCTGAAAATTTCAGTCAAATTGATCCACTATTAGCCGAGAACAAAGCGAGTGAAATATTCACATAGCCTCGGTCATCATTACTCAAATCATTAATATAAACAGCCTAGTCTCGATTATCCACTTGATTGATTTAATTATCAATGGCCATTAAGCGGCATATAGCAATTTAATCCGCCAACATCGAAGGCTAGCCTTTACATCAAGAGTTTATTATGGTCTGGATATGTTAATTAATGTCTAATTTATTATTTAGATAACATTTCAGGCCTAAAGAAAGACCTGTAATAAGCAGATTTTGCTCTTACATAATGCTGTTTCAAGTTCATCGTCGAGCTATCAATAAAACAACTGTTCGCATAACGATAGTTGTGTCTTGTGTTTATTTGCTTTCTCACCAACGTTCGTATGTAAACTTTTCTTTTAGTTCTTTACGTATCTTTCCATCGTACATTGCACGCGCGTAAAGGGAACAGCCTATGGATACGGGTGGGTACAGGGTCAGGTCACAACGCCACAACCTATGGATACAAGGCCTTACAGATTATACGTCGTGAGTTACGCCACTTACCTCTAGCGAGTGATACCAAAAGTAAACCGAAAGCATAAAAGTGACATTATATTTTGCCAAGATGCCGTTGGAGCTGACTGCTCGTAAAAACACATGTGCTGCAGTATCAGTGGTTTTGCTGTTGTTGCGGAGGCGAAGACGCCGCCGTGGTAGACAAGGAAAGCTGTGGAGCAGTTTGTAATTGCAGCGGCGCCAACTTTTAGGTGCTTTTAACACAACCTGTGCAAGGAATTGGAAGAAGAAGATCAGTGTTCATTTGCCAACTTCTCTCGATTCTACCCCGAACATTTTCATGAACTTGGGGAGCTAGTGACTCCTATAATACAGCGTCAAAACACAAATTACAGACATTGCATTTCGCCAGGACAGCGCTTGATGATCACCCTTCGTTTTCTGGCAACGGGTAAAGTAAACAATGGCCAGGCCCAGGAATGTCTAGGGTGATAATAGGTGAACCGGTCTAGTCTATCCCTTGAACTGGCAAATTAACATAACACGTCCTTGCTGTGTGGTTAATACTAATAATAGCCGTGAAGGTTGATAAATACAAAATAATGAAAAAAAAAAAAGATTTATAACCTGGTAATTAATACGTTTCACCTGTTTCGTGAAGAACAGGTATATTTTAAAATATAGCACCCAGTGTCACTTCTGGAACACGAGATATTTTGTTTAAAATTTCTTGCGGTTAAAAATATATATAATGCCAGTTCTGGGATCTGAGATAGAGGTAGTTTGGTATTTGAAGTTTCTTGCCGTCATCTTCTATTTATCCTAAAAATCCTACATTTATGGCAAAAACTAAACAGTATCAATATCTAGTCAAGTGGTCTTTTTCATTTAAATCTGATTGTAGGTTGCCTTTTCACCCCCCCCCCCTGCTGCTTGACTGCACCAGGCCACTGCATGGTACTGGTACCCTCCATAGGATTGGCATCTTGCCGGGTTCTGGTTCCCTGTATGGTATTGGGACCGTGCATGGTGTTACTGCTACCCTCAGTAAACTGGTAATGGGAATGTGGACCTCGTGGATGGTTCTGTACTGGCATATTGCCTGGCCCATTCATAATTGGACTTTGTGACTGCTGCTGCTGCACTGGCATATTGCCTGGCCCATTCATAAAAGCACCCACGCGAGCTTGAAAGATGGCCTGTTCAATTTGATTTTGCAGGACCATTAGAACATAGGGATCATCGATCTGCCTCAGCTTCCGCTCCATGTGGCTGCAGAAAACAGCAATGTCATCTTCTGGTGCAAATGGCAGTGCATCATCCCTCTGGAGGACATCAACCATGGCTTTCATCACCTATATTTCCTCCACATCCCGGTCACTGCTCTTGTTCTCCCGCTTGCGATCAGTCGATGTTAGCCTCTTGGTTGACTTGGGTGTTTCCCTCCTATCCCCGTTAACTTTAAGGTGTTGAGTATGCCTGCCTGGAGTGGATATAGCTGGCCCCTTCGCTCCCTTTGGTGTCTGCATTACCTCTTCCAAGCCATCTGTTGTCACCGAGTCATCGTCCTCACTGTTTTCCTGAAAACACAGAGAATCAAGTATTGATGTGTATTTTTGTTTTCTCTATTTTATTGCTCGAAGACGAAGGAGGAATGGCAACGCATGGCTAAAGGCTTCCAGGAGAGATGGAATTTTTCTTGGTGCTCTGGATGGCAAAACTATCACCATCCGCCCCACCCCCCCTGCACAAAGTGGCTCTGTATTCTTCAACTATAAGCACTAATTCTCCATTGTTCTGATGGTACTAGTAGACTACGATTATAAGTTCATCTTCTGTGATGTTGGATGCAATGGACGAGTGTCAGATGGCGGAGTCTTTGGGGGATGTTCGCTGCATGAGTCGCTTGAAAGAAAGACCGCATGCATCCCAATCCCAGCATACTTTCCTGGCGACGAACGACCAATCCCCTATGCTATAGTTGAAGACGAGGTTTTCCCCCTGAAGGACTACCTGATGAAGCCCTATGCACACAGATGCCTATTGTTTGAGAAGCGAATCTTCAACTACATGTTCTCCTGGGCTAGAAGGGTGGTGGAGAATGCTTTCGGTATCCTCGCTAATCGCTGGCGTGTGTTCCTAATCCATATATCCCTATCCCCGTAAAAAGTTGAGAAGATAGTAATGGCTTGTTGTGCCCTACACAACTACCTTAGAACAGGGAGTGGTGACAACTACCTCTCCAACGTCACTGATAGGGAGGGTGACATGCAGGAGTTGATCCCTGGCACATGGCGTCAAGACCCCATCTTGGCTCAAACCGCCCTTCCACGTCCCTACAATGCCCCTGCTCGTGCCAAAGAGCAGCCCGAGTACCTGTGCCAGTACGTGAATTCCGAAACTGGTGCAGTTCCTTGGCAGTGGGATAAAGATTGATTTTTAACTGTAACATGTGGAACATGACCATGATACTACTCAAGATGTCACGAACAATTATGTCTAGAACTAGCGGGGACATATTGGTTCTACACAACTTCTGTAATTTTGATATCTCAATGTACATCAATATGATCTTTTTAATGTTTGATGCAATAGTAGAGAAATAAACATAACGCTACAATATACGTCCACATTCCTGCTTTGATTGATATGGTACTTTGTCAAGAAGGCTAGGCGTTTGGTTTGTTTAGTGTTGAGGGTCGTGCCTCAACATCAAGATAATCCATTCAGAATTGTGGCTTTCAGACACTAAAGGCAAAATGTAGCGTGGCTCTGCCCCTGGGGATCGGGCCATTCATCAAAATCAATTGGGGACGCCCTCAGGCTATGAGGAATACATATGCCATGTACAAAGCTGATTCATTCAGAATTGCGGCCTGTAAACGACAAACACAAAAATTGGGCGTGGCTTGCCTCTGGGAGTCGGGACATGCAGCTCGTCCTTAGGCTATAAGGAATACATATTGCCAGTTTAAAGACGATCCATTTAGAATCATGGCCTGTAGACAACACACACAGACACGAAGTAAAAATGGACATGGCTCTGCCCCTGTGGGATAGGAAATCACCAAAAACAATAGGGGTCATCCTTAGGGTATAAGGAATAGGTATGCAAAGTTTTAAAAGGATCTGTTAAGAATTGCATCCTGTAGGCGAACACAAGACACAAAAACTTTGGGCTTGGCTCAGTCCCAGGGGGTCCGGCATGCACCAAAAATAATAGTGGTCAGCCTTAGGGTATAAGGAATAAGTATAAAAAAATTTCAAGACAATCGATTAA
This sequence comes from Patella ulyssiponensis, assembly GCA_963678685.1. Taxonomy (NCBI): domain Eukaryota; kingdom Metazoa; phylum Mollusca; class Gastropoda; family Patellidae; genus Patella; species Patella ulyssiponensis. Next base: position 50,471,380 of record OY783231.1, read on the forward strand.
GAATTGTGGCCTGTAGGTGACACACAGACACACAAAAAGAAAATGGGCGTGGCACTGTCCCTGGGGGTCGGGCATGCACCAAAAACAATAGGGATCTTCCTTAAGGTACCAAGAATAATTATGCAAAGTTTCAAGATGATACGTTAAGAAATCCAGCCTGTAGATGACAGACAAACAAATACAAGAAATGGGCGTTGCTGCCCCAGGGGGTCGGGCATGCACCCAAAACAAAAGGGATCATCCCTAGGGTATAAGGAATAAGTATTTTAAGTTTCAATATGATCGATTAAGAATTGTGGCCGGTAGGCAACACACAAAAAGAAAATGGGTGTGGCTCTGCCCCTGGGGGTTTGGCATGCACCCCAAATGATAGGGATGTTCCTTATGGTACAAAGAATAAGTATTCAAAGTTTCAAGATGATACGTTCAGAAATGTGGCTTGTAGACGACAAACAAATAAATACAAGGAATGGGCGTGGCTCTGCCCCTGGGGTAGGGCCTGCACCAAAAAAAAAAAAAAAATACGGAACATCCTTAGGGTGTAAAGAGTAAGTATACAAAGTTTTAAGAAAATCCAGTAAGAAGTGCCCCCTGTAGGCAACACACGGGTAAACAAAAAGGAAATGGGCGTGGCTCTGCCCCTGTAAAGAGTAAATATATTCCCCTAAAGGGGACATAAAGACACACGAAAAGAAAATGGGCGTGGCCCTGCCCCTGGGGGTTGGGCATGCACCCCAAACGACAGGGATGTTCCTTTGGGTACAAAGAATATGTATGCAAAGTTTCAAGGTTATAAGTTAAGAAATGTGGCCTGTAGACGACAAACAAATACTAGAAATGGGCGTGGCTCTACTCCTGGGGGTCGGGCATGCACCAAAAACAATAGAGATCATCCTTAGTATTAAAGTTTGAAGAAAATCCATTAAGAATTACGCCCTGTAGGCGACCCACAGACATACATACACACACACACAGGGGCGACGACATAATACGTCCACATTGATTTTAAGCACTTTATTTTAAATGACATTAAATGATGAGCACCTCTTCTTTACTCCCCTCTGCTTCTGCGTCGAGATCACTGTTGGAAATACTCTGCCGCTTCTTGATGTGTGGTGCCAGGAAACAAGCGTTTCAAGACCCACTTCTGCCTTGCAGTGACCTTTGATACTCTCTAATGCTCCTTGCTTCGAGTATCTGAAGATCAGCCAGACCAGATTAAAGCTGAAGAATTCATATGTTTGCTGTATTGTCTCAAGGGCGGGGCCAACAAGGCCAGACATCTAAAACTGTGTCAGATGACTGGGAAAATGCAGGTACTAGTATATTTTGGGTATCATTCAATAGGGGGGAAGGGAATAATTCACATAACTTCAGAAATGTAAACTAGTACAATATGTCAGTCATAGTCATGATAAGTTTAAGCTAACTAAATCGTTATAATAAAAGGAAGCAAACCAATATTACTAACAGTAACAGACAACAAATAAATCGAACACTTCCCATGCTGTGCCTCTACAACAATGTCTTTAGCACTTTTACCGTAATGGGTCGGGCCATGGCGAATTATCCTGGCAAATTCATGCTCCTAAATGAGAGTAATATATACATATCCAGCATCATGCATGAGTATAACATACTGGTACTTTTGTAGGTATTCTAGACTTGTATTATTACTTCTTCCGAGCTTATTCTTTTTTGAACTCACATTAGTGACGGAGTGGTGTTTTCTTTCTGAACAGAAGTAACAAGGGGCCATAATTCAGAAAGTAATGGTCTTAATTGTGCAAATATCGACAGGCACCGAGATCTTTGGGATATAAAGATATGCCTCATGTTTCAATCATATCGGATAAAAATTGTGACTTCTAGAGGGGACCACAACCTTGGTATTAAATACTTTCACATCATTGCTGTAAAATCGAGGTTGTTTGGGTTACCCGGGGACCTGGTTTCGAGAACAAATTTCAAAATTGGGCTGCCGCAGCTGATGGAATTCCAACTTTAAGATTCTGTCAATGTTTCACGGTCTACAAACTTTTCACAATCCCTTGAAATTGCACGGACGGTGTGTATAACCGAGAATTGTCTGTAAATCTTAGTTCCATTTTAACCAAGACTTCGTCCAGTACTTGAAATGGTAGTGTCTTCTTCCCATCCATGGAATGTTCGACTTCTCCTGTAGGATTCCCTATAGTTTGCTGTGACGCTTCTGTCGCAAAGAAGTCAGTTTCAGTCACACTTTGGACGTGGTTCGGCGACAGTATTCAGACAGTCCATAAGTTGGCATATGAAACTTGATGCTGTGCGAAAGATGCTATGTAGAATGCGTAGAGGACAAATGAGATGTGGCAGAGCGCAAATGTAAAATGTAGAAACGTCAATAAAAGTATTTTCTATCAAAACAATTGTCATTTGTCACTTAACATTTCTGACTGGTGTCAGCAAAATCAGTCACTTGGATCACTTCACCAAAACCGAGTTCTATACATTTCCTGAAAGCTACAACTATGAGCTTTAAAATGTTGATATCTCTAAAATTGACTGAGTTGTGAAATTTTGAAGTTTCAAAGTCAACATAAGTACATTCTGAGAAAACGCATATTAAAGTCGTGGCACTAAACATTTACAAACCATCATAGCAACCAGTATAATTTTTACCAGTGGTGCAAAAGATCATACCTGTTGTATTGCCAGCAAAAATAAGGTTTTCACTTTGATTGGTTTTTTAATACGCCCACATTTTCATGTGGACGTATATTGTCGTCGCCCATGTCCGTCCGTCCGTCCGTCCACAATTGTTTGTGAACTACAGGTCACAATTTTTATCCGATTTCAATGAAACTTGAAATATAGGTTTATCACCACAAGATCTTGTTTCCTTTCGATATTGGCATGTATCGGACTATAACTTCGTGGATTATGCCCTCTAATTGTACGAAAAATCACGTTTTTAGCTTGTGAACACTGTAGAGGTCACAATATTGAACCGATTTTGATGAAACTTGAAATGCATGTTCATAACCCAAAGATCTTGGTTCCTGTCGATATTTGCGCATATCGGATCGTAACTTCCTGAATTATGGCCCTGATTGTACGAAAAATCGCCCTTTTTAGCTTGTGGTCCCTTTTGAGGCCAAAATTATTATCCGATTTAAAAAAAACCGTCTGACTATATCACTGTTACACCGTAAAGAAGGTTGTGTTCGAATTTCGTGAAAATCGGACTAAATGGCCGTCGCTTGTACGCGAAAAGTGTAAAAATATGGTATGTCATTGTTGTGAACATTGTAGAGGTCACAATTTTGAACCGAATTTGATGAAACTTGAAATGCATGTCTATAACTCAAAGATCTTGGTGCCTTTCGATATTTGCGCATATCGGATCGTAACATCCTGAATTATGGTCCCTGATTATACGAAAATTCACGCTTTTAGCTTGTGGAGCATATAGAGGTCACAATTTTGAACCGATTTTGATGAAACTTGACATGTATGTTTGTAACCCAAAGATCTTAGTTCCTTTCGTTATTTGCGCCCATCGGATCGTGACTTCCTGAATTATGGCCCCTGTTTGTCGAAAAATCAACCTTTTTAGATTGTGGTCTTTCTGAAGGTCAAAATTATTATCCGATTTAAAAAAAAACCCGTTTGACCGTTTGATTATATCACCGTTGCTTGGTAATGAAGGTTGAGTTCGAATTTCGTGAAAATCGGACCAAAATTGACGGACAAAATGGCCGTCGTTTCGTTTGTACACGAAAAGTGTAAAAAAATATGGTATGTCAATGTTGTGAACACTGTAGAGGTCACAATTTTGAACCGATTTTGATGAAACTTAAAATACAGGTTTACAACCTAAAGATTTTGGTTCCTTTCCACCCTTGCGGATACCGGATTGTAACTTCCTGAATTATGGCCCCTGATTGTGGTCCCCCTGGAGGTCGCAATTATTATCCGATTTAAAAAAAACCCATTTGATTATACCACTGTTATACCGCAATGAAGGTTAAGTTCGAATTTCGTAAAGATCGGACCAAATTTGCCGGATAAAATGGCCGCCGCTTGTACACGAATAGCGTAACAATATTGTATACCATGGTTGTGGACCTGTAGTTTCTCGAACCATTGGTCATTGGTCATCTGTCATCTTGTAAGTGGAGAAATAGGGTTTTGATGTCTTCATCAAAGTGTCAGGGTGGATTTCCTGTAAAATAATACAAGTTTATATGCAAATTAGCTTACCTAATTTGCATAATTCCCTTTAATATTATGCAAAATCCGTATGGTAGATTGTTCAACCTTTTATTTTATTCATTTAATAAAACAATAAAAAGGGGTTTTGGAACTTTTGTCGCACAAGTCTCCTTGACAGTAATGAATATAATTTTAGTTAAAATATGCGCATACATAATGAGCTAATTTGCATAAATTATGCAAACGTTCTTAATTTTTCAATGTTACTCAAAAGATGGACATCTGTCATCATACAAAGTGGAGATGTAAGGTTTTGAGGTCTTCATCAAGTATTAGAGTGGATTTTCTATAAAATAATACAAGCTAATATGCAAATTCGCATACCTAATTTGCATATTCTATTCAATATTATGCAAAATCTGTATTGTAGATTGTTCAATTTTTTTATTCATTTAAAAAAAAAATCAGGGTGGATTTAAGTAAGAGTCTTATCTGCATAATTTATGGATACTGTTCTGTTTTCATAACTAAATCTATGGCATAGGAAAAACAACCATATCTGAATAAGATTTCTTAACCCTTCATGTGCCATCAAAGTAAATAATCAACAAAAATGCCTCCCCATTTTGTGTTAGTACAAAGACATTTCTAAACTGCTCCTGTCAGTCATGTAACAAACAAAAACTTTGAATATATTATATTTATTCACTTAAAAGGCCTATAGCTCTATTCATTTGAACTTTAATTGTGTTCTGGATTTTGAATATTATAGAATATATTGAGTTTATAGAGCTTTAGCCCCTTTAATACCGTCTTACGTACATCACAATTCTACGGAATACAATCACTGCTTATTACCGAGTGACGATTCAATATTTATTAAGCAATGATACAGACTAGAGAAGCCTAGTTGAAATGTCTCTCAATAATTAACACTAATTGATTATGTATTTCCAGTACATTAAGTAAATGCCATTGAAACAAATTAACGTAGTGATGGTCCGACAATCAGTTTCAATATCGATAATTGTGAGTTGGGGTTGACATAAATTTTTTTAAGAATACCATTTTTCTGCATGTGCAAACAGACATTAACGTACAACATGCCACCCGATAACATTTAAGACTGGGATATGGAATTCCGAATAAGCCCAATGCATGATAATAAAAGTAAGAAAACGCAACAGTGCGTCGCGAAAGGCCCCTTTCCTACTTTAGTGTAGACATAATTTCTATCTTTATCACAACCCTTTTATTTATTCATAATATTACAAACACATGAGTTCCCAATAGGTTTTATTTTCAACCCTAGTTATAGAAATGGAGTGAGAATGTCATGTGATATTACAAACACATGAGTTCCCAATAGGTTTTATTTTCAACCCTAGTTATAGAAATGGAGTGAGAATGTCATGTGATAGACGGGAAGGTATCGCTTTGATGTTGTATCATTACCGCGTAAACCATTCTGACAGGTATCATATAGAAATAAAGTGTCGATCAATTTAGGGAATTATATCGTAATAAACTGTGTGATAATCTTGACTTTATTAATTAATCATACAGCAAAAATAAGTTCACAATAGATGGTTTGCATATATTTGACTGTAGGAAGCGTGATTTAATTATTATTTCCAAAAACATCTCGTCAGGTTTTATTCCTGCGGTAAAAGTGTGTTGGACGTCCAAATGGTTAGCATGTGCGCGTTGTATCATACGGTATGTCATTGAGACATCTGGCGTGGTTACACGTGACAAGGAGTACGGTCGCTTGTCCAACCTCGTTGGTTTTCTCCGCGAAAGCGAATTATTGAAATACAATTAAAAAACTATATGTTAGTCCCGAATTTCACTAGTTTGTGTCAAGTGGGCGTTAACCTCCATATGTCTCCTGAGGTAAAATAGTACCATGCATTTCCCTACCAAGTAGCCATATCGGACCATCGCTAATTTAACACCATCTTGCATTCTTAGAAAACTCTATGTATTTCTTACTGATCAAAGGCAAAACCTCTCCAGCATTTATGACTTCAAAAAATCTCAAATTACTGTCTCTAGGTGACATCTTGATCTTAAACTGAATGACAAACTGAACTTTTGTTTCCCGAATTTCACTAGTTTGTGTCAAGTGGGCGTTAAACTCCATATGTCTCCTGAGGTAAAATAGTACCATGCATTTCCCTACCAAGTAGCCATATCGGACCATCGCTAATTTAACACCATCTTGCATTCTTAGAAAACTCTATGTATTTCTTACTGATCAAAGGCAAAACCTCTCCAGCATTTATGACTTCAAAAAATCTCAAATTACTGTCTCTAGGTGACAGCTTGATATTAAACTGAATGACAAACTGAACTTTTGTTTCTTTGATATCTTCGGGATAGCACCATTTAAATACTTTAGCACCACGACGCTCCATATAGCGAATAGATGCCAATTCAGAGGATATCAAAGATTCAATACATCCAAGGTACCAATCATTCTCGTATGCTACAATGACGAAGGTGTTAATCATTTCATTTATAAATAACAATTTCTGTACTTTTGTATAAGATTTAGATTCAGCATTTGTTTTAGAATTAGACACATTACATTTTCTTTTAGCTTTAGCTACAAGTTTTTTGGCAACTGAACAAGATTTTTTAACACCTGCTTTACCTATGTGCTTATTCAGAAGAGTTCTTCTGATCTGTAGATCTGGAATAATATTTTTATTATCTGTACAATTTTCTGTTGTGCCATTATGACACTTTAAAATATGACTTAAATGTGCTGTAAGAGTTGCTAAATCATGTGTTTTTCCCCTTGCGCTGAAAGAATATCTATTTGGTACTGGCGTTTTAAGTACAAATTTATAATATAAAATTTGTTGCTTTACAGCTTCAATTTCATTAGAAGCATTATTAATATTTGATAATATATTCTTCTCGGAAGTCCACAACCCCCCAGCATCAGCAATAGATTTTTGTAATTTTTCATTCCTTTTTGATTCTTTCAGTTTTTTGGTGTCTAATTCAGCTTTATGTTTATGTTATGATTTTGATTTAATTATGTTGTTTTTTCTGCGAATGGGAGCAAGTTTAATGGCGCGCCTAATGATATTTGATCTTTTGCCGGGTTCTAATCTAGACAGGTAAGTACTAGTTTTGTTATTTTTAAACGTTACACAAGCAGATAAATGTGAGGCAGATTTTTGTGGCGCACAATTTATGTGGCGATCAAGATCACTGAAATCTTTCTCTGAAACTCTGTTTGTTGTTGGACATGACATGGTTTGTTCTATTACTGATGTTGAGGGTTGTGAATAAATGCCATTTAATATTTGATCATCAAGTTGTCGTTTCAATAAAATCTCTGCATCAAAACATATAATTTCAAGACATTCCTTTGTGAGTGCATTAATGTCATCTGATTGTCTGATAAATAATTCTTCATATATGATGCCTTTCTTAATTTGTATTTCAGAAAAGACTGGTTTTTCATCTAGTAAAGGGGAGGCATCAAATGAGAAAGAATGGAGACTGTCTATGACTTGCTTCCAGACAGAATTCAAATCAAACACGTGTTTGTGCTTTTGTTCAAGCAGAGACCAAAGTGGAGTTGTTATAAAATACGCAAAAATTCCAAGTGCTCTAAGACCAGCCTGGCATATAGGTGACATGATACTTTCCCTAATACATTTTAGCAAACGATTATCATTAAAGTTAAAACCATTTAAAAAGTTCAGAATATGATTTCTATGATAAAATAGTGCAGCTCCATCTATAAAAAGGACATTACAACGATGATGGAGAAATGAAATAATGTGATATTTTTCATGAATAATATCGAGATAATCAGTCCAGTTCTCGGCGCAACCAGATCGCTGGTTACCAGTACGTGTAAAGGCTTGTGATGCTTCAAAAACTAAATCAAATGTCAGAGCATTACCTTTCTGAAAGGAAAAATTTGTCACCTTTGACCCAGTTTCAAGAGCTATCTCTTCGTATATTTTTAATGATTTTGAAGCTATGGTGCCTAAATTGGATATTGCATGAAGTCCACAGTAAATACTATTGATTTTGATCATATTGGCATTTTCGGAATCAGAAAGTTTTGAAAACTGGGGCAAGTGTGATGTAAAGATTTCCTCCCTTGACTGTTCGAACAGTGTTCTAAAGCTTTTATTAACAATATGACGATCAGTCATCATATTTTTTATATTAGATAACATTATAGAAACAAACTTCTTTTGTTCATTTTCATTATCAGTAAGTGTACTTGAAGTTTCTAATAAAAGACGGTTAAAAGTTTCCAAATAAGAAAAAGCATGACCTGAAACCTGTTCTTCAATGCCCAATAAAAAGGGTTTTTATCTTTTGTAGTAACTTGAAAACTAGAAAGCTCCTTAAATCTTTTTTTGTCCCATCAAAATGAAGAGTGGTCTCAGGTTCATGTAATAAAAGTTCTGCTGTCTGCATTTGACTAATAATTTGTGCCTCAGTCTGAAATGTTTTAATTGTTGATGTTGAGGGTAGGTCTTCTACCTCCATATGGGCAATACCTTCAAGCACAGTCTTAATGACTTCACTTACTTTTTTGACAGATGTACCTAAGGACAAAAGTTGCATAGAAACTGCACGTACGTCATCAGTGTATGTCTTACCTACTTTTGTTTCAATTTTGATATCTTTTTCTAGGCCAACTTGACTATTTTGATAATTTTCTAATTGCAAATTCAACTCATTTATTTCATCTTTTAATTGCAAATTTTCTAATTCCCTGAAATTATTTCTTTCCTTAAGTGCTCTGTTTTGATTTGTAAGGGCTTGTAAATTACTACCTGAAATATTATTATATAAACATTTATACCTTGATTTTTCTTTTAAGTTTTTCATGCTTTATGATTTCAATTTCTTGAACTAACATTTCAATCTGTAATTCACAGGCCCTTACTTTTTCCCTTGTCTCCTGTGCACGTTTATCTCTTTGATAAACATTTTTAGTTTTGAGTTTGGTTATTCTGTTATTTAATTTTGATAATTTTTCTTTTGCACAACATGTATCATTCTGCAATTTAAGTAATTCTTCAAAATATTCATTTACATTATTAACTAATTCAGATTCATTTTCTTTTTCAGTTTATCAAGGGCCTGGGTTGAAATTGAAAATGATGGGGCAGGCGTTATCACAGGTGTGATAGGCACTGACACAGTGGAATCCTGTAAAAAACTACTTTCACTAGTGTTACTAATACTATGATGATTAAAAGTTTGATTGAGATGACATATCTTCTTTAAATAATTGTTTCTTTCAATTTGATCCCCACGTAACCTGGAGGTTTCCTTGATAATTCCAGACACTTTACGTTCAATGGTACCTGGTAATGGTGATTCATCAAGACAAGCTAAGCGTTTGAAAATGCAGGCGAATACGTGACAGTTCTAATATTATATCATTAGAGATTTGTAACGGCCTTTCAAGGTCGTCTTTACTATCCAACAACCATTCAATGGTTATATTTCTATCTTTGAATTGTTCACTTAATTCATACTAAGAAGACCTTACAAGACAATTTGGCACAGAAAACAGCTCTTAAAAATTGTTGCTGTTTAAACATTTTTTGGCTAGTCTCCGTACACTTCTAACAAGAGATGACACCGAATGGTTTACTTTGAGAGTCTTAAAAAGCGTTGTGAATACACCAGAGAGTGATAGTGATAGGTTAGCCTCAATTTTACTTATGATTATGAACAGATCTGCATAGTTAGGTAGACTTAACTTCTCTGAAGAATGATCTATAATGAAATGAAATTAAACATATTAGGCAATAAAAAATAAACGCAGCCTATTGCCACTTTACAAAGTTTTCATTATAAGGAATTAGTCTGTATTTTCAAACGTTTAACTTTGTCTCGTATAATCACGATCTGGCCTCCTGATCATCCACTTGATTCATGTGATTAAAGCGGCAATATGTAACATTAGGTTAATGGTTGACAGTTGACGCTATAGGCTCTATTAGTTAAAAAAAAATTAGATTATGAAAAGAGAATTATTATGCTCTGAGCCTAGATATCGGTGATACAGTTATAGCCTAATCTCGATGGTCATTATACTGCAGTTGTTACGGTACGATAATAAACAAAGTCTCAATTGTTACCACAAAATGTATTGTAATCTATAGACTATATTATGGAAGGGTAACAATGCCAATATTATTTCAATGATCACCGTGCAAAATACATATGTCAGCAATTCAAAATACATATTTTAGTTTTACAATTTGCAATTTCCATTGCTCCACAGTACTAATGTCACAGTGCTAGAATACAGAATACACTTTTCAATAATACTAAATGCAGTATTTTTTTATAATAGTTATTTTGCACATTATACTTCCACATTCTACAATTTTCATAACAGATAATAATAATTTATTTTATTTACGTGTCACGTATTACATCCAAAATATACATACAAACATACAATTACAATAAAAGTGATGAATAATACCCAGCCGTTATCGACTTATGAGACACGATCTAAAAATATGTACATAAAACAAAAGTCAACAGTATCTTTGAACGAACTAAATACATTAAATTAAAAGTCATTGATATATTTACAGGTAAAATCGTCTAGTTTTGGGCATATTTAAAATACAATTAGCAATTGAAGGAATATTTTCTGAAGACATCATGATGGTTAAAAACTTGTTCATAGAATCAGAATTTATAAGATCATCAAAATTGAAGGCATTAAGAAGTTTGTATCGGATATCGTCTAAAAATTCACAATTAATTAAAAAATGAATTTCGTTTGCAATTTCTATATTACAAAGAGGGCAGATACGATCTATTAAAGGAATGGGGGGCTTACAGTAACGACCGGTTTCTATGGCAAGGGGGAGAACTCCACATCTGAGTTTGGCAATAACACTACGTTGTTGTCTGGTCATAGCACATGTTACATAAAATTCTGGATACAAATCCTTTTTAAACAGTCGATAAGTTCTCAGTTTATTTCCATTTAAAACATTTTGTCTGTCATTCCACTATTTACTAAACCATACGAATTCATCATAATTAAAAACCTTAGTAAACATGGATTTGATGAACAGTTTTGATGAGCAATTAGTATGCGCTTGAGCGATCTCATTAGAGACATTGACGCGTTTCTCCCATGACTTGGATATTCGCGATGACCATTGATGGACCCTGAACACTAGTCTGTCCGGATCACTCTTTTTAAGTTTATGCCACCACCTAAACACTTCTAGCGCTTGTTTAGTTTTTGAAGTTATCCACCCCACATCTCCGTATGCGGCTACGTTAGAGCTGCGTTTTGGTAGACCTAGAAATAGCTAACAAGTTCTTGTACGCACATTGTTAATCGCACTGTGTTCACTAGTTCCCCAGATGGCAGCACCATATAACAAAACAGGTTCAACTAGACATTCATATAGCTTATTGAATACAATAAACGACATTCCTCCAAGTGCAAAGAATTTATTCCCGAGAGCCCCTAACGCACGACTGGCTGATTTAGCTAATTCTTTAACCGCTATTTTATAACACAAATGTTCGTCAAACCAAAGTCCAAGATATTTATATTTCTCACTGTACAAAAGAGTTTCCTGTCCACATTTAAGTTCGAACTTTGACCTTTCAGTGTTTACTGTTCTGAAGTGTAAAATATTTGATTTGGAGTTATTGATCTGTAAACGCCATTTATAGCACCATTCATTAACACAGTTTAACATCAGTTGAAGGTTCTTTTCACAAGTGGCTAACAACACAATATCATCCGCATATAAAAGAATACTTAAGTTAAATCCATCGATATCTATACCTAAATTGAGATTCTTTATTTCTTGAGCTAGATCGTTAATATATATTGCGAATAAAGAGGGCGAAAGCAGACAACCTTGTATCACACCTACATGTAAAGTCACGTCAAACCAATCTGTTAAATGGTTGTTTACGTTGACCGCACACTTTGTGTTATTGTACAACGAACGCAGTGCATTTAATATCTTCCCGTTCACACGAAATTGCAACAGTTGAAACCACAAGCACTCTCTATCGACATTATCAAACGCTTTCTTCAGGTCTATAAAGCAAGCAAATGTGGACTGCTTGACATTTTTCCTGTTATTAATGACACTGTGTAGGGTATATAGTTGATCCAAACAGCTACGTTTTTCTCGAAAACCGCATTGTTCATACACCAACAGATTCTGTGATTCAGTCCAATTAGCTAGCCTCTTATTGAGAATATCACAGTACACTTTACTTGGCACAGATAAGAGTGTTAATCCACGATAGATGAGAGGGACCAGAGGATGAGTAGAGTTCGCTTTAACAATGGGTTTTATAATCCCTGTCGTCCAATGCTCCGGTACAGTTCCATTTTCGAAACAATACGAAATTATGTTGAATAACATGTCGATGCAAACAGTGTTTTTTAAAGCCTCTGATGGAATATCGTCAAACCCGACGGCTTTTCCTCGTTTGAGTCGTGATATAGGATCTTTCACTTCATCTTTTGTTATTGCTTCGTTTAAAATTGCATTATTCATATCGATATTAAACAAAGTTTTATAATTTTCTTTGACTGACTGTTTATGTTGTTCATCGAAGTTAATGTGTTCACTATTATATAGTTCACTATAATCTGTTTTCCATTTGTTCAGTACATCGTTTAGATCACTGATGATTGTTCCATTATCATCAATGACTTCAAGGGGTAAGCTTAACTTTCGGTCATTCACTGTTCCAATCTTTCCGAACGTTTTCCAGAAATCATGTGTGTGTTTAACACCTGGGTTCATCAGCTTGTCTGTTAAACCTTGTTGCTTTTGTAGCTGATAACGTCTCTTATATTTCCTGTGAAGTTTGTCGAAGTCTCGACGACTGTCACAGTACTGTCGTTTGAATAGTTGTCTCTCAGCGCTATTATGTTTACATCTTAACCATGCTTTTTATACGCCCACATTTTCATGTGGACGTATTATGTCGTCGCCCCTGTCCGTCCACAATTGTTTGTGGACTCTCTACAGGTCACAATTCTTACCCGATTTTGACGAAACTTGAAATATATGTTTATCCTCAAAAGATCTCGGCTGCTTTCGATATTGGCATGTATCGGATCAAAACTTCATGGATTATGGCCCCTGACTGTACGAAAAATCACGTTTCTAGCTTGTGGACCCTATAGAGGTCACAATTTTGAACCGATTTTGATGAAACTTGACATGCATGTTTATAACCCAAAGATCTTGGTTCCTTTCGATATTTGCGCCTATCGGAACGTAATTTCCTGAATTATGGCCCCCGATTGTCCGAAAAATCACCTTTTTTAGCTTGTGGTACCACTGGAGGTCACAATTATTATCCGATTTAAAAAACCGTTCGATTATATCACCGTTACACCCTAAGGAATGTTGAGTTCGAATTTTGGGAAAATCGGACCAAAATTGCCATACAAAATGGCCGCCGTTTGTACGCGAATACTGTTAAAAAATGGTATATCAGTGTTGTGGACCCTGTAGAGGTCACAATTTTAATTCGATTTTGATGAAACTTGAAATTCATGGTTATAACCCAAAGATCTTGGTTTCTTTCGATATTTGCGCATATCGGATCGTAACTTCTTGAATTATGGACCCTGATTATACGCAAAATCGCCTTTTTATTTAGCTTGTGGTCCCTCTGGAGGTCACAATTATTATCCGATTTAAAAAAACGTTTGATTATATTACCGTTACATCGTAAGGAAGGTTGAGTTCGAATTTCGGGAAAATCAGACCAAAATAGCCATACAAAATGGCCGCCGTTTGTACACGAAAACTGTTAAAATATGGTATATCATGGTTGCGGATCCTGTATAGGTCACAATTTTAATTCGATTTCGATGAAACTTGAAATGCATGGTTATAACCCAAAGATCTTGGTTCCTTTCGTTATTTGCGCATATCGGATCGTAACTTCCTGAATTATGGCCCCTGATTGTCCGAAAAATTGCCTATGGTCCCTCTGGAGGTCACAGTTATTATCCGATTTAAAAAAAACGTTTGATTATATTACCGTTACATCGTAAGGAAGGTTGAGTTCGAATTTCGGGAAAATCAGACCAAAATAGCCATACAAAATGGCCGCCGTTTGTACACGAAAACTGTTAAAATATGGTATATCATGGTTGCGGATCCTGTATAGGTCACAATTTTAATTCGATTTCGATGAAACTTGAAATGCATGGTTATAACCCAAAGATCTTGGTTCCTTTCGTTATTTGCGCATATCGGATCGTAACTTCCTGAATTATGGCCCCTGATTGTCCGAAAAATTGCCTATGGTCCCTCTGGAGGTCACAGTTATTATCCGATTTAAAAAAACGTTTCACTCTATCACCGTTACACCCTACGGAAGGTTGAGTTCGAATTTCGAGAAAATCGGACCATAATTGCCAGACAAAATGGCCGCCGTTTGTACACATTTCTAGGTTGTGTACCGTCACACCATGTAATCACTGTCAGCTTCGAATTTCATGAATATCAGACTGGAACTGACCAACAAAATGGCTGCTCCCAATACAGTATGAAATACAGGACTTAATGATGTAGGAAAAAAAATCACTTTCGGTATTGCTTGTTCTCTATCCATCTCTCGAAAATGTGGGCGTATCCTGCCTGGCAGTGCCAGCCTATCTTTCTTTCATGCACATATCGTCACGCATAGCTTGCAATGTTTCTTCCCAATAAGGTTTAAACACACTTTTACTTTTGTTCGTGTCATCCGAGGGAATAGTTCTCTTTAATCCACAATTATCCATTTCTACTTTGAGAAAGTTCACAAGAGTTTCATAAGCTGAATTCACACTTTGGTTTCCAAAAATTTCATCTTCTATTCTGGCTATTGTTTCGTGTATCATCTGTTGAGTAGACTCATTCTGTAAGAAATTTAATGGAAAGTTTTTCACGTTATAAGAGTTCACTTTTGCTAATCGCTTGGGTTCGTTTTTATTGATGTTCGGTAACAATAATTCAGGTGTCTTCATTGACCATTGAAGAACAGAGTGATCTGGTGTAGTAATCGGCACAGCTAAATTGTGTTCATTAATTATATCAGTAACTGTTTTAACTTTAAACTCAGTGTAAACAGATAACTGTTCATGGGGAACGAATACATAATCCACAACTGATTTGCCCTTTATAGATATACACGTGAAATCATTTTCAGCACCAACTCGTCCGTTTAGAATACACATATTATTATCTATTAGAAAATCTAGTAATAAATCACCATAATGGTTAACAGTCGAATCCACACATGATCTTGATGGGACATCGTCGACACCCTCAATGAAATCACTATTATTTCCAATACGTGAATTGAAGTCACCACGAATACACAATAATCCTTGATTTTGATAACTGTAAATTTGTTGAGATAGTGTTAAGATAAACAGATCTGGGTCTGGCATACGAGAAGATCCTGTTGGTGGCAGGTAACATACACACAGACACATTTTAAAATCACAAGATTTGGAGCTCAACTTGATCCACAATATATCCTCGTAGGAATCGTCGAGAATTGATATATCCATAAAACTATAATTACTTTCTTTTATTAAAAATCCGACACCTCCAGAGCCTCTTTTTGCTCTTTTATGTAAATTACCTCTATTATTATAAATGAATTTATATCCAGACACGTTTATAAAATCATCATCGCATAAAAATGTTTCACATACGCCACAAATGTCAAAATTATTAGACACTATCACACTATGTCTGAAAGAAGAATTATCATTATTATGCTTTGACCATCCATTAATATTCCAACAACCCAGATGTAGTAATTTCTATGCGCGGGGTACACGCGAACTCGAAGTGGTGTTAGGGACAATTCTGGTTCCTTGAATTCGGTAGCGTCTGGTGAGACCGGTTTCCTTTAAGATGGTTCTTAGGTTATTCTGTTGATATCTAACAGCTGGTGGTAAATCATTGTCGATGTAAATGTTGTAATGATTTTTGCTACGAAGAAGACTAGATTTATTTTCCATAATTTGTTTTTTCTGTTCGGTAGTTTCTACGGTCGCTATTACAACTCCGGGGTGAGTACCGCGACTCGCCTTTGGTTGAACGTTGATCACATTAACTGTTCTTAGCTTTAAACCATCGTGGATGAGATCATTTACTTTATCTAGAGTGTAATCGGGATTATTCCTTTCCCCCTCACTTTCATACAGTCCTTTTATCACAATATTTGTTCGTCTGCTATCATCCAGTGTATCAAACGTAAAATTATTATTATTGCCGAGTTGTTCGAATTTTGAAGACTTTAACCTCTCAATTTCAGCTTTCATAACATCCATCTCTTTTAAGAATTCACCCTTCATTACACTAATTTCTTCGTTTACACGACTTTTAACAAGTTTTTCTATTGTTGTTCTGATTGACTCCGTGATCTTGTCAGTTAATTTCTTCTCAATGTTATTTTCAAGTAAGTCCATCCTGTCGTTAAGGCGTTCAAATGACTTGGATATATTTTCAGAAAAACCTTGGAAATCAAACGTTAAATCACTGTTAATGTTCTCTGGTAAAAGTTCGTGTCTCGCCATATTTGAATCATTTTCTTTGATGGTCGCCATTTTCTGACCTGTCGCTTTGTCTGTTTTTTTCTTTTTCTCCATTATATCTGAGGCAATAGAATCAACCTTATTATGCTTTCGCTTACTTGAAGACATATTCACAGTAAAAATATAGACTTTAAAACTACTAAAATCCAACAGAATTGAACGAATGTATCGTCACAGTTGACTGAACTCTTCCGCTCACTAAAAACGCTCCTTTCACCTCGACGACCGACACAGACAAATGCATAATAGAACTTCGCATATAGAACATGTACCTTATTAAGATGGGATCTCAAGGCGCTGGCTCGCTAGTCTGGGGGTGAGGGGGGGAGGCCTAGTGGTCTAGATGGGATCTCAAGGCGCTGGCTCGCTAGTCTGGGGGTGAGGGGGGGGAGGCCTAGTGGTCTAGAGTGCTGCGCTTCGACCTCTAGCTGGCTGGTCACCTCCGGCTTGTGGCTGTGGTTTCGAACCCTGGTGCGAGCGTATGTGGCATGGAGATAGGGGCGCCTTCTCAACCTCGTGGGTTTCCTCCGGGCACTCTGGTTTCCTCCCATTGCTAAAGACCCCTACGCGGAAGCGATTTATTGAAATAAAATTTTAAAAAACATGTTAGTCCTAAAATGACCTAATTTGTGTCGAGTGGACGTTAAACCCCATTTCTCTCTCTCTCCCTGGAGGTCGGGTGTTCGATCCCAGCATTGGCCGAGAAAGTTCATCTCGATTTTCCGGCGTGGTTTCCCCTTGTCAGTGATGCAGAAGGAGGCTCTGACAAGGACAACTGCCTAGTCGTTAGGATGGGACGAAAAACTGAGGTCCCGTGTACACATTGGAGTGCACGTAAAAGATCCCTTGGCAGGTGGAATTCGATATAAGAGTAGGCAAAATTTCCCACATAGCACACTGTATGGCGTATGCCCATCTTCCATTAGCCCAGGTCAGGTGCAGAAGAGTAGGACGTTAAACCCCATCTCATTTCATTTTTAATATGGGATCTCTGACGACGAAGTTCACTTGCATACAGAAAAAAGTGTGGACCAGGACAGAAATTAACTATTTACGCCATAAGTCTTCAAGGGGCAGTACTTACAGACCTTAGGAAAAGGATCAAGGACATAAAATGAAATGGGGTTTAACGTCCTACTGTTCTGCTCTGACTGGGCTAATGAAAATGGGCATATTCCATGTAGTTTGCTATGTAAGAAAATTTGGCAGGAAAACAGTGCTATATATACAGCCTACAGTACTCTTGTATCAAATTCCAACTGCCAAGGGATCTCTTACGTTCGCCTTATTTCATCCCATCAGAATGATTAGACAGTTGTTCCCGTCAGGCCATCTGCCCTGCATCGCTGACAAAGAAAAGAAAACGCCATACAGTGTGCTACGAGGGAAATTTTGCCTGCCCTACTCTTATATCGAATTGCAACTGCAAAGGGATCTTTTATGTGCATGCCCAATGGCAATGTGTACAAAGGACACTGATTTTCCGTCCCATCCAAAAGACTAGACAGCTGTCCTTGTCAGGCCCTCCATCCTGCATCACTGACAAGGGGAAACCATGCCGGAAAATCTGAATGAACTTTCTCGGTCAATTCAGGGATGGAACACCCGACCTCCAGTCTAGCAAGCCAGCGTCTTAACCACATAGCCATGTGATCCCCCAAATAATTTTCTAAAAAACTAAGTTCTATTATAATTATGCATGTGTCTATCATGCAAAATGCAAAACGGAGAGTTGTAATGTACAAATTAACTATTATACTGGATTTGTATTTTTGAAAATTGTATTTTGTAACTTACTATGCACAATAATGGTTAGGCAAAAAAAAAGGGGGTTCTGTTTCCTGTAATGGATGGAAAATAAGGTAGGTAGGTCTACCATAGCATAATATGCTGTGCAAAAATCGTCAATTTTATGTTGAGTCGGCACCGAGGAACATGAAGCACCAGGCATTAGATTGGTGGATGTAATTCTTGGATAATTGTTTAAAATGTGTCAGAGGCTAGAGTATGATTTAAAAATTCTCTTTGGGAGTAATCGTGATGAAAACTTAAAAAATTATATCGTGCCATTGCACGAAATAGGTTCGTCCGTAATAAATTTATTTGTCTTGTAAATACCAGTCGAGCAGATCCTACAGCACAGGTTATATCCACCTGCTTGAAATACATTCACTTGTTTTTGTCCAATTGCGTGCTGTTATTTATTATTATAAAATAAAGTTGTTCGGAATGTGCCATGGTGAATCTATACGAAATCTGGTAGTCTTGATTTTCAGGTGAATTAGCAATTTTGCGTCAACAGTATGGCAATTCTTAATAATCGTTCGCTGTACATTACCCGCCTATTCCGATTGGTAAATGCAGATTCAAAGAATGATAACATTTATATTCATTTGTGGCAAAAAATAATAAACGGTAGGCATTTTCACAAATTTTATCCAGTAGGCTTAGTATTCTGAATGGTCGCTTGATGAACAAAATTTTTTTTTATTTCTCTTGATACTAAAAAAATTTAAGAGTGGGCTGGTCAGTGGTTTTGTAATGGGTCGGTCGTGATACTGGAAACAGAACATTTTTTTGGGGGGGGGGGGGGGCTTATTGTGGAGCAATTTAAATTGGTATGGTCTTGGTAAATTAATTAATGTTTAATTAATAATTTAGATAGCATTTCAGGCAGAAAGAAAGACCTGCAATAGGCAGATTTAGCACTTCAATAATGCCTGTTTAATTGATTTACACTTGTTGTTTATTGTCTTGTCCGTGTGGATGCCTTGTAGGCCCTAACTCAAACTGTTTATGACTAATGACGTGCGGTCCTCCTGCACTTCTATCGACAGTCAAAGTCCACAAAAGTATGCCATTCTAACACAAAAGAAACACTGTATAAGTGTGACGTCGAATTTATTGTCATTTCTAAACAAAGAATTATCAAGAATCACACATATTTTTTAAAGTTTTCATTCATAACTTCGGGAAAAAAGAATGGGTGTTGAAAACTCGGAAAAAATTTGACCGATATGTAAGGGGAGTAAAAAGACACAAAGGAACAGCTGTTTTATGCAGTTCCTGACAGTTAGCTATGCGGTGACGGCTGTTCTTTCAGACGTTTTCACTCCCTTTACATAACCCACGCTCATTTTCCAACTCAAAAACTTCAGTTTTTAACAAGATAATCACATTTTCCGCATTACTAACCAACCTTCTAGTAACTTAAGCGGTCTTTTAAATTGAATTTTTACACTGGTCCTCAAGTATTAAATAACATTTTTCTTATAATTATGAAGAGGGAATGTGCATTATTCATTAATGGGCCGTGATTTGTTATTTTTTTGGAATTTCATACAGAAAATTCGTGTTTTCTTCAAATAATCAGTCCATAGGGGCACAACAGTCGAGAAAATTCTATTTTCAGTAACATCCCAGAATTCCTCAGGGAATTCCCTTCAGTTTGATACGTAAATCACAATGGTAACCAATGAGGAACCAGTGTTAATATTTACTTTTGTGCAGGTATATCCCTGAATGTTGACGTCTCGTGCCGTAATGATAGAGAGAAGCAACACTCACGGTAACAAATAATTTACCAAAAGAAACGAAAGTGACTGAAAAAAAAAAATACTTGTGTGCAATTTTGCACATATTAATCTTATTAAATCAACAAAAACTTCACAAATTTCAACACTAATTATTTCATACATGCATGTTAAACATTGGCGAATTTAGGAAATGTTAGTTGCATTCAACGGCGCGTGGCGGCCATTTTATTGCGTCATTGACCTCCCTAACCCTAGCAATAAATGAAAGAAATAAATCATTCTTACTGATTTAGAGCTTATTCTATGCTTTTTGAAGAAAGCTTTTTGGATTTAAATGTAGGCCAACCCGGGAACAAAAATGAAATGGGGGGAAAAATAATTAAAAATTTCAAATTAATTGATATTCATCCCTATTATTTCATGACTAGAAAACTGTACATACATTTATATTCAATAATACAAACAATCACACATGACTATATAGAAAAATACTGAAACTAATCTCCATCCACCCTTTACATTTGTGATGTGATGGCATAAGGAAATCGATTAGAATGAACTGCTGATTTATATTAGTTTGAGACCAAATCAATGGATTGTTCCTAAATTATCCTGTTTGTGTCACTATTAATGGCCACGTCCCCGCTTGGCCAGCGCAGGAGTGAATTCCAGATCACTGTCTGAATCGTGAGTGATGTAATCAGGTAAGTCACTATTAATAGGAGCGGTCATAGGTTCTGGTAGATCTTGTGGTTGTAGTAAAGCCTGTGGTAGTCATACTCCGCGCAGCGTTTCGTTTGATTATAGGTAATCTCACTACACACTGCTATTATGAGTGGATATTGTTGTGTTAAATTTTGATTGGTCAGTAGTCCGACTACCAACCAATCACTACCTACCATACAAACGCTTTACATTTAAAACGAGTGCCAGTATTGGACCAAATATGTTTACATAACGTTACGTCATGGCTCACGCTTTTATTATGCCTAATTAACCCGTGCATAGGAGAATACTACAGTAAAACTAATTGTGTGACAAACGAGGCTATCAAGTCGAATGAAATGTAAACAATACTGTTTGGAAACGAACATACTTTCACCGTTTTAATACCTTAAATCACTGTCCAAAGTTTTAGGGAAGACTCAGATTAAACGAAGGACTGTCATGTTGCTGTACTTAAGTGATCGCTTTCATTGAACGGGGAGAATAGACACACTCCTGCAAAAGTTCAAGAATCAGAAGTCAATCCAGCAATGGCCAGAGAGAGATTTCTCGGGCCATTGCTTCAGGAATATGGTGGTAGTGGGCAAGATATATCCCTAGTTTCAACACTGCAGAATTCCCGAATCTTTTGATAAAGGTACAGCTGTCTTTCTGGTGACAGTACCGGTGGAGGAATTATATCTAGTTTCTCGTTATGTGGAACCACAGAGGAATCAGATTAAAAATTTCTTCGTCAGAGTCGGCGTACAACTTTCTGAAAACTATGCCTGGATGGTTGCTGTCAAATTTAAAATTATAAAGAAAATTGAATGCTTTAAATAATAGTCTATGTCAATTAAAAATTGTCCTCGGCGGAAAATAAATAAAGCGTACATATATAGCATAAAACAGGCTACCCAGGGAATATTCTTTTCTGCACTGCCAGGGGTCTTTAGCAGTGGCAGGAAACGAGAAGACCCAGAGAAAATCCAAGAGGTTGGACAGGCGACCTACTCCTTGTCAAGTACATCTGGGGAATCGAAACCACGTCTGGGGACTTAATGACAGGCCTTATGATGCAATGTGCACATGCTAACCATACCGCCCCTCACCACCGCCTGGGCTTACATAGGCATAAGCTATACAGTGTAATATGAGGGAAATTTTGCCTGGACAGCGGCACTACGGCTTACTCTTATAACAAATTCTGTCAAAAAGTATTTCGTCTTTTCTGTGCATGCCAAAATATAAACCGGACCCCATTGAGTCATCCCGACCACACAGCTATATACATGTTAGCGAGCCAACCAGGTTTTTAAAAAACATAATGCCTACCTGAAATGATGATATTTCTTGATGCCAGGCATTTTCCTGAAGAATGGATTGAAGAATGGTTGCCAGTCATAGATGTTAACAATTACAGATCCATCTTCATTTCCAACTTTTTGGGCGATGTTAATTCCCACTAGTACTATTTCTAACAACATCTGCGATATCATCCAAGCAGGATACCATTGTTCGGCGGTATTTTTGCTTTATAAGTCCAAAAAACAATCTGGTGCAAATTTGGTGTGGCCAGTTATCAGAAAATTCATTGTGATTGACCGATTACCACAGAAAGTAATTGTTTTTATTCTGCCCGCTACAGTTATCGCAATACAGCTCTACATCCATTTCTCCTATCGCAATGCAGCTCTACATCCATTTCTCCTAACCCGTGATTATCAAAGAAATGGTCCAAATAGCTTATGACCCCTTTGAAACGCAAACACTTTCATCGATAAGATAATTTATCTGCCGCGGAAGGCCTTCGCACACAATTCCAAAGAGGCCACATTTCCTTGGGAGTGAGGAAATACACCGGTCCCGGTTTGTAGGGATCATTCGTGTAATGAACCTGTTGCACAAAGTCAAAACTATAGTGTGCTGTTATTTCCCGTGAAGCAGGCGCATTTTTCATTAAATGTTTTAGGCCAAGGCCCTCAACAACTGTCTTACAGTTTGCTACCAGTTTTTGATAAAGACTACGTTCTAGTGAAACTGAAATTAAATGTTCCTCTTGCCTCTTTTATTTTTCACTCTTCATCTCTTCGGGTAACTTTACACTTCGATATATGGCAGTATTGTTTTGTTGGCATACCCAACATAAGTCCGTCATTGGGCGAGTAATAACTATGAATGGTACCAATGTCCTCCACAGACGCCGAAATGAATACAAACTCACAGCTCTATTCTCTGAAAGACAGAAATAGAAATTTATAAATCTATGCATGGGAATTAATAGCAAGTTCGAAATTTCATTTTGGCACCTAAGAACCTAGAGGGAAGCCAATGAACTAGTCTATCAAATTCCAAAGGATCTTTAACATGCGGACCAATGTGTACACGGGACCTTAGTTTTGTTCATCCTTTCCAAACGACTAGACAGCTCTCATTTTCAGGCCCTCCGTCCTACACCACTGACAAGGGGAAAACACACCAGAAAAAAACGAACTTTCTCGGCGAACACCCGGATCGAACCAGCGACCTCCAGGCTAGCAAGCCAGCGCCCTTTTTTTTAAATTTAAATTCAGATACATACATTTATACATTCAAATACAATATATGTCATACTGTATAAAAATAAAACATTAAAAGACAATTATATCACAGACTGAAAATAAACGATATATTGTAGATAAAAAATAAATATATCACAATATTTAAAGAAGGTTATTGTCTAATAGAATAGAAGGGATAAGATAAACGTTTGAACTGCTTCTTAAGCCAATTTTAAAATCCATAATCTAAAACATCATTAAGATCATGCCATGAACATTTTTTGCCATATCAGTGATCACATCCAAACCAAAATCTTTAAGCACGTTCTTAACAGCTTTGATCTTTTCCCTTTATCTGTCACCGTTTTCTTGTCTTTATTACAAATTTTAAAAGCTGTTTTACGCCTGCCTGCTTCGTCGAATACCGTGAATATGTACCTGACTTTGTGTGTTTTCATCATCATCAATATCTTCATAATCACAAATACCGCTTTCAAGATTCTCATGTTCGACTGCTTTATTAAAATTAGATATCATCATATCGGTATTTAATTCACTCGGTTTAACCAACTCTGTTATACCGCCTCCTTGAGTTGTATTAATCTCATTACCCATTTCACCAACATCAGCCTGATGAACAATCACATCATGAGTATTGCTTATACCACTGTTGTTATTGAGATCTGGTTTTGATAACAAACTAGTTTCAGACATTGGTTGATGATTATTAGCCTCAGGTACAACACTATAAAGCCCGACTCAGATCGACCTTGCGACGCGACTCAACTGTCGGCGACTATCGTAGATTGCACTCAGATCGAATTCAGCAATGATCGCCGACCAGTTGCTATCGGTCGTACGATTGAACGCGAGCGCGCTCACATCGACACCGATACACGGACTTGTGGCGTCCTCACGAATAGATCATGTGACTCGTTTAAAATGGCGCCACACAGAATGCAGGTACGCGCACACAAATTTTCCCCACAAAAATACAAAATATGCCTAATTATTCCATAATCTCTCCATCTAAATAGCAAAATTATAGTGAGAAAGCAATTTAAATTACCTCGATGCCATGTTGATTTTTCATTCGCCGCTCTGATTGGCTAAAATTTATAGCGCAGTCGGCAACCGATCGTAGAAACGCACACATCGACGATGACGAGTCGGCGACTGGTTCCGTCGCGTCGTAGAAGTAGAACATGTTCAACTCCTGCGACCCAGTCGCCGATCGTGAAAAACTGTCGCACGACGGTCGTAGCTAGACTCAGATCGACTAGAATCGAATCGTGCGACGATCGGCGGCAGTCGCAATGAAATGAAATGACTCTTTTGCCCAGTGTTATAGACAGTAATTTGCTGACATTCATTGTGGGATTATTGATGGCTCCCTAGATTTTCGCCCCCGCCCCCCCCCCCGTTCTCTTCCCAGTTTGTAGTCCGCTACTGGCACACATTTAAGAATCTCTGCCATCTGAAGAAAAAACAAAATTTAGGTAAGCTCGGCAACAAATTTGAATTTTTGGAAAAAATTGAGATTCCATCTGGGCAAGCCACTGAAGATTCCAATTTTTTCAGTCAGTGTGTTATCCTTGTCTTATTTCAGAGCTTCTCATTTAGTTGTTCTCCTTGATATAGCAACAATTGAATTTTTTTTTTTTTAGCATGAGCCAGGATAAATTGATAGCTTTAATTAAACACTATAAAGAACATAGAATGGTACCACGTTATAAAAAAATCAGGACGGCAGAAGAAAAACAAGAGAATAATAACATATGACGATACATCTTGAGTTGTTACATTTATTACCAACTTTGCAGAAATACATTCGGTGGCTCTTCCTGGTAAAGTTACAAGAGATTCAACATCAAGCTGTTGTCCTCTAACATGACAAAGGCCAGTATTTGGAGGGAATACAAACACGCCATGGTTACTACGGGTAAGACTACACTTTTATCAAGCAGAACTAAAATTACAACATAGTATAGTACAGTATAGGGCACGCTCTAGCTTGTAGTGGTAGCCACAGTGGCTAAGTGAGCAGGGCGCCGACCTCCGGTTTGTGATTTGTTTGAGTAAGACGTTTTACTTCGGCTCTTCAAATCGATCTTAACGGACCCTTCTAAGATGTTCGGGCGATCCTGTGCCATGTTGCTGAACGGAATACTCAATTAGTATCAATCAGGATGGAATTTCCTACCGTCTTCATCGATTGAAAATTTCACCATTTTAGGTTGCCACGGACTGTTTTCACCCAAGTCACCAGGCGGGTGGGAATATATCTTTTTCGTTTCCTTTGCCTCTGTTTGTCTTTCCTTCTGTGGTCGCGACAAACCTACCAATGCTTACTTTTAATTGCCCCTCGCCTTTCCAAGAAAGCAGGTGACTATTAAAATTGGTTCGTCTATCTGCCCGTCACACTTTTTGAGACACAATAATTCTCATTCTAATCAAGCTAAAATGTTCAAACTTGGTGTAGGTGTGTTGAATGGTTGGGGTACATTTTTATTTTACTTGACATCATTTAATTATCTGATATTACTTTTTCAAATTTAAAGTATTTATTTATTCTTAGGAGATTTTAAATATCTTATAAAGGTCAATATAATATTTTTGTTCCATTTTATAGATTTTATGTAATAATTGTTCATGTATGTTGAATAAAAAAACTTTAGTGGTATCAGATCGCTAGTTTAGTCCGTTGTTAATTGGTGTACAGCACGAATTTGCGTTTACGGTAAAAATTCCATTCCTAAATTTGGAATACTGGCTAGGAACCGATCTGCGCAGGC
The DNA here is from genome assembly GCA_963678685.1 of Patella ulyssiponensis. Lineage (NCBI taxonomy): Eukaryota > Metazoa > Mollusca > Gastropoda > Patellidae > Patella > Patella ulyssiponensis. Next base: position 50,497,778 of record OY783231.1, read on the forward strand.
GTCAGTTAAAAATGGCGCCCAGTTTTGAATGAAAGTTGTGTACGTTTTTTAGAGGAAAATTCCAGATGCAAATAGTGTTGGATTATTATAAATTTGTGTTAGATGTGACAGGAAATGATTCCTTTTGGTGATAAAAGAAGAATCTCCGTGAAAAATAGACGGTAAGGATTCTAAAATAGCCTTAGAACCGAGATGTGAAAAAGCGTCATTTTCATACTACTTCGTAATAGGGGTAACCAATAACCGTGAGAGCAGAGTAGCGCTCTAAAACACAGTTATGAAAATAACTATGCATTACCATGGATCGTTGAAGTTTCGTTCTCTACCAAACGTTTCTTTGGATCACCCAACAGTTGGTTCCATCTGTTGAAACCTTGCACTGTGGCCCTTCTAAGATGTTCGGGCGATCCTGTGCCATGTTGCTGAACGGAATACTCAATTAGTATCAATCAGGATGGAATTTTCTACCGTCTTCATCGATTGAAAATTTCATCATTTTAGGTTGCCACGGACTGTTTTCTCCCAAGTCACCAGGCGGGTCGGATAATATCTTTTTCGTTTCCTTTGCCTCTGTTTGTCTTTCCTTCTGTGGTCGCGACAAACCTACCAATGCTTACTTTTAATTGCCCCTCGCCTTTCCAAGAAAGCAGGCGACTATTAAAATTGGTTCGTCTATCTGTCCGTCACACTTTTTGAGACACAATAATTCTCATTCTAATCAAGCTAAAATGTTCAAACTTGGCGTAGGTGTGTATTATGTACCAACCACCTTGATGGAGGTCGAAGATGAGCATTATCTGCTTACGGTAAGCAGAGATAAGCAATTTGATTGGTTGGTGCTTTGGAAACGATAACTTACGGTTTTTGGATTGTTTCGTTTGTGGTACGATGTCTTGTCCATATATTTGTTTTTGTGTAAAATTGTGTGGTGCAGCCCTCTCCTGCACTTACTATTAAGTAATAATTAAGTGAGAGTGATGAACCTTGGTTCGATAATGAGAATTTTCTGCTCAGGGTAAGCGGAGCGATAAGCAATTTGATTGGCCGAGACTTTGGAGCACAATAACTCTCTTAATGTTCAAACGTGGTGTATGTGTTTATTAGGTCGAAGCCTTGATGGAGTTAGGGTAAGCAGAGATAAACAATTTGATTGGTCGATGCTTTGGGACGATAACTTTCGCTCTAATTAAGTGAGAGTGTCGAAACTTGGTGTATAGTTTCATCACCTATACATCAATACTCCTCGCAGTGTTCCATTTGATTAGAGCTAATCTCTACTGTAAATAGTGAAAATTCTTGTTCTGAATTATTATTGGTCAACAGTCCCATTAACAACCAATGGCTTACTGCGTAACAAAATGGTTAACTTTGAAACGAAGGTCCAAATTGGACCAAATATGTTTACGTTACGTCATGATTTTATTATGCCCAATTAACCAGTGCATAGCAGTTTGTTGTAGGAAAACTAATTGTGTGGCAAACGAGGCTATCAACAATGTAAACAATACTGTATGAAGACGAACTATACTTTCCCCGTTTTTAATACCTTATATCACTGTCAAAAGTTTTAGGGAAGACCCCATTGTAAACGAAGTGCTGTCATGTTCCTGTACATTGGATAGATTTGACTGAACGGGGAGAATACACACAATCCTCAAAAGCTCAAGTATCAGAAATCAGAAGCCAATCCAGCAATGGGCAGCGAGGGATTTCTCGGACCATTGCTTCAGGAATATGATCAATACCTTGACTAGGTTTGATTATCAACATTTTCTGCTCAGGGTAAACAAGAGCGTTAAGCAATTAGATTGGCCGAGACTTCGGAACACAATAACCCTCCTTCTAACTGAGCTAAAATGTTCTGCTTACAGTATTAAGCAATCTGATTGGTTGGTGCTTTGGGGCACGATAACTTTGGTTATAATGAAGTTTGAGCGAATATAGATTCATATCATTACCTTGACTAAGTTCGATAGTGAGAATTTTCTGCTTAGGCGCGATAGGCAATTTGATTGGTCAAGATGTTAGAACATAACAACTCTGCTTTAAATTGAGCTAGAATGTTTAAACTTGATTTAGATGTTCATTATGTGGATGTCTTGACTGAGTTAATGATTAACGTTTCGAGCTGAAACCAAGCAGAGCTAATCAATTTCATTGGTTGGTGCTATCTGATAGAGCGTGATGAAACGGTGTTAAGTTTTAATGTTCCACATTTTTTAAAAAATAAGTATACAATAAAATAATGTGTCATCTATTTATTTTGGTATTTCGACGGAGGGCATCAGCCTTGCTGTTGGCTTTTGCCGGCCGCTCTCAGGTGAGAAAACGACCCGGATTACACAGGGAATGCTTTGAAAGCACTAGTTCGTATACCAAAACTACTATGAATGACTTAATTGCGCTGAGGCACAAGGTGCGCACACTTGCTAGCTCAGATGGCGTGATTTCGTGAGCCCCCTTCGCCGGCATCCGATAACAGTGTTCCCACTTGCATATTCCAAAATTGTAATCTCTAGTGTCCGCGAGCTAAAAACGTGTTTTTCGTACAATCAGGGGGCCACAGTCCATGTAGTTATGGTACGATACATGCCAATATCGGGTACAACCGGGATCTTTGGTTTCAGTTTCGTCAAAATCGGACAGACATTGTGCCCTGAAATGTGTCCACAAGTAAATTGTGGACGGACGGGCTAAGGCGACGGCATAATACATCCACGTGGAAATGAGGGCGTATAAAAATACTAGAGAAGCCTTGTTTACGCTGCCTAATCAATCTGTTTCACAGAGAATTACTTACGAATTATCTCTGAACAGATGAATGTCCATAACACGTGCGTTGACTGCAGACGGCGCCAGTCATTGGCTCAAAAGCTCGTGCAATGTTTACTTAACACCTAACTGCTTCGGGCAAAATGATGCATTTTACTCATTTTAATACCCATTTACACTAAATAGGAAATATTTTTTAACTTCAAATACTTCAAACGTCTTTATTTATTTTTCTTTTACCTCAAAAAAATGTTTGAGAATTTAATTTGTCGGAGTAAAAAAGTTAATATGCCGTACTTATTAAGCCTTGTCGATGTCATGCTTATCAGTGATTGTAGCGGCCAAGCGAATATTCACTGCGGTATCAGTTTGCTGCCTAATAATTAGAGTAATGCAGGCAAGGTAGCATACAACCATTTAGGCCCAAAAAATGTTATGTTTCTGGTAACCCGACCGACCCACCACAAACCTGCCGACTCCTACCTAGCGAATTCATTAAACTATCTATATTTTGTTGTTATTAATGAATGTAAATAGTATCTTTGTGTGGGCGTTTTCTTAGTCTCAAAATGACCTAGTTTCTGTCGAGTGGGCGTTAAACCCCATTTCTCTCTCACACCGTTTACTAATCGGAATAGGCGGGTACAGCGTGTGATTATTACAACTTGCATGCTGTTGACGCGAGACTGTCAGCTGGCGTGAAAATCGAGACTACAGGTTTCGTGTAGATTTTCCCCTGCACATTCCAAAACAAATATAACGCCCACTTTTCGATGTAATAAATAACGGCACCAATTGGACTAAACTAAGCATACGTATTTTTCGAACAGGCATATTATTGGATCTGCACGACTAATATTTAAAATAGCATTATGCAAGAGCAAAATCTGCTTATTACAGGTCTATCTTTAGGCCTGAGATGTTATCTAAATAATCCATTTGACATTAATTAACATATCCAGACAATAATAAACTCTGAAAGTTAAGGCTACCCAACGATGTTGGCGGATTGAATTCCTATATGCCGCTTAATGGCCGTTGATAATTAAATCAATCAAGTGGATAATCGAGACTATGTTGTTTATATTAATGATTTGAGTAATGATGACCGAGGCTATGTGAAAATTTCAAACGCTTTTTTCTCGGCTAATAGTGGACCAATTTGACTGAAATTTTCAACAAATTACCTTTACACTATCTAGTTTTTAACTATTATAGTGAGAACTGCCATCTCTTTATCTTATCTCCCATAATGTAACTTTAAACAAAAACAAGTTATTGCGTGTTGTAAACGACGACACAATATGATTTATTTTTTCACGTGAGTTCTTTCCCTTTCTACAATGCGTCCATGGCAACAAAATGGCTTCTCTGCGATTATTTTTTTAGAGTAGAAAGATTACAATGCTCCCGTTTGCCACAGAAGAGATTATTTAAATCATAGTCCGCCCCCGATACCTTGACGATCTCCATTCACCAACCTATCAGTCTATCCGTGTCCTGTGCTCCATCACTAGATACCAACGACTCAACCTGGCAAGAAATCAAATGTTTGGACATAGTACCGCCCCCTTCATCAGATGAATCACGTAAACTTGAAGCTGATGCCCAAAGGCAAAATGCATTTGACATTTTAATGATAACCACAAAATGCATTTGACATTTTAATGATAACCACAAAATTGAAACTTGTTTCTGAAGTGACCTGTCCGGTTTTATTTCTGTGTCATAATCATCTTTCCTAAATATAAATTATCTGAAGACGGAGTCTAAAGGTCATTTTAAAACCAAATTAGCATGACCTCTCTGTTGTTTCCTTTCCAATATCTGTCATCGTTAAATTGAGTTTTTGACTGTTACCATTTCAAGAGTTGCAATAGAAAAGATGAGCCCTATAATGATATGTTTGAACTGTTTGTTGACAAAAATTTGGAATGTTTTGATCAAACCTTGTAACAAACAATATTTAAAATTGTTGCTTTTGAATTATACTTTACATATTATTTAGAAATATTCCAGGTCCTGACCAATGCCCTGTGGTATATTACAAACCAGCACACGATAATTAATGATACCTCTAAAAAAAGAAAGGATGTTTTGCCTCTGCAGAGCTATTAAGTTCATTTCAAGGTTATAATGAGCATAACAAGAAGAAACAAACCTTGAGCCCCCGCTTAATAAATTGTAATTGCAAAGTCACATTCAAGCTCTTTATAGCCTTTGTGGAGGGCCGGTCTATCGCAGTTCAACCAGCTGGAAAGATTTCTTATCCTACATAAAATCCTTAGCAGATTGTCTAGATAAATATGCTGAATACAAAATTCAGTTGAACACAGACCAGCTAAACAATTAATTGCCTCTTGAAGGAAAAGTACAAACGCTTCGACCGTGTGGTTTCAAATAGTGTGTACTATGAACCAGAGGTATTGTCTGACATTAGACAATTATATGAACAATTTCAGTCTGAAAACAGAATGCAAAGACACAGGTTTTTTAAAGATATGTTTTTAACGCACAATATTGATATTTTCAAATACTGTCCGGTAGGTAGTGTTGTTACCATTGTGTTGTGTCCAAAGTTTCCCAAGACAGAACACGCCAACAGTGAGACTGATGTTCCCCGCCGAAATCCCAAAATAGAGGACATATTAATTAATCGCACATTATTTTTTTTAAAGTATGGAGCAATCAAACTATACACTAAGTTTCATAACTCTCTATCAGATAGAATCAAGATTATCTTGTCCCAAAGCATCGGCCAATGAAATTGATTAGCTCTGCTTAGCTTCAGCTCGAAACGTTAATCATTGAACTCAGTCCAGATATTCATCTCATGAACATCTACGTCAAGTTTAAACATTCTATTCTACTTCAGTTAAAAGCAAAGTCTTGACTAATCAAATCACTTATCGCTCCTTAGCCTAAGCAAAAAATTCTCACTATCAAACTTAGCCATGGTAATGGTGAATCTATATTCAGAGTTTCATCGCTCTCACTTCATTATAACCAAAGTTACCGTACCCCAAATGATTAATTAATCCGATTGCTTATCTCTGCTTACTGTAAACACCAAGACATTCACCAACTGAACTCCAACACTTCGTCTAAACATTCCAGTGTTGGCCAATCAAATTGCTTATCGTTCTGCTAACCACATCTACGTCAAATTTAAACATTCTACTTCAGTTAAAAGCAAAGTCTTGACTAATCAAATCACTTATCGCTCCTTAGCCTAAGCAAAAAATTCTCACTATCAAACTTATAACCAAAGTTACCGTGCCCCAAAGCATCAATTAATCCGATTGCTTATCTCTGCTTACTGTAAACAGAAAATGTTCAACGAACTCCGACACCACGTCTAAACATTCTAGTGTTCAAAAGTGTTGGCCAATCAAATTGCTTATCGTTCTGCTAACCCTGAGCAGAAAATGTTCATTATTGAACATAGTCAAGGTATTGATGTAATGAAACTATACATAAAGTTTAGGGGGTTGGGTGGCTGAGTGGTTAGCACGTGCGTGTTGTATCTTAAAGCCTGTCATTGAGTCAACTGGCGTGGTTTCGAAACCCCTGTTGTACGTGACAAGGAGTGGGGTCGCCTGTCCAACCTCGTCGGTTTTCTCCGGGTCCTCCCACTGCTAAAGACCCTTACGCGCAAGCGAATTGTTAAAATAAAATGAAACCATGTTAGTCCCGAAATGACCTAGTTTGTGTCGAGTGGACGTTAAAACCCATTTCTCTCTCAATATATACAAAATGTGAACAAAAATCAGTTACCAGAATATCATGCAAGACATCAAAAACAGCTTATCAAACGAAGACAAGGAACATTACAATCCCTATTCAGAGCTTAAGGGTAATAATACAACCGATTCAGATCATCCGTCTGCAGAACAAAAAGCCAAACCAAAACGTCTTCAACTCAAAAAAACAAACTGAAGACACCAGCTTAATACCAGATAACATTGGTATAGGAAAATCGTCACTGCTAGATACACTGTACACAGGTATGTTGAAATGTCGGCAGGGTCAAAAAAAAAGAACAAGAATTAATGATCACATGTGGCAAGACTACTCATGGGGATACACCAAAAAACGATTGAATGAAAATTTTCTATAGACCCCTTTTTTGAATGAGCCCCAAATTCGTGAAAACATAACCTAAATAAAAATGATATGCAAATTCCGTATGAATGATTCTAATTATTCACTGAATTTACATTAAAACATCCATCTTGCACTTTACTGATGTCTAGAACAATATGTTATACCCCTATCAGACCGGGGCGGCGCCCTGCAAACGCTGCTATCACGACGGAAAATGGTCTGAGAGCTCGTCAAGATCACAATATCGCGCTGTGTCTCCATGGTTGCAAATGGTCATCGAGTCACGACGTTCTGTCATATGACCTGGAAAGCTGTGAAAGAGTGGTTTGGTCGCGAAGGTCCTGGCCTCAGAGAGTGTCAAGATCCCCATAAGTGTTGCAAAAGCGTGGTGGAAACGCCAGATATCGTGCTGTGGACTCCATGGTCGCCAATGAGCGCCGAGTCACAGCGTTTGCTTTGAACATGCTCAAAGCAAGGTTCTGCCATATGACCTGGAAAGCTGAGAAAACGTGGTGGGTCGCGACGGTCGCAAGACAAGCGTGCTAACATCTCTATAAACGTAGTATGTGTGCAGTACACACATGGCACAGAGGCTGCGAAAATGGTAAAATTTGTAACGGTGCCTACTGCCTTTACCACAACTTTCGCATGTAGGCCGTGACCCCACCAAGCGTTCTGAGTCCTTATGGCGTTGTCATGGCGATGTTACGATTTCACCACCGTTGCACGACAACCTCATGGGGCTACCACTGCACCTATGGAGATGTTATGAGGTTCCCACTGCGTTTATGGAGTTCTTAATACAACCATGGCGCAGAGACTCAGCAATCATTGGCGACCATGGAGTCCACAGCAAGATATCTGGTGTTTCCACCACGCTTTTGCCACACTTGGTGATCTGAACGGGCTCTGAGGGCTTTTTTCGTCGCCGTAGTAGCGTAGTAAGGACTTCACAACCCAACCACGTTTTTACAGCTTTTTATGGTCATAGGGCTGAACCGTGCTCAAGACAAACGTCATGACTCGGTGACCATTTGCAACCATGCGGAGACCACAGCGTGATATCTGGCGTTGCAACCATGCTTTCACTACGATTATGGCGATCTCGACGCGCCCTGAGACCATTTTCTGTCGTCGTAGCAGCGTATTAGGGGGACCGCCCCGGTCTGATGGGGTATAATATATTGTTCTAGACATCGGTAAAGTGCAAGATGGATGTTTTAATGTAAATTTAGTGAATAATAAGAATCGTTCATAAGGAATTTGCATATCGTTTTTATTTAGTTTATGTTTTCACGAATTGGGGGCTCATCCACAAAAGGGGTCTATAGAAAATTTTCATTCAATCATTTTTTGGTGTATCCCCATGAGTAGTCTTGCCACATGTGATCATTAAATCTTGTTCTTTTTTTTTGACCCTGCCGACATTTCAACATACCTGTGTGTAGAATGTCATATATTCAAGAAACAACAAGACAAAAAACTCATCTTATTTTGACAATTAGTGAAAGTGAATATACTTGTGGTGCTCACATTTCAGTCCCTGGGATATACTTTTGGACTGGTTCAAGTCAGACAATATAATACCTGTGCGACGCCTGTCGAAGTGTCATTTTATAGTTCAAATATCTACCGCAATGATATTTGTTATTATTCAGGGAACAAACAGTACAAAACTGTGTAAAGCAAAACAATCAATAAGTATACTTTTCAGTTGAATTGATGTACATGGACTGTTCGAAGTAAAGAGAGATAAATTGTTATAGACGTTAAGAAAAAGAGTACAATTTATAGTGTAGGCCTAATAATGATACATTAAATCGGTTATATGGTTCCAGAATCATTCTTTTGAGTTTAAAACTACTCTGAACTCCCATACTCAAGAAGAATATTACAGTGTTTATTAGCCATGTTTAAATTAACCAATTCATGTTTTATTAAGGGGGGGGGGGGCTTATGTCGACCTTGCAACTGGTGTTTCTACAACTAGGAGCAACTGAAAAAAAGTCGACCTGAGCGCCTCTTACAACTAGTTGTACATGTTCAACTTTCTGCAACTCGTTGCAGTCGAAATGAGCGCTCTTGCAACTGGAGGCAACTCGTTTCCATGGAAATAATATCACGTGATAGGAGAAATGTGTTGATGATGTCGACAATCATATACTAGTAGAATTGTAGTAAGACCGACCATGCCTTTGTGTTGCTTCTTTTGAGTTATTCGCCATTTTGTTGATCACGTAATGAATAAATTAACAGTCACGTGTTAAGTGTGATCGCTATCAGTTCTGAGTCGACATAAGCGCTCCGAATTCAGTTGCTGATATGATGACATAAGCACTCTTGCAACTGGCTGCAACTAATTGCCTTGGGATGCAAAGTCTACATAAGCACAAGATTTTAAAAAAATACCTTCCAACACTACCCTATTTTCCATCCGGTACAGAACCCTTTTTTCGCTTTAGCAGGTTTTCGCCTGATTTTAATAGTGTAATAATTCAAGAGAATTACTGTGCAACGAAAAGTAAAAAAGGATACTGTTTATTAATTTAAGCATTGGTCAATGTTAAATTTGTATTTAACATTCATACAATGATTTTGAATCCTTGATAGTCGTTTTTAGTGGCACGCGTAGCCGAAAATTTGACAACTGCATCCTCTCCGCGACACGGACCCTTTCCATGACGAGATCCCCACACGTTTCGTTCACCTGATATTGGTGTCACATATAAGCCGTTTACATACATGTTCCTTTAGATTTGTATTGCCAAGCACAGCCACCAGACCATTGAAGGTAACGCTGTAGATTTCTTGGTATTTCATGTGATCATGACTTAACATTTGGAATTTATGAACCGCATAATTACGAAAACCAACTATTCTGTCGTAAGTTTTGAGAAGGTGGGACGTTCGTTGCCAGTTCGTGATTCCAGCGAGGAGCTTGGATTTCATCTTTGAGCGTACACAGCAAATTTTCAGCAAAATCCAAGACTAGATTCAACATCTACATTCTTTGAAGGACAATCAATTATTAATTTGAACTGTTATGCTTACCACTGGGCTCTGAAAAGTTTCTGAGAAACAGTCTCAATCATCTTTTAATTTAAGTCATCTGTTAATTCAGCTACGGTGTCTTCCTTTAAAAAGAAATGGATAAAATATCATAAATTAGCAATGAGTAGACTTTGTCACTCATATCCGTGTATTTTGAGAAAAATAATAGATCTTCATCCCATAAAACAAAGAAAACGAATCGAGCAATTTGGCATATTTTGATCAAGACAAAGAAAGTCGATACTATTTTTAGATCAACCAAGGTCCGGGATACTCTTCCTTTGATAGACTTTCCTAACCTGTCCGGCGAAGTGAACGTTTCTATCTGTAATCAACGGTACAAAGTCAAAACCAAAAAGTACGACACATATGTCAGTAGCGCGTGTGTCCTCCACTGGCTCTGACGCACGCTGTGCAACGACGTCGCATGGAATTAACCATTTGCCTGGGGCAAATTGTTACATTCTTGGACAAGAGCAGCTTCTAAAACAGCAATGGTATGCATCTGTGGTCTTCGATACAGACGGCGTCCAATCTCATCCCAGACATGTTCTATCGGAGACATGGCTGGCCAGTCCAACACATTGATGTTGCTAGCAGCCAGGTTGTCCATACTGACACTTTGCCAGTCTACTTTTCTCCATGTCTGATGTCCTTGAGCCCATATCAAACGCCGCTGACGATAGCTCCAACATAAGGTCGTCGTGCACGGAGTCCTACTTCTCTTAGACGACGTCTTACGGTGTTAGCACTTACTGGTCCATGTTTTCCGACGACTGCTGCACCTGTTCGAGTCGCTGGGCGGAAGCTGTCACGCAAATAAGTGACCCGGATGTAGCGGTCTTGAGCCTGGGTTGTAACGCATTGTGGACCAGGACGTTGACGGTCACGTGTAGATCCAGTAACTCGAACACGTTCCACCAACATTACAATAGTGGACTGATGACAATTGAAGTGTCTGGCAATAGCACGTGTAGACATGCCAGCCCTGGACATTTCCAGCTAGATTCCTTCACACGTTCAACAACAAATTACGACAGATTGACGTTTCACAGTTCATGTACTGCACATTAAGTTGAAAACATGCTTTTAAAGGGCTCACACACAATGCTGCACAGGAATATTGGGTTTTTCATGTGCATCTCGTGCAATTTTTTTGTGCACACGGGCCGATATTTTTTTGCGTTTGGGAGCATTGTGTGAAACAATAGTTCATAGTATTGCATATTATTATACATACAAAACCACCTAGTAATAAAATATTTGGGAAAAAAAGTGATACGTTTTCCATGGCGCTCAGTATAGTTTGAAAAGTTAGACATGACAACACCCTTAAATGAATCGGCTATTGGGTTTTCCACGTTTTTGTCCTTTTACCCTTCTCATTTCAATGAAAAGACTTGCTGCTAGCCCCATCTGCACAGACGAATAATATTTTCTCTTCAAAAGATTACCTCTATTTAGATAAACGCTGGATTCGCTAACAACCAAAATCAATTGATCATTCTGGGCAACCTCCGAAATATTATCTATAGTCATAACACTGATTCTCAACTGCTGTGATCCAGTAGTTATTCGACGGCTCGTAACATCAGCGGTTATCATTAAACTTTGTTCTAAATCAGAGCTGAGAACACTTGGACCGATGCCGAATTTAAGTTGTCTTGTAACACGGACGGGAGATCTTCCTTTGTTCATTTCGTCGAATAAGCAGGTTGTTTTACCTTTGCTAAACTGTGCAATAACTAGATGTTTTCAATGTTATTGCAAACTTTTAAGTTGTCTTGTAACACGGACGGGAGATCTTCCTTTGTTCATTTCGTCGAATAAGCAGGTTGTTTTACCTTTGCTAAACTGTGCAATAACTAGATATTTTTAATGTTATTGCAAACTTTTGCTGGCTTACGCTTATTTTAGTAGAAATCATATAGAGAAGTGGGGTGGGTTTTCCGTGCAATAACAAGCATGTTGAGCAGGTTTCAGTGTTATAAGTCATTTATAGCACGCTTCATTCGTTAACAGGTTTAACATCTCGGCTTAAGTCTCGATGGTTAAACCTGTTAACTCCCGAGAAGCGTGCTATAAATATAACTTAGCCATCCTTGCTTTACATTCTGGACAAGAACCATAGTCCTTAGTATTAAATTGTCTATTGGGTCTTCTCACGATTTCACCTTTTTGCTCCTTAAGAACCCCAGGTTCTTCCCGTAGTCTCCAGCAGCTGGTAGCCACGTTAACTGTCTGCTGAATTTGGCAGGTTCCTTAATCAGAAACAAAACGGAAACCTCCTTGTTATTGATGGTGCCTTTCATGTGTTGAACCTTTGTAGCACAACGCAAACCAGCGTGGTACGAATTATAAACACGGCCATGTTAATTGACCAGCCCATATAATTTCCCACCAGACACTTCTTCAGTTATCTTTGTCGTGTTCTGGATTCAGTACAACGGGATAATCAGATATAGTTTTTTCATCTTCGTCACTAGAACCCCCATACCGAGGATGTATGTTTGTGGACCCTCTAAAAATCACACTTTTTATCCGATTGTGACGAAACCTAAAATATGTCTCTTTCCCAACGGCCCCTGTTCCTTGCAATTTGGATTATAAACTTTTTCTCTGTCCTCCCCATTCAAAATGTGGCAACCGTTTCTTTACCTGAGGATTGAATATTTTATCATTCAATTGTATCAGTTTACCTTGCTCAGTTTTAAACATATTTTAAAAATACCCTTTATGTCTATATTATCATCCATGCACCCTTTGTTTATGTTATCCATTTCTATATTTTCATTCGTTTCTATAATATCAATCACACACCATTATTTATTTTCTACATTATCAACCTCACACCTGCTCTACGGTGGGGATTCAGAGTGGCTCACCGGGTTTCCCTTGTCAGTGTGTCCTTTTTTGATAGGACCAGATAGGGGAAGTAAAACCCTGTTGAGATTATTGTAATAGTTTTATTTCATCGTGGAAAAGGGCTACATAAAATATTTCACAAATAAACTATTGTTTTTTAAGTCATCCTTGCACCTATACTTTGTCAGGCAAATAACCTTAGATTAAAATCGTACATGGGTGGGGTTACAACAAAACATAAAGGGAACAAAGCTTTTGTTACCTAATCACCTTATCAATCAGTCCAACTGAAAAGGTAACAATAGCTGGCAGAGTTTCAAGACAGCAGAAGAGGAAACAAAGTCATAATTACCTGATCATCTTATCAATCAATTCGCCAACCATAGTATATGACTAGAGGGCGTTAAAACAGTACTTAAACAACATTCTGTAACTTTTTAATAAATATACTATTTTATACCGCATCCGTTGGTTGTTGTGAACATCGGATATAGGAATAAGCGGAATGAAATACATGTAACTACCATAAATTTCACGTTTCAAAGGGGTTTTTTTGTTATAAAAAATCAAAGTTAACCGGTAAGTTTGATTTATTAGAGGTGTTAAGATTTTTTTTTCGCTTTACAAAAGTAAGATTTGTAAATCAGTTGTGGGGTCTATGGGTTACATGGCACTGAAGTCCGGTCTGGACTAGATGTATGGTGTCGAGAACCAAAGTACGACACTGTCTCAATAACCACAACCGACACAGTTCTTGGAGATTTTCAAGAGTGGTTTCCCTTTGTCAGTTGCGCAGACACTAAGACATAACAAAGAACAATTTATGGTCGTTGGAATTTCCCTCGTCTCACACTTCATTAACCAGATTGTCTAGTATCGCACCAGTTCTATACGGCTTAATAATTTGAAATGTACTTTAAACATACATCATGAAACAGCCAATTCTGCCTATTGTAGGTCTTTCTTTAGCCCTGAAATGTTATAAAAACTATTAATTAGACATTAATTAACTTATCCAGACCATAATCGACTCTCGGTGTCGAGGCTAGCATGAGAGTTTTGTTGGATTGTAGTTCGATTTGCTACAATATTTTCCTTCGTGATGTACCGATTAAATGGATCAGAGACTACTAGGTTTGTCTTACCGACTTTAGTAATGACGACCGAGGCTAAGCGGAACTTTCATTCGCTTAGTTCTAAGTTCATAGTGGATCAATTTGACTGAAATTTTCAGCAAATTGCCTTTACATAAGATACTTTTTAAAGGCTGAATACCACTCTTGTTGTAACTGAATAATATGTCCCAACCTTTATTCTGGTCAACAAATTGTATTATTTTGCAATATTCCAATTAATTCATGATACAAATTTCATCTTGACACACCTAGTTTTAAAAAATTGGAAACATTCAACTAAAAATGACTTGAAAAGCCTAACGTAATCCTTTCCAAATGTGACTTGGATTTTAAAATATTTTCGAACCCTCCGGACAAGTAAAATAGGATTAATGGATAATTTGCACAACAGGTAGGACACTTAAACATCTAGTACTTAGAATAAGGCTATTACTTATTTTCTGGAGCTGCCAAGCCAGCAAGAGTGGCATTGTCCCTTTAACTATTGTATTGAGAACTGCCAACTCGTTATCTAATCTCCCATAATGTATCTTTAAGGGAATCTGTCCATCTTTTTAACGTTCAGTGAAATATGTGTAAATACTTAAAATACACAATACATACTTATACTGCAGGCAGAAGCAACGCCCAGAATGACAGCTTGCATTTGCTTCTCAGAATTGACCCAGTCCGGAAACACATGTCAAATGAACTGACATGGGTTTAACGCGCCACTTTTATGTGTGCCAACCAGAATAAAGAAGACAGGCGTGTGCTTAGTGGAGCTACCTCATATTGTTTTTTTCGAACTTTAACTGGCAAGGGTTTCTTATACACGCACGCCAACGAGTGCAAAGACCTCAGTTTTCGTCCCAGGCGAATGTTGTTAAATCTCGAGAAACTTCTCGGCCAACACCGCGATCGACAGAGATATCTGCTTGTCACTAAGCCAGTGCCATATTGACGCACTGTATATAGACCCGTCTTTGTTCATATTCCTGAAGCAATGGCCATTGCTGGATTGGCTTCTGATATATGAACTCATGACGGAATGTTTCATTTCTTCCCGTCCAATCAATTCTACCTCAAGCACAGCAACATGGCAGTCCTGCGATTAATTTGGGTATTAACCAGCGGCTGCCAGGCAGGATACGCCAACATTTTGCAAGAGATGGGTAGAGAACAAGGGCGATAATTCAGGAAGCTACGATCCTATATGCGCGAACATCGACAGGGCCATGATCTTTGGGTTATAAAGATATATTTCAAGTTTCATCAGAGTCAGACCCTTCCAGAGTGTCCAAAACATTGATATACCACATGTTTACACTATTTGCGTACGAGTGGCGGCCATTTTGTCCGGTAGTTTTAGTCCGATTATCACGAAATTCGAACACAACCAACCTTACGCTTTACCGTTCATATTTAAATTTCCTGAAAATCAAACCAAAATTGCCGAACAAAATGACCGCCACTTGTACGCGAAAAGTGTAAAAAATATGGTATATCAAGGTTGCGGACAAGCTAAAAATGTAATTTTTCGTTCAATCAGGGACCATAATCCATGAAGTTACAATCAAATACACGCCAATATCGAAAGGGACAGAGATCGTAGGGTGATAAAACTATATTTAAAGTTTCATTGAAATTGGATTTAAAAAATGTGACCTGTAGATAGGTTCACGAACAATTTGTCGGTAGGTAGACGAGCTGGCGTATCTTCATACCGTAAGTAACTGACAATAAGTAATTCCGTCTACCTACCGACGAATTGTGGACGGACAGGGGCGACGACAACATACGTCTACATGAAAATGTGGGTGTGTATAAACAGTGGCGGTATGTGTGTTTCCAAACAGTATTGTTTACATTTAATCGGTTTGATAGCATCGTTTATCACGCAATTAGTTTTACTGCAATATTTTACTATGTACTGGTTGTTAATTGGGCATAATAAAAAAGAGATTCATGGTGTAACGTTATGTAAACATATTTGGTCCAACTTCGCGCTCTGTTTTAAGTGTAATGGTTTCGTAATGCAGTTAGCTTTTGGTTGTTAATCTGACTAATGACCAGTCATAATTCAGAACAACAAGGAACTTTCTTTACAGTAGTGGGATTAGCTCTAACCAAACGAAACACTGCGAGGAGTATGGTCTTCGTTAGCCCCAATGGTGTAGAAAATTAGAAGTTGAACCGTATCAGTCTTTCATTAATAAACTCAAATTAGAATTATTATCCCGCGCCGGACGAAGTTAATGAGGGATATTGAAACGGGGTCCGTCCGTCCGTCCTAATTTCGTTTCCGGAGCATATCTCATAGACCGTTCAAGATATCTATCTGAAACTTTGTACACACATCAACATAGCACAGTAGTTGTGCCTTTTGCTATTTAGGAATTTCTGGGATTTATATTTTTTGTGTTTCCATGGAAACAAATTTGACTTAGTTTATGGTGTATCAATTTGTTTCTGGAGCATATCTCATAAACCGTTCGAGATATCTCTCTGAAACTTTGTACACACTTCAACCTATTACAGTAGTTGTGCCTTTTGCTATTTAGGAAATTCTAGGATTTTTATTTTTTGTGTTTCCATGGAAACAAGTTTGACTTAATTTTTGGTGTATAATTTGTTTCCGGAGCATATCTCATAAACCGTTCGAGATATCTCTCTGAAACTTTGTACACACTTCAACCTATTACAATAGTTGTGCCTTTTGCTATTTAGGAAATTCTAGGATTTATATTTTTTGTGTTTCCATGGAAGCAAGTTTGACTACTTAGTTTCTGGTGTATAAATTTGTTTCCGGAGCATATCTCATAAACCGTTCGAGACATCTCTCTGAAACTTTGTACACACTTCAACCTATTACAGTAGTTGTGCCTTTTGCTATTTAGGAATTTCTGGGATTTACATTTTTTGTGTTTCCATGGAAACAAGTTTGACTTAGTTTTTGGTGTACAATTTTGTTTCCGGGGCATATTTCATAAACCATGCAAGATATCTTCATGAAACTTTGTACATACATCGACATATTACTGCAGTTGTGCCTCATAAAGCTCATTCAATTATTCATCATTAATTCTTAAAATCTTGTACATTTATTAGTGTTGCAGAGAGGAGGAAACATGAATAAATATGAGGATTGTACTAAATCATTTGCATGCCAGTGTAAATGTCTGCAGTACAATCTTAATGATACTTTGCATAAATTATAATATGTAATTTTTATGATGCCTGTTCTAGGATATTTGGGTATTTTCAGTTGTACTATTCTTTCACTGATTGGCTCAAAACTTTGTAACAATACAAACAGGTATAGAGAGAGAGAGAGAAATGGGGTTTAACGTCCACTCAACACAACCAGGTCATTTCGGGACTAACATACGGTTTTAATTTTATTTCAATAGTTCGCTTGCGCGTAGGGGTCTTTAGCCGTGGGAGGAAACCGGAGTGCCCGGAGGAAACCCACGAGGTTGAGAAGGCGCCCCTATCTCCATGCCACATAGATTACATAAAAGTCATATATATATATATACATATGCTATGTAGTCATGTCTAATTTTTAAATCCAGGGCTTAATCATGAATAATCTCAAATATTCTTGTAAATAGTAACCAGTCATTAGTTTTCAGAAATAGAGAGCAATATCTACTGAACAGAGCCACAATATTAGGACCAGTGACACTGTTTGCGAAATTAGATAATTTTGATATTGATTGCAAGGCGCGGGATGTTTGTTGACTGGTCATCTTGTTATCATAACAATGCAAACGTTGTCGATATAGAGGGAGACGGATGGCCGAACGGTTAGCACGTGCGCGCTGTATCATAAGGTCTGTCACTGGGTCAACTGGGTTTCAATTCCGCGGCTGTACGTGGCAAGGAGTAGGGTCGCCTGTCCAACCTCTTTGAGTTTTCTCCGCCCCCCCCCCCAGCACACACACACTGCTAAAGACCCCTACGCGCAAGCGAATTATTGAAATAAAATTGAACCATATGTTAGTCCCGAAATTACCTAGTTTGTGTCGAGTGGTCGTTAAAGCCCATTTCTCCCCTCTCTGCCCCTTCATTATCATATCCATGAAAATCAGAGTAATTTATAGAACAGCATTTACTTCCCGCGAACCGTAAATGTTCATTCCAGTATACATTTATCTGCTACCTATTGCTTAGTGAATGTGGTAAAAGTAACACCGGACCCTGTAATACAATATACCGTAATAGAATTTCTCTGGGTTTTTTTTTCCAATTTAAAGGAATCGAGTTTTTAACTCAATATCATCCACAGCCTTCTATTTATTTATTGGTCAATTTAAATCAGCATTGATGTTATCTTACCGTGGAAAGTTGGGACCTGGGCCCGATTCCTACAAAATTCTTAAGCACGTTCTTTTGCTTAGATTTTAAGTATACTTTGCATTTAAGTAAACTTATCGTATTTTGTGTTCCCAGAAAATTCTTAAGAACGTCCTTGTGCTTAGATTTTAAGTAGACTTCAGTGTAAGCACAAGTACGTTATTATGTGTTCCTGGAAAAAACTTAAGCCCGACTTTGTTCTTATCTAAGCACAAGTCCCAAGCAAGGTATAGGGCTTACTTTCCAACCATAAGTCTGTTTCTGCTTCAAACAAGATGGCTGACAGTTAGTTATTCCACGGCATTTCCTACATCTTTTGATACCTAAGAGACGATTGAAAGGCAGAAAATCATTTTGAAACATATTCTCGGTAAGCATGCTATAGAGCGCCAGTTGTATAAAGTGATTCGATGGACAAGCCTGAATACTACCAGGTGCCAAGACTGCCATTCAATTCAATCTGATTAGAAATTACAGTAAAAATAGAAATGATTGAAATCAGTTTATATACATTCATATTACATAATTATATGCATTGCGTCCCATTTGTGCCCATGTCTAGGTGCCAAAGACTAGCGACTAGTCTCTTTAACTTCCTGAATGAGACGAAATATGAATACAACGAAATTTGAATGAAACGAAACATTCAACATGCATTATGCAGGAGCTAAATCTGCCTATTACAAGTCTTTCTTTAGGCCTGAAATGTTATCTAAATTATCAATTAGACATTAATTAACTTATCCAGTCCATAATAAACTCTCGATGTCTAGGCTAGCCTTTGATGTTGGCTGGATTAGATTCCTATATACTACTTAACGGCCATTGGTAATTAAATTTAAAACATGGATAATCGAGACTATGTTGTTTATATTAAAGATTTTAGTAATGATGGTTGAGTCTAGGCGAAAATTTCACCCGCTTCGTTCTCGGCTCATAGTGGATCAATTTGACTGAAATTTTCAGCAAATTACCTTTACACTATCTAGATTTTTATACGTCCACATTCATAATGTGAACGTATTATGCCGTCGCCCCTGTGTGTGTATGGGTGTGTGTGTGTCTGTGGGTCGCCTACAGGGCGCGATTCTTCATGGATTTTCTTCAAACTTTGTATACTTATTCCTTACACCCTAAGGAAGATCCCTATTGTTTTTGGTGCATGCCCGACCCCAGGGAGCAGAGCCACGCCCATTTCCAGTATCTGTTTGTTTGTCGTCTACAGGCCACATTTCTTAACTTATAACCTTGAAACTTTGCATACATATTCTTTGTACCCAAAGGAACATCCCTATCGTTTGGGGTGCATGCCCAACCCCAAGGGGCAGAGCCACGCCCATTTTTTTTCGTGTGACTTTGTGTCCCCTACAGGGCGCAATTCTTACTGAATTGTCTTCAAACTTTGTATATTTACTTTTTACACCCTAAGGATGATCCCGATCGTTTGAGCCACGCCCATTTTCTTTTTGTTTACCCGTGTGTTACCTACAGGGGGCAATTCTTACTGGATTTTCTTAAAACTTTTGTATACTTACTCTTTACACCCTAAGGATGATCCGTATTGTTTTTTGGTGCATGCCTTACCCCAGGGGCAGAGCCACGCCCATTCCTTGTATTTATTTGTTTGTCGTCTACAAGCCACATTTCTTAACGTATCATCTTGAAACTTTGAAAACTTATTCTTTGTACTATAAGGAACATCCCTATCGTTTGGGGTGCATGCCTAACCCCCAGGGGCAGAGCCACGCCCATTTTCTTTTTGTGTGTTGCCTACAGGCCACAATTCTTAATCGATCATATTGAAACTTAAAATACTTATTCCTTATACCCTAAGGATGATCCCTTTTGTTTTGGGTGCATGCCCGACCCCCTGGGACAGCAACGCCCATTTCTTGTATTTGTTTGTCTGTCATCTACAGGCTGGATTTCTTAACGTATCATCTTGAAACTTTGCATACTTATTCTTGGTACCTTAAGGAAGATCCCTATTGTTTTTGGTGCATGAAAGAACCCCCAGGGACAGTGCCACGCCTATTTTCTTTTTGTGTGTCTGTGTGTCACCTACAGGCCGCAATTCTTAATCGATTGTCTTGAAAACTTTTTTATACTTATTCCTTGTACCCTAAGGCTGACCACTATTATTTTTGGTGCATGCCGGACCCCCTGGGACTGAGCCAAGCCCAATGTTTTTGTGTCTTGTGTTCGCCTACAGGATGCAACTCTTAACAGATCCTTTTAAAACTTTGCATACCTATTCCTTATACCCTAAGCATTACCCCTATTGTTATTGGTGATTTCCTATCCCACAGGGGCAGAGCAATGCCTATGTCTCTGTGTGTTGTCTACGGGTCATGATTCTAAATGGATCGTCTTTAAACTTGGAAAATGTATTTCTTATAGCCTAAAGACGACAACTGCATGTCCCGACTCCCAGAGGCAAGCCACGCCCAATTTTTGTGTTTGTCGTTTACAGGCCGCAATTCTGAATCAGGGCAGAGCCACGCCCACTTTTTGCCTTTAGCGTCTGAAAGCCACAATTCTGAATGGATTATCTTAATGTTGAGGCACGACCCTCAACGTTAAACAAACCAAATGCCTAGCCTTCTTGACAAAGTACCATATCAATCAAAGCAGGAATGTGGACGTATATTGTAGCGTTAGCGTTATGTTAACTATTATAGTGAGAACTGTCAACTCTTTATCTTATCTCGCATAATGTATCTTTAAAGGATCTAAATCTCTATTCTATGGAAATAATGTTTCATCAGATTTTGATGAAATTTGAAATGTAGGTTTATAATCCCAAGATCTCGGTTTCTTTCGATATTCGCGCATATTGGACAGTAACAACCTCGATTATGACCCCTGATTGTACGAAAAATCGGGATTTTATCTTATGGTCCCTCTATAGGTTACAATGTTTATCCGAGTTACAAAAAACGGTTCGAATATATCAGCGTTATCACATTATGACGGGGGGTGGGTGGGATGGCCTAGTGGTCTAGAGTGCCGCGCTTCGACCTCTAGCTGGCCGGTCACCTCTGGCTTGCGGCTGTGGTTTCGAGCCCTGGTGAGAGCGTATGTGGCATGGAGATAGGGGCGCCTTCTCAACCTCGTGGGTTTCCTCCGGGAACTCCGGTTTCCTCCCACTGCTAAAGACCCCTACGCGCAAGCGAACCACATGTTAGTCCCGAAATGACCTAGTTATGTCGAGTGGACGTTAAACCCAATTTCTCTCTCTCTCTCACATTATGACGGTTGAGTTCGATTTTCGTGAAATTCGGACCGACACTGCCGACAAAATTGCCACACTTATGGTAGGTATATCAAGGTTGTGAACCTTCTAGGAGTAACAATTGTGATAAAAGTTTATGTTTATAATATCACGAAGATCTCAGTCCCTTTTAATAATTGCGCATAAAGGAACGTAACTTGTGGATTATGGCCCCTGATGGTTCAAACTATCGCATTTTTGTTTGTGAAGTCACAATTGGTATTCAAATTTAAAACCGTTTAAATATATACATCATTGCATTCTCTAGAGTTCACAATGATTATCCGATTTAAAGAAAAGAAACGGTTCGGATATACCGCTGTTAGCTCATAATGATGGTTGAAATCGAACTTCGTGAAAATCCGACTGAATCTGCCCGACAAAATGGCTGTTCCTTGTACGCCAATAGTATGAAAGTATAACAAGGTTGTAGACCCACTAGAAATCACAATTTGTATCCGATTTTGATGAAACTTAAAATAATGTATATGTATATCTAAACGATCTTGGCTGCTTTCGATATTTGC
This sequence comes from Patella ulyssiponensis, assembly GCA_963678685.1. NCBI lineage: Eukaryota > Metazoa > Mollusca > Gastropoda > Patellidae > Patella > Patella ulyssiponensis. The sequence goes on from OY783231.1 coordinate 50,519,851, forward strand.
CATATCGGACCTTAATTCCGGAAATATGGTCCCTGATTCTACAAAAAATCACATTCTGTTTATTTCTCTCTCCATCTATTGCAAACTGTGAGCGTATTTTGCATAGCAACTACTGGTTTTATTTATATTTATAAACCGATCATGTTTACCTTTAATACCTTCCGTGGGATTGGGTAATGTGTGTGGGGGGTGTTAATTTTAGTATATCCTACGTAAAGCAACGAATATCTGACGAAATACGTAATTTCGGCGTATATCCTACGTAAAGCAACAACTGAAATAATTAAAGCCATTTCGTTTCGGTTGGCATTGCGAATAAACAATCAAACATATATTAAAATACAAATGTTTTTCACATTTAATTCACAAAGATCAGGTGGGTTTGTGTTTGGTCAATAAAAAACATTTATTTTCCTTCTATATCTACAAGCTTATAGAATAAAACCAACAATATGTTTTCTTCATCCAGATCGTTTAAATCGGTTTCTGGAATGTGTAACCACTTTTCAATGGCATTTGGTCTGCTGGACATTGTTTGTATCCAGCTATTCGAAATAACTGTCGAAGGTACGTTATGAGGCCCAGTATATATTTTGGAAAGGATAAATAAGCCCTGTGCGTATTATTCATTTTCGGTAAAAATGCCTTTCAAATTTGGGTTCAACCAACAGTATATGAAAATATAAAATAATAATGAAATTCATATGTTGCTCCAGGGGGTTGGGATGGCCTAGTGGTCTAAAGTGCCGCGCTTCGACCTCTAGCTGGCCGGTCACCTCTGGCTTGCGGCTGTGGTTTCGAGACTTGGTGTGAGCGTATGTGGCATGGAGATAGGGGCGCCTTCTCAACCTGGTGGGTTTCCTCCGGGCACTCCGGTTTCCTCCCACTGCTAAAGACCCCTACGCGCAGGCGAATTATTGAAATAAAATTAAAAACCATATGTTAGTCCCGAAATGACCTAGTTGTGTCGAGTGGACGTTAAACCCCACTTCTCTCTCTCTCTCATATGTTGCTCCAGGGCAAAACTGAAACACATGCTAAGACATATATCAGAATTAGACGACGTCAGTAATCGATCACTGTCCAACTATAGCGAAATATTGATGAACCTAATACCTCATCATGCAGTGGAAATAGGGCATTAAAACTTCCGAGTAATAACACCACAATTTCAAAGTAAAGTATAGGTCTGTCAAACAAATTTGTGTATCTTATAAATTATTGTCTAAATTATCAATAAGTAATTTTTCATGGTGGTATATTGTGATGTCACCTAACTTCTATTCATGTAATGTCTAAATTAGGACAATGTATGGTGAATGTAATTTGTTCCTCGTAAATTGAACTTCTAATCTTGCTAATTGTATTTATTTACGTTATTTCTAGTTTTAAAATGACGAAATTTATCTACGTTGGCGATTTACATACTTAGAATGGACATCACGCAAATTTAGAATTGTGTCGCATCTACATATTATAGCAACCACCATTATAGGGTCATTTGGTGTACTCAATTTGAGTACTTCAGAGCAAATTCAGAATTTTATTCACAGTTCTTAGTTTGACCGAAGTGTTGGACGGAGTTTTAAAATAGTACGATTTCATTTTGACAGTGCCTGTCGATGTTTTCGTGTGGTTAAAAGTGGGGTGAGGAGTCGGTGTGTGATTTGAAATAACAGTTATGTTATAAGCTGCAACATACGATAAGTTGTTTGGAAAGGACATAGCGCCTCTGCCAGTCTCTCCATTTTATATCAGTCGGACATTTGTGTGTAACATGTTTCCAAGCCCATATGAAAGGTTGTGTTGTCGATATTAACATCAACACATATTTTTTAACACCACATCAAAGTTCTGTCTTGATGAAATGAATTTGTCTCTCTGTGTGAGGTAAAAGGGTAATAGGCTTCCCGATTCTTGTCATATAGAGAGAGAACGTCCACGTATTCCAGTTATAAACTGTCCCCGATTGCTAGTAATTCTACATACACTTTCTATATCCATGAGTAGAGGGTTTTGAGAAAGTTTCCCGCCCGGTTCTCAAGACACCTTTCACAGTAATAGGCCTAGCATTACTGCTACTGGCAGTGTATACATTGGAGTGCACGTAAAAGATCAAACGGAGTAGAATGTTAAACAACCCCATTTAATTTCACTATTACCGGAATGCTTTATCGCCATGGGGGCCATGGTGGCTAAATGAGTAAGATGCTGGTTCGCATGTCTTGAGGTTGCGGGCTCTCCTGGTCTTCGGTTAGTGTCGACGTGGTTTCCCCTTGTCGGTGGTGCAAGAAGGGGGTGAGGTGGCAAAGACAACTGTGTAATTGGTCGGATATAACGAAAAGCCGAGGTCCCGTGTGCACATTGGCGCGCACGTATAATACCCTGTGGCCGGTATTCTATATTATAGTATACCGTTCCACTCATAACACACTGTATTGATGTATGCCCAGGACTTCGAACTCCATTTCATTCAATTTCTTGATAACAGACGCTTGTGTATTCGACCTATCTCAGCTTTTTTGATACTTCCTAAGAAACTTGCGACTATGCAAAATAAAAATCTAGTAACAACGGCTTTTTAAGCAACCTAGGTTTTCCTCGTAAGCAGTAAACCTAATTATAAATTATTTTACAAAATGGATATCTTTAAGTTTACATAAACATTCGATTTTTTCCATCACAGGAGTTACAATAAATATAAATTTATATCATCTATTAAAAAAGTTCTGGCGATTTCCAAAGTCTTGTGCACCTTCAATGTCTTGGACATACAGTAAGGCAAGAGAAGGTGAGGATAAAACCTATACCATAGTGCGTTTCAGCATCATTTGTAACAAGTGACCAGAAAAATCGAGACTAGACATATTTCCCTATTCATTGTAAACGGCGACGCTATAACTTATCTGGAGAACATGCGCAATAGACTGGAATAACCAGACACTAGAAATTTTTATTCGGTTGAGACTCATGGGAACAATTGAATATAAATTAGTTCATATACAATCAGATTATATTATTATATGCGTTGCGACCCATTTGGGTCAATTTCAAGGTCCCAACTATTAGCGATTTATCTCCTTTATGGTTAAATGCACCCAGTTGTTGGTTTCCATCGGAAAATTGCCCCTTTTTACATTTAAAATTTTCACTTTCGATTTTCTACTTTTTGGATTTACGATGCAGGGTTTTTAACATTAATAAAAATTGCCAAATTGTGACCGATTTTATGAAAAGAAATGAAATGGGATTTAACGTCCTACTCTTCTGCACCTAACCTGGGGCTAATAAAAGACGGGCATACGCCATACAGTGTGATATGAGGGAAATTTTGCCCGGGCAGCGGTGCTACGGCCTAATCTTTTATCGAATTCCAACTGCCAAGGGATCTTTTACGTGCACGCCGATGTGTACACGGGACCTCGGGTTTTCGTCCCATCCGAACGACTAGACAGCTGTCACTGTCAGGCCCTCCTTCTGCATTTTTATGGGAAGACTCGAGGGCTTTTGTTGAGTTATCTCTTAAGTTAATTCATAGTTTTACACTGAAGTAGAAGTCCGAGATGATCGATACATGATTAAATGGCTGCCGTATTTATGATAATTATATTTTGTAACGATCTTACTTATAGGTGTTACATATTATATTAAAAAATAAAAAATGAATGGTGCTTATTTATTTATTGGGATAACCGGCGCTTTGTTGAAAGAATGAAAGAAGCTCGGTCATTAATTTATCAATGTAAAGGTGTGTCTTTAAATTATTAGCATTATCTATTTTTCTTATAATATATCAGAACATAAGGAGCTGAAACTAAAAATTAAAAAGATAATAAAAAGAACTAATTGATATTTATTTTTGGGAATAACGGGCGCTTTGTTGAAAGGAGCTTTGTCATTAACTTGTCAATGTTTTATCATAAAAGTATGTCTTTTAATTATTAAAATTATCTATTAAAGAATGACAGGTATATGTCTAATAATAAATCAAAACATACAAAGCTAAAATAAAATAAAAAAAGGTAATGAAAAACAAACCAATTGATAATGACAGGAATATACTTGTGGCTGAGGAGGACGTTTAATCGATACACTTTACAGTAGAATAGATTATCCCCCAAAGCTTAGACACCCACATCTCAGTCTGGGAAATCGAGGATAATTAACAAAAGGCCCTACGTGATAATGGGGTCTGGTATACAAAATAATATCGAATAAACCCGTCTTTCTTACTATGTCTTAACTGCAGAATTTTCCATATCCTTTTCCGACTAGTAATGTCTAAAATCCGAGAAAATAGGTATAAAACTTAATCAAACAATTATTTATTCTTACGGGTTTAGGTCTCGTTTACAATAACCTATATATTTTAATGATCGAAATTGGTATATGAAGAACATGTATATGTTTTGTTGTGTCTCCCATATACACGTATCTTTAATTCTGTTCCAGTTTTAAGTGATAATCACATTGCATAAAAAACAGAACAAACAGTATCATTTGCATTATATTCTCACCAAGTTCCCGTGCTCCCTTAAAGCATTCAGAGGTGAGAGTAAAGTGCGAGACTGTAACATTAATATTATTTTTGTAAAGATATGGAATGGGTTTATTAATTTTCCAACAATGTTTATGGCAAACAACTACCATCCCAATAACTTCTAGAATCCATTCCCTCTGGCAATGCGTACCAAGACGCATTAAATTACAAATGGTATACAGTTATATTATTGTAGTAAGAAAATCGTTTAATAATGAAATGACATTTATTACCAAAATATGACAAAGCTTTACACAGTTCATTGTCACGTTCTCATTAATCCCGATAGGCATCGTCATAATGATTCATCTGTTTTTTAAAATTCCAGAAACATATCACCATAATCTTTGATCACGCGTTCTATTAGCTAAACAAAAACAAAACTAATCAATCAATTAAACACAATTCGTAGGGAAATAAATTACATCTGTAAGTGAAGTTGGGTCGTCATTTCGGTTAAGACCTTGCTGCTAGGAACAGTTAGCGGTATGATACTTATTTTTTTTTATATTATTTACAGATAGAGGCTTTTAGATTTTATGTACTACATCGATACATCTATTCGAAATTCACTGGGCAGTTTTCAATTTCATACCTTCGAAGGCAGCGGGTTAGAATATAAAAGTATATTTTATAATCCATCTAAACATGTGTATGTGATATTATTGCAAGGTTCGAATAATGTATAATATATAATAAAATAGTAACTACTCTTTTTTTACAGCTACAACATGGCATTCGTCGCTTTGACTGTTTTACTTGCGGCAACTTTGTCATCAGGACTTATATGTAAGTTAGTTATATTCCTTATGTATTGAGAACTGTTAGATATATTTTCATTAAGGATTGGGATTGGGGAACAGGTTTATTCAGGATGTCTGAATGGGATTGGGGAACGGACTTAGCCTATGTAAAACCCCTCTCAGACATGTAAAGGTTTGGCGATCTTTAAGCTTTTATTTCTAGATGACTACTTTAAATATAGTACATGTAACCCGATGAATATAGGAGTGTCGTTACTATTTAACACGTGAAAACAGCAAGCGGTCAATTAACATTGCCATAACCATTGGCCTGTCTTTTATTAACCCACCGGTTCAGAAAAGTGGGTTAAACGTAACTTCGTTCATTAACAAACCATGGCTGACACTATTTGTTTTATTCAATTTTCGCTGAACTTACCAATTGATTTTTCCTGGAATTAGATATACCCCCAACAATACCGGTTGATCATGAATAGAAAACCTGATTATACCCGAAGAGAAGTATATCGTTAATATGACATGATATAAAATCCGCCACGCTTTAAACTTCTGCATTAAACTTTTCTTTTATATTCCCAAAACACAAACCACACGTGATTAAAGTTGCGCACGTTGTTTCTCTTAAAATGAAGCGTTAATCATTTCTGTAAGGTACAGTTGAACTGATCACAAATGTTTGTTAAAAACAGTGATATTTTTTGTATCTAACCTAGCATAGAGATTTTGTGGTTGCACTACATTGTGTTGAGGAAATATTTTCCGGTTGCATATGCCACCGCAGCACATTATTTTTCTGTAGATCTAATTTTAAGGGCAGGTGAAAATTATTTAACGTTCCGCATTGGTTACCTTGATATTCCAACCATGTATAACAATTCATGACTAAGAGTTACATTAAGGGTCGATGTTTCTCACTGAGTAAGACGCTGGATCACTAATCAGGATCTCTCAGGTTCGTTCCTGGTTTTGCCCAACCCGGTTCCAGCGTGGTATCCCTTATCGTGTCGTGTGGATAGGACGAAATACCGAGTTCCCGTGTGCACGAAGGCTAAAAAGTTGCAATTCGAGAAAAAAAATGGGACGTTAAACCCCATTTTATTTCAATTTTACCTGGAGGATGTTTCCACCATGTACCTGTCTAACCCTTTGAATATTCTCTTTTTTTCAGTACCCTTACGTCCTATACGTAAGTAGATAATCAGTTTTTTAAAAATTATGTTTATGTCACCCACACTGAAAATTAAGTTGCCATTAATGTGTCTTGTAAAAATAGCTCTTTTAATCAGAATTCCACGTGGAAATTGTTAGTATATATTTAAGATGATGAATGGAGAATGGAGATATGCCAGCGTTACTATAAAACGTGCCAATTAGTTCTCATTATACTCGGGAGTTAAAACGTCTGCCAATTGTATCATTTCATGTTTTCACAAATCATCAGCTAATCACGGTTGATGAAAGTTGTTTAAACCCGTATTCCTACAAAGAGACGTGCGGTGTTTTGTCTCGTCAATATCACTATATCTTTGGCATGATGACACCCCATAAAGACTATTTTCTCGGTAGATCCAATTATATTATAAGGTCAGACGATATGTGCACACTATTGGAATCACCTTGGGGGCTTTGATATTAAAATATTTTAAAGCATATTTGACAAGAGGCTATGCAATACACTTCCAGTAAGATATACGCAACAGATATACGTCTAACCTTTAGAATATTCCTTTATTTCAGGACCCTTTTTTCCAATAGGTAAGTAGATAATCAATTACAAATAATACAAAAAGACCCTGTAAAAATTATGTTAGTGCTCTCAACACTAAAAATTAAACATTTTAATTAGAATCAAGTTGGCATTAATGGTTCTGGCTAAAACAACCTTTTTAAAATCTCGGACAGGATAAAACACGCTTATTAGGGTATTTAGCAAATCACCACCGTTACCCGCCACATTTACTTTCACCCATTTTATAACTGTGGTAACTATTTATAATTCGTATAACTTATTGCAAGGGAGTTGAACAATAGACTATGGACTATTAAATTAAATTAGATTTTCATCTTGTTTTCCGCCACCTAATTTCTACCTTTATTTCATTGCAGGAGGGATATCGCCAGCCCATAGTATTCTGCGTTTACAAGCAACTAATGCAGCAGCACGGTTGGGTCTAGCGGCCCAAGCTCAAGCTGGTGTATTAGCCGCGGCAGGAGGTATGAATATTTTGTTGGGGTTTTTTCCACGGAGTCTTTTTTATAAGTCATAGTATATTATATTATTTTAAAAGAACGATATAACCACACAGTTGTAGCTATGTAAGAAGTGATACATGGTGCACTTCATCTAGACCAATATGTTTCATGTGCACAAATAATCAATGTCAGATGGCCCCTAAATTACATCTTTGCTTTCCAGCACAACAGACAGCTGCAGCGCATGCCGCAGCTCAGGTTGCTCAAAATGCTGCTGCGGCAAGTGAAAGGTTCGCAGCCAATGCAGCAAGACTGAGTGGCAGTGGTGCAGGTAAATTATATTGTTTCTGTATTGTCCTTTATATATTTATGTATCAATATTTAATCAACAATAAAACAACTGCGCCTTATAAGGAAATAAATGGTAAAAATATGGCTTCGTCCTCATATCATAAGCTTAAGTATAACCGTGTCCGTCTATCTCAAGACAATGTACCTGAAGTTAGTAGATCCCAGGTTCCTTGGAATTTAGGAGCAATGTTTCCCAATGGTCTGTGGTGCATGACGAAAAACGTACGGTAGCAAAGAATATGACGACGTTCTGGTGTTACCAAGGTCCGGTGTACACGTCGGCGTTCATGGAGTAGAACCCATTATTCCGGGGCAGAAAATTATGACATTAAACTTCGATGCATTTCATTTCAGGTGCTAGTTCAACAGCAGTATCTTCAGTGACTCACAGTAACCCAAACGGGGGTAGGTCTTTTAGATTCAAAACAATCTCTATAATATGCACTTTTGTATCACAAACAGTTTAGGTTGGAGGGCAATATGTATTCTTTTGCTTATATACCCATGCTTACTCTGTTCGTTGTGGGGGTGGAGACTGTCATCTAGTGAGATAACTGGCGGGATACTAGCTACAGTGGTACAGTGAATACGCCACTGACCAACAAGCCAATAGGTCGTTGTGTTGGCATAGATACTTATTCGGGATATTTCAGCGTGATTTCATATTGTCAGTGGTGCCGGATGGAAATTCTGACAAGAACAGCATCTAGTCATGTGCATGTAAAATAACGTTTGCCATATTCTGAGTTTAGAGTACGGTTTACGAAATTAATCTAAAAAGACTATGTCTTTAGTACTATATATCCAATTTGCGCCTACATTAATTATTTAGTACATTAATAATTTGGATATTAAGGCCAGTACTACTTACAATTTTAAATCTGGCCGCACTTATCGTCACTCAACATATTTTACAGTTACACTTTTGGCTCCCGGTGAACAAATAACTATACCAATTAACTATCTCAGTGGACATGTCCAAGGCTATCAACACAACAAAGCTCGTGGATCTAGATATGGACCAGACCCAGCGGGACCGGTTCCATATGGACCAGGCTCAGTGGAACCTGGATTCACACATGAACCAGGATATGGCCCGGTCTCAGCGGGACCTGGATTAACACATGAACCAGTATATGAACCAGGATACGCACATGAACCAGTATATGAACCAGGATACGCACATCAACCAGCATATGGACCAGGCTCAGTGGAACCAGTATACGGTAAAAAAAAAATTGAATATTTAAACAATGATTCATGTCGATATCTTTTAATAATGCTGATAAGTGCATTTGGAATATTCAAAATACAAAAGGTCACGCCATAACGTTAGTAACAAGTAGTTCAATGGACAAATTCGGAAAATCTGGCAACTTGTGACTGTGCAACATGTAAAATCTAACTAGTAGTTAAAGGACAGATCCTTCAAAAGGTTAACGTATGCAAATCGCCATAATATAAATATAAATTGATGCCAGAAACATGTGAATGCGCAACATATAAAATCTAACAAGTAAATAAAGGACAGATCCTTCAAAAAGTGAACGTATGCAAATCGCCTTAATATAAATTGATGCCACATTCCCTGAAATGATAAAAAAATACTTAAATTTTTATGATCTATTTGTACATTCCTTCCAGGTCCATTGCAATCACCAATGCCTAGTTCAGGTAAGTGTTGGGTGTTTTAAGTTATGTGATAAGTGCCCATATTGTTAAAATAACAAGCCTGATGTTATTTTGTGATCGACTTCCAAATCAATTGCAGCTGTGAACTAATTTTCAAATCGAGCTTTATAAACAATAACATCTGAACTAGGACCAGTATTCAACTCGTTCTTACATTTATGACCAGTGGTGTTAATATATATAATTCTGTCGTTTGTACAACCCCGATTATAGGGGAGAAACCTTGTATAAAATAATAACAATGTAAACTCCCAAAATATAACACTGTAGCATTTGTTCTATAAAGAGTACGGACAGTATGCCAATTGCTAGGCATTAAAAGGTACGTATTTGTTGGGGGGGGGGGGAATTGGGCAACTCGAAGAAAACCCAGGAGATTGGACAGGTGACTTTACTCCTTGTCACGTTCAAACATGGAATCAAAACTACACCACTTGACCCAACGACAGACGTATGACCCTAAAGCGGCACGCGTTAGATGGTTCGGTCATCCAACCCACATCGTATTTATGTGTATGGCATGATAAATAAAAGTAAAACCTAAAGATTTCCATTGCAGCGGGTATTTCTGGCAATACAGTTGGGCAGAACATGGTTACATTAGGCGCTGGTACTGTAAACCAACCACAACCTAGTATAGTTACAAACCAGATAACCGGGGGACAGCAATCGGCATACATACCCCAGGGGAACCATATTGCCACAGCACAATCTACTCAACAACAAACAGTTGCTCAACAGACAAACGCAATTGTAAAAGATCCCAGCCCAACGACATACATAAATCCTCTTCCTGGAGGTACAAGAACCATTAATGACCCATTTGCAGGTAAATGCATTCGGTATTTCACATCATCACAGTAAAGTAACTGTACCGGATTTGCAATTTCGAAAATGTAAAATTTCGTCAGGCTTTTCCGCGCTGATATTTACATAAAAACAAAGATAAACGCTCGATAGTCTCTAAGGTTGGATTCATTCGGTTTGAAAACGGGTTCATCAATTAGGTATCGCGAATCATAAAAATGACGTTTACATAGGGAGCAACATAGATCAATGGAATTTTAGTTCATGATATATCTGAAATACTTTTTGAAATAGAATCATGTTAAGACTGATGTCAAATCGCTTATTTCACGCTCAGGGACCTTAAATCACAATAATACTCGTAATAATTGATTGATAATTATTGTAATAATCTTTTGGCAGCAAACAGTGGAGGTGGTAATGCACAGATGGTTACAGGTATGTTCTATTACAATATCAACCTGTACCATTAAACACTGTTTCTTTTCAATATGTACTATACATAAATGCATGCAATTTGTAACTCACTTACCATTTTGTATTTTTATATATTTAGTAAACATGGTTGATCCCGGTGTGGGTAACTCAATTACCACTGGAACAAGTAAGTAGAAGTGTAAACGTAAAGGCGTTACTTCTTTACTACAGCAGTGATTAAACTATTCATTAAATCAAAATTCAAAACATGACAATGCCATACCAGTCAAACATAATTAATTATTAAAGTGTCTGCCATTTAATATTAAACATTGTAACATGACACCATTACTAAACCTGTATATTAATCAAATGTATTTCATTTTCCAGCAACCAATTTCCAACCAATGCCTACTAGTATCACAGGTAATCAAATTATTTTAATGAATTTATGTTTAAGAGCTCCTAAAAATGACTGGCGTTTTACAGACTAAACCTGGTTATTACTCTTTTTGTTAAATTTGCAATTTATGATGTATATATTATTAGAAATATTGTATTATGTCGTTGAAATTCATATGGCTGATACCTACATATTTTATTATTTTAAAGGTCCTGCTTATGTTGACCCTGCTGGACCGGGTGAGTTTCATTTTATAACATAATTTCATATTTTTACACGTAACTTGTCACTATTGCACATCTTGTCGACCGCTAAAATATTGTTTGCTATACAGTTTTAAACATCCGGTAACGTTATACTAATGATTCTTTAATGCCAGATTTTAAAACTTGACCTACTTAAAGGTTTTTGCCGCTGTCACCTTATTGTTTTTGTATTATATTCCAAATAACAGATGTTGTGTTGCCTTTTGTTGTTTTGAAATTACTTATTAAGACTGAGACTCAGAAAAAAATGTTGGGATTGTACGTAATATTCATAGTTTAAAATATAATGGCCAAGAAAATTAATGACACATTCAAAAGATACATTATGGGATAACGAAAAGACAGTTCTCGCTATAATAGTTCAAAAGCTAGATAATGTAAAGGCAATTTATTGAAAAATTAAGCGGCTGAAAGTTCTGCTTAGCCTCGATTATCATTCCCAAAGTCGACACGACAAAAATCAACGTCTCGATTATCCAGTTAATCAATAAAACGTGAAGGAAAGTTATGCAGCAAATCGGATCATAATCCAATAAATACTACAGACTAGCTTTGACATCGATAGTTGAGTATGGTCTGGATAAGTTAATCAATATCTAGTAAAGGGTTTATATAACATTAATTCAGGTCTAAAGAAAGACCTACAATAAGCAGACTTATCTCTTGCATAATGTATGTTTAATATTATAATATCAATTGGAATTTTAGTTGGAATTTTATTTTTATAGGAATCTCTTCGTATATTGGCTCAATGAGCGCAGCTGGTACTGGTAAGTTTTATTTAATCCAAAACTTTAGATTGCCTCAAATAAGATAAATTTAAAATGAAAGTCACTTAATGGTTGTCGTCTGTAAACCATTATACATATTGATGAATAAATACAATACGATTTGTAAAAGATGAAGTGTGGACGTATCTTGATTATCAGATATGTTTATTAAGATATATATGTATATATATATAAATAAAATTCAAATATTAGAGAAAAAACACTAAAAATTAAATTTTTGGCTAGTACTTTCATCGTTATCAAACGAATCGTCAGGCCATTTAATGCGTTACTATTTAATTTTTAGTGTTTTTTCTCTAATATTTGAATTTTATTTATATGTTTAACTGAGAGTTAGATCGTTTCATATATTTTTTTATATATACAGCTAAAGTTGATTTTCTTAGGTGGGGTTTACGTTGATCCTGCTACTTCTCTTATAACTCTCTCATCATTGTCAATGCAAACAACATAGTCATGGTCAATGTTATGCTTTGTTTTCAAATTCTTATACACCTTTTTTATCCAATTTTTTAATTTCTCAAATGTATTGCTTGTGACATCATTCGATAAACCCTGGTCAAAAGTAATACTTAGATTAATAAAATGAATATTAATATATGACTGTGTCATTGAAATAAAATTGCGTAATACTCGATAGATATACAGCTAAACTTGTTTTTATAGGTGGTGCTGCTGCTCTTCCTGTGGGGGCTGGTGAGTTTCTTATTTATCTGTTGAACTTTATATATTTAAACACAATTTAGCCCGAGTTAATTTGATATTTAATGATATAAAACCATTAACCATTGGATAATTATCTTTAAGGTCCTGCTTATTATGGTCCTGTCTCATATATTACCGGATGGCGTTAGTTTTATATTAAAGGTGGTGTATATGTCATACTGATGATGGTTCGCCAACACGTTAAGTCTAAAACATACAATTCTTTCGGTGTGCTGTTCCTGCGTTCATTTACAGACGATCGTGGACATTCGCAGTCAGAACTAATACATTTAAACATCATATTTGGTGTGTTCAATGCAAACGTAAACTTGTTAAAACTCCCAATAAAATATCAACATAGTCATGGCCAATGCATTGTTTTCTTTTCAAATTCAAATACACCTTTTTTTATCCGATCTTTGAATGTCTCAAATGTCTTACTCGTGACATCATTCGATAAACCCTGGCCGAAAGTTACATTTCAATTAAACATGCATTATGCAAGAGCTAAATCTGCCTATTGCAGGTCTTTCTACAGGCCTAAAATGTTTTCTAAAGTATTGATTAGTCATTAATTAACTGATCCAGGCCGTAATCAACTCTCGGTTGCATCAGGGTTCTCGGATATGAAATAGATTAGAACGGGTTAGCGATACTTTGATTTAATAAAATATGGAGGAACGATCAACCAGTACTGAAATTATTGCACAGGTCTGTCAAACCTTCAAAAGCTAATATCTTCGCGTGCAATAGAGAAATTTAAATGAGATTTTCAAATTATTCATTTTACATTATCTACTTTCGAACTATTATAAATCTTACATAATGTATCTTTAATAAAATAAATATTAATATATGACTTGTGTCGTTGAAATAAAATAATTAAGTAATACTCGATAGATATACAGCTAAAGTTATTTTGTTTTTATATAGGTGGTGCTGCTGCTCTTCCTGCGGGTGCTGGTGGGTTTCTTATTTATCTGTTGACCTTTATATTTTAAGCACAATTTAGCCCGCGTGTATGGCGAATTAATTTAATATTTTGAAATGACATAACACCATCAACCATTAAACAATATAATATCATTGGACAATTATCTTTAAGGTCCTGCTTATTACGGCCTTGTCACTTCCGTTACGGGGTCTGGTTAGTTTGATATTATTGATTTATTTGGGAGCAACCACATTGCGCTCATGTCATATTTATGTTGGTTAATCTATACGCTGTGTTCTATTCAATGTTTTAGATCATTTTAATGTGAAAGAAATATAAAATCAAATGTCTGTAATAATTCATTATGTGGCCTGTCCGTCCTGCAACTACATGCATTCTAGAACTTTCGTAGTTAGAACCGAATCAAATTTAGCTTATTAACATCTGTCAATACAAATACATTATTTAAGTGGTGATTATATTATGGCAATGCGGGTTCATCGACACAACTAATATGCTATCTCTTTTTTCTAGACCAAAAGGTTGCATGCACGATATTACCAAAAAGACAAATAGAGATACAGTTATGTATTACAGATAAATTATTATCTTCTAAATTATTACATTCTCCTTATTTGATTCAGGTTCTATATCATTTCCTGACCCGGCACTTACCAATGCAGGCTCTGGTGAGTTTATTTAAATTGATAATATTGATTACAATGAAATATTGATATTGTGCCTTTCAGTATCAGCATTGATGCCGTTCAGTATTGATGGCTTAATAAATGACTGTACACTGTAGCCTATCTTTTAATTAGGTTTGGGGAGGGTGGGGGTGAAATCAATGATATACACCTGTAGTATGGTACATAATAAACCAATATCATTATTCGCTATCTTAGTGACTTTCCTTATTCATAAACCATGGATAGCAGATGAGAAATTATTATGACAAGTGTACTTTGTAGGTATACTTTTTTTTTCTAAAGCGAGTACTTTATAGTTACAATGTGTTGTTGATTTAAAGTGTACTTGTATTTACTAAAGCTAGTACTTTATAGTTACAATGAGTTATTGATTTAAAGTGTATTTGTATTTACTAAAGCTAGTACTTTATAGTTACAATGCGTTGTTGTTGTAAACTGTACTTAATTTACTAAAGCTAGTACTTTATAGTTACAATGAGTTGTTGATTTAAACTGTACTTCTATTTACTAAAGCTTTTACTTTGTAGTTACAATGTGTTGATACGTTATATAACTTGTATTTTCCGAAGCCAGCACTTTATAATTGATACGTGTTGTTGATACGTTTCTATTTTAAAGCTAATACTTTTTAGTTGCAATGTATAGTTGTATGATAGTGAATTGACAACCTTTCGAGCAAAAGACATGGACATAATTATGTTTTGACTTTCTTAAAAAATAGGAAATTCCCGCTTTAAGATGATTATTTGTTCATTATATATCTGTTATTTAATAAGATACAATATTTACGACATGTTTGTCACCCAAAGTTTTCTGGAATATTGACCCTAATATTATGAATGAGACAGGGGTCACAGTTTGCCAAATTTAGTTTTAAGCATTGGGGTCATGACATGATGAACAATGTCGATAATAACTGTAACGCGACCTTTCGTTCTAGAGGTAAACCCCCTTTGTTGAAAACTTTGTAAATGGGATACAGGACGTTGTTTTGAAATTTGTTGTGAAGCACTGGGTTATGAAAGGACGTTCTGCAACATTCCGATCAAGAGTTACCATCCTTTGCTGAAAACCCGAAGAACGTGATCGGTACTACAATTTTGAACGGATTGTTTTCAAATTCAGTGAGAAAAACTCGGGTCATTTGCTGACAAACCCTATTTGTATTCAGAGTTCCGTAACCTTCCGTCCAGTGGCGGCGGATAAACTAGTGATCAGACAACGGACTGTATGTGGCCAGATTTATTTATCTCGACGATCGGTGCCCGAATACTGTCAGGCAGGATTCCGACAGTCTATTTTTAAAAATTTGCTTTAAGCGGTCCCCCGAACCCCCACAAGGATTCGCTACTTTGGCGCTAACAAGGGTACTTCGTTGTGGTTCGCAAGTTCGTACGTTTGGCATTTTCATCTTTGGATGGATAAACTAGTGATCAGACGACGGACGGTATGACACTTTACCCCAACGATCATTGCCTGAAATACTGCCAGGCTGCATTTCCGGCAGCCTGTTTTTCAAAATTTTCTGGGGGAGGCCCCATACTCCTGGTTGAAGCTCATGCCTTTGCCCCCTTATACTAGGACTTTGCCCCAGCTTTGCCCCTCCAACCACCGACGGCTAGCGCCGCCACTGCTTCAGTCCAGGGATATACCTCCCTCTTCCAAAAAACTCGTGAACCCCCGGATATAGGCCACAGATTTCAGTTTGTTTGGACAATGGGAGGATGAGTCATATCAAATTGTTCACCGTCCTCTGTCCATCTCGCGAAATGTAGAAGTATTTTGCTTGACAACCTCTTGTTATCATTATAATCTGTTATTTTTTAAAAAAAAAAATATGACTGTTAAGATATTTACAACTAACGTTGATTTTTTTCAGGTGGTGTTTTTGCTGATCCTGGCACTCTTTCTGCTGGAGCTGGGGCCATTTCCTTCGTTGGCTCACAAAACAGTGCAGGTTCCGGTGAGTTATATTTCAATTGATAAATTAAATATTAATACACATATCGTTGAAATAATTATGTAACTCAATAATTATTGTTTAAAATATATACCGCTAAAGTTGAGTTTTATAGATGGTGCTTATGCTTATGGTGCTGGGTTCGGGAAAACTAGTGATCAGGCGACAGATGGCATCCGATCAGCTCTATTTATCTCTATGATCGGTGCCTGAATACTGTCAGGCAGGATTTCCGACAGTCTATTTTTCAAAATTTGCTTTGGGCGGTCCCCCAATCCCCCACAAGGATTCGCTACTTTGGCGCTAACAAGGGTACTTCGTTGTGGTTCGCAAGTTCGTTCGTTTGGCATTTTCATCTTTGGGTGGATAAACTAGGGATCAGACGACGGACGGTATGACACTTTACCTCAACGATCATTGCCTGAAATACTGCCAGGTTGCATTTCCGGCAGCCTGTTTTTCAAAATTTTCTGGGGGAGGCCCCATACTCCTGGTTGAAGCTCATGCCTTTGCCCCCTTATACTTGGACTTTGCCCCAGCTTTGCCCCTCCAACCACCGACGGCTAGCGCCGCCACTGCTTCAGTCCAGGGATATACCTCCCTCTTCCAAAAAACTCGTGAACCCCCGGATATAGGCCACAGATATCAGTTTGTTTGGACAATGGGAGGATGAGTCATATCAATTTGTTCACCGTCCTCTGTCCATCTCGCGAAATGTAGAAGTATTTTGCTTGACAACCTCTTGTTATCATTATAATCTGTTATTTTAAAAAAAAAAAAAATATGACTGTTAAGATATTTACAGCTAACGTTGATTTTTTTTCAGGTGGTGTTTTTGCTGATCCTGGCACTCTTTCTGCTGGAGCTGGGTCTACTCCCTTCGTTGGCTCACAAAACAGTGCAGGTTCCGGTGAGTTATATTTCAATTGATAAATTAAATATTAATACACATATCGTTGAAATAATTCTGTAACTCAATAATTATTTTTTAAAATATATACCGCTAAAGTTGAGTTTTATAGGTGGTGCTTATGCTTATGGTGCTGGGTTCGGAAAAACTAGTGATCAGGCGACAGATGGCATCCGATCAGCTCTATTTATCTCTACGATCGGTGCCCGAATACTGTCAGGCAGGATTCCGACAGTCTATTTTTAAAAATTTGCTTTGGGCGGTCCCCCGAACCCCCACAAGGATTCGCTACTTTGGCGCTAACAAGGGTACTTCGTTGTGGTTCGCAAGTTCGTTCGTTTGGCATTTTCATCTTTGGATGAATAAACTAGTGATCAGACGACGGACGGTATGACACTTTACCCCAACGATCATTGCCTGAAATACTGCCAGGCTGCATTTCCGGCAGCCTGTTTTTCAAAATTTTCTGGGGGAGGCCCCATACTCCTGGTTGAAGCTCATGCCTTTGCCCCCTTATACTTGGACTTTGCCCCAGCTTTGCCTCTCCAACCACCGACGGCTAGCGCCGCCACTGCTTCAGTCCAGGGATATACCTCCCTCTTCCAAAAAACTCGTGAACCCCCGGATATAGGCCACAGATATCAGTTTGTTTGGACAATGGGAGGATGAGTCATATCAAATTGTTCACCGTCCTCTGTCCATCTCGCGAAATGTAGAAGTATTTTGCTTGACAACCTCTTGTTATCATTATAATCTGTTATTTTTTAAAAAAAAATATGACTGTTAAGATATTTACAACTAACGTTGATTTTTTTCAGGTGGTGTTTTTGCTGATCCTGGCACTCTTTCTGCTGGAGCTGGGGCCATTTCCTTCGTTGGCTCACAAAACAGTGCAGGTTCCGGTGAGTTATATTTCAATTGATAAATTAAATATTAATACACATATCGTTGAAATAATTCTGTAACTCAATAATTATTGTTTAAAATATATACCGCTAAAGTTGAGTTTTATAGATGGTGCTGGGTTCGGGAAAACTAGTGATCAGGCGACAGATGGCATCCGATCAGCTCTATTTATCTCTATGATCGGTGCCTGAATACTGTCAGGCAGGATTTCCGACAGTCTATTTTTCAAAATTTGCTTTGGGCGGTCCCCCGAACCCCCACAAGGATTCGCTACTTTGGCGCTAACAAGGGTACTTCGTTGTGGTTCGCAAGTTCGTACGTTTGGCATTTTCATCTTTGGATGGATAAACTAGTGATCAGACGACGGACGGTATGACACTTTACCCCAACGATCATTGCCTGAAATACTGCCAGGCTGCATTTCCGGCAGCCTGTTTTTCAAAATTTTCTGGGGGAGGCCCCATACTCCTGGTTGAAGCTCATGCCTTTGCCCCCTTATACTAGGACTTTGCCCCAGCTTTGCCCCTCCAACCACCGACGGCTAGCGCCGCCACTGCTTCAGTCCAGGGATATACCTCCCTCGTCCAAAAAACTCGTGAACCCCCGGATATAGGCCACAGATATCAGTTTGTTTGGACAATGGGAGGATGAGTCATATCAATTTGTTCACCGTCCTCTGTCCATCTCGCGAAATGTAGAAGTATTTTGCTTGACAACCTCTTGTTATCATTATAATCTGTTATTTTTAAAAAAAAAATATGACTGTTAAGATATTTACAGCTAACGTTGATTTTTTTCAGGTGGTGTTTTTGCTGATCCTGGCACTCTTTCTGCTGGAGCTGGGTCTACTCCCTTCGTTGGCTCACAAAACATTGCAGGTTCCGGTGGGTTATATTTCAATTGATAAATTAAATATTAATACACATATCGTTGAAATAATTCTGTAACTCGATAATTATTTTTAAAATATATACCGCTAAAGTTGAGTTTTATAGGTGGCGCTTATGCTTATGGTGCTTTGGTCGGAAAAACTAGTGATCAGGCGACAGACGGCATCCGATCAGCTCTATTTATCTTTACGACCGGTTCCTGAATACTGTCAGGCAGGATTTCCGACAGTCTATTTTTCAAAATTTTCCTTGGGCGGTCCCCAAAACCCCCCACAAGGATCCGCTACTTAGGCGCCCACGAGGGTACTTCGTTGTGGTTCGCAAGTTCGTTCGTTTGACATTTTCATCTCTGGGCGGATAAACTAGTGATCAGACGACGGACGGTATGTGGCCAGATCTATTTATCTCGACGATCGGTGCCTGACTGAATACTGTCAGACTGCATTTCCGACAGTCTTTTTTTCAAAATGTTCGGGTCCTTAGTGACGTCCCCCATACCCTCCTTAAGGACTCCCTATTTTGACGCTCGGGAGTGGGATTCGTCGAGGTTCGCAAGTCCGTTCGTATGACACTTTACCTCAACGATCATTGCCTGAAATACTGCCAGGCTGCATTTCCGGCAGCCTGTTTTTCAACATTTTCTGGTGGAGGCCCCCGTACTCCTGGTTGAAGCTCATGCCTTTGTCACCTTATACTTGGACTTTGCCCCTCCAACCACCGACGGCCAACGCCGCTACTGCTTCAGTCCAAGCATATACCGCTCTCTTTTTAAACACTCGTGAACCCCCGGATATAGGCTACAGATATTAGTTTGTTTGGACAATGGGAGGATGAGTCATATCAATTTGTTCACCGTCCTCTGTCCATCAGATTGTATACTTGTAATTTCTAAAACTACTCTTTTCTTTAATTTTTTTAAGCTGCTACCCCCTTTATTGCAACGAATACTGCCGGCCAGGGTAAGTTTTACATATTCAAATTTATAATAATATGAACAAGACACAAAATGTATGTAATTGTTATATATCATATTGATTCAAAATAACGGTTGAGTCTTTTTATTATGGAAAATCCAAACACTCGTCCTTAATAGATAAAGGTATTTTACATGAACCTTTGCTGAACCACTCCCAGCAATGGATTGGCGTATATATCTCAAATTTTGAATGTTATCTAATTTGGACAGCACGTATGTAATCACTTCGAAAGAAAGGTTATAGTTTTTTAACGATCGGTGAAGTTCCCCAACAAGCTAGTCTCTCTTTAGTCAAAAATACTACTTGTATAGGCGCCAAAACGTCATACTATTTGTATAGGCTCCAAAACGTCATGCTGCTCTCCTCGGAAATTTTGCCCGGCAGCGGCACTACGGCTTACCTTTATATCGAATTATTTTACGTCCACGCCAATGTGTACACGGGACCTCTGTGTTTTCGTCCCATTAGAACGACTAGACAGCTGTCCTTATTAGGCACTCCGCCCTGCATCACTGACAAAGAAAAGCCACGCCGGAAAATCTGGATGAACTTTCTCGGCCAATGCATGGAACGAACACCCGACCTCCAGGCTGGCGAGCCAGCGTCTTAGCCACTTAGTCACCGTGACACCCGCTCTTAAAACAGTGGTGTCTAAAATTGGACAAAAACTGTTGAAACATGATCATAACCTCAGTAACAATGATAGATTTAATTTTATAATTTGGACTAATCTGGGATTGTCTTGTTTATAAAGAATGCTTTGACTGAGCATATTCATAGCGTATTTTACCTACTTATGACACGCTATTAATTTTTGTTACTAATATTTTAAAGATGTCTAAATTGTAATTCATTCAATAATTTGAATTGAAAAACCAATCCAACCGCCATTTTGTAAAACACTAATCATATCTGTTCTCCTTTTTTTGACATAATGGTATTAAATACCAATCTCCATCAAGAACAGTTGATGAATGAATTTCTTTAAGCATTTTGTGAACAACCAACTTGATTGTAAAATCTAGTAGAAATCATGAATATAAATACGAATAAACCATATTCAACTAAGTTATAATTAATTCGAGAAAAAACATTTAAAAGCTATAAAGTATGATTTGGCCTAGACTTAAAGATTTGAAATGTTTTTGAAGATAAAACAACTTACACAATCCTTTAGTGGAGTATGACTCCATGTAAGACTCGCATGGGCTGGCGTTATCCTTAAAAAGGTAGTGTTGTGTTGCTTGGGACATGCCTGTCGCAAAGTTTGCGTTGCCTATGACTGCGCCAGTTACCGCAAAATCTCACACAAGTACTGTGATAGTGCATACGCCATGTGTCAACACACTGTTGCAGCGCATGCGTCACGTATCATAACACCTCGTTACTATCTTCGTGGTAAAGTCGATTTTGTCCAAATTTACGCCACGCAACCATCAACTAACATCTTATGCTACCTTATCTCAAAAATCTATGCCAGGCTTCAAAGAGGTGACACATAACGGTGACACACGCGTGTGACACAGGCTATACACCTTAAAGTTACCCTTATTTCCTACATAAAATACAATCTAATCATTTATTATCTGCTAACAGACATCATTTTAACACATATTCATTTCATTTCATTTCAGCTGGAAGCTTTATCGGCGTATAAAATAATATATTTATGAAATAAATGGTTTTATCCATTAAAAATAAAATTTGTGGCGTTATTTATTTATATTTTCGTTTCATAATTTGCGGCGCAAAACAAATTGCATCACAAACTATTGAAACGCGATTCGTGGATAAAGATACCAGTTGGAATGATAGAATGCGTCCTGTAGGGAAATCTCAAATAATTCATTCTGTGTCCCCATTAACCACCATAGGATAGTCGTTATATAGCTCTTCCCATTTTGTGTAGTTTAGAAATCCTTTTGATCGTAACAGCTGTATACTCAGACTCTGGGACAAGAAACATTGCCCCTCTAAAAGTAAGAAATACTCAAATTTGAACAACCTTCCATTTAAAAAATCTGTAATATTGCAGAATCTTACTTTTATATGGTGATAAAATATTTGAAAATGAAGACGTTAGTGTTGTTTTGAAGTAAGTTTGGGGCATATGTAAAATTGTTTCTTGTCTCCTGGGTTCTGAAAATAGATAATGAAAATGCCTTGGGGTTTTCAGGTGAAATACCACAGTATGTGTTTTGATTAATGTAAACGTAATTCTCTGTGTTCTTTGTGTTTTGACACCCGAATAAATAATTATACAGAGACACTAGATTACCTAATTACAACCAGTAGTAACCTAAGCAACCCAGGCAATTCCCCTTATCTGACAACAAAACACATACTTATGGAAAACAGCTACTAGTGTATAGTATATAGTTAGGCGACTTTTCGTAGAGTATTCTCTCAGCGTTATGGAACGTGGCCTAACAATACACCAGTGGCTGTTTTTGTTGTTACTCTATCCAGTTTCTAAATGCCATTTAAAGATCACCACCTTATCTGGTTTTCAAACGAAATGAAATGAAATGGGGTTTAATGTCCTGCTGTTGGTTTACAAACGAGAGAGCAAGACTAATTCAAAAGACCATTCACGATTGTAAGTTGTATCTACAAAGACCATCCTACCAGAATATAGAAGATATAATGGTGGTAACACCAGTATTTGATACATGCGCATTATATTTAGTTCCGTCTTCCTTAGCTCGGTCGGTGCAGAAACACATTACGTTACACCACATTTCATTTAATTCACTTAGTTATACCTGCTACTAACTATACCAATTTGTGAAAGTTTACCTCCCCATGCTGACGTCCGCCACCCCACCCCACCCCACCCCACCCCACCCCACCCCACCACTCATATAGACTAAAAGATTATAAAACGTAACCTCTTCTGAATTTCAAATACATTTCTGCCAATAGCGTTGTGGTTGGAAAATAAATATCACATGCAGTTAAAATATTATATGACCTTTTTTTCAAGGTATATAAAAACTAGAATCTGAATGGTGCCTAATTGCTAACGCTAATTGATATGGGCATTGTAAGATTACCGCCCAGCATATATTTTTTGGTGGCCAGAGCATGTTGAATAAGCACTCAACAGTCAAATACTAAACATTTGGAATATCTCTCTCTAATACACGAATCAAAATGGCACATGGATACTGTTTGTAAAAAGGATTATGCTCATGCCCACTGCGCTTAACAGGACTGAACAATATTGCTTTTGGTTAAATTTATTGATTTGTTATTATAATAGGCCTTATATTATGTCCAGCACTCAGATAAACCTTGAATTATATACATTAAAACATCTAAATTACCGCAGGTCGCGTATAGTGTGTCATAAGTTAACAAATTGTGTAATAGCTCCGACAATTTAATCAGAAAATACCTGACCAATAACTAATTGAACTAGACCTGCATGCAGGAATGACAGGTTTCATCGGTTCCACGTTACCCTAGAACATATGTCACTTCCGGTACCAATGAAACCATTAAACAGGTTTCTACATAAGCATTGCATACATCAAATAAAATGGACGCAGAATCAACCAAATACCGCAATATCAATTCATTTTATACATTTGTTATTTGTAAGTGATCTTGACAAAATTACCTTACTTCCGGTGATAATGAAAATGTTCAATTAGTTTTATGAAATCAGAAATGGCATAAGATATCATATAGTGAAAATTTTATGTAAATCGAATAATACTTGTAACTTTTATAGACCAAAAACCTTGAAAAGTGACTTGTAGACAATCGCCTATTTAGAAACCATTTTGTGGTATCTGTATAATCGTATGGGTTCAATCTATTTGTTGATTGGAATCAAATATCATAATTTTGAAAACATTACAAATCAGACTCATTTGAATAAAATATCTGTTTTGAAGGCTAAAAATTCAGTTTTTGCCTAAATGACATCACTTCCGGTGATACTAAAAGTATTAAATTAGTTCTATGAAATCGTAAATGGCATAAGACATCATATGGTGAACATTTTATGAAAATCGAATGATAACTGATTCTTTGACAGCCAAAATAAAGTAACAAGTGACTTGTGGAAAATCGTCCATTTCTCTGCAACCGTACAAGTTAGAAACCATTTTGTGGTATCTATATGATTGCATGGGTTCATTCTATTTGTTGATGGATTCCATAATTCTAAAAAAAATTTACAAATAATACTCATTTGAAAAAAAGGGTATTTTTAAGACTAAAAATTCAGTTATTGCCTAAATGACGTAACTTCCGGGGACAACGAAAGTGTTAGAATGGTTTTAGGCATCAAATGGTGAAAGAAAATTGAAAATCGAACAATAACTGATTCTTTTACAGGCAAAAACCTGTGAAATGTGACTAATGCAAAATTGCGAATTTCTCGGCAACTGCTGATATTACAAATTAATGTTGACATAGATTCTCTTTGTATGTGTTATTGCTACGAATTTATGAAAGTTACGAAGAAATATTTTGAAATATGGAGACGGTGGAAGGGTTCTAAATAGCTTATTTTTACACCTTTTTTCGCCTTTTATTCGAAATTGCCCGAAAACGAAATCGAAATTTAAAAAACTGAGCCTTTACAGGGCACACCTTTTCAGTTTCATCAGATTTGAAAAAAATAATATTTGCTTTCAAAAAGAGGTACCGAACTGTCAAAATCTGTCAAAATTGTAGTTTTTGCTGAATTTACGTCACTTCCGGTGCCGACATGAAACTTTACCGGTAACAAAGAAAATGACTTATTGGACCACGCAGCATATGAACTTTGTTTTATACAAATCGAATAATAAATAATTAATCTGGGACTGAAAAACTGAATTAGCCAATCAGTTAACTCTGTAACCCTGAGTAAAATGCCTTATAAAAATATTCGTAAATAGAAAAGATTTTCGTAAAATTTTAAATTTTCAAAATTTGGCGCCAAAAATATTCGAAGATTCGTCGAATATCAAAAATCCAAAGTAGCGCAGCTATGTGCCTTGCCTCCAGCTATGTCGGAATGTATCAAATGTTAAAATCCGATGATTATTGTTAATATTATGCCATTTTTTTAATAAACGGCAACTTCGGTGATTTCGGACATTTCGCATTGTCACAGAACGCCCGAAATAGCTTTAATCTCTAAGTCACACCCACTTTTCCAATAAAACCGAAGACATCGTATCGATCCGACATATAGTTTCCGAGATACAATCAAATTGGAAAAAAAAATAATAATAAGAAGAAGAATCTTGACAAAAACCCTAATAAAAAGATTACGCATACGACCCTAACAGGTGGTATTTCCATGTGAATAACATATTTAGGAGTTTTCAAAGGGATGCATAGTTGGCTAATGGCTAACCTTAATACTGGACAACACAATTATTTCTCGGAATACATATAACCCATTTAAAACGCCTTCTAATTGATGAACTTTTTTCTAAGCAACACTAGTAAACTTGTAGCTACCAGTACTGGGCACAAAGTACATATGAATACAGTGTAAACGTGTCCCGCAATAGATAGATTTTCACACTTATCCAGTTAATCGTAGCCCAGTGTTACCTCTCCCAGAAATTCTTTGACTTCAACTGCAGGAAGAGCATCGATGCCAATCTGTCCGAATAACCACTGCAGTGTTATACCCGGTAGTCTATATGGGAAAAAGAAGAGTAGATGCTCATTTGGGAAGGTAGAGCATTATTTTAAATAATTGTCCGAAGAATCAGTGAGTTTTAATTGCGTACTTAAAATCTCATTAAGGAAATACTGTGTGTGGCCGAATATGAACATAGGCAACTTGTCAATAATTATTAAGTATTATATTCGCATGTTTTTAGAATAAAAAAATAATAAGACATAATGTCGTGGGCCAGTCAATCATTTTGACTTTGATTGATGTTCATTAATCATCCTCTGTACAGTTTATGTTTAAAACAAACAACATTATTCTGATAAAATTAAAGATAGATCACAATGAAACTAATAAACATACCTGATAATAAATCAAATATGTAATAAACATCTTCCATATTAGAAAATTATTTTAACCTTAAAAGAGAAACAAACACACACACAAGTTTATATATAAGTAATTGTTGCAAAATCTATCGGAAGAGGGTTGATAAAACTCATTTTTTATTGTTTAAGACATAAATAGAAATTACATCCTTCAAGAAAACGTTTTAAGGAATGGGAGACGTTGGGCTCGATTTGCTATCAATTGATAAAGTAGTTAAATTATTGTCTTGTATTTGGTAATTATGAATACTAATCTCCTTTGGGCGCAATGATTAATATATATACAACCTGACGCGGGTGTATATTTTATGAATAAATGTATATTTTTAATTAAAGATTGCAACTGAGTTTTGCTAAATTGTACAGGAGAGCCAAAAATCGCACCGAGGTTAAGAATTGAAATGTATGTAAAATGAAGTATTTTTCTAAAGATTTTCTCAAATATTTGTGTGAAGAAAGTACATGAGTGAAAGAGTAGCAGTGTTTCATATTCATTCTTAGTTATTTGCAATCTCGTGATTCAATTTCCCTTTACCGTCTTCAATTTCATAGATTTCACACAGTAGAGGCACAACAATAATTCCAATAATACATAACTAACCGTAAATTGCTACATCTGTTAGGTTGGCAAGTCACAAGGGAATTTTTTAAGGATATGCAATATTTTCGGTTTCAATACTGTTTTTATTTAAAAAAAAAAAATGAAAATGGAACTCCCCCAGGGATCAGTTCTGAGTCTTGTCCTGTTCACGACCTACACTGTTCCAATCGGTGACGTCAATATCAAGGACCTAGAAGGCTGCATCGAGAAAGTAAGACCGTGGTTATACTTTAACTATTTAAAAATTAAATGACATAACCAAGGGCAACACGAACAACATTAATTTAAAGCCTGTAACCATTGTAAACACAAATAGTGCACCAACCAACTGTTTAGATTCGGCATTAAATATAAAAATACATGTATCCAACATGAGCAAAACGGCAAACATTCATCTGTACCATATTATTATTTAAAAAAATTCGACCATTCATAGACTTTGACGCCACAAAATTACTGATTAATGCTATTGTTATGTCATCTCGTGATTACTGTCTCGTTATTGCACTCTGTTAAAATATCTACTTGGTCAACAACAAATTCAGATTAGGGCTCCCAGAATTATGATCACGACTAAACTATCTGAACATATTACACCAATTTTATAAGGTCTACAGTAGCTACCTATTAAACACCGAATCAATTTGAAGATTAATACCTTAACAGTATCAACGATCAACGATCTTCAAATGTAACCAGTTTGTACTGCTCCTAAATCCAAACTTGGATTCGCTTACGCTCGTCCAAAAGAAAAGAGTGGAATAAAATAAACAAATTGTCCAGAGTAGCCTCACTAAATCAATTTTCAAAACACGTTTAAAACAAAATATTTTTGAATTAATTATCAAAATCAAAGTTATGTTATATTTTGTGTATAAAACGCGTCAAGTTGTATAATATAGTTTGATAATTTTGTTTTACTTGTGTTAGTTGTCGATGTTATATCCCTTGTAAATCAGCACAGAGCAGTCAATCTGACTGAATATTCAGCGCCCTAGAAAATTGTTATTAATATTTCTCATTGTTATATACAACACTTTTAAAAATATTTATTAAAAAAAAACATTTTTAATGGCTAATAAAAACGACAACTATAGGAAAGATGCGCAATATTCTCATTCTGAAGAAGCAAAAGGGTGAACTTTGTAAAGTGTCAGATACATCCTTTTGACTCGCCTTCGATGATTTACTGTAATTTGTAAGAACATCAAATTGGCGGGGTAAAACATTCGTATGGCTGCTATGGTGGGGGGGGGGCGGTAGCTAAATATGTAATTAGGGGCAAGTTTAAACTTTCACATGATAACAAACAATTTAATATAAAAAAAACCCTATTTTAAATGGTAATGTCGGACCTGAACCTTAGGTGTGTTTTAAATAGTACATCACCATCCATATGTTTCGCGAAATATAATAGATTTGATTGAATCCAAGCCGAAGATCTTCTAGCGTTAATCATTTGGTTTCGTTCAGTAATACGAAAATTAAGCCGTGTGAAATGTGATATTTGACATTTACTTTAAGAAGGCACACGTTTGTGGATGCTACGCGACTTGGGCATTTTCGTTACCAATAATTGGTACAAGTATATCACATGATTACAACAATTACGACAAAAAAGGTAAGTGAGTTAAGCTAATTATATTCATTAAAACTATAATTCGTAGCAATTTTACACAGGTTCTTTGCTGGGGCCAGTCAATTTTCCTAAGTCAACAAGTGGACAGACTGGTGTAACATCAACTACTGGAGTAAGTCAACAGATGAATACAATATCAGCAAGTAAGTTGACACTTGGTAATAAATATAAACAGGTCCGCACAGTTCTAGAATGCTGACTATCCAAAGGAAAAGGTAATGCTGCCTATTTAACTTATTTGACATAATAGGTTAAAGGATTCCAAATAGATATATTTGCTATAGTCGATCCGTATCACCTGCCTATGAGTTACATGTGTTATATACATGTAAATGGGATTTATTCTTGTGTAACAGAAGAAATACAAGAAAGCTCAAAAAGGACATCTAAAGAACACCAAATTTATTGAAATAAAAATAAACATATGTTATTTCCGAAAGGACCTAGTGGACAATACGCTCTACGCATTATTGGTGCCTATGTGTGTGATATGACGTTGGGTGGATGGGAGTATTACTGCAACCTTTTTAATTTAATTAAAATTAAATAGAGTAATTTTATCATTTCAGTTACCGTTCCGATGACATCTTCTAATCAGGCGATAAATAGAAATGGCCAAACAGGTAAACTATCTTTTTCAACAGATAAATACACACATACCTTATCTTATTTCGATTTTAAATGAGAAAATGATTTTTAGTTTGTTTGTTGTTTCGGGTTTTTTTTGCATCTTAAAGGGTCCTCGGAAATTCAACAAAAAAAGAAATTGTGTTTTGGAAAATAGGGTAATTTGATATTGGCCTACAATTAGACAAAAATCAGCAGATGAACAATAATTGAATCAACTTACAGGCACTATATATTTACTAATTTTGGTGAATTTTAATGATAAGTACATTAAGACAGGGTTCTTCAAATCTGTTCTTGAGTCGAGCTATTGAGCCCGTTTCCAACAGACCTAGTTGTTTTTTTATTAATGCGCAGCAGACGATAACATCCAAAGTGAACCTAAATGTCTATGGAAATCCCTCCTCCGCCCAAGATACTAATGCACCCTCCCTTAACATCAATTCTGCATTTAATCAAATCTTCCCTAATTAGCAATCGGTATTCAACAAACATTCGACTAACAAATATGAGACAGATGGATCAGATGAAACTATCTTAAACAAAATCTTAACTCCTTGCATAGGTAAATCCGTAGGTGGATCTTTCGTATCTCCAAAAGTCGCAACACAAAATATGGTTTGGGTTCATTCTGTTGGAAGCCAATTGTCAGTTTCACCAGCTGGATAGAACACAAATACGGTAGTCGGTTCAAATTTGTCTTTAAACAGCGCAAATTCTGTTACTAGAGTCGGTATATCTGGAAGTCTATTAGCTTCGAACAATATCGTTGGACATTCTAATGTTACCAATATTGGAGTGATGGATATAGCAAAACCATCCTCTGCGGTTTAACTCCAAACAGCATCGGATTTAACAAATTATTAACTCCTTCCACAGGTACAGCCGTAGGTGGATCTATTGCGTCTCCAAAAGGCGCAACACAAACCGTGACGGGAGTTCATTCTGTGGGAAACCAGTCGTCAGTTTCAACAGCTGGACAGAATACGAATACCGTAGTTGATTCAACATTTTCTTTGAATGGCGCAAATTCTATTAATAGTGTCGGGATATCTGGACAGAGTCATGGTACCAGTATTGGAGTTGTAGATCTCACAAAATCAGCTTCAGTGGTTTCAGCATTGACTACATCACCCAATTCTAACAATAATAGTCTTTCCACAGTTAACAGCATTGGACAAGCGGGACAACCCACTATAAAATCAACAGGTGCAGGGGTAGGAGCATCCGTTGCTGGGCAAAATACAACCAACAAAGCCCAGATTTTAACAACTGCTGCACCAGCAACCACTCCGAGCACTATTCAAACGATGTCTAATGTGACACCTGCGGCGTCGATTCCAGTTGCAAGTGCTAATCCTGGGCAAACATCAACGGCTTCTACAGGTCAGGCTACGTTTAACGTATTTATAGGATCTACTCACCCCATACTCTAGCATAAACTCACTGAGCAATAGGAGTCAGGACACAACATTACCGGTACAGAATTGATAAAGTCACATACGAGAAGAGATAACTTCGGTTCTGGAAATACAAAACGCTTTGGTGGATCGAAAGACTTACCCTCTAGCATGGTTCAGCCAACTTCTAATAAGACCCTATGACCATATTTTCAAACACTGAAAACACATTGGCAGGAAAGGTTGTGGGACAAAGTTTGCTCATTGGCGCTTTTAATACGCCCTTTTCCTACTAAGGGTAATGCTGATGGTATAATACGCATTATTTCACATACTAACAAGGTATCTGTATCTTTAGCACCTCTCGTGTCGACCTTATCTAATACAGAACCAGCCGTTGGTCATATCGTGGGCTTCAATACAGTAATTGGTCTGGCTTCAAAACAAAAGTCTAACAAATCAACGGTCACGTATATACATATTATTTGTGCTCCATATATTTTTTTTTTGTCCTCCGCATTTTAGGCGAAAATAGATAACAATTTATACAAGTAAGTCCGTTCCTCTGTCTATATTTTCCTCACATCTTTTAGAGCGTTCTACTTTTCTGTATCACCAAACTAATGAAGACGGACATACGTCATAAGTAGGCGGCTATGCTATTTGTCCGCTCTACATCACTGACAATAGGAAAATTCACTAAAAAAAGTTCCAAGGAACTTTCTTGGCCAACTGCGCGGAGGAACACGGGACCTCATAGGGCTACTGTTGCTCCTGCTTTTGGAGCATCCAAGAAGGGTGGTCTAGATGTTCATAAGGTTAGTCCAGAAAAATAATTGCACTGGCGCAACTGTGGAGCACCATAGTTCTAATCGAGATAAAATTTTCAGCCTGGGTAAAGATTTCATTATACGAATGTAGTGAACGAGTTCGGTGAAGGACAATTTCTATTTAGGTTCTGGACAGATACACAAGATAAACAGCAAACATAAATACAACGCAAGAAAATGTTCCAAAAAATTACGACCCTAAAAATATGCCGCGTTCAGCTAGAGTTTATCTTGTTTGTTTACCAATGAACGTTATATTAACAATAACGCGATATGGAAATATATATATACAGCTAAATTATAATTAGCAACTGTAGTAGAAAATCACTTT
Source organism: Patella ulyssiponensis (assembly GCA_963678685.1). Classification (NCBI taxonomy): domain Eukaryota; kingdom Metazoa; phylum Mollusca; class Gastropoda; family Patellidae; genus Patella; species Patella ulyssiponensis. Next base: position 50,551,516 of record OY783231.1, read on the forward strand.
TTAAAATGTTTTCTCATTCACAGTCAATTCTCTGAGTAACATAGACCCAGCAACTGGCCTTCCATTTTCTGGTAGTACGATTGGCATTTCAACATCTACTGGCGGTGGTCTTATAGCTGCTGGTATTCCCACATCATTTAATGGCGGTACACCAACTACGAATATTGTTGAGCCAGGAACTCTCAGTGTATCATTTCCTGGGAATCCGTCTGGCCGTATGACACCCGCTACTGGAGGTGCACCAACCTCGGGTGTCCTTGCCCCTGGTATTGCAAATACTGGTGGTCTAACCTCTTCGTTTTCTGGCAGTCCAACTGGTAGTCAAGCATCAACTGGAAGTATTGTTCCAAGTGGTAAGTCACTATCACAAGTCTATACTGCAAAATACTAGACCTTTTAAAGGAGATAATTTTTTACAATAATATGTTACTGGTGTTTTTTTACCATTTTAATAACGCGAGAAAATGCTCAAAAAATTACAAACTTAAAAAAGCGTTCTCACGGCGCACTCGTCACAAGCTCCCTGGGCTTATGGCGTTTCTTTTGGGATCTATTGGCTTGGCAACGGCGATCATCGGCGAACCTGCGGCGCTCTAACCACGCCCATGGGGCTCTTACCACACGTCTTCTACGTGTATTGCGACTACGTGCGGGTTTATGCCACGTGATCACGGCGAATATATAAGCTGGACTAGTGTCCGTCGCCGTCTCCTTCGCTCTGAGGGTAGATAAAGGGAACAACCCACTGGCGGCGAAACATCTCTCGTTAGCTCACATCGAGGATAACTGGTCTAACTGGACTCACATATACACGGACGGATCCCGAAAATGGTACGACGGCTTCGGGATTTATATCCTGGGGAAGGAGTCATAGGCAGCAAATAGACTGCCAAACATGTGCTCCGTGTACACATCGGAAATGTATGCGATCAAAGAAGCCGTAGTGTGGATATCCTGCCAGAGGAAATCAAACTTTGTTGTCCTCAGCGACTCGCTAAGTAGCCTGGAATCTATAAGAAATCGGGGGTCGGACGCCCGTCCCGAACTGCTGACCCAGATCTACCTAGCGTACGAAATGTCGCTGGCAAAAGGTAGCCAGGTAGTATTGACATGGGCCCCTTCGCATATCAACCTAAGGGGGGACGAATGGGCAGACATGCTCGCCCTAAAAGGGTCACAACTGGAGGAACCGAGTGTCGAGCTCCCTTACAGTTTGCACGAATTCAAAAGTATGGTCGGGTTACGCGTCAGCTCTGAATGGGAAAATAACAAAGCTAAAGGTGAAAGAGACGCTCAGACACCGTACATTTAAGCATGTAAGGTGCAGCTGCGGCACGGACGTGTCTCCAGCCCTTATCCTAGTAGACTGTGATCGCCTCGCAGCCGAAAGAAAACCTCTTGCGGATAAACTGAGTTCCCTTAACACGGCCCTCAGTGTTCCAAATTTACGTTACCCCAAAGTAAACAAACACGAGATCTTTGAATTAATCGCGGATACAGAGGGGGGCGCACCCGGCGCACGCCATCTCTATTTTTTGTGGTGGCGAACAATTTTTAGCCCCATATATTCTCGCGGGAAAGGAGAGCAAAAACAGTTTAAGTTGGAAATCGTAATTTACAGTACAAGTATGAAATTAGTCCTTGTGGGCATTTTAGTCCACTCAAAATTCACGGACCGGGCTTCGCATTCCCAAGTGGGTGCAGCACGTCCCCCCCCCCTTTCTGAAAATCCTGGATCCGCCCCTGAAGCCAACCCAGACCTATATTCTTTGGTTGACACAGAATAGTTTCTTGGGAAACACTTTGTCTACGATATCACCCTAGGTGGAAGGGGACGTTAAACTCCAGTAACGAACGAGCGAATCGTCGCCGTAGCAGTACAGTAATACCCCCGTCAGACCGGGGTGGCGTCCTTACTGCACTGATGCGAACTTGCGGCGACTAGAATATGCACAAGGTCGCCGGTAAACGTGGACACAGTGAGACAATGTCTCAAGAAATTGCAAACTTTAAAAAGGCCGCAGAACCTTGGCGTTTGTTTTAAACATGCTCAAAACATACGCCGTGACTAAGCGAACATTGAGAATCATGGAGACCACTACGCTTATGGTGATCTTGACGCGCTCTGATACCATTTGTCTTCGCTGTATCAGCGCAGTAAAGGCGCAACCCAGGTCTGATTGGGGTATAAGGTCAATACTCCAGTCTGACTGGTTTCATTATATTGATACGTTGCCTACGTTCGCTGGTGAATATTCTCTGAAAGTAATTAAGTATTTATTTTAAAATTAAGGCGGGGGCATCAGCCTTACTGTCGAGTTTTTATTTTGTTATTTTCTAAGATATACTTTTACATTAAACAAAATCAAAGCTTTACCGGGTCAAGGATTTGGAAAGCTTCACAGTAATAATAATATCATGAATATTTTAAACTCTTCAAAGTTCAACTTTATATTCAGATTATTAGTAGTAATTATCCATCTACAGTTTGTCTTGTCTGTCAACCAATGAGAGAGAGAGACAGAGAAATGGGGATTAACGTCCACTCAACACAACTAGGTCACTTCGGGACTATGGTTTAATTTTATTTCAATAATTCGCTTGCGCGTAGGGGTCTTTAGCAGTGGGAGGAAACTTGAGTGCACGGAGGAAACCAACGAGGTTGAGAAGGCGCCCCTATCTCCATGTCACATACGCTCACACCAGGGCTCGAAACCACAGCCGCAAGCCAGAGGTGACCGGCCAGCTAGAGGTCGAAGCGCGGCACTCTAGACCCCCCCCACCCATCAACCAATGAACGTTATATTAACAATAACGCGATATGGAAATATATACAGCGAAATTATAATTAGCTTCTCTTTTTTAAAACACATTTCTTGTTTTCTCATTCACAGTCAATTCTCTGAGTACCATAGACCCAGCAACTGGCCTTCCATTTTCTAGTAGTACGTCTGGTATTTCAACACCTACTGGCGGCATGACAAGTACCGGCAGTCAGTTGTTTTCTGTCGGTGGTCTGACAGCTGCTGGCATCCCCACATCAACTGGCGGTAGTGGTAAGTCACAATCACAAGTCTATATTCCAAATACTAGACCCTTTAAAGGAGACAATTTTATACAATTTAATATGTTACTGGTGGGTTTTTTCACTTTAGCTATTTATAAATACGAATCTCTTGTATTTTTTAAAAATTATATATATTATCTATGATACTTGTTTTTGTTTGTGTATGAAAATATATTAACGTGGCCGTGATTAATTTGTATTCGTTAAATCTACTATAGTTAGCGTTATATATGTGATTGGGGTTCAGGTAGTCACGGTTGGAATCTACATTCGTGAAAATATTTATGTATATTATTCTATACCGACCACTGGGGATTTTTTAATTACTTATTATTGGCGATGTAACCTAATAAATGATATCTTATGTATTTTTAATTTTGTCAGGTTCTACAGGAATCCAAACAACACAACTTATTTCACCTGCCAGCCAAATAAATACAGGTATTTATATTGTCTAATTCTTTTCGTCCTTTAAGGCCAGTTCTTTGAAAGTTGAGTTAATTTAATAGGTAGTATTCTGATGATTATTTTTAAGAAAGTTATGTTGTACCGGCAAGTCAGATTAGGGAAATAGTAGGCCTGCGTGGACACTTGACATTGCCCAGGAAATTGAGTTATGGCAGGGATATATTTCTTGTCCCGAGCTGCATAAGAAATGTGTGCCGAGCACTCAGCAATATCAAATAGTATTTCATTACTATAAGTTCAGTGATCTTTGATAGTTGGAGTAATCCCGACTTTCAAAAGCATTAGCTAAGGCCAATAACCCACCTTCTGGTTAAATTCCGAGGATAGATATGAACCCACGGCTATTTAGATCCTATATGCCCTTTTCATATGTAAATATATGGAAACATAATATGTCTATATTGGTAAAATGATTTCTATAGATTTCTCTTAATTGTTTTCAGATCCAGGACAGGGCGAAATTAACAATGATAATATTTATTCTTAAGATAATTATAACTAAACTGTGAATACGCAGTAGAGTACGCAATTGTCTTCGTTCTTGTGAATTGGCTACTTGTTATTCAATTAAAGATTATATTGCTAATAGTGATTTATTTTATTTATCATTTCAGCTTTCTCGGTTATGGGGGTTGAAGGAGCATCGGGAATGACTGGAGTGATTATCTAATTTCAACGCTTAGTTCACAATATTTAACAAATATTGTATATGAATAATAATTGTTCAAGCGCAGAATGAATAAAATATTTGAATTGTTTTACGTGTTTTTGTTTAGTTTTTCCTGTTTGTGCGCTTTGGTTTTATTTGAATACAAATATAGATTGTTTGAGGGAGTATAAAACATAACCTTTTAAATGCTGAATAAGTTCACCATGCGAAACACATTTTCAACATCAACGAAATGATCAGCTGAAATATTTTGTGAATATACAATTCTGTTATTTTAATGACTATTTTAATATATATGTGTATATTTATCTTTTCTTCAGCAATGCATCCTGCGAGCAGGCAAGCAAACAGCGCTCAGACAGGTTTTTATCTATTTTTAATTTGAACCCATGCTTTCTCGTTGAAGGGGCTATTTACCAAATGGGTGCAGTGGTTGGTGGCGAAAGAGCCTTGAAAGGTCAAACTTCTTCAGTTCTAAATACTGGACTAGAAATGAATGACTTAAATCCCTAAGGTGGACACGATTTTCTTTTAAGAAAAAAAACCTCTGTTCAGAATTGAGAACGACTCATTCGATTTACTTAGCTAATTCAATATATGCTAAACTGTGTAAAACTGAACAGAGTGAACCAAAACCGTGAATAATTGACTTTTTGTGCCATAATTCGTTTGGTAAATATCCCTTCCAATTAATAAAAAAAATCCTGTTTTTAGAACGTGTGCTCGATTGAGCAGTATACTAGAGCCTCTCTCAATTTGTGTACCTTGAAACAAAACGCATGCTGTTCTAGATATTAACGTAACTATTCGTTGTACACCACAAATTGACTGTGATTTGGCGCTGTGATTATTTTCAAATTACTTCAATCGAGCACATGTTTAGATCCTATTCCAGCATGCTTTTTGGTGAAAGGTATTAACTTTTTAAAAATGGCATACGTTCTAAACGATGTTTGCTTCACTGACGCAGCGAATGCATGCGCTTTTATCAGCATTATAAAGGTATTGGTTTCGGTCCCTCCTGCCTCATCACTATTTTTATAGCCATTATCATCATATTACGTGTCTTTCTAACAGATGTATGTGCACCAATTTAATTCTAGCTAAAGTTATACTTAGACGTTCCATTATTACTGTTAGGTTTGACTTGAGGAACATGACACTTTAGATGATTTCTTAAAGGTTTCGGTCGATTTAGCAAATTGTATCCATTGCATTTTTCTTTTGTCTACCGGTTAAAATTTTTGTTTTATTAAATTAAATTTCCCAAACGTCCATATTCATAGCCAAGCATTTAATTATAGCAAGACTGACTAAACTAATACGTTAAAAAAGAGTTGTAGTACAAAGAGAAGTGAACTATATTATGTGCTTGTTTTCCTTTTACGATTTCTAAGCATAAGCATCATTGACCCATAGAGACTTGAATGAATTGATTTTACATAGTTATCATTACCGTTCTGTTATATTCTAATTAATTATTTTCTACGGAAACAAATGTGAAAATATTAAAATCTAATGTTACATTTTTCTTGGAAAATATAAAACGCGAGAAAAAATCAACTACTCGTAACCAATATTTTTATTGAAGAAAAAAGCATATAATATAGACATCTACAGTTTTTAGTATCCTTCACACCTCTAAATAATCAGGTTTTTTAAACTCAATGTTTTAAATAAGTTGACAACATGGCGTTTGTGTTTAACTAGGGATGTTTATGAGATAAACACGGGTGGCATTCGAGAGGTGCATATAATGGTAGTTGAGCGGTTAGAATTCTTTACATTAATGGGGTTGATTTAACAAATTAATAATAAGATTACGGGCCAATTATTCCGACTTGCATAAACATTTCAGAATTTTACGATGAAAGATAGAACTGATGGCTCTTGTCCATTGTCATCGATGGAAAAATTATTTTCCTGAGATTAACAAAATATTATTCGTAGTAGGTGTTTGTTTTCCTCTGTAATAAAAAATATTTTCCTGAGATTAACAAAATATTATTCGTAGTAGGTGTTTGTTTTCCTCTGTAATAACTGTATTTCATCAGAAATTTCAGACTCTAAACATTAATTTGTTTGATAATTGAGAAACCTCCCAGATCTGTTTGAGTTAAAACTTTAGGTTAAGATTGATTTCGGAGATAAAGATTGACAGTGAAGCAATAAGTGGGTACATTCTTTTTGAGTGCCAATTACAATAGTATCCGTGGCGAATTGAGGCTATAGCTTACCCCCAACAAGAATTTGGACCTTTAGTAGAATTTATAAGCTCTGGAGACCCTTTTTTTCCACGTGAATTAACTAAACAGTCAGTTACGATTGTATGAAATAATTGAGACCCATCAAACACTCTATCGTTGAGATATAGAAGCTTTAAATTTCGTACCGAATGATACACTTTACAGCATATAATAATTGCTTCGTTCCAAATGCTCAAATCTAACTGTTTTCAATAATTATGTAAGTCTAATAAATTAATTACATTTTTATTCTTTCTTAAATTTACTGTTTAATAACGCTGTTCTAAGTATACATTTTAGTCGGTCATTCGGAAAGTGTTTCTGATCATAATTTTTACCTAAAGAAGAGGTTATGTGTAAGTGGTGCACACGATCTTCAGATTGAAAGACTAGTAATATATTGTGATTGCCAAATTTAATAAAACATAATGCAAAAATTCAAACCGTTTTTTCCAGATGATTAGTTTATATTTATGTTAAAATCCATTTAATACCAAAAAAAATGTGTTTCACACGATTTTGTTTCTGGCAAAAGTTCACACAAATCTATTCGTATACAAATCATCTCTTGTAAGTTGAGAGATATAAATGATTTAGCTTTTAGTCTATAGTACCAGATGGGAGTACTGCATTTTAAGCTTCAAATATTCATTTAGTTTGTGGTGGATGTTCAATACAATATATCGCCAGTACGTTTAGGATACGCACCAGGGGATATATATTATTCAGTATCATTTTCAAAAGTAACACACTCCATTATTTTTCATGGCATTCATGATCGGTCCAAGGGATAAAACCTACGAAATAAAGACGTGTTTATTCATATTAATAACCAGGGTACCTGAAGATGCCGAACAGAACTGGGGACTATTAAATTGGTTTCGTTCGTCTGTCTGCTGTTATTTAGACTCGATTATTAAAACTTATTATATGTGTTTAATACTCGAACTCAATATACAATTCTGAATAGGCTTAACTGTCAGGTATACGCAATTGTATTCGTCAACGCTTCCATTCTTAAAGTGTGACAGTCATGAAACTTGGTTTGACAAAGTGAACATTCTCTTCCTCGGTTAAACAGAGTTATTACCAATTTTGACGGTCTAGACTTTTCAGCACGATATCTTTGGGTATGTGAGTGAGGTGGTGATGCTTGGTGTAACGTTTTGTTACAACAATAGAGACTTTTGGCAAGCGTAAATTCCTAGTACGTATCGCGTATCCATATGGATTTTGTGTATGACGTCATCAATGTGTGTGTATTTCTCATACGTGAAACGGCACACGGATACGGCAGCCCGTATCGAAGAGCTTTCATAAGGAGAAGGTCCGTATAACATTGTCGTCTTTTTAGACGCTGAAATGTTATATCATAGCGTTTTTATGAATCTATGTGTATCTTAGAACACGAAGGTTTATATTTGATGTGAATTTAACCATAATAAAGACTGGAATTTAATCATTATTTTTGAGGGGTTTTTCTCGGAATTTTCATACTTTTCCCGTCTGTCTGTCTGCACGCTGGTTGATTTACGTGCTAGATTTTGGTAGATATGGGAACTTGCAAATCTGTAAATGGTGTGATTCTATGGTAAAGGGTATAAATGGTAAATTAGTGAAACCGAAAATTGCTGTCGAGTCGAAGTCAAAGATTGTTTTCAATAAGATGCGACATTAATTTTTTATAATAGCTCATGGTGATGGTGATCTTGGTAGATAACTGCCATCATGCTGTACAGAACTAAGCTCAGCTCAGTGACGCATACGTAAGCGACGCAAGATTCAGCCAAAACTCTAAAACTACTCTGACGCAACGTGTCACGTATACGATACGGATACGTGATACGGATAGGGAAAATGCCACTTGCCAAAAGTCTCTAATATCCTGACTGATACTACGTGTGAAGCCACGGTGGGTTGGCTGGTAAGACGGTGGCTCGCTAATTTGGAGGTCGGATGCTCAATCCCTGTATTAGACCGAGAAAGTTCATCCAGATTTTCCGACGTGGTTCCCCCTAGTCAGTCGTACAGAACAGAGGGTCTGTCTGACAAGGAACATTGTATAGTCGCGCAGTTGGTATTCGCTATAAGTGTGGCCGTAGTGCCACTGTCCGTGCACAATTCCCATCATAGCACACCATATGGTATATGCCCGTCGTCATAAGAGCAGTGGGGTAGAGCAGTGGGACGTTAAACCCAATTTCATTTCATTTAATTTCGATACCTTTGATGCTTATTGGGTGAGAGTGATGAAACACTTTCCGTGCGATGATGATCATATTCTGCTTAAGACTAAATAGCTAGAAGACTTTGTAGTCAAGGCTTTAGAAGACAATAATAATTAGTTGGATGTTGTGGCGGTCATAAGCATCGATACACGATGAGTGGCGACACTTTTATGATGAGCATTTTGTGCTAAGTATTGTAAATGATGACATGAAATGGGGTTTTACGTCCTACTGTTCTGCGCCTACTGTGCTAATGAAGACAGGCAGTTTCTATACAGTGTGCAATGGGACAGGTTACTCTCAAATGGGTCTTTTAAGCGCATGAGAACTCGGGTTTTCCCTCAAACCGGACTAATATGCGCTTTACCTTGCAATGCATACTGTCCTGAACCACTGACAGACCGGAAAATCTCGATGAACTTTCTCGACATACACAGGGATCGGACACGGGACCTCAAGGTAGCGAGCCAACGTCTTACTCACTGGGCCATCTTGGCTAGGGCTTAGTATAGATAAGCAGTTTGATGTCTTCTTGCTTGGCAGAAAAATAAATGTGCAATTACTTGATGTGTCATCTATGTATATTGTGACATCAGTTTCAATTTTGACTTACCTCAATTTGCACTTCATTTGTAGAAAGCGAACACGGAAAAACAATTGTAACATTTACTTGCATCTTTTGGCTATTTTTGTTAGCGGTGCGGTAGACGAACTTGTGAAAAGGACAAATTAATTATAGATTTTAATACCGATAGCTTTTGAGGGTTGTAACTTTGATCAAGGTGTGGCTCAGCTGATTTGACAATAATCATATATATTTTTCAATTTGTCCTTATGCTTAAGTAATCACATCTGTCAAAAAATACAAGACAAATTTTTATCTGAATAAAAGACTTTGGGATATTTGGTCAATGCTATCAACATATCCCGTGCAAATGGGCATCACCTAACATTTTCGTTTGTTAAATAAATTGTGACGTTTATTTTATAAAGCTTTGGAAATAATGAATGAATTTGCCGTCAATTCTCAAACTTTGATCATGTCTTTTTTATATACACCAATCAACTACGTTTGAATAAATCACTAAATGGTTAAAATGAGCACGCTAAACTGAATACTGCCATATGAATCTTGACAAGTTAATGAAGTTAGTGGTATCAATTTCTCAATTTTTAAACTTCTGGAAACTATCCGTCACCGTGTGTTTTAATCAACATGGCAAAGGAAACGATTTATTTCGACCACATATATGTATACATGCCACAATCACATATTGCCTTATTCAAATTTATTCCTATCACAGCATTCAGAAAGTCAGCCAAGACGGTAACTGTTTACACCAAAAAAGAATCTCCAGCTACAGTAAGACGTAACTTGCGTCCGTCACCGATCGGGTCAACACAAATGATACAAGTACTTGTGCCTAACCAAAACATTCCTTTAAATACAAGAAGAACTGTGATACAAAAATCATCAAACCCACCCATGTCAACTATAAATAAAATCAGAAACATTGCGCCAAAAAAGATTGATCCAAATCAAAGACTTGGGGCTCCTGCAAACACCATTGCAAAGAAACCAACACCGGCGATACAACTTTTAATTAAAAGGCCGCCATCCCTTAAATTGACAGAAGTGAGAAAACCCACAGTTAATATAAATTCATACCAAAACCGTGGTTTGTATAATGGCATTGGACAAACTAATACCATGACAAAACCAAACCAAACAGGTACAGCCAGACTACCTGTTACTAACCCTGTATCTTCGAAGTTTGGTTCAACAGTAGCAAACGGAACCCCATCATACGGGGTGGCTCCAATCAGTGCTATTTCACCGACAGCATCATCTTTAAAATGGACAGGACGGAAAATGATATCTCCGCTCGGTGGAATGACACAGTCTACTAATATCATTAATAATAATAGTTTACAAGGTCAGACTCAGTCTATACCAAACACAGTCATTGCAAATACTATTACTGGCATGGAGTCCCCCGGATCTCGAAAGAGATTAGCCGTTCCTTCAGCTACCGGTAGTACAAAATCTAGTACATCGCAAAATAGTGCAACACAAAATATTGCTCCTGCAAGCCCATCAACTACAAGACAGACTACAAACTTATTATCTGCAAGCCCTATTATTCCACCCACAAGCCGCCAAACTTCATCTTCTACTGGTGGACCATCTTTGGTGACAAGGGCTAACTTGGCTACTAAACAAACAGGTCAGTCTGCACCTTCCATTGCTCACTCTTCCCGTCCATCGGCCTATACTGAGGCCAATTTGGCTACTTCCCAAGGGGGTGCATTAACAAACCAAGCAGTGACTTCAACTGGCCCAACTAAACCATCTACCAATGCCCAATCTACTACAAGCCAACATGTTCCGGTTGGTCGCACATTAACAATTACTTCGTCCAAAACAAGACTTTCCTCTCCAGTAAGCCAGTCAGCAACTGCAGGACAAAATACGACCCCGGTATCTACAAGCCAAACTACATCAAAACATTCTAAAAGCCAGACCCCATCATCTACAGGTCAGTCTGTTCCTTCTAGTGGTCAACCAATCAGTACCATGTCCAGTACTGGTCACACAATAACTATGGGGCAAAATACAAGCCAAGCAAACAGTCAAACTGCACCTGCGACAAACCCTACATTTACAGGACCAACTACAATCCCGGTATCTTCAACCCAAACTGCATCTTCTACTGCTCAAATCCCTGGCGGAACAGCATCTATTGGGACCTCAACAAAATCCACAGCGAGCCCAAACGCGCTGTCTGTTGGTGGACCAACTACCTCACAAATCTCTGGTGGGACAGCATCTATGGTGACCCCAACAACATCTTTTGTAAGCCAATCGTCTTCCTCAAATGGCGCATTATCAACCACTGCTTCGGCCAGTAACCAAACAGCTTCAACAGTACAACAATCACCAACTGTAACTAGTCCAACAACTTCAGGACAAACTACAAACCCAGTATCTACAGCCCAAATTGCATCTTCTACTAGTCCAATCTCTGGTGGGACAGCATCTGTTGGGATCTCGAACACAACGCCAACAAGCCAGACTGCTTCTTCAACTGGCGCACCATCTAGCCAAACAGTTTTGGCCTTAGACCAAATAACAACTACTAATACTCCATCCACAACAAGCCCGAATGTACCGTCTATTGGTGGAACAACTATTGTCATGCCCAGTGCTGGTCTTACATCTACGGCAAGCCAAACAACATCTCTTACAAGCCCAGCAACTAAAGAACAAACTACAAACCCTGTCTCTGCAGCTCCAACTGCGTCTTCTACTGGCCAATCATCTTTTGGGCCAACTTCAACTTCGACAACTAGCTCAACAGCTTCAACAGTAAGCCAGCAACCACCACCTTCTACCAGCCCAGCACTTATAGAAAAAGCCACAATCCAACAATCTACTAGCATGTCCACTCCATTCACAGGTCAATCTTCGCAACCAACTGGTCAGCCGTCTAGTGGAATAACATCTGTTGGGACATCACCTACTATCCAAGCCTCTGCTGTAAATATTGCCGCGTCAAACAACCCAGTGACTTCATCAGTTAGCCAATCACCGCCTGCTATAAACCCACCAACTACAAAACAAACTACAATCCCGGTATCTACAACCCAAACATCTTCTACTGGTCCAATGTCTGGAGCGTCAGTTTCTATTATGGCCCCAAATACACCATCTACAAGCCAAACTGCTTCCTCGACTGTCGCTACTTCGGCTAGTAACCAAACAGCTTCTAAGGTACGCCAGGCACCGACTGTCACTAGTACAACAACTTCAAGACAAACTACAAACCCAGCATCTACATCACAAACTGCATCTTCTACTGGTCCAAACTCTGGTGGGGCAACATCTTCTACAAGCCAGACCGCTTCTGCAACTGCGGGAAAAACTATTGCCACGCCCAGTGCTGGTCTTACTTCTACAGCAAGCCAAACAGCATCTACTACAAGCCCAGCAACTACAGGACAAACTACAAACCCTACCTCTACAGTACCAACTGCCTCTTCTACTGGCCCATCTTCTGCTAGTACATCATCATCTGGGCCAACCTCAACTTCGACTACTAGCTCAACAGCTTCAACAATAAACTCACAACCACCACCTGCTACAAGCCAAGCAATTATAGAACAAACTACAATCCAACAATCTACCAGCATGCCCACTTCATTCACAGGTCAATCTTCACAACCAACTGGTCAGCCGTCTAGTGGAATAACATCTGTTGGGGCATCACCTACTATCCAAGCCTCTGCTGTAAATATTGCCGCGTCAAACAACCCAGTGACTTCATCAGTTAGCCAATCACCGCCTGCTATAAACCCACTAACTACAAAACAAACTACAATCCCGGTATCTACAACCCAAACATCTTCTACTGGTCCAATGTCTGGAGCGTCAGTTTCTATTATGGCCCCAAATACACCATCTACAAGCCAAACTGCTTCCTCGACTGTCGCTACTTCGGCTAGTAACCAAACAGTTTCTAAGGTACGCCAGTCACCAACTGTCACTAGTCCAACAACTTCAAGACAAACTACAAACGCAGTATCTACATCACAAACTGCTTCTTCTAGTGGTCCAATCTCTGGTGGGGCAACATCTTCTACAAGCCAGACCGCTTCTGCAACTGGGGGAACAACTATTATCACGCCCAGTGCTGGTCTTACTTCTACAGCAAGCCACACAGCATCTACTACAAGCCCAGCAACTACAGGACAAACTACAAACCCTATCTCTACAGTCCCAACTGCCTCTTCTACTGGCCCATCTTCTACTGCTACATCATCTTTTGAGCCAACCCCAACTTCGACTACTAGCTCAACAGCTTCAACAGTAAACCCACAACCACCACCTGCTACAAGCCAAGCAATTATAGAACAAACTACAATCCAACAATCTACCAGCATGCCCACTTCATTCACCGGTCGATCTTCACAACACACTGGTCAGTCGTCTAGTGGAATGGCATCTGTTGGGACATCACCTACTACACAAGCCTCTGCTATTGCAGTGTCAAACTACCCAGTGACTTCATCAGTTATTCAATCACCACCTGCTATAAGCCCACTAATTACCAGACAAACTACAATCCCGGTATCTACAACTCAAACTTTATCTTCTTCTGGTCCAATGTCTGGGGCGACAGTATCTATAGGGACCCCGACTACACCATCTACAATCCAAACAGCTTCTTCAACTATCGCTGCTTCGGCTAGTAACCAAACAGTTTCAACAGCACGCCAATCACCACCTGTCACTAGTTTAACAACTTCAGGACAAACTACAAACCCAGTATCTACAGCCCAAAATGCATCTTCTACTGGTCCAATCTCTGTGGGGATAGCGTCTATTGGGGTCTCGGCAACATCGTCTACAAGCCAGACTGCTTCTTCAACTGGTGGAACAAGTATTGTCACGCCGAGTGCTGGTCTTACTTCTACAGCACGCCAAGCAGCATCTCCTACAAGCCCAGCAACTACAAACCCTACTTCTGCAGTCCCAACTGCCTCTTCTACTGGCCCATCTTCTGCTGGTACACCATCTTTTGGACCAACCTCAACTTCGACTACTAGCTCAACAGCTTCAACAGTAAACCCACAACCGCCACCTGCTACAAGCCAAGCAGCTTCTAAGGTACGCCAGTCACCAACTGTCACTAGTCCAACAACTTCAAGACAAACTACAAACGTAGTATCTACATCACAAACTGCTTCTTCTAGTGGTCCAATCTCTGGTGGGGCAACATCTTCTACAAGCCAGACCGCTTCTGCAACTGGGGGAACAATTATTGTCACGCCCAGTGCTGGTCTTACTTCTACAGCAAGCCACACAGCATCTACTACAAGCCCAGCAACTACAGGACAAACTACAAACCCTATCTCTACAGTCCCAACTGCCTCTTCTACTGGCCCATCTTCTACTGCTACATCATCTTTTGAGCCAACCCCAACTTCGACTACTAGCTCAACGGCTTCAACAGTAAACCCACAACCACCACCTGCTACAAGCCAAGCAATTATAGAACAAACTACAATCCAACAATCTACCAGCATGCCCACTTCATTCACCGGTCGATCTTCACAACACACTGGTCAGTCGTCTAGTGGAATGGCATCTGTTGGGACATCACCTACTACACAAGCCTCTGCTATTGCAGTGTCAAACTACCCAGTGACTTCATCAGTTATTCATTCACCACCTGCTATAATTCCAGTAACTACAAGACAAACTACAATCCCGGTATCTACAACTCAAACTTTGTCTTCTTCTGGTCCAATGTCTGGGGCGACAGTATCTATAGGGGCCCCGACTACACCATCTACAATCCAAACAGCTTCTTCAACTATCGCTGCTTCGGCTAGTAACCAAACAGTTTCAACAGCACGCCAAACACCACCTGTCACTAGTTCAACAACTTCAGGACAAACTACAAACCCAGTATCTACAGCCCAAAATGCATCTTCTACTGGTCCAATCTCTGTGGGGATAGCGTCTATTGGGGTCTCGGCAACATCGTCTACACGCCAGACTGCTTCTTCAACTGGTGGAACAAGTATTGTCACGCCCAGTGCTGGTCTTACTTCTACAGCAAGCCAAGCAGCAACTCCTACAAGCCCAGCAACTACAAACCCTACTTCTGCAGTCCCAACTGCGTCTTCTACTGGCCCATCTTCTGCTGGTACACCATCTTTTGGGCCAACCTCAACTTCGACCACTAGCTCAACAGCTTCAACAGTAAACCCACAACCGCCACCTGCTACAAGCCAAGCAGCTTCTAAGGTACGCCAGTCACCAACTGTCACTAGTCCAACAACTTCAAGACAAACTACAAACGCAGTATCTACATCACAAAGTGCTTCTTCTAGCGGTCCAATCTCTGGTGGGGCAACATCTTCTACAAGCCAGACCGCTTCTGCAACTGGGGGAACAACTATTGCCACGCCCAGTGCTGGTCTTACTTCTACAGCAAGCCACACAGCATCTACTACAAGCCCAGCAACTACAGGACAAACTACAAACCCTATCTCTACAGTCCCAACTGCCTCTTCTACTGGCCCATCTTCTACTGCTACATCATCTTTTGAGCCAACCCCAACTTCGACTACTAGCTCAACAGCTTCAACAGTAAACCCACAACCACCACCTGCTACAAGCCAAGCAATTATAGAACAAACTACAATCCAACAATCTACCAGCATGCCCACCTCATTCACCGGTCGATCTTCACAACACACTGGTCAGTCGTCTAGTGGAATGGCATCTGTTGGGACATCACCTACTACACAAGCCTCTGCTATTGCAGTGTCAAACTACCCAGTGACTTCATCAGTTATTCAGTCACCACCTGCTATAAGCCCACTAACTACAAGACAAACTACAATCCCGGTATCTACAACTCAAACTTTGTCTTCTTCTGGTCCAATGTCTGGGGCGACAGTATCTATAGGGGCCCCGACTACACCATCTACAATCCAAACAGCTTCTTCAACTATCGCTGCTTCGGCTAGTAACCAAACAGTTTCAACAGCACGCCAATCACCACCTGTCACTAGTTCAACAACTTCAGGACAAACTACAAACCCAGTATCTACAGCCCAAAATGCATCTTCTACTGGTCCAATCTCTGTGGGGATAGCGTCTATTGGGGTCTCGGCAACATCGTCTACAAACCAGACTGCTTCTTCAACTGGTGGAACAAGTATTGTCACTCCCAGTGCTGGTCTTACTTCTACAGCAAGCCAAGAAGCATCTCCTACAAGCCCAGCAACTACAAACCCTACTTCTGCAGTCCCAACTGCGTCTTCTACTGGCCCATTTTCTGCTGGTACATCATCTTTTGGACCAACCTCAACTTCGACTACTAGCTCAACAGCTTCAACATTAAACCCACAACCACCACCTGCTACAAGCCAAGCAATTATAGAACAAACTACAATCCAACAATCTACCAGCATGCCCACTTCATTCACAGGCCAATCTTCACAACCAACTGGTCAGCCGTCTAGTGGAATAGCATCTGTTGGGGCATCATCTTTTGAGCCAACCCCAACTTCGAATACTAGCTCAACAGCTTCAACAGTAAACCCACAACCACAATCTGCTACAAGCCAAGCAATTATAGAACAAACTACAATCCAACAATCTACCAGCATGCCCACTTCATTCACAGGTCAATCTTCACAACCAACTGGTCAGCCTTCTAGTGGAATAGCATCTGTTGGGGCATCACCTACTATCCAAGCCTCTGCTGTAAATATTGCCGCGTCAAACAACCCAGTGACTTCGCCAGTAAGCCAATCACCGCCTGCTATAAACCCACTAACTACAAAACAAACTACAATCCCGGTATCTACAACCCAAACATCTTCTACTGGTCCAATGTCTGGAGCGTCAGTTTCTATTATGGCCCCAAATACACCATCTACAAGCCAAACTGCTTCCTCGACTGTCGCTTCTTCGGCTAGTAACCAAACAGCTTCTAAGGTACGCCAGTCACCAACTGTCACTAGTCCAACAACTTCAAGACAAACTACAAACCCAGTATCTACATTACAAACTGCTTCTTCTAGTGGTCCAATCTCTGGTGGGGCAACATCTTCTACAAGCCAGACCGCTTCTGCAACTGGGGGAACAACTATTGTCACGCCCAGTGCTGGTCTTACTTCTACAGCAAGCCAAACAACATCTACTACAAGCCCAGCAACTACAGGACAAACTACAAACCCTACCTCTACAGTCCCAACTGCCTCTTCTACTGGCCCATCTTCTACTGCTACATCACCTTTTGAGCCAACCTCAACTTCGACTACTAGCTCAACAGCTTCAACAGTAAACCCACAACCACCACCTGCTACAAGCCAAGCAATTATAGAACAAACTACAATCCAACAATCTACCAGCATGCCCACTTCATTCACCGGTCGATCTTCACAACACACTGGTCAGTCGTCTAGTGGAATGGCATCTGTTGGGACATCACCTACTACACAAGCCTCTGCTGTAACTATTGCAGTGTCAAACTACCCAGTGACTTCATCAGTTATTCAATCACCACCTGCTATAAGCCCACTAACTACCAGACAAACTACAATCCCGGTATCTACAACTCAAACTTTATCTTCTTCTGGTTCAATGTCTGGGGCGACAGTATCTATAGGGACCCCGACTACACCATCTACAATCCAAACAGCTTCTTCAACTATCGCTGCTTCGGCTAGTAACCAAAGAGTTTCAACAACACTACAATCACCACCTGTCACTACTTCAACAACTTCAGGACGACAAACTACAAACCCAGTATCTACAGCCCAAAATGCATCTTCTACTGGTCCAATCTCTGTGGGGATAGCGTCTATTGGGGTCTCGGCAACATCGTCTACAAGCCAGACTGCTTCTTCAACTGGTGGAACAAGTATTGTCACGCCCAGTGCGGGTCTTACTTCTACAGCAAGCCAAGCAGCATCTCCTACAAGCCCGGCAACTACAAACCCTACTTCTGCAGTCCCAACTGCGTCTTCTACTGGCCCATCTTCTGCTGGTACATCATCTTTTGGGCCAACTTCAACTTCGACTACTAGCTCAACAGCTTCAACAGTAAACCCACAACCACCACCTGCTACAAGCCAAGCAATTATAGAACAAACTACAACCCAACAATCTACCAGCATGCCCACTTCATTCACAGGTCAATCCTCACAACCAACTGGTCAGCCGTCTAGTGTAATAGCATCTGTTGGGGCATCACCTACTATCCAAGCCTCTGCTGTAAATATTGCCGCGTCAAACAACCCAGTGACTTCATCAGTTAGCCAATCACCGCCTGCTATAAACCCACTAACTACAAAACAAACTACAATCCCGGTATCTACAACCCAAACATTTTCTACTGGTCCAATGTCTGGAGCGTCAGTTTCTATTATGGCCCCAAATACACCATCTACAAGCCAAACTGCTTCCTCGACTGTCGCTACTTCGGCTAGTAACCAAACAGCTTCTAAGGTACGCCAGTCACCAACTGTCACTAGTCCAACAACTTCAAGACAAACTACAAACCTAGTATCTACATCACAAACTGCTTCTTCTACTGGTCCAATCTCTGGTGGCGCAACATCTTCTACAAGCCAGACCGCTTCTATAACTGGGGGAACAACTATTGTCACGCCCAGTGCTGGTCTTACTTCTACAGCAAGCCAAAAAACATCTACTACAAGCCCAGCAACTACAGGACAAACTACAACCCCTACGTCTACAGTCCCAACTGCCTCTCCTACTGGCCCATCTTCTACTGGTACATCATCTTTTGAGCCAAACTTAACTTCGACTACTAGCTCAACAGCTTCAACAGTAAACCCACAACCACCACCTGCTAAAAGCCAAGCAATTATAGAACAAACTACAATCCAACAATCTACCAGCATGCCAACTTCATTCACCGGTCGATCTTCACAACACACTGGTCAGTCGTCTAGTGGAATGGGATCTGTTGGGACATCACCTACTACACAAGCCGCTGCTGTAACTATTGCAGTGTCAAACTACCCAGTGACTTCATCAGTTATTCAATCACCACCTGCTATAAGCCCACTAACTACCAGACAAACTACAATCCCGGTATCTACAACTCAAACTTTATCTTCTTCTGGTCCAATGTCTGGGGCGACAGTATCTATAGGGGCCCCGACTACACCATCTACAATCCAAACAGTTTCTTTAACTATCGCTGCCACGGCTAGTAACCAAACAGTTTCAACAGCACACCAATCACCACCTGTCACTACTTCAACAACTTCAGGACAAACTACAAATCCAGTATCTACAGCCCAAAATGCATCTTCTACTGGTCCAATCTCTGTGGGGATAGCGCCTATTGGGGTATCGGCAACATCGTCTACAAGCCAGACTGCTTCTTCAACTGGAGGAACAAGTATTGTTACGCCCAGTGCTGGTCTTACTTCTACAGCAAGCCAAGCAGAATCTCCTACAAGCCCAGCAACAACCAACCCTACTTCTGCAGTCTCAACTGCCTCTTCTACTGGCCCATCTTCCACTGGTACATCATCTTTTGGGCCAACCTCAACTTCGACTACTAGTTCAACAGCTTCAACAGTAAACCCACAACGACCACCTGCTACAAATCAAGCAATTATAGAACAAACTACAACCCAACAATCTACCAGCATGCCCACTTCATTTACAGGTCAATCTTCACAACACACTGGTCAGTCGTCTAGTGGAATGGCATCTGTTCTGACATCATCTACTACACAAGCCTCTGCTGTAAATATTGCCGCGTCAAACAACCCAGTGACTTCATCAGTTAGCCAATCACCGCCTGCTATAAACCCACTAACTACAAAACAAACTACAATCCCGGTATCTACAACCCAAACATCTTCTACTGGTCCAATGTCTGGAGCGTCAGTTTCTATTATGGCCCCAAATACACCATCTACAAGCCAAACTGCTTCCTCGACTGTCGCTACTTCGGCTAGTAACCAAACAGCTTCTAAGGTACGCCAATCACCAACTGTGACTAGTCCAACAACTTCAAGACAAACTACAAACCCAGTATCTACACCACAAACTGCTTCTTCTATTGGTCCAATCTCTGGTGGGGCGACACCTTCTACAAGCCAGACCGCTTCTGCAACTGGGGGAACAACTATTGTCACGCCCAGTGTTGGTCTTACTTCTACAGCAAGCCAAACAGCATCTACTACAAGCCCAGCATCTACAGAACAAACTACAAACCCTACCTCTACAGTCCCAACTCCCTCTTCTACTGGTCTATCTTCTACTGGTACATCATCTTTTGCGCCAACCTCAACCTCGACTACTAGCTCAACAGCTTCAACAGTAAACCCACAACCACCACCTGCTACGAGCCAAACAATTATAGAACAAACTACAACCCAACAATCTACCAGCATGCCCACTTCATTCACCGGTCGATCTTCACAACACACTGGTCAGTCGTCTAGTGGAATGGCATCTGTTGGGACATCACCTACTACACAAGCCTCTGCTGTAACTATTGCAGTGTCAAACTACCCAGTGACTTCATCAGTTATTCAATCTCCACCTGCTATAAGCCCACTAACTACCAGACAAACTACAATCCCGGTATTTAAAACTCAAACTTTATCTTCTTCTGGTCCAATGTCTGGGGCGACAGTATCTATAGGGGCCCCGACTACACCATCTACAATCCAAACAGCTTCTTCAACTATCGATGCTTCGGCTAGTAACCAAACAGTTCCAACAGCACGCCAATCACCACCTGTCACTAGTTCAACAACTACAGGACAAACTACAAACCCAGTATCTACAGCCCAAAATGCATCTTCTACTGGTCCAATCTCTGTGGGGATAGCGTCTATTGGGGTCTCAGCAACATCTTCAACAAGCCAGACTGCTTCTTTAACTGGTGGAACAACTACTGTCACGCCCAGTGTCGGTCTTACATCTACAGGAAACCAAACAACATCTCCTACAAGCCCAGCAACTACAAGACAAACTACAAAGCTTGCCTCTACTGGCCAATCGTCTGCTGTTACATCATCTTTTGGTCCAACCTCAACTTCGGCCACTAGCTCAACAGCTTCAACAGTAAGCCAACAACCACCACCTGCTACAAGTCAAGCAATTATAGAACAAGTCACTAGTACAACAACTTCTGGACAAACTACAAACCCAGTATCTGTTGCCCAAACTGCATCTTCTACTGGTCCAATCGCTGGTGGGATAGCGTCTATTGGGGTCACAGCAACATCTTCTACAAGCCAGATACCTTCTGCAACTGGTGGAACAACTAATGTCACGCCAAGTGCCGGTCTTACTTCTAATAATATACCTTCAACAGGACAAACTCCGTCTTCTGTCGGTACATCATCATTTGGGGCAACCACTCTTTCGACTACTAGTCAAACAGCTTCAACAGTAAGCCAACCACCACCTGTCACTAGCCCAACAACTATAGGACAAACTACAACTCCAGTATCTACCGGTCAAATTGCATCTTTTAGTGGTCTAATCGCTGGCGGAATATCATCTATTGGGGCTCCGGCATCATCTTCTACGAACCAAACTGCTCCTTCAACTGGCGCTTCATCAAACCAAAATTTACCCTCTGTTGGTGCAACAAACAGTGTCACGTTCGGTGCTAATATTGCACCTACAGCTTTAAGTGGTAAGCCAAAAGGTAGTACATCACTATCATCCCAAAATACAAATTTCCAGATCCCTGCAATTCCTAGCCATTCGAGTAGTCTAGCTGCATCTCCATTCGGAAACTCAATAAATGCGAATGTGATATCCAGGAAAGCCATTTCTATAGAGCCTTTACTACACACTTCTCCTACAAATTTTCAGATTGCAAATGGCGTTTCTGTTGACCAAATTGCATCTACAACAAGCCAAAATGCGTCCTCGGCTGGTGCAACTACGTCATCTACAAGGCAATCTATTTC
Source organism: Patella ulyssiponensis (assembly GCA_963678685.1). NCBI lineage: Eukaryota > Metazoa > Mollusca > Gastropoda > Patellidae > Patella > Patella ulyssiponensis. Next base: position 50,573,701 of record OY783231.1, read on the forward strand.
TTCAACTACGGTCTCATCAAACCAAACAGTTCCTGCTATTGGCCAAACTATATCTACTAATATGTCATCTACGACACTCCAAAATACAACCCCTGTTGGCGTAACAGATATTACCACCTCAAGTACTGGTTTTGCCTCTACAATAAGTCAGAAACAATCTCCAACGAGCCCAACAAAAGTAGAACAAATTATAATCCCATTCTCTACAAGCCATACTATACCACCCACAGGACAAACTCCATCTTCCGCTGTTATGTCATCTTTTAGGACAACCACTGCTTCGGCTACTAGCCAAACAGCTTCACCAGTAATCCAATCACCTCCGGTCACTAGTCCAATAAATTCAGGACAAACGACAAACCCAGTGTCTACAGGTAAAACTGCATCTTCTGTTGGTCCTATCCCTAGTGGGACAACATCTACAGTTTCCGTTAACAATATTCCATCTACAACGAGACCAAACGTACCGTCTGTTGGTGGGACAACTATTGTCACATCTAGTGTTGGACTTGCATCTACTACGGCTACTACCTCAAGAGCTTCAACAGTAAGCCAACCACAACCTTCTACAATCCCAGCAACAACAGGGCAAGTTACAATCCAACAACCTTCTAGTACGTCCACATCATCCACAGGTCAGTCTGTACAACCAATCGGTCAGTTTTCTGGTGGAATAGCATCTATTGGGGCATTACCAAATATCCAAGCGTCTGCTGTAAATATTGCAGTGTCAAACCAACCAGTGAACTCTCCAGTTAGCCAGTCACGACCTGCCATTGACCAAAACAAATCTACAAATATGCCAGGAGTAAACCAATTAGAACCTGCTACAACCACTGCAACTTCTATTGGTCCAATCCCTAATCGGACAGCATCTATATCAAACCAAACAGTTTCTACTAGTAATATTCCATCTACAACGGGCCCCAAAAATATATCGTCTGTTGGTGGAACAACTATTGCCAGAGTCAGCGCTGGTCTTACATCTGAAGTAACCCGAACAGCATCTCATACCAGCCCAGCAAATACAGGACAAACTATAACCCCAACCTTTACAGGTCCAACTGTATCTTCTACTGGCCCATCTTCTGTTGGTACATCATCTTTTAGGCCAATCTCAACTTCCACTACAAGCTCAACAGTTTCAACAATAAGCCAACCACGACATGTTACCATCCCAGCAACTACAGAGCAAGCTACAATCAATCAATCTACCAGCAGGTCCACATTATTCACAGGCCAGTCTGAACGACCAATTGGTCAGTCTACGGGTGGAACAGCATCTATAGGGACATTACCTACTATCCAAGCGTCTGCTGTAAATATTGCAGCGTCAAATCAAGCAGTGAGGTCACCAGTTAGCAAATCGTCACCTGCTACAAGCCCAATAACTACAAGACAAACTACAACCCGGGTATCTACAACTCAAGCTTCATCTTCTACTGGTCCAATGTCAGGGGCCACAGTATCTATTGGAGCCACAACTACACCATCTGCAAGCCAAACTGCCCCGGCTAGTAACCAAACAGCTTCAATAGTACGTCAATCACCAACCGTCACAAGTCCAACAACTTCAGGGCAAACTGCTAATCCAGTATCTACAGTCAAAACTGCATCTTCTGTTGGTCCAATTCCTAGTGGGACAGCATCTATCGGGGCCACAACAATATCTTCTACAAGCCAATCTTCTTCTTCAACTGGCACATCATTTAACCAAACCGTGTCTACTAGTAATATTCCATCTACAACGAGCCTAAATATATCGTCTGTTGGTGTGACACCTAGCTCAACAGCTTCAACAGTAAGCCAACAACCAACTCCTGTTACAAGTCAAGCAGTTATAGAACAAGTCACTAGTCCAACAACTTCTGGACAAACTACAAACCCAGTATCTGTTGCCCAAACTGCATCTTCTACTGGTCCAATTGCTGGTGGGATAGCGTCTATTGGGGTCTCCGCAACATCTTTTACAAGCCAGATAGCTTCTTCAAATGGTGGAACAACTAATAGTGCCGGTCTTACTTCTACAGCAAGCCAAACAGTAGCTCCTACAAGCCCAACAACTACAGGACAAACTACAACCCCTACCTCTACAGGTCTAACTATGTCTTCTACTGGTTCATCTTCTGCTGATATATCATCTTTTGGCCCAACCTCACCCGCTACAATCCCAGGCACTACAGGTCAAGCTACAATCCAACAATCTACCAGCAGGTCAACATCATTCACAGGTCAGTCTGTAGAACCAACAGGTCAGTCTTCTGGTGGAATAACATCTATTGGGACATTACCTACAATCCAAGCGTCTGCTGTAAATATTGCAGTGTCAAACCACCCAGTGACTATAGCAGTTGGCTCATCACCACCTGCCACAAGCCCACCAACTACAAGACATGCTACAACTCCAACTACAATCCCGGTATCGGCAATTCAAACTGCACCTTCTACAAGTTCAATGTCTGGTGGGGCAGCTTCTATTGGGGCCCTGACTACACCATCCACAATTCAAACAGCTTTTCCGCCCACAAGCCAGACTGCTTCTTCAACTACCACTTCATCAAACCAAACAGTTTTTGCTATTGACCGAACAGTATCTACTAATATACCAACCGTAAACCAATTAGCACCTGCTACAATACCTGCAGCTGCAGGTCAAGCTACAATTCCAGTATCCATAAGTCAAACAGTTTCCTCCACTTTCCCAATGTCTGCTGGGACAGCATCATCTGCAAGCCAAACTGCTACTTTAACGACCGCATCATCAAACCAAAAAGTTTCTGCTATTGGCCAAGCTACATCCACTAATATGCCATTAACCTCAAGTCAAAATGCAACCTTTGCTGGCGCAACAAATATCGCCACGCAAAGTACTGGTTTTGCATCTACAGTAAATCAAACACCATCGCCTACAAGCCCGACGACTGTAGGACAAACTATGACCCCATCCCCCACAAGCCATACTATACCATCCACAGGACAAACTCCATCCTCTGTCGTTATGTCATTTTTTAAGGCAACCACTGCTTCAGATACTAACCAAACAGCTTCAGCTGTTGGCCAATCACATGTCACAAGTCCAACAAATCCAGAACAAACCACAAACCAAGTATCAACAGGTCAAACTGCATCTACTACTGGTCTAATCTCTGGTGGGACAACATCTATTGGGGCAGCAACAACATCTTCTACAAGTCAAACTGTACCGTCTGTTGGTGGAACAACTATTGCCACGTCCAGTGCTGGTCTTACGTCTACAGTCAGCCAAACAGCATCGCCAACAAGCCAAGCAACTTCAGGACAAACTACAAACCCTACCTCTAACGGTATTTCTGCTGTCGGTGAAGTCGTGTTTACTAATATGCCATCTACAACAAGTCAACGTGTACCTTCTGTTGGTAGAAGAACCGCTGCTGCGTCCAATACTGGTCTTACTCCTTCAGTAAGCCAAATATCATCAACCACTGGACAATCTACAAACCCCGTGGCAACAAATCAAACTTCGTTTTCTGTTGGTCCATCTGCTACCGGTACGTCATCTTTTGGGACAATCGCAAACCCACTTTCTAACCCAACAGTTTCAACAGTAAGCCAATCACCGCTTGGGCAAACTACAATCCCAGTATCTACAAGTCAATCAGCATCCTTTACTGGTCCACTATCGCCAAGCCAAACTGCTTCTTCAACTATCGCATCATCAATCCAACCTACATCCAGTACCAGTCCTGTATCTACAGTAAGTCGAACAACATCTCCTTTAACTACAAGACAAACTGCATCTTCAAGTCAAACTGTTTCTTCAACTACTGCACCACCGAACCAAACTACATCTTTAGTAAATCAAACAGCATCCCTTTCTCCTACAGGACAAACTACAAAACCGTCCTCATCAATCCATACTATACAATCCACAAGTCAAAATGCATCTTCTGCTAATATATCATCGTTTGTGGCAACAACTTCTTCGTCTACTAGTCAAGTAAGTCTGTCACCGCCTGTTACAAGACAAGTTACTACAGGACAAACTTCAATCCCACAATTTACTAGCCAGTCTATACAATCTACAGGTCTGTCGGCGCTTTCTATCGGTGGAACAGCATCTACGGGGGCATCAGCTAGAGCACATAATAGCCAAACTGCTTCTGTAAATGTTGCATTGTCAAACCAACCAGTGACTTCTGTTGGTCAAATTACATCCATCACTGTTCCATCTACTACAAATCATACTATACCATCCACAAGTCAATCGACCCAAGCTTTCTCAATTACCAGTTCCAGACCGACAACGTTACCACCAAGTGTCGCGACCATTTCCTCATTACACGATATCGCAACGGGTTTATTCCAGACAACCACCAGTTTACCACTTAGCGATTCAGCCTTAAGTGCTGTGTCTCCAAGAACAAATTTCCATATTTCTGCAGTTCCTAGTCATTCCAACAGTCTAGCTGCATCCCCTACTGGAAATCCAATAAATACAAACACGATAACTGGGAAAGGAAATTCTCTAGAGCCTTTACTACGTGCTTCAAAAGGTGTTTCTGTTGATCCACCATATATCACAGCAAGTAACCCAACAACGTTATCAGTGGATACATTCAAAAACACACAGTCTGGGAACACTGTTAACAGTGCTGCATTGGGAGTAACTCCAAATGGTTTGAATACGCCCGATATTACAATGACGATTCTTTCTGGAAATTTGGCACAGACTTCATTAAATCAAGCTTTACAAAGCTCAAATTCGAAAACAGTGCATGGTAATCCCCCAGTTGTTTCGACTGGAGATCAGACGTCATCTTCAACAGGCCAGTCTTTAACTACACATACTGCGGTTGGGAATAAAGCAAAAACACAAACTCCCGTTCGTAATCTGATTTCTCCTGCAAATGCTGTCTCTGGCGCTCCTTCAGGACCAAATACAATACCAACGATTGTATCCCCAGCCACCTCTGATGTTTTGTTCAAGAACGCTGGTACTGCCACAACCTCTTTTGGAAACTTTATGTTTACATCCACCAATGGGCCGAGACCAGTTGGGGTATCCACGTTCCTTACTAATAACAGTAAAGGTAATTGTGAAATTTTCTTCTTTACATGTAGTATTCAGAGGCCATATACTGTTTGTAAAATACAAGAGCATAAAGGCTTTAAAGCTAGTAATTGAAGACAGCGGTGTTGACTCAAAACCAGTATCAGAAACAATGCTTTAGGTACCTGCAAAATAATAAACATTATTTCATTTCTTGCTCTTTGATTCACGTATTCATTTGCCGAATGAACCTAAACAGCTATAGTTAAAGATTGCAGAACTTTATCTCTGTATCTGTTTTAAGACATTTTTATTCACTATAAATGAATGGGAAATTGGAGAACAGGCTAAATGCCTATGCCAGACCCCTATCCCTATTTACAATACAAATTATATACTACTAATAAAAGCAGTATATACAATATATACAACCCTTACTTAGTTGAATACACCTACCTAAGGTATTATAGTGTGTAATAGTAATAATATTAATAACAACAATAATTTATAATCGTTTAGTTAAATGATAATTTAAATTCGTTTAGTTAAATCATAATTTAAATTCGTTTAGTTAAACATGCATTATGCAAGAGCTAAATCAACATATTGAAAGTCTTTATTTAGGCTTCAGATGTTATAGAAATGATTAATTAGACCTTCATTTAGACAACAAGCACAAAATTAACTCTGTCTGTAAACGCACGGATGGCTTGGATACAGCTCGGATTTAAACAGTCGTCCTTCTATATAATTAAATCAGAAATGGCTGACCAAGATAACGTTTACTGTTATTCGGTAAAACTGACGATGAAAGGCCTGTCAAGCGAGAGTACTATTACTATTGAGCACGTTACTGGATAATCAAGAATATGTGGGTGGAGTTATCGTCTGTCAATCAAACGATCGACAATTGTCGTTAAGGTGTCGCAGCAATTTGTACCCATTTCTTGTCCAAACTTCCAACACTGATAACTCCGTTCAGAATAAAATAATTTGACTGAAATTTTCTTTTTTTATCATCTGTTTTTGAATTATTATAGCAAGAATGGCCAACTCTTTATTAAACTCTTAACTAATGTATCTTTAAATAATAATTTAAATTCGTTTAGTTAAATAATAATTTAAATTCGTTTAGTTAAACAGGCGCGGATACAGAGGGGGGCGCACCCGGCGCACGCCCCCTCTATTTTTTGTGGTGGCGAACATTTTTTAGCACCATATATTCTCGCGGGAAAGGAGAGCAAAAACTGTTTAGGTTGGAAATCGTAATTTACCCTACAAGTATGAAATTAGTCCTTGTGGGCATTTTAGTCCACTCAAAATTCACGGGCCGGGCTTCGCATTCCCAAGTGGGTGCAGCACGCCAACCCTTTCTGAAAATCCTGGATCCGCCCCTGTTAAATAATAATTTAAAAACTTTTATTTGAATTGAAATATGATTGGACTGTTGTAAAGAAAAGGTTATTAATTTCGTTGGTGGGGTCATGCAGGCCGTAGAGTAGAGTTTTGCTATTTTTATACTCATCCGGTAATGTAGAAATGGTTTGTTGTCGAAAAGTATTGAAGTTTGGACAGTGTAAAAGATAGTGTGCGCTATCCTCGAAAGAGTGACCACACCTGCAAGTTGGATTTTCAGAGATGTGTCTAAAGAACATGTGACCATTTAAGTCACTGCATGAGATTCGTAGTTTGCTGTGAAAAATATCACTTTTCCTAGAACCAATGCAGAAATGTTTTGGTTGTTTTCCAGCCATGTTTCCACGAATGACAACAAGCTGGTTAAAAATTCCTCACCATGCCACAACCTCACCTCCATCATACCATCAACGCTGGACCGTCAGGAAACAGTGTGTTTGCTGATGGGGTATAACAATAATTTGGCCGTGGTTGTGTTCGAGGTGAATTTTGCGGATATAGCGGTCTCCAGCTGGAGTAGTGACAGTTGACCATCTGGATCTTGAGTTCGGCCTCACATCCCCGGTGAGTTGCGGGCAGGGTATAAAAAAGTACACGGGTATTGAACATTATCACGGGAAAGAACACCCATTAGGCCTCAAAAATATCAAAAAATGAAAATCGCCTATAGAGACAATAATTTTTTTACAAGGTTAGCACGCACATGAAATACTCGTGATATTTTTGTCGCAATCGGAATGAATGAAATGAAATGGGGTTTGACATCCTACTGTTGTGCTCCGACTGTGATAATGAAGACGGACATATGCCATGCAGTGTTCTACGAGGGACTATTCGTCCAGACAGTGACACTATGGCCTAATCTTATGTCGAATGCCAACTGATAAACGGGACCTCAGTTTTTCGTCTCATGGAACGACTAGCAGGTCAGGTCCTCCGCCCCTACCACTGACAAGAAAAACCACGTCGGAAAATCCCGATAAACTTTCTCAGATAATGCAGCCATCGGACACCCGACTTCCAGGCAAGCAAGTCTGCGTTTTAACCACTTAGCCACGGTTCGCGAGACATGGGATGTTCAGAGCAAATCCTGTCAAATGATCACTTTTTTCTCAACTGTTGTTATATTAAGTCATTTATACGATCATTTCCTTCAACAATTCTGACGTCATTCATAAAATGCCAATCGTTCAATTCCGTAATTGATCATTTTTTTTTTAACTGTTGTTATATTAAGTCATTTATTTGATCATTTCCTTCAATAATTCTGACGTCATTCACAAACTGTCACTCGTTCAATTCCATAAACATCTTTATATCGAATAGTGGAGAGACGAACGCCTAAACCAACTCTCGAAACACCAGCCCATGGACTTGGCCTCAGAAGTGAACAGTCCCTCGAGTCTGTTCGCGTGAACGTTAAGGCACTCTGACAGACCAGGGGTACAAATTCAAACGAGACACGAAGCACTCTGAGTACGCCGCGAGACTACAAGCATGTACACAAATACATGTAATTGTCTATGGATCTCTTCATATTTGATATCAAAATGTTTACGAAAATAAATGAGTGACTTTATTACGAATGACGTCAGAATTGTTGAAAGAAATATTCGTATAATGGAAATATAATAATCATTTAACATGATTTGCTCTGAAAACCCCATGTCTCCCGAATGCGACACAAATAACGAGCATGTTTCATGTGCTAGCCTTGTTAAAAATTTAGAAAATAGTTATTGTCTCACCATGCAAAAATCCCTCTATAAGGCAATTTTCATTTTTTTCACATTTTTGATAACTAATGTGTGTACTTTACCTGTATAACGTTCAATACCCGTGTACTTTTTTCATACCCGCCGGCAACTCACCGGGGATTTGCTGAAACTGCCAGAAAAGATTTGACTACAAGTTGCCATCCCAATAGCGCTCCCCGGTTCTTTCAGTGATAGTCTTGGCATCTCAGTGGGGCTTTATTTTGGCAAACTGAATCATCGCTCTGACCTTCAATGCACCTCAAGAAATTGCCCACAATCCTGATTTTTGGCTTTGTTGCGACTGCCTGCGTAGTAACGAGCCGACTACAACGTAATCTCGAGGTTAATAATCTGTTCTGATCTAAAACATGGAGATCTAGCTCCTTTCATACAGTTAAATAGCGTGATAACTTCGATTGATATAATTCATGTAACTTGTATCCTATAATGATAATGCAAGATTTCTGTCATTTCTTTCCCGAATAAAAACTCTTAATTTTGAGTGCACTGCCAAAGGCGGTACACAATTGCGCATTTTTAAAGAAATTTCAAAACTTCCATTTCATCAACATACTAAGTTTGTACACTAATTCAGCAGTCCTGTTTTGCATTTCTTGCATGGTGTATTATATAATAATTATATTATGGTTTGTACAATTACATAACTGAATTATTCCGGTTGGTCGCAAAAACTAATATTTTTTTTTAGGTTTTAACGTTGTTTCGTCTGGATTATCGCCCCTTTTTATAGGGAAACTTTGCAACATCTAAGCTACGACGTCATTACCGCTATAATTGCAAATTTACGTCACGCCATTCAGTCAGTAGACTGCTTCCTTGTATTTAGTTGTGTTTGTTGCTGTGACGGTTGGGATGTGTGCACTAAATGCATTCAACATACTTCAATCCTCTTCTTTATTAGATTTAGTGCATTTTAGTTTTGTGAACTACTTCTCTGGTACATTTAACGGTGTGGTTACTTGTATAGCGAAATTAATATAATATGCTTGCATTCGTATTTCTTGCAACATATGACAAATCATGACTCATGCTGACAGTACATAATTATTTCTTTGGGTTGTGTTCCAAATTGTTTTCAAATATGAGTGTCACCACAGGCCCGGGACTATACAGCGCAATGCAAGCTTACGGCTAGTCCCCGGATCCATTCACTCTTTTTGAATTGTGTTGTTTGTTTTTCTCTGACTATGATGTCCTGTCCATATATATTTGTTTTGTGTAGAATTGTGTGTGGTGCAGTCCCCCTGCACTTACTATTAAAATGCATTATTTTCTTTAACGTAACAGGTTTTCACCGAGCAGCTATCAACCCACGCTGGTTTAATAACCCTTCATCAACAGTCGTTGCACCAAGCGGATTCTCTGCTATCCAAAATGTTGCAGACCAGAATCAGCTGGGTGAGTGATATTTCTTCGAACGGAATATTCTGTTATCGTTTGTGTTTGTTTGTGTGGTTATTTTCTGTGGCAGCAAGCATGCACAGCATGCAATAACTAGCGCGTGTTCGCTTAATTGACACAATCCTTATTAAAATTTGGAAACTTTAAATCACATACCATTTATAGAAAGATTTATTAAAGTAATGAATGTTTTGGGGGGTTTTCACCGTGAAAAGTGAATTTAATAGTAAAAAGTTGGTAATTAGCCTTTTTATTCATTTTGCTTTTCGTCTATTGTAGGTAATGCAATTGCCATCTAGTTTATCGGAGAAACAAGTGAACTGATTTTTGACATAAGATAAATGGTAAACGTATATCAATGGTAAAAAGTTTCGCTCAATAAGAGGCCCGCGGGAAAACGGGCCCACCATAAAACATACAAAGTTCATAAATATATCCAATCTCCACACACCCTTGACAGTTAGATTAGCGGAGGCGCCGTTGTCTAGCGTTGTGCATGTGAATGACGTACTGTGTTGCTATTGAAAAGTATATAGAAAGTATTTTGTATACGATAAGTAAAGTAGTCCTATGTCCGCCTGCAGCAAGCTAGCGTAACGAGCGAATTAACAGCATGTGCGAAGCAAATATTCGTACAGACTTGACGCATAACTTTGAGCCCGCAACTGGCTTGTTCGCTGACGCCAATCTGCATACAGCGTTCTAACCACATTTTATTTATTATTTAGGAAATAATTTAAAGCACAATGTACAGTTTAATCCTAGTTAAATGTTAATGTATTGATTAATATATTGAATGCAAATCAAATAGCAGACATTCATTTGAATACGAGGGTCGATGGAATCAGAAGATCATAGATCAGAACTGATTGTATCCTCAAATTATGGTAACTTCAAATATCCCAGTTACCGAAAGCGTAGCTAAAAATATGACGACATGCCCACAAACGATGATAGAGCATAATATAGTTTATATTGACAGAAAAATTAAATTATACAGGACATGAGAATTCAAAAATATAAATGCGTGTATATAATATATGTACGTTTAATTAGCTTTACTGTCTGAAATGTTCTTGAATGAGCCTTCAATATATAACGTAAAATCTTGTTTATGTCAAGTTTACCTATAGAAAGATATTCTTGATAAAAATTAAAAGAAAAACAAGCAGGTAAGGAATGGGGTAAATTTCTACACATGCATCAACCAACGTCGAGGCAATAGCAAATGACAATCGTCGATTTTGAATTCCTTTAAGTTTTTTTCTCTGGTTGTAGAGGTCTTTACTTCATGTATATCCCATAAAATACTGTTCAATAGGTATTTTATCTTGAGTTTTTGGTCTATAAGCACTCACTGGCCATATGACTTACTGTGATCTTTTATTTACAGAAGATGCATGAGGCGTTTGCTCGCCATACCAAAATAATGAATATTGACGGCAACTCCGACTTATCGCCTGAAGAAAGAAAAGAAGCGGACTTTACATTGTAAATTTTGTTACCACCCAAACTTCTTTTCGTTATATATGCCTTGGTGTCGGTATATGATAATATAGTTCTTGTTATCTTTGTTTATCATTTTCACGAGCCTTCTTTGACTCTTCAAAGGAAGTGGAACCTTTTTTTATATTTTAACTATGAATAGGTAACGATGTCAGAAGCGGGAATCCACCTATATTTCGTTTATATGGACATCTTTTCGGACGCCACCTTAATTAAAGAATGCGTTGGCTAAGTGATTAACACTAACAAGATCATAATTGTAGTTACTGTCGATGGAAAAGAGTAAATATTACATTTAACAGTTATCACCGATTACAATACGAACCAATTTGATACACATTACACGCAGATCAACTTGGTTGAGAAAGTACCACGGAATGTGGTGCCCCGTATGAGCGGTGCAGAACCGGGGGCTTGCGTGAAAAATCGTTTAGCTGTTTGGCTGTTACGAAAACCCGAGGTACCGTGTGTACACATTGGCATACATTGATAGTTAGAATTTGAAATACGAGTAAGCCGTAACGCCACTGTTCATGCATAATTTCACTCATTTCCCACTGTATGACGTATGCTTATCTTCATTTGCCCTGACCGAGCAGAAAAGAACTTATATGGACATTAAAACTATGGACAATAAATCGCATTTCATTTCTTTACACATTGATTATGACACGAACGCATTTATTTATTTCCGGCAGCGCTTGAATAGGAGGCTCAGAATATTTCGTAAAATTGATTCGTATAGCCGTTATTGTCATCTATTTATTATTAGAATATAGAAACCGGTGTACTATGTACACGTGGAAATATATTCATGTGGGAATGACAATTTGTTTTATCTAAATAAATGTTCTTATTTTTTAAGAAACAATAGTCACCTTGTCATGTTTTTTGATTTAAGTACGAAAAACCATGAATTACCGTTATATTTTATAAATCCCACCAGCAGGACAGAGGGTCTGACTGTCTGACAAAGAACACAGTGTCTATTCGTTCGGCCAGTATGGAAAACGCACTCTTGTGTACCGTTACCGTGCACGTAAAATAACCCTTGACAGTTGAAATTCGAAATTACCGTAAGCGGTAGTGTCGCTGTAGGGTCAAAATTTCCCGTGTGTATATGCATGAATGATTATACATGTCTTTAGTAGACCGAGGGAAGTAGGACTTTAACGCCCTTTTCTTTTTTTATTTCATTTTAAGACCATCTTATTGTACTATTGACTAAACGTTTCTATAAAAATAAAGGGCACCGCATACCACACTATAGATTCCCGATATACGCACCCCTTCGCCCCCACTGAGAATTCCACTTTTGTCTGACATTAATATTTAGAAAAATGGGGAAGAGAACATGATTTTGTACGTACCCATTCATTAAGAATTTCACTTTGTCTGACAACAGTTACGCTTAGAATAATGGGGAAAAGAAGATGATTTTCATTCTGAAATTCAGAATAAGAAGTATGATTTTAAAGGGGTTTGGCTTTGAAAGGGGGAGGGTTACTGATGGGTAAATTGCTTTGGCTTTGTACATACTGGGTTGTTCTTGCGAAACGGGTTGTAGCCCTTTAAATTGGAGATTGTTTTGCACCAATTAGAGAATCTGCATCTTTATACATACCGTGAAAACTGTACAATTGCGTTGAAACAGTTTAATGTCAATATGTTTCAACCAATCGCATTATAGCCATACCTGCCTCTCCTTTAAGCGATCAGAGAACAACTAATAGTACTACGTGGTTGTTCTATACACTTTAAAAAATCAAATAATTCATATCTCCAAAGATCGAAGTTAGCTTCCCATTGCTCTTGCACTAATAAAAGATTACAATGTCGGCATTGCATTATCAGGTGTTCTTGGTCGGACCGGTGCCTTTAAACCATCCCCCTGCTTGATAGGCCACTTAACTTTTGATTTCAGAGCTTATTTCAATCAAACATACGCTTAATTGTCAGTAACTGTAGTGTATTACCTTGGGCAACATTTTTACCACTTCGACACAGTTTAACAAACCATCTACCAAAATAATCTTGAAACTTGATTACAGATAAGAAAATAAAAGACAGTATGTCTTGTTGGACTGAATATTAATATAAATGGCAGAGTTATTAGAAATATTCATCAAGTAATATAAAGTTATAATCTTGAATCGTTACTGCGTCACAGTTCATATCTTCTTCATGCAATAGTGATAATTTCAGTTCCAATCACAATTCACAACGTCAAATCAAGCTTGATATAGCAGATGGCCACATATGTTTGAACATTCGCTGTCAACGAATAAAACCAGTATCTGAAAAAGAACACAGTTCGTCTTGCTGCAGTTCTTTCAATCACTTTCTCCTGTAAGTTAGTAGGTAATATCTGCGTATACACGTTCCGGACAACAATATCGTTGACTAAAAAACAAAAGAATGATTTTTTTGTAAATTAACTAAAATATATAATCTACATATTAAAATGGTTTATATTTATAATGCGAGATTGTGCTACTGGGCAGGCATATATAAGACCATTATTATTAGGTTCTTATTATTAAACGTTTACCCAATGTTGGTTACCGTATAACATATCGGTCCAACGGTGGCTCTGTAATTAGGATCCCGACTCACTAACAATCTACACATTAAAATAGTTTATATTTATAATGCGAGATTGTGCTACTGGGCAGTCATATATAAGACCATTATTAATATTTCTTATTATTAAACGCTTACCCTATGCTGGTTATCGTATAACATAACGGTCCAACGGCGGCTCTGTAATTACGACCCCGACTCACTAACAAGGGTGGCTCGAGTTTGATCGAAACAGTTCGGGAATGTGGTTTCCCCCATGGCAGTGGAACATGGCAAGGAACAGTGCAGCGTTTTTATTCCTTTGGATAAAAAAAAAGAAATATGTCCGGGGTATAGGTTGGCTAACACGTAAAAGGTACCAGTCGTTGAAGAATATAGGCGGAGAACTACCTTCCAAGCACAACTTCTATCATAGCGTTATGTATGGCGTAGGTTCGCCTCCATTAGCCCGACTGGTACGCATATGTTGGACGTTAATTTATTTTCAATTACATTCAAAATTTGATTAAAATAATAATATACAATATTATGAACTAAAATCTAGTTTAAAGTCATACACCCAGACTTTGCAAGAAATGGACAAACAAGCTAAACTTTAAAAAGGTGATTTTCCGTACAATCGAAGGCTATAATCCAGACAGAAGCCGTAAGTTATGCGATAATATCGACAGTAACATAGATCTTTGCTGTTTAAAGTTCTATCAAAATCGGACAAAAAAGTGAGACCACCACATTGTCTACAAACTAGAAACGCAATTTTTTGCACAATCAGGGGCCTAAACCATGAAGTTGCCGTCTGATTCATGATCTTTGAGCTATAAACATATATTTCAAGTTTCATCAAAATCGGATGACAAGAACTGTTACCTCGACTGGCTCGATGGAGCCACAACCTTGGTATTACTTACTTTGATATGATTTGCGTACAGAAATCGACAGTTTTGTAGGGCAGTTTCCGTCCAATTTTACGAACTGCCATTGTAGATTTTGATTCCGAGCTGGTACAGCACAGGGAGTAGGGGTGCCTGTCAACCCTCGTGGGTTTTCTCTATGTCCGTTGGGTTTCTCCCACTGCCAAAGACACGTAAGCTCAAGTGAATTATTGAAATATGTTAGTCTTAATTGACGTAGATTGCTCGTTAATATATATATATATGAGAGCTTGGTTTATTCTCCTATTCAAACGACTATATTTCCCTTGCTATGTCCTACACCACTGATATTGGGGATCTATGCCGGGAAATCCAGATGAACTTTCTCGGCTCCCACTTGCATGTAAATATTGTGTACATATTATTTAATATTTGCCATTTTCTCTAATATCTTTATTTCATTTATTTTTCGATCAGGCAATCTTGATAATATTATTATTAAATGGGTGCTGCTTTTATGAACAAAATATTCATTTTGTTGGGTTTTTCTTAATGAGGAAAAGGTTCTACACCATTTTATAACTCTTGCAAAAAAGTGCAGTGCTAGTTCTTTCTAGTTGCCTTTAAAAGCACTTTGCAGTCTGTCAAAGTATTTAAATTAAGTGCAGAATTATTTCTTTGATTGAATATTATTAAATTTACATATATTTGAAATGGATATTTTATTTGGGGGAGGGGGGCGATGGGGTAGGGATGCTGTATCCATCCTTATAATATAGGTTCTTGTTTTAGAAAGACAAGTTTAAATTGCTCTTTTGTATTCTGTGATTGGGGTGGGGTGGGGGATTTTGTCATTATGTTCACCAATTTTATTAGTATTGGAATTAACTTTGGGATAAAAGTCTAATAATGGGTCAACTATTCACCCGGATCATAAATGTATTGTATCTCCATACCCCGATTCCCTACTGCAACACGGCAGCACCTTTGCAGTGTCTATAATTGTTTCTTTCAGTGGCATTTAGTAATTGAACAGTAACACACTAACGCTATTTATGAATAACCATTAATGGTTTATTAACATGCAACGTTACGACGATGATACTCTCGTCTTTATCAAACAAATGGTAACATATAATATGTATGTAAAGCATCAAATATTTATATACAGTAAATATAAGCCATAACTATAGACATTATATACTATTCAAAAAAAGTAGGGGATATTTGATTTTTAAGTGTTAATAAAGTCACCTAATGAAACTGACGAAGAAACAAATGACAAAATGAAATGAAGTTCACATTCATCGATTTATTCCAAATGATCGTTAGACTAAGTAAGGCACAGACTGACCATTATAAGGGTAAAATGATACCCGGGGTCAAACAGCAAAGTTACCACAGCATCACAACAAAGTCAGTAACGGGTAAATCCTCCTCTGTTTGCCAAACAAGCATTGATCCGACGTGGCATACTCCTAATGAGACGTCTAAGGTCATTTTGGTCCAGATTGTCCCATTCCTGTTGCAACGCAGCAGCAAGTTCTTGGACATTGGCAGGACGTTGTTGACGTTGACGTAACCTCTGTCCAAGCATGTCCCAGACATGCTCGATGGGGGAGAGGTAATGTGGTGATGTTCTGTTGTTGGAGGTAACCTGTAACGATCATGGCCCTGTGACATCTTGCGTTGTCATCCTGGAAGATGAAACGGCGGCCATGACGTCGTGCGAACGGCACAACATGGACTGCCAAGATGTTGTCCCGGTAGTACTGGCCTGTAACACGGCCTGCAACAACATGTAAAGCCGTTCTTCCAGCAACAGTGATGCCTTCCCACACCATAACAGAACCACCCCCAAATCGATCATGTCTGATGACGTTAACGTCTTGGAAGCGCTCGTTTCGACGACGCCACACCCTCCTACGTCTGTCCAAAAAATCAACAGTGAACCTTGACTCATCTGAAAACATCACATTGCTCCAGCGTTGATTATCCCAGTGTTGACGATCCCTACACCAACGACGTCTTGCCTGAATGTGACGATCTCTCAAACAAGGGATCACGCGAGGACGTCGGGCGCGAAGGTGACCCCTATGCAGTCGATTCCGAATTGTCTGGCCACTCACTCTCACACCAGTGTCTGTTTGAAGACGAGCGCTGATCTGATTTGCTGTGATGACACGATTTCTCAAGGCCAAGGTACGGATAAATCGATCCTGGGCTTGAGTTGTCGCCCTTGGTCGACCTGAGCGTGGTCTGTCCTGTACAGATTGTGTATCACGGTATCTGGACCATAGCCTGCTTATGACAACCGCCTGTGTTGTGCCGATCTGTAGCATGCCAAGGGCACGTAACCTTTCATTTTGGGTAAGCCGACGCATATCAAAATTTGTTTTCTGGTCACTAAAACAATTAAACTGATGTTTCCACCCTGGAATTCAATGCCACAATGACTGTAACATTCAAAGTCAGAGTCGTGCAAATCTTGGGTTGGACCCCCATGATGATCCCAAGCATCACCTGCATTCCATGCGGTAGCTATTGGTGCGTTTGGGCGTCACATGTAACTGGAAATGTTTCTTCTGTTAGGTTCTATAGTGACTTTTTTCGTAGTCATTTGCATATTTTAGTATTATGCCCCCAAAATCAAATATCCCCTACTTTTTTTGAATAGTATATATAACAAGAACTTATCAAAGCAATGACAAACCCTAAATACTTACAGCAAACTGAAGCCATAATTAATTACATATCTAAAGAATTAGAAGTAAGCGTTATTGCTCAATGATTACGACACAATGTTGAACAAGACAAAGAATCGATGACCTAGAAACTTCTCTTAACACCAAGCTAAGTACAGGCAGTATCATCCCTTTCCTAAACAAATGTTTAAGCTCGACATATTTTAGTTTAGGTGATGGTATATATTAACAACTACATAGAGACCCAATGGGAAGCCCCCTCTCCCCACTATTTACCAAAGTATATATGACCAACCCAGAGGATAAAGTCCCACGCACATCACCAATAACCTCTCAATGTTGGTACAGAATGGTCGACGACGCAATTGTAATGCTTAGATAAGAGTTACCGGACCACCTCAACAGCCAAGTAGAGAGGATAAAATCCACGGGTTAGCCTTTCTTGGTGTGCTAGTAAATTTTTTTTTACACTAGGGGCGATCATTTTGTCTGGTAGTTTTGGTCCGATTTTCACAAATTCGAACTCAACCATCATTACGGTTTAACGGTGATATATTCAAACATTTTTTTTAATCAGATAATAATTGTGACCTCTAGAAGGACCATAAGCTAAAACGAGATTTTTCGTACAATTAGGGAACATAATTTATGAAGTTACCTTCCGGTATGCGCAAAAATCGAAAGGAACCACGGTTGTAAACATGCATTTTAAGTTTCATGAAAATCAGCTGAAAACTGTGACCTCAAGAGTGTTCACAAGGTCCATTAGCCCAGTTAGGAGCAAAACAGTAGGACGTTAAACCCCATTTCATTTCCATAATCCATGCAGTTTAGATCCGATACGTGCAAATATCGCAAGCAACCGAGATCTTTGGGTTATAAATATTCATTTTAAGTTTCATCAATTCGGATCAAAATTGTGGCCTCTAGAGTGTCTACATGCTAAAATCGTGGCTTTTCGAACAAGAGCGTCAAAATCGAATAAGAATTGAGACCTGTAGAGAGCCCTTACAGGGACGGATGGACAGGAGCAACGACAATATACGTCCTCGTGACAGTGTCCATCAGGCAATGACAACATTTACATTTTATGCCTTAGACCTACACATATTGCCTGATTTGCAAAGAAAAGAGACCCGTAGACCGGCGTCCCGTGTCGGAGCGGCCCCATTCACTGACCGCGGAGCCTGGACGGGGGGTGGGGGTCCGGCGGATCTCTCCTCGAAATTTTTGAAAAATGAACCCCAAATATGCGATCGATGTGGTTGCATATCTGATAATAATCTCGTATCAAATAATATATGTCATAAATCCATTAACTTAGGCCAAAACCTCGACCTGCAAGTAATCCACAACCATAAACCTGTGAAATTATCATATCGTCATATTATTAATTAACGTATTATCATTGTATCATCAAGAGTCAAGAGAATTTAACTGGTTAAAAAATAGGACTAGTTGAGAAGATTTTGACCATTTCATTAACTTGTTAGGAATATTGAATAAGTAGGAATATTTTCATTGAAAAATGTCCCATTTTTGTCGCCGGGAGCGCTAGTTGATTCCTCCTGTGGTGGAAGGCCACGAGACACATTGGTACAGAGTGACGAAAGTGAAACTCATAAAAGCTGCTTTTTGAATTTTGGATTCGGGCGTATTCCCACCCACAAACAGGGTGCAGGTGACTTAATAATTAGTAAATTTGCGGGCGACAGTGTCGGGTGAATCCGATGAAATTTTCGGATGAAATTAGAAATACCCACTGCAGGATTCCGAATTGTGGCCCACCCGGTCCAGAAAGTCTATTATACCAGCCCATTCCAGACTCCACGGTCGATCCAATACCCCCTCCCCCATATAATGTTCAACAGAAGAGGGTGGGTTTTTTTAGACGAATTGGACAAAATTATTCTTTTCATTTCTTGTCCGACCGTCCCTTCTAGAGAGTCCTCAAAGGGACCGGTGGACAGCAGCAACGACAATATACATGTACGTCCTCGTGACAGTGTCCATCAGACAATGATAACATTTTCATTTTATGTCTTAGACCTACACATATTGCCTGATTTGCAAAGGGACGCGTGGATTGGGGCAACGACAATATACATCCACGTGACAGTGTCCACCAAACAATGACAACATTTATTTTATGTGTTAGACAGGAAACGTAGGAATTTTAGTCATTTCGTGTAATGTCTGGATTGTCAGCGAACCAGCCTCTTCGCCAACGTGTCTCCCCACAGACGAGACAGTCGTATATTATCGACTTTCAAAACCTTATTGAAAACATAATTATTTAAATGTTATGGTGCCTTGGTATTGAACAGGAGCCGGTTGCTCAAAGCTCAGTTAACTCTTAACGATCCGTGGGAAAACAAACCGTCGAGTCGAAGCGGTCGAAAATAGTCGACGGTTACCGATTGGTGTCAAGGACGTTGAATGATAGCGATAGTTTGGATTTAACTTCTATATGATTCGTTGATATACCAGTTTATTGGACCAATAAAAAACAGAGAGACATTTAAACTATACAGAAAACTTTTAAGTTGTCTGTGTTAAAACATAGAACTAAATACAGTGTGTGTATTTAGTTCTATGGTTAAAACAATATTAACATTCTGGTTTGTCTGGGTATTAAATGATCATGAATTCTCGTGTTTTTGACTTCATGTTAAACGAATAAGTTGATTAATTAGAACTGACACCTTTCCTGTGAAAAAAAAGCATGTAACTTTCGGGGAACGAATTAAAGTCTTTACATCATTACGTGATTACTTTTCTTAAATTTGTGGACTCCGGAATTCAGACTTTGTATGGAGTTGACATCTTTGTCATGCTAAAGGAAGAAGAAGATGCGACCGTTCTCCTGAATCACCTCAACAACCAACATCAAAGAAAAAATGAAATGAAATGGGGTTTAACGTCATACTCTTCTGCACCTGACCTGGGCTAATGGAAGACGGGCATAATGAAGTTCACTATCGAAAATGAAACCAATAGCAGCCTCCCATTTCTTGATGTACTGGTAAAAAGAGAGAACGCCAAGATCACTACCTCAGTATACCGAAAACCAACACATACAGATCAATATATCCACTACAAATCTAACCACCCCAACAGCATAAAATCAGGCATTATCACCACTTTAACCAAAAGAGCCAAGAATATTTGTGACCCAGAATCCCTCCCAGTAGAAATACAACACTTAAAAGAAGTATTTACCCGCCACAACGGATATCCAGAAAAAATGGTCAACAATGTCATCAATGCCACTCTTTCCAACATACCAAAACCTGATAAACCCAAAAACGATAAATCCCCAATTAGAATCTTCATACCATTCCACGGCAACATTTCTCACCAAATTAGAAGATTACTGAAAACCGAAGCAGATATTGAAACCACCTTCATGAAGGGTGCAACAACCAAAGACATAGTAAAGGCGAATGGAAAGTTAAATCCCACCAAACCATTCTCACCAAAAGGCTGTGTCTATAAAATCCACTGCAGCTGTCAGGAAATTTACATTGGAGAATCCAAAAGACCATTAGATATCCGTCTGAAAGAACATATGTCAAAAGCCCCCACCAACCAATCTGCAATTGCTGAACATTTGAACGAGAACCCATGGCACCGAGTTGATTGGACCAAGGTAAAAACGTTGACCGTGAACCACCACAACAAACGAAACAGAAGAATACACGAGGCGATCAACATTAGAAGACACGAACCAAAACTGAACAGAGACCCAGGCGTTTATATTCCCAGAGCATATGACCGCATAATTAAATTGTAAACACAGTTCATTCCCAGTAATTCCGCATGTAAACCATATTCAACTTCTTGCATGATTCAATTATAAATATTGTACATCCTATACCACACCTCTCATATTTATAACCCCGTAACTTTCACAATATGATAAATGTTCGTGTATCTATTATTTTCTATACATTTACTTAAAAGTTATATTTCTAAACAGTTGTCACCCAATACAAAGATTATGGCTTTAATATAATTCTATAAATCATCTGTTTGATCTTTATGAATGTTTATTTAGTTATTCATACTTGTTTCAACCATGGTATAATGAGTATGGTTTCAATTTTTGATGATCTTGTTAATCCTCCGTTTCATCTTTTAATCCTAATATATACAACGGTGCAGCTTTGTTTTATTAATAGCTTGTAATAGCTACTCATGCTCACTTTCCTTGCATTTTATTGGATGGTCCACACTGATGTTTGTATATATATATTCATATTTTTCTCATTCTTTATGTATTTGTGTATAATGCTTGATAATGACTTGTGAAATCTTGTTGAAACGTCGCAGTGAAATAAACCATAGTAATTGTTATTCCATAAAAGTGTGTTACTCGATATGTATGGAGTTAATTTTAAAGACGTCTTGTGTTAATACAATACAAAACAACACACTTGTGTAGATTCGTTATTACCAAAGTCCTTGATATTGTGTAAGTATTTATTATTTATTCTGTATTTATTATGTTATTATTTTTGAAAATCTTCAGAATTGGAGGAAATAAAGATATATATAATAGAAGATTACAGTACTTAAAATTAATGACTCATTTCTAAAACATTTTAATTCTCAGCAAATAGTCAATTATATTCATCAATTGAAATATCCGTAGAACCATACTATAGAAACACTGTGTTACTTTTACGAAGCGTATATGGGTCATACATGAGACTAGACAGCTGTCTTTATCAGGCCCTCCATCCTGCATCGCTGACAAGGAGAAACCACGTCGGAAAATCCCGATGAACCTTATCGGCCAATGCAGGGATCGAACACGCGACCTTACCCACTAGCCACAGTGGCGCATGGACTCCTGAAGACGGGATACACCATGCAGTGTTATTTTTACGAGCAGGGGTTTGCCTTATGGAGTTACGACTAACTATTATTTGAATTTTCAAACCGCCAGTGGGATGTATAACGTGTCCAATTATAACGAGACATAGCTTTTCGATCCCACCAAAGCAACTAGATGTTTCTGCATGCCAAGCCATTGCTCGCTGTAGTGACAAGGGGAAGCCGGGCAGCACAAATTCGGATGTCTCTCCCAGCTATCACTAACACCACCAGGACCGTGCTGCCTGAAACACTACGGGTCTTGTCTTTTGTATAGTGACGAATCTATAGATGGGTGCTTACGCAATTTGCGGGTGCAGGGGGCACCCAACCCCATCTCATCCTATTCCCCCACCTAATTTTTCTCTATCACATTACTGACTTACGTTGCCAATTTGGAACATTAACCTTATTTTCTGTTAAGTGTCGGCAGTATCTAGACAGTGTTGGTTATTCATATATAAGAGATGAGACGAGATGGCGGCAAGTGTGGACGGAAAGAAAGTTATCTCCACAAAATATTCCAAAATGAGCGTACTATTTTATATTATGGCATTAATTTTACTATGTGGAGATGTTGAAAGTAATCCTGCACCCAGTAGTGCAAGAATGCGGAGAGGAAAGGACGGTTTGGAAGACGTTAGGGGGACTGAAGATTTTAGTATTGCCGACTTGGTGAAAGCGCTGTATGATGACATGAAAGAAGTGAAAATGGCGTAAAGATATCAAAAGCGTGGTCGATCAGGTCAACAGTTTAGCAGAAGAGGTAATAAGCTTGAACAATGAAATACGAACTTTAAGAAAATCTAACACTGAATTTAGAAGAATAAATCAGAAACGTGCGGATCAGATTCTTGATTTACAACAGAAATTTGATAATTTTGAGAATGAGGTCAAAAGAAATAATGTGATAATTTGCGGATTAAAAGTTAATGCCATCGGTAATTTTGAAGAACAGAGAAAGGATTATGAGACGGTTGTTGCAAAACTGTTTATTGAGACATTAAAAATTCAGCGATCTATCGATGTTGAGAAAGGTTATTTATTGAAAGATAAAGGGTATTAGTGAAGTTTAAAAGTGGTAGCGATAAAAATGTTGTGTTCTCCGGTGATAAAGAATTGGACTCTGATATTAAAATATTTAACGTCTTCTCTTACAATGTCCGACAAACCCGGAAAAAACTTTTCCCTCACATGTTGGCTGCTAGGGAGGAGGGTAGGAGTTCTAACCTAAAATTTTACAAACTTGTTATCGATGTCAAATTATTCTCACTAAGGGATTTCGAGCAAGACTGAAATGTAGGTCAGACCCGTCAGGTCAACACACGTGCAAGTAAAACAAGTAGTAACAACAATCCCGTAAAGTGTATATCGTGGAGTGTAAATGGTTTGAAGAGACACCTTGACGGTCAAACTATGACATTAGTATATAAGTAAGATATTTGTAGGATCAAAGAGAATTTCAATTAATGTGTAATTCTAAAACTGGATGGAGATTTCTTTAATTTCGATTGTGATCTTATGTAACAGTGTATGTGGCACCCGAAAATCCTCAGTGCATGATAAACTTTTTGAACTTGTGACAGACTACACAACTTGCCTTAGTCGGTGATTTCAGTGCCAGAACCGGTGATGGCTCTTTGCATGATTATCACTTCAGTGATTCATTCAAACATTTACCATGCTTAGATGATGCTATCTATTACATTGACGATTTCGACCTCCAAAGAAAGTCACCGGATAAACAGACATCTTTCGGGATTAAACTTTTAAGCTTGTGTTCAATCTAGAATATACACATTGTAAATAGTTGGAAAACAAATGACTCAGGTGGCCGACACAGCTGTATCAAATATAATGGCACCATCGTCGTTGATTATCTAATTATGTCACAAAATGTGTTTATCACATGTTTCCTCCAGGACAAAGTCAGATCATCTACGTATACCCTTAACCTTTAATATACACGTTTCTCCCCAACAGGAACCGACAGTTTCTGAAACAGTAAATAAATAGGCAGAAATATTCTAGACTAGCATGGAAGCCCGAAAAGGCAGAGTACTATATAAGAAATATTCTTGAAAATTTTGAACAAAATGTCTATAACATTATCAAATGTGACGAAGAGAAATTTGATACACAAGCTAATCTAGAAAATTATAATTCTGTACAAAATGAATTTAGAAATGTTTGTAAACTGATGATCTTGCTATTCCAGCGGATACTTTTGGAACTCTGCAGTCTAAAATCAATACACTCGAAAAATTCTGTGATTGTTTCAGTCTCAAAGTGAATCTGTCGAAGACAAAAATTGTTTTCAGAAACAGGGGGAATTATTCGAAAATCAGAAGAATGGTATTTCAAACAGAGAGAGAGAGAGAGAGAGAAATGGGTTTAACGTTCACTCAACACAACCAGGTCATTTCGGGACTAACATGGTTTCAATTTTATTTCAATAATTCGCTTGCGCGTATGGGTGTTTAGCCGTGGGAGGAAACCGGAGTGCCCGGAGGAAACCCACGAGGTTGAGAAGGCGCCCCAAACTCCATGCCACATACGCTCACACCAGGGCTCGAAACCAAAGCTGCAAGCCAGAGGTGACCGGCCAGCTAGAGGTCGAAGCGCGGCACTCTAGACCACTAGGCCATCCCAACCCCCCTGGTATTTCAAGGGTGACAAGTTAGAATGTGTACCGTATTACTGTTATCTGGGTCTGGTTTCTCGACTAAATTGGGGCAAATGCATTTCAAATCTTGCGTTAAAAGCTGAAAAGGCGTTGCTTCCAATTAAAGGTCTGATCAGAAATGTAGGTCGCCCATATTTGAAAACATCCTTTAAGATATTTGACTATATAATTAGACTGATATTATTGTACGGATCTGAAATATGGGGATTCGGATACAGACCCGATATTGAACTTGTCGAAACCAATTTCTGTAAATTTCTTCAAGGGTATACAAAAAAACTTCAAATGCTGGTATCCTTCGAGAATGTGGACGTCAAAATCTATCTGTCATGTATATGATCTATGTGTCATGTATATAACAAACAGTATAAAATATTGGTGCAAGGTCGTCAGAATGCCGACAACAAGGTATCCAAAGTAAGTTTATTTAGCATAGACAGTGCTGGTAGGATATCCTGGGTATCAAAAGTAAAAATATTATTATCGTCACTAGAATTCGCCTTTGCATGGGAGTTACAATTTACAGGGGAAATTAATTTATTCATTTGTGATATTAAAGAAAGACTCTCCGATATCAATACCCATGAATTGTCTTCTGAGCTAGATTCTAGTGAATCATTTGTTGAATATAAATTGTTTAAGATAAACATTTGTCAAGAACAATATCTGGATTATAGTCTTGATATACACTTTAACCGAAACATTATTCGATTCAGGTTAAATTTGTTACCATTGAACTCAATTCTATGTAGAAGAAATCCTCATATTGATCCGACATGTCCTCTGTTTAAATCAGATATTGAAACCCTTTATCACTTTCTGGTCATATGTCCAAAATTTAGCAATATACGATATCTAAACATTCCAGATACTTTATATAAACATTCTCTGTGTTCAACGGCACTAATCAAAATCTGCACGTCAATTGACATCGGATTATTAAAATCTATATCCTAGTATATCGATGTCGCATTATCACATCGATAATTGGAAATATAAAGAAATGAATCCATCTGCACTTGCTGTCGCCCACCTCTTTAAAGTGTTTGTTAAATTGTACTTTAGGTCTATGACCTTATTACTGAAATAAACATATTATATATACGCCTACATATTCTGCAGTATTGGTATAGTGTTTTGTTTTTCAAATTTGGTGTGAAGCAGTGAGATCATAGTACGAGGACAAATATTCGATTTAAGATACAAATGTTAATTTTACTGCACAAATGAAGAATTAAAACTTAAGAACTCTGAATTTTGAACAAAGAATTAAGAACACAGAATTAATAATAGCTGTTTGGTTTTTTGCAGATAGATGTATTTACTATCACGTTGATGGATACATACCCCTTGAAGGCGACAGGATAGCAGCAATTAATTTATGTAAATCACTAAACAGAAGCAGTACAGATCAGCATCAAACAAAGCGAATATCTACCTTGATGGCGGTTTTGGGGGATAAGCTAACGTTATTTGGACGAAGAAAAGACAGTGGCTGAATATTATGCAAAAAATTACTTGAAAATTCTACGGTTCTATCTCTGCACCGCGGCTAACACAGCAGATAATGTTAGCATTGACGAAAATGATGAACTTTCACAAGAAGAAAAAAGATCCAAGCCGTTGGATTACAAATGCTTTAAAAAATCAATACTTGAAGTACCCGTAGAGAAACCATACACAATAACTTCGGGTGCTTACCAGAACGAGGAAGCTGTAATGACACCCCCCCCCCGCCTTAGCGATGATTCTTTACCTACTATAAGTTTAACACCATGCGAACCTTCACATTACAGTCCCCGATACTCCATAAGTTTGCCATGTAGTAGTGAGACACAAAATGCAACAATTTATTTATCACGGGAGTTGGGAGAAAGATAAAATGTCGTTGTATTAGCTAACCAAGGAAGTAGTTTTGATAACGAAATATACTTTGGGGATGTGTTAGCTGAATACACAACACAAGCTAAACCCCGCAACGGACCAGTCACTTTACGACTAAGCCAAGTCTTTGTGACACGGTTCAGGAATTTTCAGACCCTTCCATTCTATAGGATGAGAGAGACATACAAAGAATGCTGCCAAATGGGTGAAGGGAGGCCGGACATGGGCCCGGTGTCATCCGCGATACCATCACTGAATTCTTTACTGGTTTTTACGATGGATATACCCCGGGCTCTGATTTCACAGTTCCATTTTTAAGACATGATTTTCAAAGAGAATCCTGGAAATCGATAGGACGAATAGTTGTTTCCCCTTTGAAGAGTTAAATTATTTTCCATCAAGATTCGCACCACCTGTTATAGAACTCGCTCTTTTCAAAACAACCTTTAGTAATATAATTGATGTGTTTATGAAATATTTAAGTGTCAGTGACAGATCCATATTACATCAGTCCATGTCTGACAGTTGATAAAAATGAACTAAATGACAAATTAAAACAACACGAGTGCAGACGAATTCCTAGCTCAGAAAACATACTCCAAATTATACAAGAAATTGGCCACAAAGAAATTTCACAACAACAAAACTTTGTCATTGATTGTTGGGCAGATGCCTTTCCAAATTCCATCATGTCGTCTTTGTCTTATGAAAGCCGGAAAAACATCTACCATAGACTTGAGGTAAGCAACTTGGAAATCCTCAAACTGCTTCAGTTGTCCGATAACTTGACAAAAGCTTAAAGTGAAATAGTTAATCGTCTCAAGCGTTATATCCGGGAATTGGGTCGGCATCAATTGATTTTGTTTGTGAGATTTTGTATTGGGTCTGACTTGATTACCGTGGACAAAATTGATGTTGAATTCAAATACATACCCGGCCTTGCAAGAAGACCCATTGGACACACTTGTGGATGTGTACTGGAGTTACCTAATGAGTAAGAGAATTTTCCAGTCTTTCGAAAGGAATTAAATAATGTTTTAAATTCCAAAATTTGCGTGATGGATATCGTTTTAAAATGGAACCATAATTGAACTAATGAATGATTTTCTTTTCAGAAAAAAATTCAGTGATTCCCATCATTTTGTGCATGAACAATAGGAAATTGTTAAGGCGAATTGAGAAAATGGAATTCTTCATTTAAAGATTACTCTTCAGATTTTTGGAAAGGTTGCTTTACTCTTCAAACATTTGTGAAAACTTTACTTTACACAAAGGATTGTGTTTTTCTTTTATTAATTACTTGACTGACAAAATTATAATTTTTGTTTTTCTCTATGACGCCAAATAATTGTATGCATAACCATTATGTAAGATAATGACATTCAATAAAGTAACAAACTGAAAAAAAAAAACAATCAGCTTTTTAATGTTTGTGTCAATTGTTTCAGTTGCAGTGAACTTCACGAAGTCATAATCTCTACCTGGCTGACCCGAATTCCAAACAACCGATCAATCGTCCCGGAGAAAATTGTGAAAATTTAACCACTGCAAATGTGTCTTCTGCTAGTGCTATTCTAGGCAGCTGCATTCGCAAATAATAATGATGCCCGAAAAATGTCGCACAAAGTAGAGTGGTTCCAGACAAAATATTTTAATTTTATAGTACAAATTCGTAGTATTCAATTAACAGAAAAAGAAAATTAGTGTTTTATTGGTGGTAATACTATATACCGGAAAACAACAAAAAACTACCGGAAAACACCATGTTATACTGAATACCGGAAAACACCGGGAAAACACTAAATACCGGAAAATACACTTAATACCGGAAAACATAGGTAGCCCGGTTAGGTGTTTTCCGGAGGACCAGGCTCCGAGTTGCCTATTTAGGGTGTTTTCCGATACTTAGTATAACATGTTGTTTTCCGGTGTTTTATTAGGGCTCGATGACAGTTAGGGAAGCAAAATTAGAAATTCACTCAAAAATTTCAGGTCTACAGACAGCGGTGCCGGTTTTCTACGAGAAGCTGAGCTGACCTTGTGTGGGCTCTAAAGAAAATTTTGGAATATTTGACGGCCACAAACGCATTTTGCTGCTATTCCAGTCCGTAAAATTAGTGCTTTATTAGATTTCGGGCACTTTATTTTGCCGAGTAAATGAAATATTTTTTTTTCATTTTACCCGTCTGCCCGAAAAGTCAGCTTTCCCGAAAGTCAGCTGCCCCTCTGACTCGTACGTCTATGCACTTTTGGCTTTTTTACTATTCAAATCGAATAAACTGACAAAGTAATAATTTGCGAAACACAACAACATTCACCCTGACCCCATCGTACCGTTAGTTGGATTGTGCGATCTGTCTGTATATATGTGTATCCAGCCAAAACTGTGTGTAAGTAAGTGGTCGGTGGGGTAATACCGTGTATGCATTAATTCACACACCGTTGACAATTGGTTTTATTTTTGTAAAGAGCGCCTCACAGTAAATAATCCAAAAGAAAATCATATTATTGCATTTACAGACAAAACCAATTACTTGGTTAAAGTAAATGAAATTAGGGATGCAAGGATGTGCAAAGCGGGGATACGATACCCACACTGTAGACTATTGTGTGTCCCATGGTAAATAATAAACGGATTTCTACGATTATGAACAAACTACTCTACTTAAGTTATTATAAACTTACCTATGTGTTTAAAATCACCTCCGGTTAAATAAAATCCATTATACAACTAAATATACCAACGAATAAAAAAGTTCTCTCTTGTAAAATTGAACTTATCACAAACTTTGACACCGAGAAATAAAAAATGGAAGCTTATTACGTAACTTATCGGAATAGATCATTTCGTATGAGGGGGTCAAAGCAAGGCTATTTTTGTGTTGATGCGTTCGATTACTGGCGCCGCGCTTACTCTAGCCACCGCGAATGCGTTCGGGTTACTTCTGGAAGTAACCCATTATTCAACATGGAAGCAAATAAATTATTTGATCGAAGTTATATTTGCCGATAAAGTTTAGGCGACGGAAGAATTATTGTTGACAATTGTCTCAGTAGTGTTGTGTTTATTTTGGTGATTCCACATCTTGGTTTAACGATTTCAAGAATTAGAAAAATCCACTCGCAGAACTGAGATGTTTATTAAATATTATTTTTTTCTTGATAACGGGTCAGTTTCCCCAAATCAATGTATGGAGTCATAAGCCATGGTGGCTATAGAGAGCAGACTGGGTCTCCAAGTAGGAATTCTTCCTACTGAATTTGGTATCTGATTAGAGGAAAGTCTTCAAAACCCTAGCGTCACGTGTACACCCAGACCAGCCGATGTGAACATGAGTAAATCAAACTCGATGATCACATAGCCTACAGCCTGGAGTACGACTGAGTGACCTTTTTGCGGTTTATGTATGATATTCGATAGTCATTCATCTTGGGTGCCATATTCGAATATGACAGCCACCCATACCTCCGATTATTCCAATCCGGGAAATTTACAATATTTAGCAAATCCGTAATAAATTTCTTCACGTTTGTGGGGTAATGGGCAATTGTAACACGGACAGGAGATCTTCCTTTGTTCTTTTCGCAGATTGTTTTACCTCTGCTAAACTCACTGGGGCGTAACTGTGCAATAAATAGACATTTGCAGTGTTGTTGCACACTTTTGCTGGTTTACGCTAGTTTTAGTAGAAATCATATAGAGAAGTTGGATGGGTTTTCCGTGCAATAACAACGATCATGTTGAGCAGGTATCAGTATTCCAATCATTTATATCACGCTTCATTCGCTATCAGGTTTAACACAGGTCTCTGTGCGATCATAACCTTGCCCTTCTAACTAGAATTCTTGTAAGCTATGGAGTTCGTTAACAAAGCTAACCAAAGGTTACATTGGTTGAACGAAAATGTGATTTAAAGTATGTTCTGCATAATATGGGCTTTATTTCGCTTCTCTGGATTTGATAATTCCAATGAGATACCAATGAAAAAGTCTAAAGTTTGTTGATGGATTATTGTCTGCTCGTTGTTATTCATCAGAACATCGAGCACAATTAATTGTTTAGTGGCGTTCATCTTCCATTTTGATATCCGAAGAAAGTGCCGCGCCGTTTGATTACCCATTCCCACTGCGCATGTCGAAACGTACTCGGGGATCCTGGCCGAGTAAGCACGGAGCAAATAATCGAACGCGACATGTATGAATAAGTTTTTGCTCTGAGACCCAGTAATGAGTTTGAGCGTTTACAAACATAAATACGCCCATAGTCCGATATTTTGTTTCCGCCTTGTATTAATTATTTGGTTAGAGAGTTCTGGGGGAATTTTTTTCTTTTGAATTACATTTGTTTTACTGGCCTTGAATATCACCGTTGAATATTTTTAATATTTCCTGATGATGAACTTAAGCAGTCCTGCCAGTTAACCTCGACAATCTGCTGTAGACGAGGTAGGCCTAAATTCCGATGTATTTTACATTTGCCTCGGCAAAATTAATAGCCGAGGCCATTGAATCATTGAATAGGTATATAACGTTTTTTTTTTATAGATAAATACCAATAATTATTATCACCAAATCATACCGCGCATCGGTTTTATTATCGGTAGATAGTTCCATATCTTTCTATTTCTCTTTAAATATTATTTCTGGTGTGTTAGAATTTTATAATCGTGAAATTCACAAGGCTGTTTATCCATAAGATTTTGAAATCCACGGAGAATTGAATTTTCCGATGGCATTTCGTAGATCGCGATCATGTCCCAGCTAATCAACGCTTTGAATTATATTGCCGTCAAAGGTACCATGTCATATGAGTTATTGTATGCTACACAGATGGTTAAATTTAGTGCCGCGAAACTTGCACGAATTTTCCCCGCGGTCTGCATAATTAACACACAAAACCAAATAATAGGCCTACACACAATCTGTCGTGTGATTTTTTGTTTTAAATACATTTTTATAAAGACGATAAACGATGTTGAGACATCCCGAACTGTTCGTATCAAGAATGTTTCGATTTCAGTATCTGTCGAATGAACAAAAACAAGTAATTTAATCAGGAACATTAATGATATGAACAGTCGGACCGTGAATAAAATATGGAAATTATTGAGAAGCGGTGGTCTTTTTCATACGAAATATGATCAATTAAAATTATGATTGACTGGGCTGTAATGTGTTTTATAAAAATATATATAATATACACGGGTGAAATTACGGGGTGAAAAGCAATATTATACATGTATTTACGAGTATTCGTATAATCGGTTAATAAAATTTAGTAGACTGACAATCAAATGGTTTAAAATTAATGTCATTGTCTCCAGTTGCTATTTTCTTGCCCAAACTCAAACGATCGAAAAGGCAGTGTGCTGTTTTGATTACAACACACGTGGTTATCATAAATTACCCCCTTCAACATAATTACGATGGTTTAGCCCATAACGTCACGTGTGTAATGTTGTGATGAACACAGACGAAAATACAAGCAAAAACATTGAATTTTCAAGAGAAAACCTCTTTTTTCCGTTGGGATATTTAATTGTGCAATGAATTTTATTTAACCGGAGGTGATTTTAAACACATAGGTAAGTTTATAATAACTTAAGTAGAGTAGTTTGTTCATAATCGTAGAAATCCGTTTATTATTTACCATGGGACACACAATAAGTTATGAATACATGTGATTCTTAGGCGAGGTCAGTGGTCGGCGAGGATACGGGAGCAGGGTCCCCTTACGACAATGACATTTAGCAGAATCGAATGAATGACGCCTCACGAATTTACATCCTTTTATTCCGGACTTACTGCCCTTGTTCAAGTAAATTTTTGCAAAGGCTGGAGTTACATACCGTCTTTGTGTATCAATACCTATTGATTTTTGTCTTGATCAAGTATGTGATCCGGGATTTGCGACTTTTTGATCTGAGGTTGGCTCAGGTGTTTTATAAGTGAATATTATAATAATATGGAGAATTCTGCGCGAACCTTTGTTTGGATTAAGTTATACGGCTATATGTTCTGTAGTCTGCAGTATAAAATTTGACATTTATGTATAGGCCTAACGTGAAGTTATGTGACAAATACAGGATCGCATTTTCAATGTGGATTTTGTATGATCGGGCACCATTCAGTTCACTTTTATTACATTTAAAATAATTGACACTATACATTAAAATACATTTTGTTTTTATTAAAGATTCTTAACACGTGACATATAAAACTATAGTGATTGTAGAATATCATATCTAATATCAATATAGAGATTAACAGCCTCGGATGGATCATGTTATTTTCGTTCATTATAATTCGGCATAGTTCATAGACTGTCACTTCACAAGGGCAATTGCATTTGAAGATTGCTTCTTGCCTACAGACTTCAGCATGTTCCTCAGGCACGCAGCAAAAACATTGTTCAGCAGCTGACTCCCATGCAGCAAATCGGGCACTCAATGGGCGCCTTTTTCTATTGGACGCAATCCTAAACCAACGACCATCTTGCTAGCTGCGGGCCTGTTCGTGTAGATGGGACGAAAAACCGCGTACACAATAATGTACCAAGAAAAGAACTCGTGACAGTTGGAATTCGAAGTAAAAGTAGGCCGTAGTTTTACTGGTATGGACAAAACGTCCCTAATAGCAAACTGTGTGCGTGCATGCCCGTCTTCATTAGCCCAGTCACAGCAGAGACATAGGGCGTTAAACCCAAATTTCATTTCATTTAATTAAGTACCATTTCACCTTTAAGCCTATTTTCCATCTACACGTTTCGTGACGTTTTCACCAGTTACATTTGTATTAGACCAACTTTATTGTTGTAAAATCTGCAATTTAGCTCAACGAAGTAGGCCCGACGATATAACTTTAAGCAAATACAATCGCAATGTATTTCCTGACTTTGAAACTACATGTATTCCCCTATGCAACTTTCACCACCCCTAAATACCAATGGACCAATATGTTCTATATTCAAAACTATGGCCGAAAAGTAGGATATGGCATACAGGAATGCGGAAGTCGGAATGTGCAGTTTTAAATGTGCTGACTGATAATAACCCTCCTGGACAATTTAATAAGCCGGATCAATGGAGCAAGTGCTCCGGCTTATACACCATAGTATATCCGATCTTCTGATGGGCCCGACAGCTGTATTATAGGCCTAATATCGCTGTATGTACCGGGATCAAATCCATGAAGCAAAACTGTACCAGTGATTTATCAAGGAAAGTGCCATCAAATTGATCAATGTCTTTCAGATATTGAAATAGGTTCGTCCAATACTGTACATTTTGTTTCCGTAGTATTCCCCACCAACATTCAATGTTTTGGTTGTCGTAACTGTTATCACCAGAGTACACAACATTATGATTTTTCCGCAAATACACTTGCATATTTCGGATTAAAACGTTTTCAGTTCCCAAATCAGCTCGTATTCTTGCAGTACAACCTTGTCGTTTGCAGGCAGAGTTCAGATAATAGCCAAAGACAAATCTTGGGTCACTATATATTTGTATTTCAAGCTTCCAGTCAAATAATCATTCTTGAAAGTCAATCGATACAGCCGTTGATTCCAAAAGCCTTAAGCCTTAACGTGCCAAATGTAATCCGGACTTTCAGAATGGTATTGGCGTCCTCGAAGATGACGACGACGCCTAATTTCAACTCCATTTGCGTCAAGAATGGAAACTAAACTTCTGACTACATGATGTAAGCATTTTGCATGCATCCAACGGTAACCGTGCATATTACCAAACTTCTGAAGTTGATCTAGTAAGAATAAAACCAAATCCCCATAATCTGTATGACCACCATATCACCGTATTCCCA
Organism: Patella ulyssiponensis; assembly: GCA_963678685.1. NCBI lineage: Eukaryota > Metazoa > Mollusca > Gastropoda > Patellidae > Patella > Patella ulyssiponensis. Next base: position 50,608,266 of record OY783231.1, read on the forward strand.
TCCGACGCCTTTGCCTTTTCGAAGTACTTTTACTTATTATAGCATGTCCATTTACAGCCAAATCTTTTCATAAGTAAACCCTGCTTCATGACCCATTTGCATATCTGGTTTACTTCGTTCGCGTTATTTTCCATCTTCTGGGAGTCGTGTACTTACAAAAATATAAACTGTTTTTTTCATATACTAACATGTCAGTGAATAAGGCTCTGGGTCACTAACTAGTGGTGCAAGGTAAAGGGTTTGGATAGGGTGCAGCGACGGTGTAACGTCAAGATTTCAATTTCATAGAGCACTGCATCATGGTGTATGCCCGTCTACATGATCACGGTTGGTTCATTTAATTTCATGTGTATAGCAGGGAAGCCACGGTGGATCAGTGGGTGTGGTGTTCGCTCGCTTATTAACTGGGATCAGATGTTCGATCCCTGCGTTGGCCGAGAAAGTTCATCGGGATTTTCCGGCGTGTCCCCCCCCCCAACCCTGTACACATTGGCATGCACGTAAAAGAACTCTTGACAATTGGAATTCGAGAAAAAATGTAGGCCTTAGCTTCACTGTCCTGTCAAAAAAGTCTCCCATAGCACATTGCATGGCGTGTAGCCGTCTTTATTAGCTCATTAATTTAGCGACATGTATGCTGAGCAAGGTAATCAACAATCGATGACATATGAATAAGGTTTAATTCAATAAGTTGTCCTTACCTTTCAAGTTTAGGCTACAGTTAGATTAACAATGATGCTTGCTTCACAGCGTCGATACACTGCAGATCTTGAATAATAATCAAAATCTGGATATCATTAATTCGAGATCTAGAGAAAATTTACACAGGATGTCAAGATCTCGAGAACATTAACTCGAATTCTGGAGATCATTAACATAGGATAGGAGGATCTCGAGAAAATTAAATCGGGATGTTGAGAAAATAAAATTAAGATCTCGAGGAAGAATCACAGGATCGCAGGATCTCGAAGTCTTCTACAGAATTTTGCATGACCCCTATATGCTTCCGTAGTTGCTGTATTCTGTTCCTAATATTTGTATAGTTGCATTTCGTGCATCTGCATGTTCATTTAAATCATTGTTTGACAAACGAAATGTTGAATGGATGATTTGAACTTTTCTTTGCCTATATTGGTATGTTTTGAGTGTTCTAGAATCTGAATAACGTATAGAAAGATTTAGATTGTTCCAAGGTAGTGTGGTTGAAGGAAAGAACGAGTTATAAAATAGACTAGTTTTACAAAAAAAAGTATGGAAGGTTTTTATCATTTCTTAATGACTATTTACTCTGATTATTTTAAATAGAAATATCAACGTGTGTAAGAGGTAAAATACCAACTTCTTCATACAGTAAACCATGGCTAGACCTCTTAATCGCGCAACATATTATGTGTAAAGCATCTAATTGTAATTGTTCTAACTGGTTAGCAAAGTATGCCGTGCACCCACCCGAAATAATGTCAACATAATCAACGTACGGTTGTAAAATACAAGAAGTATTTATCGTTTTTAGTTATTTCCCTCCTAATCGGTACTAAAGTGATCTTTTGAAACTCTATTAAAATGATTTTCTATATACAGAGAGAAATGGAGTTTAACGCCCACTCGCCATATACTAGATCATTTCGGGACTAAGACATTGTTCAATTTGTTTCGAGTATGAGTCTTTGGCAGTGGGGGGAAACCGGAGGAATCGGAAAACCCACGTCCCACAAAATTGTCAGTTACTTGAACATCCCGTCTTCCATTAGCTCAGGTCAGGTGCAGAAGAGTAGGACGTTAAACCCCATTTCATTTCATTTCATTGAACACATTCCTCTTTAAAGATTTCCTCGCGTTTTCTCGGGGTGAATGGCTGAATGGTTAGCACATAAAGCCTGTCATTGAGATAACTGGCGTGGTTTCGAATCCCCGGTTGTACGTGACAAGGAGTAGGGTCGCCTGTCCAATCTCGTGGGTTTTCTCTGGGTCCTCCGGTTTCCACCCACTGCTAAAGACCCATACTCGGAGCAAATTGAACAATGTCTTAGGTTATCTGGAGGCTCAAATCCGGTAAATGCCACATTTCCTGCTAATCAGTCTCTCTTCTTAAATTTGGAGTATATTTTGGAAAGCACATGATTTTTATGCCAAGCGACCTAGATAAATAAAAATTAGGGGAATGTTTTACCGATGCAATAAAATAAGTGATAACTTAACTGGTTTGTACTGGGTACTACACTAAAACAAAGATTTCTTATCCACGTGAACGATGTTCTAATTAACATTTCTATATTTTTAGAGATTTTTTTTTACTTACGGAAACGTACTCCGTTCGGGCATAAAAACTTGGGTGGTAATAAATCATGCATGATACATCACTCATTAAAAACCAATCGTAATATATATTTATCATAATGTGTTTAGTTATATAACAAAAAAGTGACAGGTGATTTTTATAAAGTAAATCCTGTACTGTGCGTGCACTGAACCGATCCATTGGCAAAATTTCCATCATTAGCCCATTATAAGAGCAGAATAGAAAGACGTTAAACCTTATTTAATTTCATTCCATTTCACCTTTGTCGAAGAAACCAAACCTTGGTCCTTACCATTCATCCACAAGGTTAAATTGAAAGAGTTATTGCTTCTCAAATTTCGAATTTCTGTCTAAAAGGATACGCACGAATCGCTTAAATCAGCTTACAAACGAAGTCACAACACAGAGAAAGCCCTGCTTAAAATTAATAACGACATTGACCTAGCACTGGACAAAAATCTGGCTGTACGCCTTGTACTTTTGGATCTCGGCATTCTATTTCAAGGGCTGGAGCGTTCAGTTCGGATCTGTGGTGCCGCAGTGCCATGGATAAAGTCATAAGATAGAACGCAAAGGGTGCCAATAAATAGGTCTGTCTGTGTCTCAGGAATGTGTAGTTACGATAGGTGTTCGGCGGGGATCTCTCCCGTACGTTCTTCCAATTGGCCACATCATTAGAAGACATAGGATACAAAACCACGGCTTCGCTGACGACACCCAGATAAATGACCTTTTTCAGCACAACTACCTTGCTTCTAAGACGGCTGTTAATAGATTAGTGGCTTATCTTAAAGGCATTCGAGGGTGTGTGACAAGAAAATCTTAAAGGGCTAATCCCGATAATATTTTGGAGAATAAAACTGCTTATTTTTGTGATTAAATCCCTTACAATCCTCTACTCAAGGGCCGAGAAACTAACTCAATATTTGTGATACGTTTACAAACAACTTAAACCCGCCAGTCTTCATCTGGAAATGGAGACCGGTGTCCCAAGCTGTATTATGCAGTGTCTGGAAAAACCAGATATTTTTTTTTATTTTTTTAATAGAAAATAAAGTGTAGGTGAAATTTACCTTTAATTATAAAGTACAGCACTTGTGTCATTCACTGTATAGACCTCTAACGGCACGGGAATCAATTAACAGGTCACCAAACGAAAAAATTGACCCGAAAACTTAAAAGGGTTACGTGTCCGGATAAGCAGCTTTGACGTTCACGTCCAAACGACTCAATATGATAATATATCAACTAAGTTTCAGAAACTCCATTGGCTTCCAGTTCGAACAAGGGTTCCATTTGAATCAGTTTATTCTGACATCGCACCCATAATTTAAAAGAACTATTTGATTTCTATACTCCCTGACAATCCAACCGTCGATCCCCAAGTGATGGTAGCATATTCAAGATTTCTAAATATAGTAAATGTTCTGGTGAATATACTTTCTCTAACAGAGCAGTTACAATGTGAAATGATCTTCCATCAACTTTTCGATTCGCGGACTCTGGATGGATAAACCAACTTATCATAATACTTTGAGAATTAATTATTTTTAAAATGAAATGAAATGAACTGGGATTTAACGTCCAACTCTTCTGCTCCTAAACTGGGATAATGAAGTCGGGCACACGCCTTACAGTGTGCTATGAGGGAAATTTTGCCCGGACAGCGGCACTACGGCCTACTCTTATATCGAATTCCAGGGGATCTTTTACGTGCACTCCAATGTGTACATGGGACCTCGTTTTTTGTCCCATCCGAGAGACTAGACAGCTATCGTTGCCAGGCCCTCCGTCCTGCATCACTGACAAGGAGAACCACGTACACCCGACCTCCAGACTAGCCAGCCATCGTCTTACCCACTTAGCAACATGATCAGCAAGGCTTTGATTACCGGTACATTCGGGGAGGGGTATTACGCAGAAGAGCGTTTTTGAAACATTGTTGGTGGCCAGATCCATTTACTTGGATTTGATATATGTTGTCCACGGGTTCGCCATGTCGGTTCTGTAACATGCGAAGCCTTGCCACCATTTTAGGCTCACTCCATTCTAATCATATACATTTATGTACCTAAATGAGCAGAAATATAGTTTCAGAGCAATAGTGGTATGAAATTCACGGGTAATCTCCAAGATATCACTCCAAACTGCACCATTAAATCCACGCTGTGGAACTTCCTGGACACGCTCCTGAATATACGAAACAAAAATAACATTATACTATTGTATTTGTCTGAATTTATTAGCTTCTCTCTATTCCCACAGGCCTTCTAATTGTTAACATGTGCAAAAAAACAGCAAACTAGATCAAATTTTATAATGCGCTATTATGACGTTGATATTTGACAGATTGATAATCCAGGCTTTGTGTGAATATAGCGAGGGATTGAGATTGATCGATTTAAATAAAAATAATTAGGGTGTGTCTGGTGTATATATAAATATGTTGATTCTGTGCCTCTCACTACATCCGAAGACCTTTTCTCAGCATCTACATCGTAAGTGTGACTCTTTTAATGTATATGTACATATTACGGTGATTCCGTGAGTAAACCGTTAGTTAACTAAGCAGGTGATCCGGATTCGACCATGGTGTTGGCGTAGAAAGTTTGCCGGGATTTCCCATGTGGCATTATTTCATCTTGTCAGTAGAACAGGGTAGATGATCGAGCAAGATAGACTGTCCAGTCGGTTCGAGCGGTACGATTCACCGAAGTCTGGTGTAAACTTGCATGTTCACGGAAAATAACCCTTAACAGTTGCTACGCTATGTCCAGCTTCATTATCAAGTCAGAGCAGAAAAGTAGCACATTAAACCACAGCACACTGTATGCCTGGCTTCATTATCCGGTTGGTGCAGAAAAGTAGGACGCTATAGCACATTTTAAAGGTTGCAATTATTAGGACAACGGAATCGAAACGGTGTGTACCATGACTACAAGCCTTTTCCAGTTTGAATTTCGTTTTAGTATATTTTCGTCTTTGTACACCCTGCCCATTTGTCCGTTTAACATTTAAAAACGTCTGTAAAGTAAATTTATTGCACCAGTTACCGAAACATTGTAAACCCTTTGCTTGCAGGTAAAAGGAATTTTGGATGTTTTTGTTTTTCAATGTTTTAAACCCTATCAAAATTGAGTTGCGCAAAGACCACGGTTCGGAGTTATTAAATCGGCTTCATGTACTACACATTTATTAATTATTTATATTTTATAGTAATATTTATACCTCTGCAAGTTGAAGTGTCTTCCATTTTATTATCTTTTTTTCCGATTCGTCATTATTTTTGTTATACGTTTGATACCAAAGGATAACTCAAAACGTTAAACCCCATTCAATTTATATTTAATTATATATGATTTTATGTTATTTTAGCAAGTCTGTCACGATGAAGCTGTTGGTTCTGTTCTGTTTTTTGATTTTATCTCCTGTCGCCCTGGGATTCTATGGAATAGGTGAGTTATGCTCTTCACATTATCGGTTGAGTTCAATAATCATGAAAGTAGATTAGCATTCTTCAATTAGACCAACTCCGACAACATTCTATAAAGATGCACTTAACGCGAAATATTTCATTTTGAGTCCACCCAAATAATTATCAAAATTAAATAGATCGGAAATATTTTCTTTTTTTCTTCTTGACAAAGATTCGAGTGAGAATTATTTTTATTACAGATCGTCCTGACCGATTCGATGGCGACCGCAGAGGTAAGCTTTTTTCTTGTATTCGCCTTATATGCAAATTTAGATGCGTATCCATACTAAACGTTAAAACAGTTGACAGCATTGCCTTCTAATTATTGAATATATTAGTTACCCTATTTGTCGATATACGTAATTAATTTCAATACGGTTCTTTATTGTGTATGATCTTATCTGAATACAGATTCAAAATTCCCATCAATATTGCCTACGAAGACTTCGGGTTAAAAAATTCTCGGCAAAGAAAAGAAACAAAGGCACAGTGAGATACAGATTAAGGAAATTCCTCTGGTAATTTGTAAAACATCAGAATCAGAGTCTGTAATTATGAACTGTGATTTATCTGCGATTAAAAGAATGTATCATGTATATTAGTCGGCGATCCAATAAACAAAACAACAAATTTCAATTTATTTCAAAAATGTTAATAAACATATCTTTGTGTGTGTGGATATCTAAATGATCCACTGACCATCCTTACTGTTTATAACTGATTTTCTTTTTGCTCTGTGTCATAGCTAAAGAGTGTTCACAAATAGGAGTAAGGGTCGGCGGACTTTCTAGCACGGAGAATAGCAGGTGGTTGTGAAATAAACTGTGTGGTAGAACCATGCTGCTGTTGAATCACAATACTGTTTTAGAATATATAAATCTGTTGACTTGAAATTTCAGATATATCACGACGGGGAGGATGGCGACAAGGAAGATTTAACCACGACAACGGTAAGTTTATTTAATTTTACGGATAACTTATTTTGGTAAGAAAAAAATAAAACTTAACGCATCGGGGCATGTAAAAAACAGCAATTGTGTTCTCAGCTTATCGTTTGTATTTTAAACATAAGAAAATTAAGACCTGTTAGATCACCGGAATTTAAAATAACAATAAATCATTTGTTTTCAGCAACAAATATTACATTAGCAGGTAATTCGGGAAAATAGTCATTTAAATTTTTCAGATCTGTTTACCCATGGTAACCCCACCCCTCGCAAAATATGACCAAATATTTCATAGTGTATCAAACAATCTGATATAAATACGACAGGTTTTACAATTTGTATGTGTATTGTTGACTTTGTGAAACGTATGTGTATATTGTGTCCACGGATTTGTCTTGTCTAATCATTTATGTGTTGTGCGATCCTCCTGTGAGGTGACAAAGAAATGTCATTATAATAACAGCTTCGGTCTCATCACTTATACATGTTTTTATTCATACAGATTATGATAGTGATCACGACAATAGTCGTTTCCGATATAATCCCCGGTTCAATAACAGACGCCCTGGTAAGAATAATTATTTTTAAGCTAAGGTACATCTAAAATATGATAACATCGTAGTAATTCTTCATAAAAGTTGTCGGTAAATGAGTCCGGTGAAAATAATGCTTCACCCCTTTGAATTCTGGTACTGACCAAATTAATAATTCTTGTTGTTTCAAGCCCTTTATGTAATTTGGAGAGTTAGTAGTAGCCCCGCAAGATCTAGAAATCCAACATTCCGTACACGCAGTAAACCTGGATATAACCTGTTACGCAGTTAATGGAGATTTTGTGTTCCATTAAATTGTCGAGAAAGAAAGTCAAAAATGAAATGACAATTAGCAAACACGCCGAATTCCTTTTAATTTGTCATAACAAAAATTATTAATTCATATTGATGTCTTCATTATTGAAATAACATAATAACCCAATAAATAATTTATTTTCCCTAAATTAGAGAGGGGTTTTACCATCTTAGGTGTAATGAATTAGATTTCACACGTTGTTAGCAATAAAAACGTGTTCTTAACTTGCTGTAAAAAAAGAAAGACATAAATATAATCTAATCGTATATATTTAAAATTTCAGTTCGATATCGGAGAAGATTTATGCGAAATCCCAGCATTAATCAATATTAAGGTGAGAAATAATCCATTCGCGTCTTCAGTCTTATTACACAATCTTGAATGTCAATTTGAACGGTTAGTGCAGTAATTATACCACTCAGTTTCCTGTAAAATTAGATGCTGTATGATAACACAAGCTATATCACTACTAAAATTATTGTCGGGTGCTATGTTTGGTGGACATTTTACAATAGGGGACTGAGCTTTACGTATTTATCATAATCTCTGTGAGATTGTTCATGTAGGTGTTGAAACAGGGCCGTATCTAGTGGGGGTGTAGGGGTACATTGCACCTCCAGAAAAAAATAAGGCGCCCCGATAAATGCCCCCCCCCCCAAAAAAAAACCCTTGACAACCTTTCAATTATAAAATAATACACTTGATTATGATCACACAATTATGCTCTTAAGGCGCTGATCGGTCGGTCGGTTTTAAGGGTGTCCACACGCCAATGGGTACCTGATTCGTTTGCCCTGATCCAAACTTTCTTATATCACTTATGTGGAAACTTTGGGGTAACTTTCCTAAAAAAAAAAGTCTACCGAGCCTGAAATATGGCGCCCCTGAATAAAATCGACTATATAAAATACAAAATCGACTCCTAGGTATCATCAGAATGGCCTAAAAACGTGTTTCCAACAGCGTTATTTTTCAAAATATTCTGAGGGCAGACCCCGGACATGACGGCCGCCCTTTTGGCAAAGTGCCCCTACTATCACCATACGCCATAATATGGCGTTTAGGGGTCGTTTTGGTCGCCTTATCCACATTTAAGGGTCTTATTGGTCTTCGGGAGCGGCCGCCACCAACTGACATTAGAGATTCTCACTCTGGTGGCCCTATCCACATGGCCTTATTGATGTTTCGGACTAGTTCTAGTTTAGAAGACAAAGAGTTTCTCATTTTGGTGTCTTTAATATTAAAATGAGAAAAAGCGCCGCCGTAATTGTCACACGAGGTCACTTGCTAGTGACTTGATTGTGGCCCCAAGTGCGTGGAAAACGCATTGTGGTAGTCTAAATTTAAAATAAATTTCACCGCTGCCGCAGGCGCTCGCAGGTCCCACGCTTAGTAACTCAGACATTATATTGGCGCCCCAACCACTCTGCTACACCTCCTCTTTTAAAATCTTACATACGGCCCTGCATGGAAAACATTTTGGACTCGAAAACCCCGAATTTGTTTTGCAGATAAAGTCGTATTCAGCTGTTAAAGCTTGCGACTACACTGTAATAGCAAGTTTTTGTTGTGATGTGTTAAAACTTAGATTTCGCATTCATTGGAGACTCGAGAGTAAACATTCGAAATTCAGATTGTTATGATCGCGTGTGAAAAACGCGCAATGCGTTAAAGGGACAATAACACTCTTGCTGGCTTGGCAGCTCTAGAAAATAAATAATAGTCTTATTCTAAGTACCAGATGTTTATGTGTCCTACCTGTTGTGTAAATTATCCATTACATCATATTTTACTTGTCCAGAGGGATCGAAAATATTTTAAAATCCAAGTCACATTTGAAAAGGTTTACGTTAACCTTTTCAAATCATGTAGTTGAATTTTTCCAATTTTTAAAATTAGGTGTGTTACGGTGAAATTTGTATCATCAATTTATTTGAATATTGTAAAATAATACAATTTGTGGACCAGAATAAAGATTGGGACATATTATTCAATTACAACAAGAGTGTTATTGGGGCTTTAATAAAAAAAACCCGATCTCTTCAAATCGTAAGCAACACAATTTAATGAATTAAAAAATGTTATCTTTATTTCAGAAATTTGCGACAGCTGTTCGAGTAATGTCGAAAGACTAACAAGTATGCAAATGTAAAATTAAACAGCTTTATATCACAGAACAATAAAGCAGTTAGTATTCATGCTGTCTTTTGTTGAATTTCATTATAGGGTCGTTTGGTTGTCTAACTTGTGTGAAAGAAGATTATTGAAGTTGAAATAGTATATTTTTATACCAAAACAATTTGACGTGGTCTTTACCCTATCCACAATAGTCAAGACACTGCATTAGATGAAATAAAATCAAATGCGGTTTAACATCCTACTGGAATACATTAATCTCCAACGTAAAAAAACGAACTTTGGTTAGTGTTTCGAAATCGTTATCCGTAATCATTAGCTCAGTCGGTGCACAACAGTTTCATTTCAATTCGAAACCTGATGAAAAATTTGAGTAGGTTGTTGACAATATTTTACATCGTAAAGAACTTTAACCCCTGCTCTTATGAATTGCAATACCCATCTTAACATTTTTGGGATCGTGGTAGATGAGTGGTTACGGTGCTCTACCATGGAGTTCTGTGTTCGCATCCGATTTACACAATCATGTGTTGGGTTATTATACATGTATATGCAAGCGGGGCCTATACAAAATCATAAGGAGGGAGGGGAATGGTTAGCACGTGCGTACTGTATCATAAAGCCTGTCAATGAGTCAACTGGCGTGGTTTCGAATCCCCAGTGTACGTGACAAGGAGAAGGGTCGGCTGTCCAACCTCGTGGGTTTCTCGAGTCTTTCGGTTTCCACCCACTGCTAAAGACATGTATGCGCAAGCGAATTATTGAAATAAAATTAAACCATATGTTAGTCCCGAAATTATCTAGTTTGTGTCTAATGGACGTTAAACCCCATTCTCCTAAACCCCCCCCCCCACCCCACCACACACACACTTCTCTTTCTCTCACAAAATCATAATCATTCTCAGCACCCGAGAATTGAGTAACACGTTGCTACATTTTATGATTAAGTACTGCGTCAAATCGGGCCAGTTGACAAATTTTGAGGATTTTAATATCGAAATTCAGTTTAATTACTGTGCTCTGGTGTTATCGGGGGATATGACAAGCTACGTTTGTTTTAACAGGAGAAGGATTAAAAGTGAATTTGTATGCGACAAAAATGGAATGTGGTAATAACCCTATCCAAATTAAGAACATTTCTATCACCAATAGCCAAGTTAATTCCAGGTTTTTACATGTCATAGTTATTGATGAAATGTGATGTTAATGTGTAATGCATACCTCTACTGAACTTCAAACTTTGGAATGGCAAAAGTTATTTTCACTGTGAAAAGCAGTTACTTATTCATTTGGACAGTGTTTGGAAGAGTATTCCCTCCATGTTTTCAAGATAATACGTTGAGAGAAGTCCTTCGAAAAGTCGCCCAAATACCCCATTCTATAGAGCTGAGCAACTTAATTTATTCCCCATCCCATAGAGTTGAGCATATCAAACTGGATAACTTCAATTAACACACATCACCCTAGCGAACAAGGCAACTTCATCTAACATGCCTAATCTATATAATCTGCACTACTAATGACTGTACACAGTTGAAACACCCTAAATGTTTTAAAAAATCAACATTTACCAATTTAACATACCTCACTCTATCGAGCTAAGTAATTCCAATTAACACATCTCGCCCTAGCGAGCTATATAAGCAACTTCTTTTAGCATACCTTTCCTTATGGAAATGTCTTTAGTATCGAACTGTCAGGTGTCAAAAATTAGTTTTGTTTTAACAATAAGCTTGTCGGGTGAGGGGAAAGAATTGGGATGACGCTAACATACTGTGTGCAGCCTTGATCAAAGGAACTGCACCAACCTAACTAATGAAAAGGGCAGGGGAGCCGAAACCCGGGTAACATGGTATGGAAATGGTACCCTACCTTTTTCTGGGGTATATATGTGTACCCATGCCCTAATGATGAAAGTTTTTAACCTTTTTTTACTTGTCTATTCATTTTTAAATTATAGATATGTAATTGCTCTCTGGTCGGTCGCGAATCATGTATTTAATAAACGGGGTTTTGTTGGAATTTGGAATGCTAGAGGCGCTCTTAAAAGCGTTCTCGGAATTGACAGATTTCAAAACTTTCTAGAGACCTGGGGGGGGGGAGAGGAGAGAACCCCTGACACCCTATATTTTGGTAGGCCTACCCTGGCCCTCGCGACGTTCCAGCGCACCTGAAAACAGGCATACGCCTTACACTCAATGGTCCTTTTACGTGCACGCCAATGTGTAAACGGTGTCTTGGTTTTTCTTAAGTTAAATCTTTATTCTGTTATTGAGTCAACTATGTATTTCTTTAAAGTGAATATCTAATATATTTTTTTAATATTCAACAAAACACATTTTCGTGCAATGTATAGTTTGTAGATTTTTTCAAATTGATAACCTCTCGATAAATATCAATTGAGGGATTGGCAAATCGCCTGTATAGTTTAATGTGTTTGGTGAATCTATAATGGAACTAATATTAGTTCAAAAAATGTTCAATTCCGTGCAGTATACTCAAATACTCAAAGATTTTTAGAATTGAAAATTTGTCAACATTCGGTATCTTCTATGAAGACGATATAAACATGGTGAAAAGGCCGCATTATCTGTAATCTTGGCGAAACTCTTTTAATGAGCTTCAATCCGATTAAAACAGGTCTTGGGATGGAATTCTGCTTATATTGTGTCATAATTAAATATGAGTACACGTGAAGGTAGATGAAGTCGTGGAAAAGTTGACATTTCTTGAAAAATGCGAATGATTCACAGTTACTATAAATGAACGTATTTCATTAATCGGCATACACCAATGTAATCCAAATATAAGTTGTAAAGTAAGTCCTTATTACTATCATTTATAAATTAACATGAACTGTCAGCGTATATAATTGACTGAACATGTGATGTCGCCATCTACCTATTGAATTTTCTTTTTTATTCATGAATATTAAAAGCTTATTTTATGTTCGATCTATCACCGTCAAAGTCCAGTAGAGACATCATCAGTTTACTATTTGTCAACAATGATGAGATGTTTTATCTATGCATGTAATATAGTCTGAATCAATCAGTCGATTAATCTCTCAATAAGTCTAGCGTGTACAAGTCATATATTTATAGTAAAGTGACATAATATAATGTAACTGTATTACAATTTCGTCTGTGTTTCCGAATTTATATAAGCCCAATGACATTTATACGAGTTCAATGACATTTATGCCATCGATAGCTGAATAAAATCGTCTTGTCACCACTTACACAGTTTCCCTCATAGCACACTGTATGGCGTATGACCGTCTTCATTAGCCCAGTCGGGGGGGGGGGGAACAATTGGACGTTAAAACCCCATCAATCTGTTTCACAGGGAATTACGAAAGTCTTCTAATATCTCTTTAAAAGATGTATGTCTTCAACACGTGTAATCACATCATGTGGCGTCAATCATTGGCTCAATGACGCGTGCATTGTTTACACAAGATGTAACTGCTTCAGCAGAATGATGCCTTTTACTCATTTTAATACCCATTTGCACTATATAGGAAATATATTTTTTTTTACCTACAAATGCTTCAAACGTCTTTATTTATTTTTCTAATACATAAAAAAAATGTTTTAGAATTTAATTTGTCGGAGGAAAAAAGTTAATATTGGGGACTTATTAAGTCCCACCAATGCCATTGTTAACAGTGACTGTAGCGGCCTAGCGAATATTCACTGCTGATTAGTGTGAAACCCCATTTCATCTTATTTCCATTTTCCTCCCCTGCTACGCGGCCATTTTGTTTAACGTTTAGGTCTAACATCTAAGGTTTAAAGTGACATTTTCTGACAGATTTTAGTGAATATTCACCATTGAAGGATAAAAGAGCGAAAAATTGGTTACGGTTTGCTATTATGCTACAACGTTCTTCCTTTTTATGTGTCCCACAAGCGTTGGGGATACAAAATGTTACATGCTACCCCGTCTGTGCCGACGAGTGTTCAGCCCAGCAGATATTGGGACGTTTTTGTAGACTTACCATTAATATCGATGGGTAATAATATTACGTTGTCCGAACGCACCTGTAACCTTCTTTTGATAATATCGCTAATATTGGATCAATATCTTGGAGCGAAATGACCCACCAGATTTACAGCAATGTCATGTTCTCTCAAACAATTCGCTAGATTTGGTGGGTCATTTGCTTCGAGAGAGAGAGTGGGAGAGAGAGAGTGGGAGAGAGAGAGAGAGGAAGAGAGAGAGAGAGAGAGAGAGAGAGAGAGAGAATGATGATGATGATGTTCAGCATCCACTCGACACGAACTAGGTGATTCCAGGACTAACATGCTTCAGTTTAATTTTAATAATTCGCTTGTGCAAGGGATTTCAATAGCAATGGGGTGAAGTGGGGGACCCGGAGAAATGCCACGAGGTTGGACAGGCGACATTAATCGATTACAGACTCGATAAAACGCGCACACGTAAGCCATTCGCCACCAACCTCTCCCAGCTCATTTGCTAGGAATGTATTTATGTTGCGCAGTAGCACGGTAAAGGGCTTAATTTAGCGTCTGCAGAATTTTAAAACATTTTTCAAACTTATAAAAAGTTAAAGATACATTATGTCAAATTGATCCACTATGAACTGAGAACAAGCGAATGAAAGTTCCGCTTAGCCTCGATCGTCATTACTAAAGTCGGCAAGACAAAACTAGTAGTATCGGTTATCCATTTAATCGTTAAATCACGAAGGAAAATTTTGCAGCAAATCGAACTACAATCTAACAAATATCGCAGGCTAGCCTTGACATCGAGAGTTGATTATGGTCTAGTAATGCCTAATTGATACTTTTTATAACATTTCGAGGCTAAAGAAAGACCAACAATAGGCAAATCTTGCTCTTGCATAATGTATGTTTAAGGAAATTACTAATAAAACCTGGTTTAAAAATTAAATAAGGCTGACATAAAAATGTAAACATTAATTTTGCATTTGTTTTCTTTTATGCGAACCTTACTATTAGCCCGCAACTGGGAATTTTGGGGGTTTCATCGTTACACTCAGTAGAAACAAACAGCAAACAGATATATATCAGTTTTATTCACTTAATATTTAATATAATATATTAACTTAAATATACAAAATATAAAACGTAGTCACAGATATACACAACAATTACATGTAATATAAACAGAAATAATAAATACATTAAAGACGTATATTATACTTGATGAACAAAAACTCAATTTATTACTTACTAACCTGATAGATGAGAAATATTTATATGAGTTTGGTAATTTAGTACTTTTATTTCCCTTCGTGATCGGGAATATATAAGTTGTGTAAGCAAAAACCTTTTTAGGCAATTATGTTTCGTTTCATCTATTTTAAGGTTTTTAAAAATCTAAATCTAAATTTGTTTGTTAATTACGGTGTCATTGGTTTTTACTTTCGGATCAAGATAAAAAAAGATGTTGTCGAGTTCTACCACATTTCTATAAAAACATGTACAATATGAAATAGCACCTTTTTATATTTTATTTATATCTCTAAATGTCACTTAAAAAAAAAAATAGTTGTCTAAAACAACATCTCTCTGTGGACATTATGCGACGAATACATTAGGCAAAAAAATAATACATGTGATTACTACAGCAGTTATACTAGGTTCCAAAAATTAGAGTAGGCAGGTCGGTCGGATTATCTTTTTTATTTTTTTATATTATTACTATTTATCATTTATTTCTGATTTTAATTCTTTACTATTTCATTTTCGTGGGATTTGTATTATCTATATTGTCTTGCATTCCTGTAAAGTTCTTGAAAATCACGCCAAGTTTAGGGTCTTCGATTTTGGCTGAAGAAAATAGGGTGGGTCGGCCAATCGTAATCACATGTGTATCTTTTATTTTCGCCTCAGTAAATACCAACGATTTAGAGCAAACCTATGTCCCTTTTTTCCCCTTTGCATGCCCATTTTTAATGATTTTTTGGTCTAGAATTGGCGAAGAGGGATTGAATTAATATTTTCTGCCATTTTTTGTTAAATATTCATGATTTTGAGGCGGAAGGATAACGGAGTTATCAGATTGGCTACGGTGATATGTACGGCAACTAGTTACATGTTTTTGGTATGCTTCTTCAAGTTTGTATTTAGTATGCTTCTTCAAGTTTGTATATCTAAAAAATTTGGTGGTTAACCTTATACAAATTTTAGTGCAAAGACATGGTCATTTGTTCCTCTGTAGTGAAAAGCATTCAGTCCAGCCTAAATTTTGGGGAAAATTGGAGGTGGGCAGAGAATCCCGAATTAACATTGAAGTCAATGGGAAAATTAATGGTGGTGTGCCTCCTAATAATACCTATGGAGTTATCGCCCGTTAATCGCACTTGAACTGACCTGAAGCTCCTATAGACCATTTCTTGCAATACCAATTATCCACAGGAGACGAAGTAGGAATATTATTCCAGTTTGAAACTAATTAGTTGCATGTAACTTTATATGAGACTATTATATACAGAAGATGTTAAGCAAGGACTTCTGACCATCCGTTTTCAATTTATACTTCATAGTTAAACGAATGAAAGAATGAAAGATTATCATGGTAGCCTGGTCAAAAATACCCGTTGTTGTTTATTATAGTATGTTAATCCAGCTTTATTGGGATTTCAATGATCCAAAAATACACGCTCGTCGCCTCCAGCTAAATAATCCTTGAATTGCACTTAGCAAGGTATGTCCCATTTCAAACCACGGTACTGGATCTTAACATAGAACACCACCTCGCCTCACATCTGCAAACAATGTACCCATGACGATTTTCATTGTTTGTTTGTGCCAGCACAATCGCTGGTTTAATGTTCCATAAACATAATTATCTGGTGGAGAAAATCAAACGTTGGGCTCTCGTTTACACAAGAAACCATTATTGGCTATTTTACTGGGTAATAATTCTGTATTTACACTGGAGCTAGGACTAGAGTTATATCCATTTATAGACGAAGACTCCTGAAAAAAATATGAAATCATTTAGTTATAGATCAACGTGTTGGGTTTTTTAACGTGTAGATACAAAATTTAATGCCGAGGTCCTATTTTATCGTGTTCAAGTTTGGACATACGTGATGTAAAGGGACACTTCAATGAAGCGATATTCGTAAGCAAATCAAATTTGCTAAAATCTAGACCTTCATACCCACTGAATTATTCGCTTCGCACCCTCAAAAAATTTATTTGCCTACAACTAAATACATTTTAACCTTTTTGGTTAATCAAATAGGGTGTACCGTCGCCAATTAAAAAGTGTATAATATATTGATACAAAGAAAAATGTTACATCTTTCCAGACGCTTAATTGTCTATCCCTTCTCATTACAGTATAAGGCCATTTATGTTTTACTTGACTTTGTAACGCATTTCTTAATAATGAATACTTATAATCAGTTTTCTTTAATGTGTTAACATTGCGATTTCTTGCAACACACAGTCGATCATGAGTGGCATTAAAATGGTGCACCGCTTGGATAATATTCCTCTTTTACTTGGATTGTTTCCCTTACTGTTAGTTGCCTGGTTTTTATTTTGAGTGAAGCCTGTATCACTACAAGCCCGGGCCTATACAGTGCAGTTAGCTACAGACCCAGTTGAATGATCAGATAAATGTGCTTGTTGTTTACTGCTTGTAATGTCTTAAGTTGTGCGTCTAGTCCGCGGTTTTGTCTTATGAGTTTGTGTTTATGTCCGCTTTGGGTAAAGGTAAACAAATCATGCTTACGTTTATCGTTGTAATTATTTCTAACGGCAATTCAACTACAGGGCCAATTAAAACAGATTTCTTAAAGTCCGGTATAAAGGTCAGGACAAATGTAACAATAGCGCCTGCCGTTAACCATTCTGTTGCTGTGGAGATCAGGTAGGGAATTCGTAATGTATCCTGCAGAAAATTGAAAACAATGTTTATACGTGTGTACAATATTTAACAATCAAAGATAGATGCTCTAAAGACGATAATCTATAGAATATTCATATGACTGTGGATAATACGAATTGGGTGATTTCAGTTCTAAACAACAATATTATGATCATACGCAGTAGAAGATTAATGTCCCATTGTCTGCATCGACATGGCTAATGAAGACGGGAATATGCTATACAGTGTGCTATACGGGAAATTTTGCCCAGATCGGCGCTACTTTTATGTCGAATCCAAACGCTCAAGGGTTCTTTTACGTGCACGGTACAGACACTGTTACTAGTTAGGAACTCTAACCGGACAACACTAAAACCAAACACGGGACTTCCAAGTTAGCGATCTACCGCCTTACACCCTGAGTCACCGTGGCTCCAAGCCATCGATTAAAACCGCTAATTTTACAACGAGCATAATCATGTTCATCGACTTACCCATTTTGTCCCGTAACCATTTAACTCGCTTAGTTTATAAATAGCTTTAGATATGATAACTTTAAATCATTAAGGATAATAATACTATTATGTCAACTAAAAATATCATTTTATCTGATGATTCAATTTACATAATTTTCTAATTTTCGTTTAGGCGAAACAATTGCAATTTCAATATATTGTTATTCAAAAGAAAGGATACAAGTTATCAGGAATGAAGTAAGAAGGGCACTATTTACAAACTGCCACACGGCCACATAACTATTTTTTAAAGCATGGCGTAGTTTCCATGATAATGACGACTGGATCCAACAATAAATAGTACCAAGAACAAAGGCGAGACCGGCACCAACATAGTGAGCAGCTTTTATATCAACAGTCTGAAATAAAGAAAATAAATCTTGACAAATTTTCTAACCAATCAACGTAAATTGAAAGAGAGAAATGGAGTTTAACGCCCACTCGACACAAACTATGTCATTTTGGAACCAACACATGGATCAATTTTATTTCAATAATTCGCTTGTGCGTAGGGGTATTTAGCAATGGGAGGAAACCGGGGGGGGGGGGGGACCTTGCAAGTACAACCGTGGAATCGAAACCACACCAGTTGACTCAACGGCAGACCGTATGATACATTCGCCCCCCACCCCCTTAACCACCACCACCACCGTAAATTGAAGTGGGGGGATCTCATGGCACGGAAGAACACTGGCAAGACGATTTCCCTTGACCTGCTACACCGTCTTGGCGAGATCATGCTGGAAAATCTTGAGAAACTTCTCGACTATACTCACTGAGTGAACATGCCACCTCGCGACATGGTGGGTACGGTATACCATTTTTCGTTTTATGAGTTCACAAAACTAATATATATTTCGTGTACTTTCATGTGTAACACTGGTAAAATCTATTAAGTATCTAAAAAGCTACGAGTGATGTTTTACACATTGAAATACATGTCTCAATGTGTAATGATAAACAGACTGACAAATAAACACATGGGGGTTTAACGTCCTACTGTTCTGCGCCAACCAGGCTAATAATGACGGGAACACGTCATTGAGGATACATGCTCTAAATTACTTATTAGTCTAAAACATTGGTCGACTTATATCAACCATAGCTCCAATGTTATGGTCAATAATTCTGACCAATAACTAATAAAAATAATTGAAGATAGAATGTTTCACATTGGTATGCCTTGGATGCTAGTTGCGGTGCACATGGTGTAGACATGCCTTGGTCTGTAATCTAGATATTGACTATGAAATTACAGATGCCCCTGGCACACATGGCGTTCTAGCACTGGGTTAAGTATAGGTATAAAATATGCGCGTGCAGCTGTTAATAACTGCATATTCTACATCAATCTATCATAAAATAAACATCATTTTCCTTATCTGGGTTACAGGTAAACAATTGCTGATCTTTAACAGGTGCTGATGCCCGCCATAACGAGACAATAGCCATGTGTACATGTATGCGTGTTAATCCAAGATAAGTTACATGTGTCAGATATGTAGCAGAGATACAGGTGTGTGATTACTAATACTCATCATCGTCAACAACCGACAACTGTGGGAAGATTTCACAGAGAAGAGGAAAAATAAAACCAGGTTTCAACGAAAAACTGTTCTGTTCCAGTCGGGCTTATGTGTGTGCTATGAGGAAAAGTTTGGCCGGACAGTGGTGTTATGGCCTACTCATATTTTAAACTGTCGAGGGTTATTTTACGTGCACGCCAATGGGTTTTCCATCCCGTTGGAGCAACTAAACGCATTTCCTTGCCAGGCCCTCCGTTTTGCACGGCCTGGGAACGGGGGGGGGGGGCTTAATAATTAGAGTTTTGAGAAAATCGTTAAGATGCGAATGACTTTTTCTGTTTCACTTGTCTCAATAAATAAATGGGTTAACAATTAGATATCTTCTAATGGTAATTGAACTATAGACATATAATGTTAATAATCGTTGAGTTTAACATAAATATTGACATATTCACATCTTGTTCAGAAATACAGAAACAGCTTTGTTTTATTACTCACTATTTATTTTTTTATTAAAGAGCTTTGTTTTATTACTCACTATTTATCTTTTTATTAAAGAGGGGGTTACGTTAAGTGTTGATATCAAAAGTATTATTACTTGAAGCAACGAACATATCATTAAAAACAAAAATTGGTTGCCAGGCAAGTTGCTAAGCATAAAAATGTACGCCCACAGCAGCTAAGTCCTCCAAGCAATCCACAAGGGTCCTCGCATAATTTTTATTTTGTAGGTAACGAAGGCATTTAAAGTGGCGAGTATCTAACTTAATTTTCCAATTTAAATCAACATTGATGTTCTAAGATGGCTTTCTGATATCCAATATTTAAGACACAATGAAAATACTAAAATTGGCAAACGAATCGCGTGCCAGAATGCTTTCGAATGCCATCTGTAATTGAGAGACTCAATAAACGAGTCTATATACCCTAAAAGAGAACACTACCGATAGACTGGAATAACCTGTCGCCAAAGACTGGAATAACCTGTATCCAAATACAGTAAAATAGAAACGATTGAATACCGATCAATTTATTAGCATTTGTGTTACATTATCACATGCGTTGCCATCCATTTGTGCCCATTTATAGGTGCAAAAGAATACGGAATTGGCACTTTTAACAAATTTTAACTAAAGCGTCCACAGGATTATTCAAATTGATTAAGGGTGAGTAATTATCGAAAATTGTTGAAAATCAAGAGGGTTTTGAATAAATTTCATATCGATCGGATGATCACTCTAGCCCCTAGATCGCCCAACAGTCATAATTCCAAAGTTAATTATCACAGGGAGATGCAGCAATATACGATCACATTTCATTCTAAAATTGTCATCTTGAATTACACTTTATTTTTGACAAATGAAACACAAAGCTGTTTCCGGATCTCACAGAGCAATGAAAATATTAGTGTCTATTTATTTTAACTCCAATTGATATTTTTTGTCCAAGTGTACATCAAGATTAGCTAACGACGATGGCCTGGTGACGTTAACCTGGGCGGCCGTTTGTTTAGTGTTTGATATGCTGTGCACATGTACTTACTAGACGAGGAAAAATAAGAGAGTCCCATGTGCCCAAAGAAAATGGTTCAGTAATCTAGTATTGGGTCAATGGGTTCGCTGACAAAGAACAAACGTGGCTTTGTTCCCTACTTACATTAAGGTAAATATCATACAATGTAGATTTTAAAGTAACTCTATACATCTTTTAGAATCAGAATGTATTCCATTGTATATTGTTGCTCCGTTTTCTAACACAAAATAAACTGATATGAAGATAAATATTTTTATCTGATTCCATAAATATTCCTGATATTTCAGAAATCTGGAAGACTTTCTCTCAAATAGTCTCTGTGTGAGAGGTTTTATTATATAAGCTCATATCACTCTTTTTTATAATTCCACAAATTGATAAAAAGTTTCGCTTTTAGCAACTGATATATTACAGTATACCTCGAGTATAATTAACTTTAGATGATGTAAAACAATGCCAGGGCGGGGGTCATATTGTAAATAATAGTGTAAAGATACGACAAAAATTCTTTCTGCTCGTATATCAAAGCAGCGTTCGTGTAAATTGTTATATACAAGGGTCGACAATAGCGAGATTCTTTGATAAATCCGTTTTGTGTGGACAAGTACGAGGATGTTGTTACCAGGCTTGTCTCTGTTAAAGACTTGTTTTATTAAGTACGTAGAAATACAGAATATGTTTTTGCGGACTAACATAATTATGGTATATTTATTTCAATCCGCTTTGGTGCATGACTTTTTGGGGAACGGCGCAACGCCTTGTCACGTTCAAGCTGTGTGGACAAGGATATTATGATCAACAGAGCACTTTTGAGAACACCCAAACCACATTCCAAGAATGCCTGAAACATCCATTGAAAAAGATAGGCTACATAACTACCGAATATTAAAGAAACGGGTTGCCATCGCGTTGTGACTCACATTAAAGATAATACAAACAAGAAACTTGTAAGCCCACGAACCTGAAAATTAGCCACCATACTGAGACCAAGGGCTGATAGAAATCCCATAATCAACGTAGCTACATTGTACTTGCGATCACATGGTGGTCGTTGTGCTGCTATCAACATCGCCTTCATGGTTAAATACCGAATATAAACATTAAATGCCACTGAAATAAAATATTTTAGATAATAAAATATGGATCCCCCGTATCTAGTGGTTATTAACGCTTGATGTTAAAATGATACGAGGTTGCAAATACACGGAGGGGAAAAACTACAGTAATATAATATTTGACGAAACCGCAACTTTTAACTGGGTTTTCTATTCTGAAGTCGGGATAATAGAATTATTGCTTCCAGTAAATAAATATGGAGTTAAGATGGACCTTCTATCTTGTGATACTGTAGTTCCTTAAATATAAGTAATGTGGTCTGACTTGAATAATTATTTGTTCTGTGTGAAGAGAAATAGAATGAAATGGGATTTAAGGTCCTACGTTTCAGCACCGAGATGGGCGGTGCTACGGTCTACTCTTATTTCAAATTTTAACTGTCAAGAGACTTTCTCGGCCAACACCAGGAAGAACCCCCAAGATTAAGCCAGCACCGGGATTGAACACGAGATCTCCTGGTTAGCGAACCAACAAGTATGAAGCGGTACGGTTTTGTTAATCCAAAATGTATCAAGAGTTTTGACCTGGATTTTAGAAGCAGTATACAATAAATGAGTTTAATGTTTTAAAGCAGGTGTCGAGAGATTTATACTCCCGACTGTTACAGACATCCCGATAACAACATACATGTTTTAAACACATAACATTTAATCACAGAAAACCACCCATAGATTTTGACAGTAATTAGAGAAAAATACAAGATTTTCAAAAAGATTTAAATACCTCTTTAGAACAAACGAGAAATGCTTGCGGCTATTTGCCAAATATATAAACAAGTGGTGACTATTCTTCAAAGAAGACGTCAAATGTGTCATAACAACCATGATATCGTTTTCTTAATTAGCCATATATAAACAGTATTAATTGTAAGCTGAAGGCCATCCTGATTTTGACTACCCAAATCCATGTCCTACATCAATTCTGGGATATATTCACATTTTTAGGTTCGGTAAATTAACATAAGTTTATTAATACTTACAAAGTGTTGCTCCAATGTTTATCAGCTGGGCAAATATACATCGTTCTGGTACTTTGATGGCTGTATAACTGGAAAAGCAAGATCTAAATAAATTCACGTAGTTAGACACTGTCATTACTATTTAGATCGATGGTATTATTATTACTACTTTCAGCTAATACTTAAAAAACATATTCTGGTATCTAAACAAAACAAAAAATGTGTGCATTCTTTGAAACTGTTATAGGCCTGCAAAGGTTTTGAATAAATTGACATTTGGGTTGTGTAAAATGTTTAATATAGCCTGTAAGTAAAAGCTTACAGGGGTTTTCTCTTAAACGCTGTAATGGTGTAGTGGTGGAATTAAGAAGTTTTCACAATGTAGTATTTGTTTAGAGAGAGAGGGAGAGGGAGAGAGAGGGAGATGAGGTTTTAACTTCCACTCGACACAAACTAGATCATTTTGGGACTAACATATGGTTTAATTTTATTTCAATAATTTGCTTGAGCGTAAGAGTCTTTAGCAGTGAGAGGAAACCGGATGACCCGGACAAAATCCACAAGGTTGGACAGGCGACCCTACCCCTTGTCGCGCACAACCGGGGAATCGAAACCACGCCAGTTGACTCATCGACAGCGCGTACGTGCTAACGATTCGGCATCGTTCCCACCTAGTATTTCATGAAAGACTGTCGATTAGCAACGTTTTCGATATGTTTTACACGTTAGCTTTCTGCTTCTGAAATCCAGGTCTAATCGGGTAAATAAGTGATGACTTGTGTAGTGAAAGACGCGATATGCACAGTCGTTCCAGAACACCTGATACCCCTAATATGTTTTAAAATTTGTGTTTTCATATATTGAATTGACTCAACAGTTATTATACTATGGGTATAAGGGAATAGATATATTGTTAGGTAAACGAGCTGATATTTTATCGAACTTTGACGCCCACAGTGAGTAATGGACAAGATAACAATTTACTTATATTAGATTACATCCATCCTCTCACCTGTTATAACATAACATATAAAAAAAGAATACGAGAAAGCGTTAATCTTGTAACTAAATTAAGTTCGCTTACTCTTCTCTACTAGTCTGGTCATACACTTAAGTATTTTATCTTTACTTTATTATGATTGAAATAGTTCATTTAATCAAGTCATCGTATGGACAAGGATATATAAGGTTATATTGGATTTTGCGCCCATATTCGGTTAAAATGTTTATTAGAGGCTACTGGTATGAAATTTGTAATTGCTGTCTACAGACGTTTAAAGCAATATTTGTGTTAATAAATAATACATAAAGAAGTTGATCCTTTTTGAGTATACTGTATTTGTATTATTTCGAACGATTAATCTAACCCGAAACATGGATTAAAATTCACCATCTATTGGAATTAATATAATTTGTTTTGGGGGGATTTTTGGGGGGGGTTAAAAGTATGCGTCAAATATTTACTTTAGATACCAAAGTGTAAATATAAGGATTTACGATACGAATATTCGACACAATTCATATTCCATTTATATTGGGCCCTTCAACATCAACTCTTAGTACTAGAATGTGATATTAAATACGTAATCCCTAATCCCCAATGTGTCTACAACCTTTACACGTCTCTACAAAACATTAGTCTAGTGATGCAAATAAACTTCATATTCCAATATCATATCAAGAAATAAGCTAAATCGGTGGATATTGTAAAAATAAAAATAAATTATAAATAACAAACAGAACATTGACATGTGTTCTAAATTAGTAATTCCATGTTTTACTGTCGGTTCCGGTTTCTTTGAGAAGATGCCACAAGCACAATTTTAGCCTTTTTTATTTCCTGTGGGGTAATTTAATAGCAATGTTAAAAGGGTGTGTGTTAATGTTAATATTATGAATACGGTATTGAGGAAATTATGATATTCAACAGGAAAACTGAAAAATTATATCTATTTCATTGATAAGTATATCAGACACATTTGAATACAGAAACGTTACCAGTTAACAATAAAAGACCCTAGACAAAAGTAGTCTCACAATAAGCACCAATTGATAAACTTCGATAAAAACAATCAATCTGGGCAACATCGCCTAACTATAAGAACTGGTAGGATACATGAATAATCATGTCGTTTTAACTGCACTCCAGTAATCTGTGTTGTGTTGTGTAATTTGGTATTAAATTGGGAAAACATTTCTGAAACGCCGACAGGGAATTGCAAGTCTGCTTATTGCATATACAACGACACTAACGTACTCTGTAAATCTTCAAAACGAAATAGCAATTATCACTGTGGTAAGGCTAATAACCTTGGCTGTTTGTTGATATAAATGTTACTCTATGTATAGTTGTTATGTTTAGTCTGTGGTTGATAGATTTAATTACTTTCATAATTATCTAGTTACTGCATCCTTATCACATTCATATATCATGATAAAAGCTCTTAACAACTGACATAAATATTTCACTATTTTTATTTTTCCAACTGACATTTACTGCAGCAGTAATGTTGATGGCATTGTCTCTTTTGCGGATGTCTTTCATTTCTCAATAAAACTCCGAAATTCTTTTAGAATAATTAAGAATAATATTGCACAGTATTTGATATTGGTTTCCTACATCTGGTTTTAGAAAAAAATTATCCCAAATGTGAAGGTTATTCATCACTTTTAAAATCAAACTTTTAACATCTGGGCAGACTGAAATCTCTGTTTAGTTTTAATAACATCATCGCTACCCTCCCCCTTCTCTCGGCCTTTCTGATTGATGAAAATGTGTGTAGTTTAAGTACATCATTACATCGTTTCATCCTTGTTATTGGAAAGCCGACTACAATATTTACAGCGTCATGGAAATAGCCCTTTAACATAAGTAGAACAAAATCAGGTAATATCTTGTTTTTACAAGTGTAAATTATTAAGTTATGCAATGAGGGTATCTGTAAGTTTATATGTTGGTTTTATTTATGGCCAATTATCATGCAAAATACATAAATAAGTGAAATTTGTCAGTTTTAGGTTAAACCATCAAGTTTCTGGGATTATGTTTGTGTACTTGTACATGGTCGTTTATTTTCGATGTGGAAATTCTACACTTTCGATGAATAAAAAATACAGTAAGCCTGCCTGCTGGAAGCATGCTTTGTAACTTTTAAATCTGATTGTCAAGGACATATTTTTGGAGAAATTTTAACTACAGTGCACCACTGCTTTTCATTCGCTGGGTATTTGTTATTATTTGTTTAGCCGATTAGCCCTGGTGGGAAAAGGCATTAACACAGTGTTTTGATACTTAAATCTAACAATTCTAGCAAATTGTCGAACTAGAATAAATCGAAAAAGATTTTTTTCGTCCTCTTGACAAGAATGTTGGGAACCCAGCTAGTGTAAAGAAGAATCATCGGGGTTTTTCAAACCCAGTTCTCACTTTTCAGTGAGCTTATTCGTTAGGGTGATATGAAAAACCGAGGTCCACCAGTCTGCACGTATTAGAAGTCAATCATGTAGATGGAAACATCGCTGATTTGACCAAATTCTAGCCTCTAATTGTACCCTTAACCGATAAAATAAAAAAATTGCAAGTCTCAAATTGGCCGAAATTTTGCGTTGAGTAGACGTTAAACCCAATTACATCCAACATGTTCGATTAAGGACATTCTATTCGCCAAACCAGTTTAAAAGCCCATCAATTTAGATAACATTAAAATATGGTATTCAAGAAATAAACTCAAGTAAAACCAAGGCTGTCCATGGCCTTAATGACAAACAGCTCTACTTCTTTATAATTTTGTATATTCTATTCAATAACAATTGGATATAACCCTGTTCCTGTGTCCATACATTCTTGTAAAGATGACTACATTTTGCTTGACAGTGATATTCCAGCAAACACGAACGGGTAAGATTTAAAACGGCTGATTTGACATGTTCTGCATAATGTATAATAATTTAATGTTAACTATGATACTAAGATATCTTACCTGATGTAAGGAAAATCTGGTTCCACATGACCTTGACTCACAGATACAGCATATCTATAAATATAGATATAACACAAATATGTATTATTTATCACTAGTATATTAACAGTGTATCTCTATTACCACCATACCCCCTTACACTAGTCATGATTGATGAAGCGTCGACAGATTATAGTACTACATTTTAAGTCACAGCTCAGGTAATATGGCTCATGGTTGAAATGTTCTTTACATCGGGATAAAAAAAAGAAGTGGGGTGGGGTCTAAGTTCAGTAACCCTTTTTTCAATTCCAGACTGTACATGCGTTTACAGAATGGCAACTTATTACGAAGAATGTCACCATCAAGTTCCATCTGCCGACACTGGAACCCTCTGGTTGGAAATGACTGAAAAGGGAAAGTCTAATGTGTGAATTCCTAAATAATCAATTGAAAATATCTAAACATAATATAAATATGTTTGTTATCGATACTGCGAACTTCAAAATCCACGTGGCATTAACAATAGCCATTTTTGCTGAAAACTAGGATTTATCACTTCTCAAAATAATGTCGAGTTTTCAAGCGATTTTTCATCAGATATATGATTTAATATACTACGTCTGTCGTCAATATATACATTTAAAATATAATCAGTAAACTTATATTTACAGATGATAAAAAGTCTTTTCACTTATTTATTTATTTGTAAAAAGGATAAGAATTTATCATTTCATAACACATGTTACCAAGGCAGTATTAAAGGTGGCCGCCAAATTTGTTCAAATAAACTCTATCATACGGACATATCAATTGTAGTGTGGCGGGCAATGGACAGCACATGCAAGAGTCCTTTTGACATTTTCAACCATTGGGCCTATGTAAACTTAATCCAGCCCAGCATATCTCACACACACGATTTCCTCCACGGAACTCTACCAATATAAATGTCACATTATATCATCCATCAAACGTGTCAACTGATGCATATTTTAGAATCGTAATCGTCCAAACTTATTCAAGAAAGCAATGATCGATATATATTTTTAAGTATAGGTATGGGTGGTCTATTCAAAACACATATCATATTTTCACGAAGGGTTAAAGTCTGGAGTGTATGTATGATGAGCATGTCAATTTCGTCGTTTGGTATCCAGGTACTTGAACAACCCAATTGATTGTGTATGTTTAAAAGTATATCATGTACAGTGGAAATAAACTTGAAGTACTCAAGTAGACAGTTTCAGTATTGAATGTTTTCTTTGTGCACTGACTAAACGGGGAATCACCAAGGGTATTGGTGATAAATTTGTACATTTAAACTAATCGACTGAACTTTATATACTGCAAAAATAGAGTTTTCGAAGCTGAGCTCCGCTTCTAACCATATTCATCGCCGCAGAAAGACGCTTTATAAAACGGCCTGGCGTCTTACGGAACCTATTACTATTTGCGTTCAGCAATTACATGCTTTAAGTGTAAAAGAGTTTTGAAAGGCATGTGAACTGATGAAAAATTCAATTAAGGTTAAACTAGGAGAGTAGTAATTGGAAAGTCTCTATAAAAAATGTATAAATTATAACCGAAACGATTATCGCTTTAAAAACAAAGACTTATCTCTGAAAACTGTCTGAAACGGATGCCATTTGCTAATCTGTGAAGAAAAGTAGTCAATCTAGCTATTATCTTCAAAAGAAAGAAGTAAAAAAGAATGCGCCTTATCTAAATAAACTGTCTACTACAATAATGACTAGTGTTGTGTTATTTGGTAATCTGTGGTACCACGTTTTGTTCAATTACAGGAACCAAGATAAGCTTCGGGTTAAAAGAATTCAGTACTTGTCTAAAAGTCTAGAAATAGACATGGTACTGCCAGATATATCTGTTCGTCCGATTCCTTATAATACTAGATAATGTCTACATGTTTATATATGGGGTATCAACACAGATTGTGCCGTTATTCATGACTATTCTAAAAGTATGAGAGAAAAGATTTAATTGCAGGCGGAAATACCCATCTTAACGCCGCTGATGCCATTTGCATTTTTAGAACAATGTGCAGTTATTAATGAAATAATCTATCCTAAGATATACCCAAACTGATTCTTTTAACTATTATTTAAGAACGAGCATGAAATAATTAATAGGAGATAATACCCGTGCTTTCGATTGAAGGTATGATTGTACGTGGCGCTGGCTTGTTACAACAATACCGTGTTTATATACTTTACTACGGATGCCGAATGTTGGTCATGTAGTTGTAGATACTAAACGGAAACGAACTAGTTTTTGGTATCTTTTTTTAACGAAATTATTTGGAAAAACATATCCCCTATTTTTAATTACAACCTGGTGTTCACAATGACCTATGGTCATACTGTTGAGTTAAATGTTGTTACCTTTTGGACTTGTGAGTAGGACTGCATTATCGAATTGAAAAAGCCTAGACGAGTCATAATTGGCTCAATTCAATGATTAGGGCTATCGGGGAATCCTAGGTAAGTGGTATATGCCTATTTACTTGATAAGATTTGGTCAGTATCGTTGTTTAAGTGTTCTACTCTTCGGGGATGGTTATCAGTTTCTATAACACATGATTGCTATAATATAAATGGGGAATGGGGCTTTAAAGTGGACACTCCATCCAAATCAAACACTTCAATTGCATCAAGCGGTTATATTGTTTACACTGCTTGACCAGTGGTCAACCGTCTACAGATTGTTAAGCAGATGCTCTCGATTTAAAGAACCCTTGGGACCGTGATAAAATTACGGTCAAGTAAATAATAGTAGGAGAAATATAAGTAGGTGAAACCCTGTGTGTCATGTCATATCCAATCTACTAGTGGAATGATAGTTGAACCATACAATTAACAAGCGTCTGTTTTAAGTATGTGGCAATTTCAATCTAATTAAAATATAGATCTATATTTCGTTTCGTTTTTTTATACTTTCGATGGCCTACACTCATGTAGATCTAACTAGTTATAGTGGAAGCTCACGTTCTATGACGTCAGGTATCAAGCACGGGACATTTGACCCGATAACGTCAGTCATTCGATTAACCAATCAGCGACCGCCATGTTTTTCAAAATCTACGTTTGTTTTGTTATGATTTCTATCCGCTGGTGTTTATAGTATAGACGTCGTTGGCTGGTAATATCTACCCACAGTTCCACGCATGAAAAGGTCAAACAGTCGATTCGACAGACCATTTGATTGGCTGACTCCTCATTTCAGTCAGAACACGGATTAAATAACAAGTCCTCCAGATCCAAGAGTAGTAAAGACAAGTAAAAATGAAATTTTGAACTATAAAAAACGAAACGAATTGGATCTGTGTTTTAATCAGATTGTGGCAATTTGAAAGGTGACAGGAATCCATCAAAAATAGTTCATTTGTTCATGCAAATATATATATCCACTGCTTCAACAAAATATCTGTTCATTTGTAATTTTAAAAGATGGCATTTTTCAAAAGACATTCAGGTATATTTTCTATTTGATTTGGAAATTTCATTCAATTGGAATCTCAGTGAATGGTTACATTTGTATTTCTACTCTGAACACCTTAAAACATGCTGCCATTCATTAATATACCAAATGTATGATAAAGATACAATATAATTTATGTTTCTATTATCAATGAATGCTATATTATAGTCTAGACTACATTAGTCATAGTTTGAAAAGGGTTACTTATTCTTATTAAATGTGTGTTCTAAACTTAAAAACGAAATATATACGGTAACCTAGATGCAAGAATCTTGGATTGTTCATTGATAAAATTTTCATGAATCGGCATATTACAAGAAGGCTATAATGAATAATAAGATATATTAACATCATAAAATTCTAGCAGGTCTAGGATCATCAGAAATAGCATCCACTTAAAGAAAGTGTAAAATGATTTAATAGTTTGTTGTCTAAGATCATTGTACAAATTAAGAGTCATGGTAGTTCAGTGATCAAGACAGTGGTTCGCTAACCAGGGGGTCTACGGTACAATGCCAATGTTTGCCGAGAAAGCTTCCTAGAATTTTCCGGCACGGTTTCACCATATCCATGGTGCAGGACGAAGGGCCTGGCATGGACAGTGTCAAGTCGTTCGGATTGGACGAAATCCGAGGTTCCGTGTACAAATTGGCCTGCACACGAAAGAACCCGTGGTAGATGGAATTTGAATGAAAGAGTAAGCCGTATTACCATGTGAGGTAAAATTCCCCTCATAGCACACTGCAAGGTGAATGTCCGTCTTCATTAGCTCAATCAGTGCATAAAAGTGAGACGTTAAACACATTTCATTTTATACAAATAAATATGTTAGCAGTTACTCTTTTTTTTTGATATGTAACGTATCTTAATTCTTTGGATTTTTTCTTTTAAAAAAAAAACCCACTTAAGATAAAAGATACATTTCTTAAAGAAAGGAAAAGATACACGAGTATTAAATGACATAAAAAGAAAACTTACGATATAAAAAATGAAGCTATAATAAACAATGACGTCAGAATAGGAAGATAATGAATTCGTCTCTTCAAGAAGAAAAAACACACAGCCATGTCTTCGTATTCTTCCTTTTCCTTTGTGGGTTTCTGAAACAGAATTTTTTGTTATATAGAATACAGACTCCTGTAAAAGTTTACATGTTGGGTTATGTTTGAGCATTCTAATGGGTGGATTTTGCGCTCCTGGAATTCATATTGTTTAATATGTAATTTACATTAAATAGTTGTACGAACACCAGACGTGTCACTGCCTTTGTCATTTGTCAAAACACTCGAATACTATGTAGAAAATCAAGATTAAGAAATTCAACTTATTCCAAAGATAAAACATAGCATTGGTTATTCCAAGACACTTTTTCTCACAAAATAGAACATGATAATACATTAAACGAAATGGGGTTTAACGTCCTACTGTTCTCTTCCTAACCTAGGCTAATGAAGACGGGCATACGCCACACAGTGTGCTATGAGCTAAATTTTGCCCGTGCAGCGGCACCACGGCCTACACTTATATCGAATTCCAACTACCAAGGGATCTTTTACGTGCACGTCACTGTGTACGCGGGACCTCGGTTTTTCTTCCCATCCGAGCGACTAGACAGATGTCCTTGTCAGCATTCCCCCGTCTTGCATCACTGACAAGGGGAACCACGCCGGAAAATAAGGATGAACTTTATCGGCTAATACAAGGGTTCGAACACCCGACCTCCAGGCTAGCGAGCAAGCGTCTTACCCACTTAGCCACGTGATCCCCCGAACAGGATAATAAATTTTGTGGGAGAATTTGTTTGTTAATGCTAATGATGAATATAAGTTGGGGTTATCAATCTCACTTTTCATCATCCATATCAAAACACTACCAAAGCACTGTAGGCGGTCAGTGCCATGATGAACAGGAATAAGTCAATATTAGTAAATAAATCTTGAATATAATTCTTACACAGCTGTATAGATTGAGAAATAAAGAGATGTCGAACAAACAACTCATTAGTTCAGTTAAACGCGCGCAAAGGAAGCAGATTTACGTTGGTTTTTAAGCGATTGTGAACATAAACCGATTTCACAGACGGTAGTGTGAAAATGTCAGAATTATCCATATCGTTTGCTTAATTCATTACAAAGGAGAGGGAGAGAGGGAGAGAGAGAGAGAGAGAGAGAGAGAGAGAGGGGGAGAGAGAGGGAGAGAGAGAGAGAGAGAAATGGGTTTAACGTCCACTAGACACAAACTAGGTCATGCCGGGACTAACACGGTTCAATTTTATTTCAATAATAATTCACTTGCACGTAGGAGGTCTTGAGCAGTGGGAGGAAGGGGGGCCAGGAGAAAACCCACGAGGTTGGACTAGCGTCTCGGCTACTTGTCACGTACAAGCGCGGACTCGAAACAACGCCAGTGGACTCAATGATAGACCTTATGATACAGCGCGTATGTGCTAACCATTCGGCCATCCACATTTAGAAAAATTCGGCATTCCATCACCATTGATACAACTTTGTATTAGTTTTTTTTTGTATTAACACATCTTACTCGGTGTAGGCTTGGCCAGTGTGTCACCAGGCTTATTTTAACTACGGTACTGTTCAAAATTAATATCAATTGATTTTCTTTGTCTAATAGACATGAATTAGTTGTATATTATCTCAAAACACCATCAGAAGTTGTAAGATAATATACAGCCAAATCATTCTTGGATAAACTTTGTTCAAGCATAAAAACTATGTTACAGAACGGGTTTTCAGACTAGCTAAATGTTGATCTATACACGAGAGGAATTCTGAAATTAAAGTAAGAAAATAAACAGTGTAATTTGAAGGGAGTAAGTATCAAAACTTCTAGTTAGAATATGTAACCTAGTTTAATGGTTGATTAGAGAAAACAAGAAGTTATTTATTTACATGATAATATACAATGTTTCTCATGTTGGTGCCTGACCAATCTATCGTCACGTGTGGGCTTTATGTATAAATATTATTATCAGTCTGTCTATTGATGATTGTTGAAGTGTGAAAATGGTAGAAAATAAATCATACATAATACTGAACCCAGATACTATCTGGATGAATGAAAATGAGTTGAACGTCCTATGTTTCTCCACCAACTTGTACACAGGACTTATGTTTTTAGTACCACCCTAAGAATCAGACACATTTTCATTGCTCCTTTCAGGACCTTTTTGAAGAATGGGAGAGTGTAGAGACTATTTTTACAACTTAAAGCTAAACCAGCTACTGTCACCCGTCCCATGGATTATAAATTCGATTTTTGATTATATGTCCCTTAAATACAAATCAAAATAATCACCACAAAACATCGACAGAAATAATAGACACCGAAATTGCAAGAGGCAAATCTCAAAAAGCTTTTCTGATCTACTAAAACCGTTTTGAATTAGTGTTGCATGATAGTGGTAGTTTCATCTTATGAAAAACGTATAGTTTAATGATGATACGAATAGAATGTGGACGAGACGTAAAAAAATACTAGAAAAGGCCTTTGTGTTATTTTTTCTACCCATGAATGTTTTGGGTATTTCTTTCCTTCGTTGGTATCAATGCCAGTTCACCGCTCATCTTTTACCAAATCAAAAACACCTGCTAATATCAATGACCCGAATAGTATTCAAAAGTAATACGTAACCATACGACCTTGATGGTTACAGATCCATTCACCTAAATTCATGATGAATATGAACAATCTTTTCCATCAAAAATTAAAATTCCAGTCTAGTATCACTATGAAGAACACTGTTGGGTTTAGTTTATTGAAAATAATAATCAACGGCTGAGTTAACTTGAGGTTCACGTGTTCACTCATCTTAATCTCTCAATATACATAATTTTCATAACAAAGGAGTTTTTGATACACGTAATTTTCATAACAAAGAGATTTTTTTTAATATTGCAACTTGCGATCATCTGAAACTTAACGGTTGGTTTCATCAAATATTTGGACTACATTATAAAAGTGAATTTTAACCACTTGCTTACATGCGGTATATTAAGGCAATCAAAAATAGAGTAGTGGTACATTTTGAAGATGAGACTATCGTCTACAAAGAAGTTTCGGCGTAGTTCAAAATATATATGTATTCATGTAGTATGCGTAATGACTTAGCACAATCTTTAATATATTGTCCACAATCATTGAAAATCCGCCTGCAAATTATCAGAAACCATAAATAACCAATAAAATGTAGTATTGATGAAGAAGCTAACACTATAACAATAGTATAATGATGCCGATGGGAATGGGTAAGAAAGGTCGACCATACTATTGAGCTTAGACCTTACGTCAACGTCAGTAATTATTTTGTCTACATTATCAATTGAAGAACATGATATAGTAGTTCCATACTGCCAGATATTATAAGTACTGTGTGTGGAATTAGTGGAACATATTACACACTGCACCTGGTTCCTGATATTCTACAGACATACGAACATGCTTTCATCTCCACGCTGGATGGCAATAAGCAGCCAACCTTTAAAAACGTTATTGGCCGCTGTTACTGCATCCATTATGACTTGGAAATGAAATGCAACGATGTTTAACGTCATACTTTGCTGTACCAACAGGGTTAATGGAGACTGGTATACTCCACGCAATGGGCTAAGTGAGAATTGTTGCCCGAAAGTGGTATTTCCGTCCACTCTTCGTCGGATTCCAATAGTTTTATTGTCAGAGCTATTTTACTGAAGTACACGCCAACGTATACACGGTGCATCGAACAACAGACGATGTCCCTATCCCCTCCAACCTGCATCACTCACAGGGGAGGATCACGCTGACAAATCTACAGATACTTATCAGCCAATACCCATCTCCTGGGAAATGGTGCAGCGATTTACCCACGGAGCTACCGTGGCTCATCGCTGACTTATGTTGATAGGGTTTTATGATAAGTAAGATTAGAATGGATCTTTACACTTGCCAAGCCTTTGTGCATATGAGTTCACCCCCCCCCCCTACACACCCACCCACACACACACACACACTTTGCCCAGCCTTTGTGCATTTGAGGTCACACCCCACCACCCCCCATTACACACCCACCTGCATTCTCTATATATCAATACATGTTACTTCATAATAAAGGTTATTGTTATGGTAACAGCAAGCGTGTACTTAGTTTTTTAGATCGTACAATAATAATTCTGTTCACACCGACACATGTTCTTATCATTAATATAAGCGAATCATGGGTAAAGACTGCAATTGACCGGTCAAAATATGCATATAATACTAACTAAATAATCCCTTAACATGTAACTTGATCTTCTGCCGGTCAAATTCATCAAACACCGTTGATCAAATTTTATTTATTTAAATAGTCCGCCCCATAGGACAAACCTAACCAGTTAAAGTAAAATTCAGCAGAATTCAAATAAACGAACGTCGATAACGTTTCGGTGATGAATGATCTCATTAAACAATCTCGTGCTCACGTGGCACCAGCATATTCCTGAAACGGTTCCAATTCCAATATTAGAAGGAAATTAGAGCACATTGGCATGTTTATACATATATATCCCACGAACACATCAAGGCTTCTCCATAAAAATATAATGAGAACAATGTGTGCATGTTTGTGGAAAAATAGTTTTCACCAGGGAGGCTTGTCCGGAGTAGGATTCCCTTTTCTGTCCCGTGTATTAAACAATGTGAACTATTTTACTATTAAAGCCTCCAAGCTGACCTATTGCTGTTTATTATTCACCTGAGGTAAGGTGTATAGACGAAAATGTGTAGTAATGGTCAACGGTCAGACTAGAAATTTACAGCCTTTTTGGTTCAACTTAATTTAGTTGTGGTTGATGTAATTTGTGTCTGCTGTCAATTACAAAAATCAGATGTCAAAAAAAGTTTAATCTTTTAAATCAATATGAATTGCACCAGGACTTTTTCGAGAATGGAGTGCATTTTCTGGTAAATTTCATCACAAAAGTTTCTCATTAATGAAGATATCATTTCTTAGTTAAAACTTTAATTCATTCCAACGCATGATGTATACATCGCTTTTCATTTAACCAGGTTTTATAGTTTATTAGTTATTTTGACATTTTAATGGAGAGTAGATTCTCGCTGTCTTACTTATGTCCACAATACATTTATCATGGATGAATCACAACCTATATCGCGGTGGGGGGTCCCATAACAATTACATTAATACATCAGATGAGGTCATGGGGTTCGTATTTTATTGTTTCAGCACAGCAATCATTTGGTCTGCCTGTTTTATGACAAATTGCTTCATGTTATCCAGTAGTGAGGGGATCCATTAATTTAGGTAGTCTATATAAACAGAACTTTATGTTAGTTTTCACCACGTGTTTATAGACATATACATGTGTGAATAATAGAAGTATTTTATTTCTTGCCTGTCTGTTCACCTGTTTACACATTCAGGCACAAATAAGACAGATACTTTCCTAAAGTATTAAAGTATAATTCCTAATTATGTTCCGTAAGATTGGCAACCCGTCGTGTATGATGAGACTAACCCGGACAGAGGGTCTCCCACCCAAATATACACGTATTAAGGGATTCGCCATTATTGTGCAGAAATAAGCTGTTCCGTGTT
Source organism: Patella ulyssiponensis (assembly GCA_963678685.1). Classification (NCBI taxonomy): domain Eukaryota; kingdom Metazoa; phylum Mollusca; class Gastropoda; family Patellidae; genus Patella; species Patella ulyssiponensis. The sequence continues at coordinate 50,645,544 of OY783231.1, forward strand.
CTTTCTTTTCAAATCTCCCCAATGACCTGTTCCTTGTTCCGGCAATGAGTTAGCGTGCCATTGAAACACCGATTTTAAATTACTTCCCTCATATTAGGTTTTGGCATTAGATAACTGTAAAATCTGGCAGAATATTGGCAGCTTCCTGATTTAGAATTTTAAAACGTGTTCAACTTTGGGACGTATTAGATCATCAGATGCATATAACTTATTGTAAGGAGAATTGTCTTTAATGTTTACCCTGTATAATATAATCTGTATTACTGAAATGATTCACGTCTGCCTCTTAAAGGAGCACTTCTGACTTTTTGGTATTCAACTGCTGACCTTACACAGATAAACACTGATTTCGCCAGTCAATTTTAAAAATAAATAATAACTAATTAATCGATGTCTCCATTTTCTCGCACCCGGTACACATAATTTGCTCAAAAACACGAAGGAGTTGGTAAAGTTGTCTTGATTAATAAGACGACTGATGTGTTAAAATAACAACATAAAAATGCGATGTTTCGACGTCCAATTAGCGTGGCATTGAAAGCATGCATTTTTATACAGCTGCAATATCGGGTAGTATCGTTTGAATTGAATTATAATGACATTTGCCTTTCTGTTCGTGTAATTTTTAATCCACTTGAGAACTTTAGTACTTAATAATATAATTTGGTTCCAATTTGTACAAACAGTTTGAAGTCAAGCACGTAATTTAATGAAATATGATACCGAATTATAATATATTTTTATGTGAAAACACGATTTCATAATAATATAAGCAATCTATTGTAAATGTTCGATTCGAGAGTCATGACAGCCGTCTAAATGGTGTGTAGTTTTACACGAGTTCCCATATATAATGTACTAAGATTTTAACAGTATATAGCATGTTAATTATATTTAATAATGTAATAATTGTATTAAATGTCAGATATACATGTGTACGTAACATCTCTGTAATGCTATTGACATCAAAATGTCGTGATATTTAATGTTTCGTAAACAATTACTCAAAGCTGTTTTGGAAACCACCATTTCTATGCTGAGATTAAAGACGCAATCGTTTTAAGATTCAGATAAAGAGCTGGTAAACTGTCCTAGTGCAAACGACTTTTCTTCAAAACAAGAATTCAAACCTTTTATTGTGGACATGCTCACTGTAAAACATTTACCAAAATTCCATTTTTTTTTAACTTGACGACTTTTAATTCAAATGTTTCACAGCAAGGGCCTAAAATTAATAAACCCTCTTTATTCTTTACTTTTTAAACCTAGGCCTCTATATACGTAAAATCATTTTCTAGCAAAACGATTGCCTTAATTTCGGTTTGAATTGATTTCCAAAATGGCACATCTGGTGGAGAGGAAGTTACTGAGCAGTGTGGGATCAAGTTGACCTTTGTGACAAAAGAGTTCAAAATATTAATTTATTTATCAAATATAATCGATTCGCAGGGGTTATTTCAATTAATATAAATGGTCTTGGAATACGATTAAACTATTTGTAAGGACTAGTCTGTAAGTCAGCTTTTATACATCTCGATAAAAAAAAGAATGTTATGGTTTCTCTTCTAAAAAGTAACGGGTTCAAATTCGATGAATATCATGTGTGGCACCTTCAAAAATGTATTAATTGACACCAATGGATTCAACATACTGTTGAACCAAGGGCGGCAACAAATTGAATAGTATACAATTCACCACACCTCATCTATAGTATATCTTTGACCCCTGTTATTGGTATAAAGATTCTTGTCTATATATATTTATGTTGGTAGATAATTTACAAAATACTTTCCCATCTGTTATTTCAAAGCATCAGTCAATATTACTATAAAAAAAGAATAACAAGACTGCTCAATCCAAATGGCGGGCAAAAAAGTAAGACGGTAAAGTCCATTTTAAATTTTTTCTCGTGGTGCTTAGGATAATTATTTTAGATATTTATAACGCATTTCCTAAAAAGACGTTGCCCTATGAGCATAATATCTGTAACCTTGTTTGTCCGTATCATCAGCATTGGTAACCTACAGATATTTCCTTCTACAATGACTGTACCGAGCACTACCCCTAACCATGCACTAGCCAGACAGACTGGAATCCAAACCATTGTTCGTGTGTTAGATTAAAACAGGATGTTTTATGATATATAAAAAGCTGATAATGTGTTCTGTAAAAGATGGTGTATTTTCTTCAAACAGACATCAATCGTTACCATGTGTGCATGCTGTATATTATTACATTAATTAATATAATACCACTTCCAGCATTCCATAATTTTCTAAATGTGGTGTGCGTGTATTCAATTCGTAAGTCATATTGCTGATCCGTATAACGAGGTAGGAAATTCTGCCTCGTGTACAATACTTGTCACTATTTAAACCTAAATGTTTTAATCTTGCCACAAACACTCGCACCAGATCATCCGCTTACATTTCTTGGTCACCTTATTCAAATTCAGTCGCATTCTTCATTGCCACATCATTTTAACTTAATGGGGAGTTATATAAATCTGTAAATTTATTTTAGAGAAACCAGTCAGTTCGGTTAAAAGGTTATTAAATAAAATGTTTATCAGTACAAAATATTCCTGGAAAACATGCCAAATTCTTCTGAGTGGCTTCATATATAGTCTACATAGAAGTGGCGTTTTCGTTATTTTGACATCCGACCTTGAGTACTCTATCACTATATTTTTAAGCTATTTTTTATGGTTTAGCGTAATACCTTAACGATAATCAAATTACACATGTATGTAAACCAAAACCACTTTTAAATAAATCATGGCCTCTTGTTGTTTATCTTTGAGGAAATCTGGTAGTTTTAACGCCTGTCTATAGAAGATTTTTATAGTTAATTCTTATCTGTTACATTTACATATAAGTGGCAGGATTTCACCAGGCCAGTGACCAATAGCTCGATCTATTAGTGCATTTATTTTTTTCTTCAAAAAATGCATAACGCCGTCACAGATTGAAGGGTGAAAATCGAAGGTCGTATTCTATAAAGTAATTATTGTAAATAGGCGTATGTAAGTCTCCGGTGTAGCGGAGGGGCGTGTAAATTCTGGTACGCATCATAGCTGCAGTATAATACTGATATATTATGACTTATCATACGAAAAGTCTTATCTTATCTATAGCGCCAAACAGTCACCATGTCTCTACATTTTACAATAGAATGTTGAAATACTTATCATAATATCTACATGATAGAGACATTCATATCACTTTATCGTTATTGGGTTAATTTAGAATTAAGATAACGTACAGAAGGCGTGATAAACGTAAAAATATCAATTAATGTCTTTATAGACATACGCTTATTTCAGTTAAATACACACTTATACGGAAAATGACTATATAGCCGTTTGATGCATTGTGGTTTTAACATAAAAGTCCACCATCCTGATAGTCGGAATTTCCAGATTTTTTAAAATTAAAGTAGGATCATTTCCACCAAGAAATTACGGGTGCGTTATTCAAGAGCTTAATCTGCCCATTGCTGGTTTCTACTTTGTCTTCAAATGTTAAAAAAAAATTATTATTTAGACATTTATTCACATTACAAGCCTGTGATTTAATTTAGAAATGAAGAAGCGAGAGTGGGTCTCGATTAATAAGTAAAGTTGCTACAGTAATAAACAATATTTGCCACATCTTGTCAAAACTTCAAACAGTGATAACTTTGCTCCGAGAATTACCTATTTGGGAACTATATCTCGAAATGTCTATAAATTTGGCTTGGCTATATTTATCTTCCTTAAAGACATTTTTGAAAAATCAATTACTACATTGAACAAGATTGTGACTATATTATAGCATTAATCTGTCCTCTTTGATTTTACCTGAATTACAGGCTACAGCATATGGTGGAAATATTCTGAAATTACTGTAAAGGTGTTTTGTGTCGATTTCACGTACGTTTTGCGGCGATAAGTGGTGTACATTTCAAAATAAAACACATCTGCAAACGATGCCTTTGATGGGGAATAAGATTAAAAGAGCCTGAATTACCTGTCTGATGCACCAGATATAAATCATTAAAACATACAAATTTTAATATGGGCTTATGTACAGAGATATATTAAGTCTAATCGATCATAAATAGCTCTTAATAAAAGATGCTATAAGAGCGTGGCAACTGCTGTACAAAATTACAAAATAAAAGTAAGAATCGACACGTACAACTGTGAGTAATCAACCGACGGTATCTTATACATTCCATCAATGCAAAAAAAAAGAAAATTGATCAGATTCCATTGTGAATTTGGTACCATTAATTAACAATAAAACACTAACAAGTATCAATTGGATACAGACCACCGTGAATTAAATATGGTTAAATTGATATTGATTTGTATTAAATAAATGTCAATATCAAACATAAATCATGGCAAGAACTCCTGTTACATTATTGATGTTTAAAGTAAATCTTATTGTCAAAATCAATAATATATATATATATAGTTTTTGTTGAAAGTAACAAGGTTTCTTTCGACAAAGATGAAAACATCTTTTACAAAGGAAATTTGAGTTTAGCCTTTGATTTTAAATGAAATTTCAGTTGAGCCTCTAATTTCAAATGTAAACGGATTGGATTTCACAAGAGTAACTTTGGAACACTAGGAGGAATGGACTTTCGACGCCAAAGAGCTCCAGTATGATGGCAATGTTACAGAGAATCTAAAAAAATGGAAGAAATAACGCTGATTCCCAATAATACGGATTTTTTGGATGATCATTATAACTTACAATCGCCTAATTATGGAAATCCCAGCACTGACATTCTTAAAAACATGGTATTTTATTAAGGTCTCTTACGACACGTAAATTGAAAATTCAAAAGTGCACATCTTGGCAAATTTATCTCACATTTTTCTATCTATGTAATGATGTAACTGAAAGGAGTTAAATAGACCATGCCCCATTCATTTATGAATAAAATATCGTTTATAAAACAAAAGAAAATGTTACTGAAAATTTAGATCACGTCAAATTGAAAGTTATTTTGATCAACGGATGAACGCCTCAAAGGCGCCACTCGGGTATCTATGTTTTGGTTATCGAAGGAATGCCGATGTTGTTGTGACTGTATCGGGTACTATCATAGCTACTAGTCTTTTACCTGCTGAGATGACACGTTGACAAGTAGATAACAAGAGTAGATTGATGTAGGTATATAGAATATTACGTAACAACTTATGATACAAGTTTATCCAGTCGTATTATAATAAGTATGGTTGTGAATTGTTCTTTTAATGATCTGTTCGTAATAATACGTACATGATTGTCATTTATATACTTAACACCGTAATTAAATAATTTATATGGTGGTAGTAAACTAGATGATACCATAATCATTTATTGCCATTTACATGAAGAATGTGAAGAGTTTTATTACGCTGGTATTATAATAGTTCAGAGTTCAGACAATGGTAATCAAATCGTCAAAAGTTGTGTTGTTAAAGAGAGAATGAAATGTTCCGTTTCAGTACAAATAAGTAGCTGTCTAGGTTATTTCTTATCTGACGTTGGCCTTCAGATCGCGTTGACGTCTTTACTATTAGGGCCTACTAATCAAGGCGTCTGTATTAGTTGAATGGGCTAAAAAATTATGTTGAGTTACGTATAATCGTCTTCAAGACACCCTGATAATAGAGAGTTGGTTAGATGACAATATAAAGTAAATATCGGGAAAGGCTAAACGAAACGAAATTGTAATAAAACTTCACTCAGATTGTAGCTGAAAGGGTACCAATTGCATATTAGGGTTATAATCAAGGGGGCTTAATGATATATATGAAATGTAACCAAATCATGATTCTCTTGTCTGTCTTTCGCTGTTACATTGATTTAAACTTGTTATATAACTTTAAAGTAAATGGATCGGGCAAATGTTGCTAAAACTTACAAAGGAGCCCCTTCAATGTAAGACAGTAGTAAGTGAAACAATCTACATGTACATGCACATGTCAGATACAAATAAGCAATACATCCGCACAATGGTTTAATTCGCATGGTAGTCCAGTCAACTGGATTTAAACAGATTTATAAAATTATTTCTATTATCATATTGGAAACTGTGTTTAACATCAATTAGACATTGTCCGCCAGTCGAGGGTTGTAGGGGGGGGGGCGGAGAATTGCAATAATGTGTATCAGAAGATAACTTACCTTATATTATAATATTGATAACGAAAATTATGCCAAACATATGTCCATTTTTCTTATTTAAAAGTAAGTAACAGTTCCAGGTAAACGCGGTCTTATGAACTCAAAGACAAGTTAAAAACGCACACCTCTGTGCATAATCTTTGTAATTCCACTCCATTAAAAGTCAATTAGATTAGAAATTGAATCCCTTTTGGTAAACCATCACATATTAAGCTTACATGTGTTATTTCAATTACGCATATTGAAATGAAATGGAGACCTTGCATACGTTTCTTTACTTATATAAATGCACGTATAGAAAAAAGGAGTTCTGTGAAAGTAGCAGATATCAGCTGAGTGTATAATAGAAGGAAGAATGAGATAAAAACTCACGTCTGCTCGTCTGCCTCACGCGCCTTTTTCTATACACAAACGTCTGATGTGTGCCAACGACTTGCAGACATTTCTTATAAAGAAATACAAACCGGACATGCATGCAGATTTACTATTTTTTTTATCATTTTCTATCTACGTTTTTCAAATCTAAATGAATATCATTTTAACTACGATCCGACTGACCTTTCCATATGGTTTCATTAATAAAATGATGGAGGGGGAAAACATATTGACAAAAGGTATTTGTATTTTTGCATTACTGCATCAAATTTAATAATGAACCTTACAGAAATCGAGCTTATTTTACGTTCTGCAAGGTTAGAATCACTGACCTAGGTAATATTATTTATGAATATCATATTTTGGGATATCTTTATCTGGATTTAATTATTGGAGTTAATGGTTTAAAAATTGTGTCAGAAAATTAGGTGGATAAAAATAATCCAGCCAACACACTTCATTCTACGAAGCTACTAACACTTCAGGGGCGGACAGGAGAGAGAGATGGGGTTTAACGTCCAATCAGCACAAACCAGTTAATTTCGGTTCTAACAGTAAAACTAGATACGAGTTTTATTTCATTAGCAGCGGGAGAAACCCACGAGGTTAGGCATGGTTGGTCCCACGAACAAGTGTGAGGTGGAAACAACGCCACTTGACTCAGTCACAGACTATTTCGGCCAACCCCTACACATTGAAGGTACTTTTTATTTTTGGAATTAATATAAAGGACGTGTAAATCCATTTACCCCGTTTCGTGGGTATTGACTTTTAAGACTATTTCGAGGGACGTTATGGCTATCAACAAATCATTCCGTACATTTGTTTATATTCAGTGTTACCAATATCATTGAAATCCCTTGACAGGCAAATTAAAAGAGTAAATCGTAAAAGAATCGAAAATATATTTTGTGGAAGCCTGCGTTACTTCATTTATGCACAGATTATCAAGACTCAGTAAGGAAATGTTGCCATGCGTGCAAACTTGTTCAAATTGACCGAATGCCTTATTTATCGTTCAATAAACGAATAACAACGCGTCCTCTTTCTTTGACAGTCGTCAACAAAATAAATAACTAGCAGACGACAGTCGCTTGATATCAATAACATTTCCCGCCATATATCGTAGTCTAGAAATCACGTGGTATTGGGGAATCCCAGTTCGAGTATTATTCGCTGTAATTAAGAACAATACTGTTTGTTGATTACACGCTGAGAAGATTTAAACCCTTGCTTGTGGGAAGGTGTACACTAATCACCCAGATTGTTTATTTTTCACGATGTCCAAATAAAATGGGGTCATTAATATGTATTAATCACCTCAGATTATCCCTAAGGATTATTATATCGGCTTAGGATAATACTACTCGAAGATAATTAAAGCCGTTCGTTTTAGATTGCTTTAGAAGAAGCATAACTTGCTTCGCACAGCCAAGTGTCTGCAGTTACTGTAAATAAACAAGCTGACCTCTCACCTCCCTGTATTACCAATAATTGGATTCAAAATTTAATTAGGAACATTGTAAGTAAATATTTAGAGTTTAACAATGAGTCTAACGAGTCCGCTAGACAAACGGCACCATAAACCAAAGCAACGAACTGCCACATGTTGCTTCTATTTACTTTAGAACTATGTAATATTATTCGTAAGACATACGTCTATCAACTTAAAGAAAATGGGAGAAGATATTGTTCCGCATATAACCACATTAACAGTGGCATGCAGAAGTTTGGCGATGCCTTTAGGCCAATTAATTGACTCAAATATAGACACTAGTACTGAGCAATATGCGAAAGAAAGAGAGAGGGGATCAAAGGGGTTTAATGTCCACTCGACACAAACTATGTCATTTCGGGGCTAACATGTCGCTTAATTTTATTTCATTAATTCACTTGCGCGTAGGGGGTCTTGAGCCGTGGGAGGAAACCAGAGGACCCAGAGAAAACTAACGAGGTTGGAAAGGCGATCATATTTCTTTGTCACACAACCGGGGAATCGAAAACACGCCAGTTGACCCAATGACAGACCTTATGATATAGCGCGCATGTGCTAACCATTCAGCCATCCAACACCCCAACTGGCATAGAACGGTTTGGCAAATTAATGATTTATTTGACATTAATTTAAAAATGGAGAAGCGGGGCTGTACTCTATACCAGTACCGTGGGTACGATAATACCAGTACCGTGGGTACGATAATAAACAATTTATGCACACATCTTGTAAAAACTACTAACAGTGATATAAAGAAATTTGAATGACATTTTCAACATAATATTCATTTTGCATTATCTATTTGAACTATTATCGCAAGCCCTCTCAGTTCCTTCTCAAATTAATTTGGCTCTTTAAATTGGCTGCCCCCCCCCCCCTGAAGAATTCGATACCTGGGAGTATTGCCCTTTCGACACCCCTTCCCGCGACCCTGTTACGTTTACGTGTATACCTATTTCAATGTCAACAAGTGACCTCGAGTTTACTTCCCACCCGTAAGGATCGGACTCAATATTTTTATTATGTTTGCAATCTTAAAACAATCCATCTGGCCTAATCCTCTTACCTGAAAGCTGACCGAGACAATGGCTCAGGAACGGGTTTTTCTTTTTGACCAGAGATCGATGGGGGAAGGGGTGCATAGGTAAGAGACATCCAGTCTATTTAAATTTTTATGGATGTAAATAAACGGTGGACAGGGCGCAGAATGGCAAACAACTTTTGTATTGCATTTAGTAAAAAAAACAATAACGTATGCGGATGATATCATCGCATCCGACGTACGCATACACGCACGTCCATAGTCCACGCTTTACTGGATACAGCTTTCTCCCAACAATCTATTTGATAAATAAAAGAAGAGTGAATAATCGTTATCTCCCGATCGTAACCGAGTAAAATCACTGATAAGAATGAATACACACGGATATCTGAAATTGTTTTAAAACTTTATCAACATTAAAACGGAAATAAGACGGAAGTTTACAGTAAACATAAGTTATTGACTTAATATAAACTGAAACCTTTCTTCTTCATCTCCCCGATAGCCGGTATAGTATCTTCAAATCACGACTCCCTATCCCCCTTCATTGTTCAATATATCAATGTCGATAAAACAGATAATACAACTTAATCTCATATTGTTTGTTCGTGTAATGGATTGCTTCGTTAGTTTGTTCTAAGAGTTCGACTGGCAGCATGTAATATCGGTTGGTTTGTTGATTTACGGTTGACATGTGGCAATGACACTCGACGACATGCGAGATTATACGAGATCCGCACATATCGACATGCGTGCTGACCTTTGTTGCGGTCTTTGTACGTAGAAATGAACAATGAAGAAAAAAAGTGTCTCGCCAGCCTTAATTGTTCATATAATGTAGTATTCAAAGGTCAAATTACAGAAAAAGGGAACAGAAGCATATTGTTATGGACAGACTACACACTTCGTATGAATTTACGTTGCACAAATGTATGGTGAACACGTCCTCATCCATACAATACAATTCCTCGGCGAATTTTTATCCCCCCTCCCCTTTTAGGTGGGGGGGGGGGATATCAAATTAACAGTTGACATCAATTTCGGACAAAAAATTTAGATTTTTGCGACACTGACAACCCGCTATTCACGGGTATTTGATGGGTATATTGAATTCATCTAACACAATCTCGGAGACTTAACACCAGGTCGTTAATCCGATGGGTACGAAATTTGCTTGATCACATGAATGTTCTAACCACAATTAATATCTCACAAAATATATAATACTGGGATAATATTAGTATTTTGAGTGCGTGAAATAAATAAATTAGGTCAAAACGATATTCAACTCTTGCAGACATAGATATGTTTCTTCATATTCTCAGTCCAACATCCGGGTTTATTACGCAGAAAGCTAATTTCACTCGATCAAGAGTTGTTTTGCTGTGTCAGATATTTAAAACAAATTCTGTTCAACCCGGAAGGTTTACATAATGCGCATAAATATATTATCCAACTTATAGATAGATGTGGTTACTCTCAATAGCAAATTAACCAAGTAGCAATAAAGGTTGAATCATGTGCAACTGAGTTTTTTTTGAAACTAAAATACCGTTATTTTATTCATTGTAGGTAAGTCGAGTTGGTCGACAGATAAGTATGCCAGAACAGTGGTGGTGGGGCCACGGTGGTTAAATGGGTCACACCTGGTTCGCTATCCTGGAGGTCGGGTGTTCGATCCCTGCATTGGCAGAGAAAGTTCACCCAGATTTTCCAGTGTAGTTCCCCTTGTCAATGATGTAGGATGGAGGGTCGTTCGGATGGGGCGAAAAACTGGGGCCCCGTGTAGACATTAGCGTGCACGTATAAGATTCCTTGACAGTTGGAATTCGATATAAGAGTAGACCGCAGTGCAGCCGTCTGGGCAAAATATTCTCAATTGCACGCTGTATGGCGTATGCCCGTCTTTGTTTAGCCCAGCTCGGAGCAGAACATTAAACTCCAATTTTATTTTCATTTCATTTCAGAACAGTGGTATGTCTGCGCATGCTTCGGGTGCCACTACGACTAAGCACACTTTTATTGACAGCTCAGCATACGTTAAGCAGTTTAGCCCTGGCAACAAGGAACTGGTTTTGAAAAATCTCAATAGTTATACCCTTATCCTGTCGAGATTTACCCAACCACTTCGACATCTTGAATTAAATATCTAAATCATAAGTCTTAATTTTCGAATGGAATTTTTTAAAAATCAAAAACAATTTATATAAATCAAAATTCATGGTTGTCTCTTTGAAATTACAGTTAAATTTTATTGTGAAAAGGAAAACATGAACAAAATTCTACCGCCTAAAGTGGAATATCAAGACAAAATATAACTGTTTCTCCTGAGTTAATTTAACTAAATTAATATTTCACATATACGCCTACCTGAGTAGTGGATTCCATTTCTGCTGTCTAAAGCGTCACGACGTATATGATATTCTTTATTATGCGTCTAAAGGTGGTGGTTATATAATTGTTATTTCAGATCGCGAACTTTTTATTATATAGTTACCGAGTTAACGACTTTCCTCACTTGAAAAATATATTAATCAAATTTGGGTAGAGTGTAAAAACAGTGCACGTATTATCTCTTAAATCTGATATATATTCTGTTAAACCACACAGATTCCTTGCCAGTAAATTACGCAAGACAAAAACATTGGAGCTTGTTTATCTTTTACTTTCTTCGAAAACTAGGTTGATATGACATGGTTTAGCAGGACTTGGCCCGAAGAATTTAAACGGGTAAAGTTCTGGTAAATCAGAATCTATGATTTATAATATTTTGTTTTTCAAAAAAAAAAAATATGAAAAAAAACAGGTCGCCGTTCTGTTTGTAGGAAAACATTTGGTAAGACGATATGGACTGGATTATTTATTCGTGCTATATCTAGCCTAGGACTGGTTTTATAATACTTCGCATTTTCTTACCACGGCAGGCAAGTTTATAAATGCATACACATCTCTGAGTAATCTAATCATTGATAATTGTGTTGCTAACTGTTCACATGCGATAGCAATTAATTATTATATGTAATATAATATTTATAAAACAAGCCACTTTAACAGAGTATACCATCAAAGCATGTATCTTGTTTCAGTATAGCATTTAATAAATAAACTGAATAGAATTCTATGAAATACAATTACCGTTATTATATTCCATCAAAGTGTGTCCTGTATTTAAGAGCATGCTTAATACATTGATTAGCAATAAAACAATTCTTTACACGACAACATTCGTTCTTCTCTGACAGTTAATTCTTTTTAAAGTAGGCGGAAGCGTCTTTCATTGGGAAAATTCTTTCATTCCCACTGCACAGTTGATTTTTAAATATCAATTTTAGTGTCAAAAACAATTGCTTTTTCTATACAAACGCGATAAGGCTATACTTATACTATCTTACGTAATAGAAATATGTTGGAGAGGGGTTATGTTCGGTTCTTTTGAAATAGACCAAAATGACTAACATTTATTTTAAAAAACATAACACAATTTACATGGAAAGCAATCACTGGTTTGTACACATAAAGCACGACGTTTCGATAAGTATTCTCTTATCATTTTCAAGTACACAATATTCTTCCTTTCTGCTAGAATTTCGAAGATAAACAAAACAGTTAACGGAAATAATATATACTGTTAACAACGAAGCCAATCGTAAAAAAAATAGTTTTATTTATATTAGGAGATGGATTGAATGTTTTAGATTTGAAAACTCTTGAAAATATACAAATTACTAACCTTGAGAATCAGGAAACAGAAAATTTCCTTCTGATTAAATTCAGTTCTTCTCTTAACAGATATTTTCTTAAATTAAAATCTACAGACTTAGGTCGGGAATTTATAACTTTTGAAAAATGATGACATGATTGTGATGAAACACGTCTTTATAATTTAATTGTAAATATCACGTGAAATTGGGCTAAAATTGGGAATTCCATATATCGCTTCCTTGAAAACATATCACATGTTTTAGATTTTGAATAGTTGAGACCTGTTTAGTTTACTGTTTGCTCATGTCCTTTTTCTCGAGTGGGGGGGGGGGGCGAGTGGTTAGCACGTGCGTGTTGTTTCATAAAGCCTGAGTCCACTGGTATGATTTCGAATCCCCGGTTGTACGTGACAGGGAGTAGTATCGCCTGTCCAACCTCGTGGGTTTTCTCCAGGCCCTCCCACTGTTAAAGACCCCTATGCGCAAGCGGAATATTGTAATAAAATTAAAACCATATGTTAGTCCGGAAATATCCTAGTTTGTGTCTAGTGGACGTTAAACCTCTCTCTCTCTCTCTCTCTCTCTCTCCCTTTTCTCGACAAATTATATCAATGAATTTGTAAAAACAATTATATGGATAAAGTACTAAAATTAATAAAATGAAATACGAAATAGTAGTAAGCATATACTACCCTGTGTATGAAATCCGTCACTATATAAAGCTAACGGTTGTATTCGTTTAGGTTAGCTTTTACAAGCTAAAGTTGTGTGTTACCTATTGATACGTGCTTTTAAGCTTTCCCACCCCACTCTACCACCTTACCGGGGTGTCCTGGCTACCCAGACAACGCTACCCAGACAATATCACATTCTGAAGTCAGTGTGACATTCCGAAGACAAAACAGTCACCGGAATAAGCATATTTCCCTTCGCGAACGAATACATACATATGGATTTCTAGTCATATGATCTTGATTTAAGATTTCAATATTTCAAATCTGTCACACTGATCAACAATGTACATTCGCTTTTGTTTGCTACAAAGATTGCAAATCTGTAACAAATAGTGTTTACGATGAACTATCACACCCATATTAGGCAATATTTGGACAATAGCAGACGAAATAAAACACGTGCACATAATTAATTCATAACAAAAAAGCTGGTAAAACCCTGCAATGAAAAATCATATGATAAATCATGTGATAGTCATTGCATATATTGTTAAGATTTCCCAGGGCTCAACGTATGGGAAATGATTGTAATCTACAAACCAGGAAATATCTGTTCAATGTATTTCTAAAGATGCATTATGTAAGATTTAGATAAAGGGCTGCCCTCTCTTGCTATAGAAGTTCAAAAATATATAATGAAAAATGAATGTACTGGAAATTTCATTCAATTTACTTTATTCTGAGCAAAGTTATGAGTGTTCATTGTCGCAGCAACGATATTAGACAAGCGTCTCGAGACCAGGCCTCGATCATCCATTATATTATTAATTATTTAAATCATTATAAGCATGCCATGTTAATACATATCTGTCCAGACAAAATTTCTCTCAGCATGGTGCAGAAAAGTAGGGTGTTACTGCCACCTATTTTGTTTAATTTCTACCGTATTGAAAGCGCCATATAAATTTAAACGCGTTAAAAAAAATCATATTCCTAATAGTTAAAAAAAACCTACCTACATATATACGCAATAAAATATATCTTATTAATTAGTAATAATCATAATAAATGATATTACTCATTCACTTTTTTCCGGAAAACAAATCCACTGCTTATCTCATATGGTAGAATAAAACTACATATTAATATCTATATAAATAAAATCTAAGGGTGTATGTATGAATTAAAATTAAATAGAGTTTAACGGGTTTCTTTTCTGCAACATGCTGAAAGAAATTTTGTATGTGTGTAGCCCTATGTATGTTCGCCTATCAGTCAGCAGTCAAATTACTCTCTTCAAGTATGGCCAAAATCTACTCAAATATTTCAAGTCATGCAATATAACTTGCAAAAACCAACATAATTAGCTTTCAAATTTTATCAATTTCATAAATTGAGTAAATAAAATGTAACCGTCGACCTAAGAAATTTTGAGACAAACATGGCTCACGTACAGCATCGGGTCTTTCCATATACGGTAAGCTTGTCATGTCTTGTGTGCAGTACTTGTTAAATTTTTAGTTATAAGACACTTGCTTTTCATATGAGGTCAAATAGACAATAGCCGTGTTGGTGCCGAAAAGTAGGACGTTAAACCTCATCTCAAATAGGTCATAGATTGACAAACTCCGCCTAAGATAGGTCACTTGCATTGTCACATTAGTTTACGGTTTAGCGTAATATTTTCGGTTTATGCGCCCGGGCAAAACATAACGTCTGTTGGCAAATTTATTGGAATTTTCGAGTTTTTTAAAATCATAGATATCTTTGTATTTACATAGGGCTCAGTAAATGGTCATAATATTCTAATTTATTCTATAACTACATGCAAATACAAGCAAATATCATTGAATACTGCCATTGAATACAGCCATTGAATAACCTATGGTTGTATTCAATGGCTTGAAAACGTACTACTTTTGCCCAGAATGACGTCACTTTCATAATTACGTCAAACCGTAATGACGTCACCACTAGCAACGGCAATTTTTGTAAAATGGAAAGAAAATAGAGCGGAACCTGTGATGAATTTTAACGTTATTGATGATGATTTTTTTGATAATCTGAATAGTACAGTGTATTTTGAGATTTGCATTTAGTTATAGAAGAAAAACAGAACTCAATGACCATTGAATACCGCTCGGGTTATTCAGTGGTTCACTCGAGTGTATCCCTGCCGCATTCCACTCGCTTGCGCAGGGATACACTCTCTTGAACATTGGATTCTATCTATACATTACATCAGAACTATTTTAGGAAATTTTCCCTTGGCGTCATGGGAAATTCCACATTAACTTTATGTTAAAGGAGAAACCATTTTCTTTATTTGTTCAGATTTTCTTCCCTACATATATTATATTATGTATGTATCGTGAATATATTTTTCTCATCAAAAGATCATCGGGCCTAAAAATGTCATGAATTTAACATTGAAAACAATGGGCAAGAGAATTACTAGTCTGCTCCCATATTGCCTTTGTTAAGCTTAACAGATTTATGCCCCTTTAATCACAATCTTCTTTGACTTGAGAACGCAGAAGTGTTTCAATATGGACCAAGCACTTTTCTATGGCGGTATTTTAGATTCAAAATTCTAACATGCTATCGTCTAATTTCTTACTTCTATTCATGTAATTTCTAACTTCCATTCATGTAATTTCTAACTTCCATTCATGTAATTTCTACATTAAGACAATGTATAATCTAATTTCTTTATTTGTTCAGTGTAAATCCTAATTATTTTGGATCTTATTTCTATTATTAAGACTAAAAATGAATAAAAGTTAAAAATTAAATGAACAAAAGTTAGGAGTTAGACGAAAGCACGTTAGAATTTTGAATCTAATATACCACTATATCTGCCTGCTAGCAACCGTCATTATGAAGTCGTTTGGTGTCGCCACTGCGTTCTCATTTGGTGATTGCGCACCTGGTCGGGACCATTATGTTGAATATAAACGACTCGCTCTTCGTCTGGTTGAAGGTTGGACTGAGTGCTGAAATTTGTGGAGAGAGAGAGAGAGAGAGAGAGAGAGAGAGAGAGATGCTTGATAAAGACGAGAGCATCCTCGTCGAAACGCCGCTCAGTATTTTAAAAACTCAATGATTATGTATCCATAAAATTGCGGCGGGACGATTTACCCAATACTACCCAATTCTACCCAATACTCCTGTATTAATACAGACCAACCGCACATAAATATTAATTGGCTCAACTTTTAAAAATCAAATTAAATTCTCCAAATCCTGCACTTGTCACGTTCAGTGTTGTTTTGGGCTTGGGTGGCCGAATGGTTAGCACGTGCGCGCTGTATCATAAAGCCTGTCATTGAGTCAACTGCCGTGGTTTCGAATTCCCGGTTGTACGTGACAATGAGTTGGGTCGCCTGTCCAACCTCGTGGGTTTTCTCCTGGTCATCCTGTTTCCTCCCACTGCTAAAGACCCCTACCTAGTTTTGTGCCGAGTGGAACTTATCCCCCACCCCGGCCCTCTCTGTCGATGTTGTTTTCAACTTTATCACTCCGCAAAACCATTCCAAGAGGCACGGTGGCTAAGTGGGTAAGGCGCTCGTTCGCTACTCTGGAGGTTGCTTGTTCTATCCCTGCATTGGCCGAAAAAGAACATCGCGATTTTTGGTGTGGTTTCCCCGAGTCAGTGGTGCAGGACGGATCGAGTGCCCAAGACAGCTGTCTAGTCATTCGGGTAGGACGAAAAACCGAGGACCCGTATATTACACATTGGCGTGCACGTAAAAGATACCATGGCAAATGGAATTTCCCGCATAGCACACTGTGTGACGTAAGCCCGTCTTTAATAGCCCAGTATATGAGCTAGGAGGTTAAACCCCCATTTCATTTCATCTCGAAAAATCATTCAACCTGACGAAGAGCGAGTTGTTTGTGTCAACAGAATGGTCCCAATGAGGTGGTCAATCGCTAAATTGAGCACACGTTGACGACACCAAACGATGTCAGGTAGAAGTATCAAAATTCTAAATTTGTTTGACGTTCATGCTTAACATGTAGGCCTAAAGCAACAATGGAGTAGACATTTTTCGTCTCAATAATTGAAATAAGATGAAAAAAGAAATAGGATTTACATTGAACAAATAAAGAAATTGGATTATACATTGTCTTAATATAGAAATTACATGAATGGAAGTTAGAAATTACATGAATGGAAGTTAGAAATTAGACGATAGCATGTTAGAATTTTGAATCTAATATACCACCATACTTTTCTGTGTGATTTCAACATAACCTTAGCCTGTTCACAAATCCTCTGTCTAACGATATTATTGACATTTTGAATGGTATATACAAACATTATTTTGCACGATTAAGGGCAAGTTGAGATTTCGGGGCCGTGTGCGTAGGCGGTACCTTGGATTTCCGTTCATTTAATTGTTTGAACACATTTTCGTTTTTAACTATGACAAGTGGGAACCGGACTTGTCAATAACTGTTCACGGTTTTTTATATCTTCCCACCCCGGGCCCCCATCCCGTGTTGCCTATGTAGTAGTAATATTATGTAGGATAAAGTTTTGTCTGAGTAGGATGAAATGGACAAAGAAATTCTCATGCGTGTACTCATACGGTTCAAAGTATTCGTAAACCCGCAATGTAAAACATTAATGATTATTTTATGTTTAAATATTTTGATTAAGAGAAAATGCATTCGTGTGAATTTTCTATAATATGTGTCCTATCATTAATTAGTCTGTCGTTTCATATTGAACATATTTCTATAGATGCCACCAAACCAACATGCCTACATATTGTTTAAGTAGAAAATGTCTAAGCCCCTAAAGGGCATATTTTGCCCCCGATCAAGAGAAAATGTGCGGTCTCCCGACATTTACCCAGCATCAACACGTTAGGTTGGAACAAGAAATGGAATTGTGACCGTCATCGCTCTATTGTTGGTCAGCGATTGGCCGTATGTATCAAACTCTCTCTAGCATCTGCCCGTTACCATCCTAGTTGCCATGAAAAGGATACAGCGGTCCTCACATTCCTACCCTATGCTGGCCTTGCCTTTCAAAGACTGCCGTTTCTGTCAAGCTTCTTACAGAGTATTAGTCTGCGATATCACCTTCGGTGGAATGGCGTTAGTCTTACCATTATGTATAAGCAACATTTGTTGTAGAAAATATCTACTTTTGCCCTTTCAAAGCGCCTCTGGCATATTCCTATGGGACCAAGCAGCACCATTTTACATATAAGTACATAGCATTCGAAGGTTTCCCCCCAAAAAAGTCTACATAATATGTTTAAGTGGGAAATACCTAAATTGACACCTTGAACGTACCATAGATACCAACTTTGATTGAGTTCCAATTAACTGCAAAGGTAGTAGAAATCCAACACGTCTGAATGTGTTTACCCACCCACCCCTTTGTGAATGACCAACAATTGAACAGTTTGGAATAATCATGTTCAAAATATATCTACGGAGATATATACGCTAAAAACAAAATGTGAATAGTGGTATCATTTTTAATTCTAGTTTATTTGTAAAAATAGCACATTTGCGTACAAATTATTGTTATTAGATTGCGCAAGGCTGGATATATGAGAAGATAAGGACATAGTGCCACGAATTCCGAAATATGTCAATAGTGTCGTAATTACAGACAATGCCATTAATTCTCTAACATGCTAGAATAAGTAACATATAGATTCTAAATAAAGCAATACTGAATTAAAGTATTCTTACTTATTTGTTCATTAAATTAGTCAAGAACATTGACGAAATGTATCTTTAGTTTTCTACATAATCTCTGCATAACTACATATAATACAGGCGCCATCCAATTTCTTCCACGAATTCGCCATATTCCAATGCCCCGCTGGACATCAACTGACACAAGTATTTTTGTCCTGAAAAAGTAAATGCTTGACACCAGATGACTGAAACACACGAGGATGCACACCCTAGTAAGGACAATACTTTTGATGTAGATGTTTCATTCTTCATTCGTATTCCATCTGGACCACGTGATACGATGGCGTGGCGGGAACTATCTATTGAATAAAAGTTGTCCATTGTACTTTCCAATTAATATCATCAAAACAATAATAAAATATATTTTTGGGGTAGCCATGGACTGGTTTTCTTGGGCTCCTATCGCGGCGAAGAATACGTGATAGATGAGGCAACCACAGTACATATTCGATATATTTTGCCATTTGCAAAATGATTTCACATGACTGGTCCTTCAAAGGCGATCGTAAAAACTTTGCTTAGTTAGGAGTACTACCCGGTTGAAGAGTGCATTCCTTTTAATCGGGCGTGATGGACCTAGGTCTCCCCGAGCGTAACAATGTTTGGCAATATGTTCTTTCGTCAACGATCGTGTTGACGTAGCTTTACCTAAAAGAATCAAAAGTATAAGGTACCAATGTTTGTATTTTGAACGTATGACAATATACCATTCATCGGAGTAATACAGAAGGTGGAAATTTTACTTTATCTTGCTAGTGTGGACTAGGGTGGTCACACAGACAGTCAGTCGGTCAATAAAATGACGAATATGAGAAATTATCCCCGGCATAAAAGTTGTATAAGAAACATGATCGGCCATTTTCAATGTTGTTCTCTTCTCCTCAAATCATTTACAAAAAATGGTCGTCGAAGCAATTTGATTAAGAAATTAATGAAATAGGGTTTAACGTCAGGTATATTGTTCTCCTCTGACTCGGTTTATTAACACGGAAATTGCTTAAGAGTTTCTTACCAGGTTGATGTGTGGAAATGGGGACATTAATCAAAATAAAAAACATGCACAAGAAAATAACCAAGACTCGTGAAAATCTATATTATTTCATTGTATGGCATTGCACTATCAAAACAAATAAATACGAGAACAAATTATTTTATCCAGTTTGAGAGAGAGAGAGATAGAGCGGGGGGGGCAGAGGCAGACCAGTTCATTTCAGGACTAACATATGGTACCAGTTTTATTTCGGGACCAACAGAAGGTTCAATTTTATTTCAATAATTCACTTGCCCGCGGGGTCTTTAGCATTGGGGGAAACCGGAGATCTGGGAAAAAAACATGACGCTCGACAGGCGACAATACACTTACAACATACTTGTAGAAACCACGTCACTTGACTCAACGAAACATTATGATCTAAAGCGCACGCGTTAAAACATTCGGCCCCCTCTCCCGATTTTAAATGCGAACATGACAGTTTTCAGTATTGCTCATTGAAATCCCAACTATTTCTGTATTGATATAATTAATAAAACGAGTCCCAAATAATTTTGTGGCTCTGGTGTGAAACATGTGACATCACGATATTGTTATTCTAATACATAGATTCTACTATAAAACCTCTCAATATTCGCTCTCTGCCACTGAGTTCTTGTCGTATTTCAATTTCAAATTATAACTTAAAATCTATAACGACAGATAGCAATGAGCATAACGGTAAACTGGTACATTAAACAAAATAACAAAATATCCTTTAAAAACAAATAATCCGAATAACTTACTAGACATTATAACACCTAATCGTCCTAGATTTGTTACTGCATCCAATTTCGTCTCTGATTCTTGTAACGTTTGCGTAATAGCTTCTGATACTACTTGTAGTGTTACCGTTTCCATGTCGTTTCCAAGGTTCATTTCAAGAGGTGGTGATGTAGTTTGGTCCTCTTTCAAATAGTCTTTGCACATGGTGAATCGACCAGCATACTTCGGGCTTGAACATATCCTATCTTTAAAATTAGCAATGATGTTATTGGTAAAACTTCTCTCAGCATCAGCCTCATTCCTTGTAGATATGGTGATACATAAAACTGGAAAACGAAATTAAGGTATACCTCAATTATAACCGAGAAGCAGTAAATATTTTATGACTGTCAAAACTGCTGCAGTTACGTCTTCTTCAGCAAACTTTGACATAAAAGTCAAATGGACCATTATTTCACTTTTTCAGTTGTGGATGACATCGTATAGTCGTTCGAATGGGGGAGGAGCGTAACCCAAAAGTACCCCTGCAATTCGAAATAATAGTTGGCGTAGCACCGCTGTCCTGGCAAAATTCCTCCTACTGCAAACTGTAAATCAAAATTCCTCCAATTGCAAACTGTGCGGCGTACGCCTGTCTTCATTTGTCCCAGTGTGGTAGAAATCGAGAATGTTAACTGGGCTGTGGTGCCAAATTGTCTTATTGTTACATACAATTAAGTTGTAGTAAAATACCGATGTCCTTATATTATTTATAAATGACCCAACACAATACCGATGTCCTTGCATTATTTATAAATGACCCAACACAGCCCACCGTCACACCTCGACTGCAACCGCTAAAAATTAAGAGTGTACGGTGCATTGGGCCAACTTAAAGTGTTGGTAAGACGTTCAGAACAAAATGAAACACTTACCTAAAATGATGCTTAGATTTAACAAACTAAAAGAACATAGTGTATAACGTCGTATCGAATTCATTATAAATTGTAAGACACCGAGTAGCACTGAAAATGGTACAAAGTTAAAATTTGCGAAAACAATAAGACGTCACAAACACATTTTCGTATTGCTTTATAATTGTAAAATCACTTTACAGAAGTTAAACTATCTGTAGACACTTGACGGCTATTTAAATGATTAATCAATAATGTAAATTAAACGCGCGGAACTTATCAGATATGTTTAATATCTAAGAGGTTTGATATGTTTCTCAGCAATATTTACAGCTTCCAAACACTTCACTTTTACTGAGTTTAAAATCAGTATAAATCAATAAGCCCGTTTACCTCAACGGAAATTTGATACCAGAAAAATTAATCAAGATAAAAATGGAATATGTACGTAATATATTTTATACACTTATACATGTCTAAAAATTCCGCAATAATTAGTTTACAAAGAACTTTTACAAACCACTTCCGCAAGTTTCCCTTTTTTATACCGACCGTTCAAAGGCTGTAGAACACATATATGCACTTAGTTTTATTTACTCAGAAATAAATTAATGTCAATATTTGTCCATTTTCCGGCCAATATCAATAAATATCAGTAAATCGATATCGGCGCTATAATATATTAACGTCAAGAACAACCAAATAACCCTAAACGAGTACGTGGGTACATGGTTCCGTGTTCAAGCTTTTAGAAGTTTTTCAATGATGTAAGTAATTTCTAGGACATACTGAAAACAATCAATATATAAGGCCAGTATGGAGCTCAAGGCTCCGGTAACATTTAACGATCCGTTAAAATGGAGTTAAAGAATCGTTAACTTTAACGGAGAGAAAGTCCGTTACTGAAAGCCCCATTATCTTTTACGTGTCGTTGACTTGCAATTGTATTTAACG
The DNA here is from genome assembly GCA_963678685.1 of Patella ulyssiponensis. Lineage (NCBI taxonomy): Eukaryota > Metazoa > Mollusca > Gastropoda > Patellidae > Patella > Patella ulyssiponensis. Next base: position 50,668,334 of record OY783231.1, read on the forward strand.
GAGGTGTTGGACTCCGTTGTCTGTTTAACGATGACATTAGTAGGCTGTCAATCGATGCATAATAAACCATAGATTCATAGATTACCTACTAGTGTAATTTTCTATAGAACATTCTAGAGAGTTGGGCGATGAGGGGGAAGGGGTATTACATTTGCTATAGAATGAAATTTAATAGTAGTCTAGAGAGTTGGGCGATGAGGGGGGAGGTGGTATTACATTTGCTATAGGATGAAATTTAATAGTAGTCTACTTCTACAGAATTTGGATTGTCTGTGGAAAATAATGGCCCAAATATTCTGTAGTGCAAATCCCATAATTGCCCAACAGATTTATGCTACAATTTCTAAAGGAAAACATACAGTATTCTATAGTGTGTTTTCTATAGTAAATTATACAGTTATCTTTCTGTGTTTATAAAGTTTTATGAACAGACTGCAGAGTTATCTTTAGTTTCATTTCAATACTAACTTCTATGAAGTATATTGAATTTGATCAGTCTTCTGTTGGATTAATTTTAATCATTCCGTTACCTAACGGATAATGAAATTGACTTTCCAGCAACAGTAATTTAATGGACCGTTAACAAACGACACGTTAGCAAGATAGCGATCCGTTACAGTTTAACGGCTCGTTAAAAAGTTAGTTTTGAGCAACCGGTCCCGGATCATTTAATTGAAACGTAGGTTACTGTGCTGTCTTGAAATTTTTATTCAGTCTTTTAGATTCACTTTGACATAGCTTAACGCCCCGTTGAAACTTTATTTTTACTTCTGCGCAGTGGGTATATTTTATTTCGGATTACCTACATGTGATCTCGGTTTTCTGCAAAAGACAAGAGATTAAACACATTTTCCCTTGTCAGGCCGCATACACCAATACTGATAAGTGAAAACCGAACTTCAACCCCAAAGTTCTTGAAAATACGCCTACTAATCCATCTACTATCTTATTTCATTTAACTTCTTTTATTACTTATATTTAATTGTTCACATTACAACCCATGAGGGTAGTGCATGTAGGGCCGTATGTAGGATTTTAAAAGTTGGGGTGCAGCAGAGCGGTGGTGCGCCATATGGCCTCCACGACAGTGATATAAGAGTTTGGATCATGGCAAACGAACCCTTAAAACCGACCGAATGATCAGTACCCTAAGAGCACCATTGTGTGATCAGAATCATCTGGATTATTTTATAATTGAAAAATTGTCAATTTTTTTTTTTGGCATGGGGGGGCGGGGGCATTTCTCGAGGCGCCTTATTTTTCTGGGGTGCAATGTACCCCCTGCACCCCGCTTGATACGATCCTGAGTGCATGTTGTGGTGGGATATGCCCAGACTTTCTACAATATCTTGCCCCTCTTATTATTGATTGGGGAAGTTTACACAGTCAACATTTTCTGTGGTATCCTATATCTGATTTTAAACAATTCTCGAGTAATCCCCCTGCAGATCAACACCGGACCCTCCCTGCTCAAATTCCTTCCCCTCCGATCTCGTAGCTTTTATTGTTTCCATTCAGAATTTAAGCCCATTTAAAGGGAATGAACCCGACATGAACTGTGCATAACATTTCAATAAAAATGCTTCTAGTTCACTTAAATTCTGTTCACATATATACCAAGTTCGATCATCAAAGTTCTGAATTACATATTATAAGGCGCAAAAACCTAATTACATAATTACTATTATACTGAGCTGTCTGAATTTTTTCGCGGCTACGGCGCTCCATTCCATTGTACATCATCATTTTTCCACCCCAGTCTCTCCAACCAACCCCCATTCACAGCCTCTAGATTCGCACTAAACAGAAACCCTTCCGGCCCTCAGAAACTTGTCAATATAATATCCTATTAAAGCCCAAATAACACTCTTGTTGTAATTGAATAATATGTCCCAATCTTTATTCTGGTCAACAAATTGTATTATTTTACAATATACAAATAAATTGATGATACAAATTTCATCGTAACACACCTAATTTAAAAAATTGGAAAAATTCAACTACATGATTTGAAAAGGTTAACGTAAACCTTTTCAAATGTGACTTGGATTTTAAAATATTTTCGAACCCTCTGGACAAGTAAAATGTGTTGTAATGGATAATTTACACAACAGGTAGGACACATAAACATCTGGTACTTAGAATAAGACTATTATTTATTTTCTAGAGCTGCCAAGCCAGCAAGAGTGTTATTGTCCCTTTAATTAGAAGTTCAGGTGTATAGTTAGGGCCTACTTTGTTTTCCATGATAATACTAATAAAATGAAATACATAGATTACGACTAGAAAAATGCGAAATTTGATATTCTTATTGGTGTAGGTAAACAGATAAGGCCGGGGATATAAAGACAAAATCTATTGTAAATCAATAAACAATAATTATCGTTAGTAATTATTGCCTTATGACAACTCCATAATATTAAGGCTATGTCATGTTTTAAAATAAAAGGTTGGCCTAAAGACGAAAATATAGTTAAAACGAAGTGAATTTTAAATAAAGAGTTTGAATTTTAAAGGAGAATAATATGCGATAACTAAGATCACGATAATCGATTTAATTATGTATTCATCTTGAATTGTATGCAAATTATCAGACATGTGCCAGGTTCCTTCACCGATTTGTCATTCCGAGTAGTAGGCCTATTGGCTTTTTTTTTTCTTTTTTCTTAGCTGATCATCGTGTAAAAGTAAAGTCTTTTGCTTATTGCCGCCCGCCTTTCGAAGAAAACATATTGGACTAAATGGGTTCGCCCGCCTGTCTGTCTGAATGTTCAAACTTGATGTAGGTGTTCAGACTAATTGGTCGACACCTTGATGCAATTCGAAGATGATCATTTTCTATTTAAATTTTTTTAGAGATAAGCAATTTGATCGTTTGCTGCTTTGGGACACGATAACTTATTTAGGGATTTAAGTGGGGGACACCAGCCTCACTGTTGAGTGTTGTTGGCTTGTTTAATATAATTTTAGCCTAAGCAACTGTTTGCTTTCCTCGTTTCCTCTTTTATCAAACTTTCCTAGTTGCTTGGCTACAATCATTGGGATAATTTGTTTTGTTTTATTTATTTAAAAAAAAACCAATTGTTATGTGGAAAGATGTATCTATTTGCGTTGTTAAAGTAAGATTTCAATTTCAGTTGTAGCGGTTTGACTTTCCGTATTTCGTTTCGTTAAATTTTATGTAACGTGTAATCTGAAGGAAACCAAGATGTCTGCGCCCATAAAGCTAAAATTTTGTTTTGATTATTAGTTTGTTGTTCATTTTCAGTTTGGATCCTTTTATGAATTGTATTTAGTAGCAGTAGGAAATAATGGCTTTCGCTGTCGTTGTACCATCAATGTTTGCACAAACATCTAGGTAAACATGACAATTTGAGACAAAAATCATGGGTACCGTACGTACTTACTTGGGTAGGTGATTCAACTGATTGTACCCCATGCCATGGCCATAGGCATACTATAGGCATATTATATATGTAGGCTGCTCATATAGTCTACATCACAGGAATTGGATGTTATTATATATCTGTGTATGTATGCATACACCATACTGAACTGGACAATTCATGATAAATAGAATGTCATGAATGCAATCAATGCCCGTTTAAGTTCGATTTTACCTGTTCTCGCTTCGGATTGGGTTTTTTTCAACATTTTGTAATGTCAGGCCATCTAACCTCTGCCGATTCACTCAGATATGTTTTTTCTTCAACCTAACCATTTTGATTTGCATAAATACTCCCCACAAATTGATATCATAGCCACTTGTTTTCAATATTTACATTATTTTCGTTGTTAACGTTTGTCAACGACTACATGCGCTGACGTAACATAATTATTAATATATTTTATGGTGGAAATGGAAGTAGGTAGGGCTAGTGTATTTCAGTTCAAAACCACACAAAAGTGGAAAATAAGAATAGAAGGCATAGTTTGAAATGAGTTTCATCCATGTCATACATCATAACTTCATCGGTCATCGGTTTAATCTGCTGTGTTATTTCGATTCAATTAGTGACAAGGCAGGTCCTATGTGATTAACTTTAGTTTTGGTATTGATAATCTTAGCCTGTTTTAAGTGCATAAATTCTGATTGTGCTCTAAAATTGCTAATCAAACAATTCGTTTTCATCAGAACCAGAAGTTGATTATAATTCTATCTCATCTAGGAAGATGTAATAATACAAATGAATTGTAGTAATATAATGAATTAACATGTAGTATAGCAGATTATTCTTTTCTCACCTACTACACTTCAAACTTCAAAAATGATTTGCTAAAATATCAAACTTCGCATGGCTTAATCCTTGATAATATGTACTCAGACTAATTATTTAACATTTGATAAAGAAAACAAAATCTACCAATGCTAGATATTCTATCAGCTCGGATTCCATTAGATTTAAAACAGGCCCACCAATTGGCACTATGGCGATGAGCTTATTATGTAGCAAGATGTATAGATCAGTAGTACATGTAATTATATTCCATTTAATTGTGACACATGAGATATTAACAAAGCTATATAACAGATTAATATTCCAAATACCTGCTACTACATGATATAAATAATGCAATTAACTTACAGTTGCTATATATGAGTATAATTATTGACTTTTTTCGTCTTCAGAAAAATATTAGAAGACTTGAAAGTTTGGGATGAGAGTAGAAAATTGCAAAAGATCGATGGAGGAAAAGTTGCCATTCCTGTTTTATCTAAAGATTTTGATACTGAAATTTTGTCTCCAGTGGTTAATAAAGCACAGTTGCAAATAGTTGACATGGTCTTAGCAAAATCAAAGAAAGCAGCCATAATAACTCCTCAAGATTGTCTGTATAATGCAATAAAAGAACTGCTTGTTGAATCTGACATGTTTTGGACAGAAAAAGTTCTAAATGATTTACCAAATTCCTGGGAAAAACATGGAGATTTGATTTTACTACCTGCTTCATCGTTTCAACTTTCATTTTGGCAGGGATTTGGTAAGAATGTCAACTTATATTTATCCAAAACATCAATCCTAATTCCAAAGATAACAAAGTGTTGACATAATTCGCTTTCACTGATGTTGGGGGCGTTGGATGGCCGAATGGTTAGCATGTGTGCGCTCTATCATCGGGTCTATCATTGAATCAAGTGGCATGGTTTCGATTCTCCGTTTGCATGTGACAAGGAGTTGGGTCGCCTGTCCAACCCCATGGGTTTTCTCCGGGTTCTCTGGTTTCCTCCTACTGCTCAAGAGATCTATGCACAAGTGAATTATTGAAATAAAATTGAACTGTACATGTTAGTTCCAAAATGAGCTAGTTTTTGTCGAGTTGATGTTAAACCCCATTTCTCTCTTAAGTCAATGGAATATATATATGTATGTAAAATGCCTAATGAAACCAAGAATTCTATTGAATTGCACAAATTGTTTATAAAGTTGTGAACTGTAGCTGTTTTCCTTAAGTATGTGTTTTAGTTTATTACTCTATCCAGTTATTACATGTAAATGCCACTAAAAAATTATTCATGAAGATTTTGCCCATGGTTTATATCATAGAATCAAAGTGCCAAAGATATTATACATCTCAATGCGCCAACCTTTGTGGACTGCTGGGATGTCTTAGCTGTAGTGTTTGTATGTTTCATTGCCTTGCAAATATCATATTTTACGTTGATACTGAGTCTCTTTATTTAGGAGAAAAGTTGTGGAAAATAGTTGCTGAAAGTCTTGGATGTACCAGAGTAGCCAAAAAATCAGTTGTCTGTAGTGATGGTTTTCGAACACCACAAGTATCACTGCTCTTAGGACAAGATGGATGGGTCAACCAGACAGATAACAAACTACGGTAAACTGCAATTATATGTGTTAAATTAAAGTTCATTGAGATAAGCATTTTAGTACAATGATGTTCTCAAACTCTTATTCAACATGGTTCATCAAATTATTATTTTATTGTTAGCAAATGTTTTCTTTATTTCGTTGATAAGATGGAGGAAACTCTCTTTAATTTGCAAATGTCAAAAATTGCTTTTCTAAAAAGCTTTGCAGGATTTTTTCAATAAGGAGAGTTAAATCATGACAATATGGGGAGTGAATTCTTGCATTCATAAGATTTAAAGACTAGATTCTATAAGTAGCATACAAATTACACAGTGAAAATTGACCATTTGTCAATGATATAAAGTGAAATATGGAAATTATGGAGAGCGGCAGATGCCCGATTGCATTTGAGCAATATTTATTTTTCCAATCATTTTGTGATTGTAAAAATTCAGCTCGGACTTTCATTTCAGGTTTACGTATGATGTAACTAAATGTATGTTTAGTATTGGAAATATCAGTGAGAAATTAAGAATTTCTGAATTTGACTGTATTGGTAGAACAGTCGTGGATTTGTATGCAGGTAAGTATGGACTGGATTATTGCATTTGAAATTACTTAAATAAATTTCATACATGTATGTAATGCCCTCTCTATTCAACTTAAAGTGATAATCACGTAAACTTAGTGAACAAGAAAACGTCTCCACCAGTTACCCATATTCCTGAAGCAATTGCCCAAAAAATCAGATTTACTACACAGAAATTGTAAGAAATAAACAACAAAAAACACCAACAGAATTGTCTACTCCATGTGGTTATATTTCAGTTTATCTACATTGATATATAATAAAAATTCATTTTTCTGTATTTATTTTAGGAATTGGTTATTTTACTATACCATATTTAGTACATGCTAAAGCTGAACATGTTCATGCTTGTGAATGGAATCCTGATGCTGTAGAAGCTTTGAAAAAGAACTTGGTATTAAATAATGTACAAGATAAATGTACAATTTATTATGGCGACAATAGAAAGGTATGTATAAGGATTCAAGATTTTGAAACAAAATAAAAGAGACCCAGGAAAGGAGGTTAGGAAATGAGTAAATAAACCCAATATTGTGCCTTTTCATCTGTAAAGAGTTCTTTTATGTGCATGCCATCACATCACATCAGGCACAATCTACTCAAAAAGTAAGGCATTTTTCATGAGTGTTTGAATTTAGACATGTTTATATACTGGAAACAAAAAAATCTCTCTTGATTTGAAATTAATTTAGTCATCAAATTTGGCCCTTGTTGATCCCTAGAATTTATACATGGTGTTTATTTATTTAAGATGAAAAAGTCGATTTGTTTTGAAATATTTTCAATATTTATGTTTAGGGTTATGGGTCTTTTGGTAGGGTGGGGTAAATGAGAAGCTTTTGCATAACTTACATTCACTCCTTCCGTTTTCTATGGCCATTTTGCATGCTAAATTCAAATTTGTTGGAATTTTTGAGCTTCGACCTCATTTGACCCCTTAAAATGCTAATTTATTCAAAATGGTGGCCAGAATTGAGTATTTTTTACAATTTTATCAGATTAACGTCTAAATATGGCTTGTAATATGTCCATATATAGGTTTTTGGGGTCACGGAATCCAAAAATGACACTTTTATAATACTTATATAGACGTATGACGATATATATGGCAAATATATTGGAAATAATACCAAATTTTCAATATACGAACACGATTTATTATGTTGCTAAGCAAAAAATACTCAACAATATCTCAAGTACCAGTAGAGAATACGACTAAGGGAACTTTTCAATTGAAAACATTGAGAAGTAGTCCTTCGACATCTTTATCTGCCCCTTCCTCGGGTTTTATAGCGTTCCTGATACTTGTACGTAGCTCTTCAGCTGTAAATTTTTCTACACGGAATTTTCCAGTAGTAGAATCCTTGACACGTCTCTGCTGACGGATATTCGGGGCTATGGTGAGCCGCAGGTACACGATTTCAGACAAAAGTTCTTTTTCAGACAATGAGTCAAGCAAGTCCAAATTACTTTCAGTCATCGGCCCATCGTGCTGTTTACAAACGTCCATAGTTTGCAGTAACCTGAGGTTTTTCTTTCTTTTTAGCTCTTCTTTCTTGGCCATTCCAAGTGTTTTGGACAACTTAACCGTAGCTAAGAAATCTTTCTCTATCTTTCTCACGTCTGAAGATTCTTCAGAGGTTCGTGCCCATTTCCAGTTATGTGATCGTTCCTTATCACTCAGGGTAGTGAATGATGAATCAACTAGCAGTCCATTAGTGCTTATTACTGATTTTTACTCGATTGTCAAACCATGCGAACTCGCTTTCACACCCGAGATTGGTTAACGGAGCATATCCTAGTTTATTCGGATCAGGTAGTTCATCATTTTCTGCTTCGTCAAGATCCAGGATGTCGTTGAAAAATGGCATGGCTGATAACTGACGCCTCAAAGTTTCTGCTGTTTCAGCAAGCATGGCAGCGTAAAGACGATCTCTCCCATTCCCTGATTTCTTTGTTCGGGATAGTTCTTCAACTTCAGGGATTTTCAGTTTAAAGAAATCTTTAACCCCATACCAGTACCTTACGTGTTTCAGATTATCACCTCTTTCATCAATTCCTAGCAAGTCCATGAGAGGAAAAATTACTAGATCAGCGATTTGTCCGTATAGTTCACAACACAGGGTAAACCAGTCACTTCATTTCCAGGAATTGATTTGCTATCTGAGCAATCCGACCAAACCTGTTTGCTGTGAAGCCATTAAATCCCTGTCTCTCTATTCCCTCTTGTTCCATCCACTGAACAAATTCAGAGTACAATGATACACTGTGAGACGCATGGCTAGGACTAAGTAACTTGGATATAGCAATTTCACCGAGGGTGTGAATACTGGAACTCGATGATGAGAAGACTTTCTCTCCCACCTTTACACTGATCAAATTATGTACTCCTATCCTCTGCTCTGCCTCCCTGAACACTTTGTCACAAGCATTGTCTACACCTAGTGTAACATGAGCACAGCATTTAAGATTTTTAGATTCTGGAATGCCCATGCTTTCCCGAAACGTTTCGTTATCACCCGCTCTGTCGGTCATCCAAAAATCCACATTGCTTTTGATTTCATCAAGCGTACATTCACCCAGGATTGCCAAGATTTTCAGTTTCTCTTCGTAGGTTTCTGCGCCGTCTTCCCCCGAATGCGATCTGTTTTCCATGAAACCAGTTGTGAGGGATTTTTTACCTTCTGGTCCGTGAACAGTTATGTGGTCGGCTTTTATGTCGAACAACTTATGTCCTGCGGCTTTAGTAGTATCGTCCAACCCAACGGTTATCACGTTGTCCTCTTTGTTGGTCAAATAGTTGGCGACACGCTTCAAATTTAGAAGATAAGCATCCCCCAGATACATTGAGATGCATCGTTTGCTGGGGAAGATGTAGGTTAGGTCTCCCACGCTTTTGCGCTTGCGTATCACTGGAGTATCTATATTTTCATTTGTATCATCATTGTCTTCAGAATCGTCATCCTCATCATTAACATTTTCATCAGCTGAAATATGCCAGTTCTGGCCAAAGATCATATTTGCAGAGCGAACAATTATGCCGGCTATATCTGAGTGACTCACCTTAAACTCAGATACACATTGAACGACGCACCGAACCAAGGCTTCGTTCAGAGTCCTTCTACCTGTTCTGATTTTTACATCGGGGAAATATTTCATTTCCACTTTATCAGTTTTTGAGGTGGAGGGAGTCACTGGGTTACTTCTCGTCTGTCGAGGAGTAGATATTGGGCTGTGCAGTATTTCTTTCGTAGGCACAAATGATTGATCATCTGCTCCATCTTCATGGTCACTATTAGTTTCTTCAAGATCAGATCCATATGAAAGTCCTTCAGCAACTTTCTGCTCCTCTATTTTCATCCTCTTTCTTTCAACTAACATATTTCTAGTTTCTTCTCTTTTCTTTTTTCTCGTCCAGTCTTTAGGAACAGTAGGTGTACAAATTGCTACATAGGCACCATAACAATTGTCAAGATAAAAGTTCTCATCATCTTCTGTCATTTTGACACCTGTCTCTGCTTCCAGGCTTTTCTGAAGATCTGTATTCTTGGTCCTGATATTGTACGCATGAGAACACATTGCATCATTGAACTTTGTGGCTTTTTCAGTCCACTTTTCCTTTTTCTTTTTATCTGATCGCTGGTATCTAACAAGAGCCATTAGTGTTTCATAATCGTCCTTTATTTGCTTAGCAACAGCACGTTCGGTCTTTGGGTAGACGTTTTTTGCGATCCAATCAGATCTTGCTTCCACCGCGACTGTTTTACTGGCTTCATTCTTGCTTATTTGTTTTTCTCCTTTGGAAACTGGTTGGCACAAATGTATCATACGTCCAAGAAGATTCAGTCCAGATGGTAGTTTGGATTTAATTTCGTACACATCTTTAGCTTTATACTCGCGTTGTAGTAATTGTACTGTAGCGACGTCCCTTCTCGTTTCCTTCTTTGTCTCGGCCATATCTACCTATCTGAAAGCACACAAATCATGGTACATGTTCATATCTAAACAACTGAGTTCAATTTAACATTCAAAAGAAACGCCTAAAATTGAAGTACGGTATAGTAGTGCATCGATCGATTTTATAAGGCCAAATTTTTCTTCTCTATTCACCCTTGCTCGCCATTTTTTTTACCATAATCACTTGAGCATCATGAAAGTGTCATTTTTGGATTCTGTGACCCCCAAAACCCATAAATAGACATATTACACGCCATATTTTATCTATATAACCTGCAAAATCATAGAAAAACGCATTTTTAGGTGCCATTTTGAATAAAATAGCATTTTAAGGGGTCAAATGAGGTCACAGGTCAAAAATTCCAACGGATTTGAAATCAGCATCCAAAATGGCCATAGAAAACACTAGGCTTCAAAAAATAAGTTCATTTACCCCACCCTACTTTTGGTCTTTAATTACTTAGAAAAATCTTTTTGGAGTTGTTAAGACTAAAGCTATTATCCGATTGACTTGAATAGTGTTTATTTTCATTAGACAAAGAAGAAGCTAATTTTCAGCGATTTTCTCTTAAGTCAAACAGCTAAAATTACAGGTTTTGTTTAATGCAGTGATAGGAACGGCCTATCAAATTTTAATTATTTCTCATATTAAGATCAGGGGTTGTTGCCCTTGATAGGTTTTGTGTTGTAAATGCTCCCCTTATCATACATTTGTCTGCAAAAGATGCAAGAGTGACATGACTTGGCTGCATAGAGAGTTATCATGTTTTAAAAAGTAGATGTGTAGATTTTGCTTGATTATCACTTTATTTTTATAGGTTAAGTTGGTGGATATTGCAGATAGAGTTAACCTTGGATTAATACCAAGTTCTGAAAATGGGTGGCCAGTGGCTTGTGTTGCACTTAAACGGAAAACTGGTGGTTTTTTACATATTCATAGTAATGTCACTTCTAATAAATCTGAGAGGAATAAAATTAATAGACCTAAAAACTCAAGCTCTGAAATCAGTAAAGGAGAATGTGATAAAAATACTGATACTGAGGTGCCTCATAGATCCTGTTCATATTCTAATTCACAGACTGGAATAAACAGTGATGTGTCAGTTAACGATGCAGCATATTCTTGTAATGAAACTAATCAGAAGACAAAAACTATCAATTATTCTAGCTGGAGTGAATGGGCAGAGCATGTTTCTATCAAGATAAAACAACTCTTGATTAACTATCATCAATGTGACTGGACTTGTAGTATTAAACATATTGAACATGTTAAATCATATGCACCACATGTGGATCATCTAGTATTAGATTTAGAATGTCGCCCTGATACACAGAAATAAATTTTTTATCATAATTTATGCATTTGTATTAAATGGTATGACATGCACTTCAAATTTGAAAATCTGAATAGTAAATTGTGTCATATGTTGGCCCTTGCCTGTCACAGAAAACAGGGGACTATTAGAATAGATTCATCTGTCGATCTTTCACACATTTTAGGGCTCAATAACGTTGCTTCTTAAATTGAGGTAGAATGTTCAAACTTTGTGTTGTTATTCATCCAATGAATCTGATGAGCATTTTCTGCTTAGGATGTGCCGAGATAACAAATTGATTGGCTTAACCCTGCTTCTAACTGAGGAGGCAAGATCAAACTTGGTGTGTTTCACCGATTACAGCAATACTCTGAATAATATAAGTTCAATAATGAGTAGGTGCTTTATAAGCAAGACATTAATGAGTGTCATCTATATATTTTGAAATTGAGGACATAAGCCTCACTGTTTGGTGGTTTTCTTTATAATAGAGAGAGAGAGAGAGAAATGGGGTTTAACGTCCACTCGACGCAACTAGGTCATTTCGGGACTAACATATGGTTTTTAATTTTATTTCAATAATTCGCTTGCGCGTAGGGGTCTTTAGCAGTGGGAGGAAACCGGAGTGCCCGGAGGAAACCCACGAGGTTGAGAAGGCGCCCCTATCTCCATGCCACATACGCTCACACCTGGGCTCGAAACCACAGCCGCAAGCCAGAGGTGACCGGCCAGCTAGAGGTCGAAGCGCGGCCCTCTAGACCACTAGGCCATCCCAACCCCCCCTCTTTATAATAGACAATAAAGGTAAACTAGTATTTATTTAACACAATCTCCATCTACTTTATCCATTATTAAATTAAAAGGAATTGTTCACCAAATACAAATTAGTTATTTTGGTGATATTTCAAAAGTTGCTCATCCTCCCTCTCCCCAGGATAAATAAAAGTTTTTCTCAAAATAAGTGCAGTCGGTCTCGTAGTCATGCATTGGCAACTAAATGAATTAATGATGTAAATATGTAAACAAACAGTGCCAAAATAGATGGGTAAAATCTCAAATACAATATATATGTATGTTATATATATATATAACATATATATATGTGTATATACGTTTGAGTGCTTGGATTAAATAGCACAATATGCACCAGTTTTCAAAGCTCAAATTGGTAAAAACATAGGCGTTCAGTAATGAAACAGGAACTACTCATTGAAATATTGACTCTGCAGTATCAACTTGACCTGAAGGGTACGATCGATCCTGACAAAATCTCCAATCGGTGATCAAAATTGAATAGGCGCGGACACTTGATGAAAATATGAGGACATAGTTATATTTTTGCTAAATTATGTATATTCACCACAACAATACATCAAAGATATACATGTAGGTCCATTTAAATGATGTAATTATCCCTTTCATAATTTGTCACAGATTCACAGTACTTTGAACGTTCTTGCAAAATTCTTAACAAATAACATGAAATCCCATACGTAGAATTTTACTCATACACGTAGAATTTACTCCGAATTCTGCAAAATCCAGGAAATGGCATTTCATTAACTATACACTCACATTACCCATAAATGTTTTATAATACATAACTTTTGTACAGGAAATATACATAGCATCTGCTGAATAACCACATCACATATTGTCTATACTCCAACTAAACGAATGGCATTTTATTGTTTTTCCTTAGATTTCATTGTTTGTATTTGTTGTAATAAGTCTTGCATTCTATATTTCATGATAGGTTGTCCTTTACTTGTTTTTAGTTTAAACTTATTGTGTTTTTCATTCTTTCGTTCATGATATTTCCTCAGTGCTTCTTCTCTGGCTTGTTTCTCTTTTAAGGCTTCCTGTAAAATAAAATGATAGACATACATGTAAGTCAAACTCTTTACATTTAGACATTGATATAATCGTGATAAACAGCTGGACAAGAGCAAAATCTGGGAGATTCTGCAGATGCTAAAATATAATCATTATTTTTGTCAGTAAAGAGAGAGACAAATGGGGTTAAATGTCCACTCGACACAAACTACCCAATAGGTCATTTCAGGACTAACATTTGGTTCAATTTCATTTCAATAATTTGCTTGTGCATAGGGGTCTTTAGCAGTGGGAGGAAACCCGAGGTCCCAGAGAAAACCCATGAGGTTGGACAGGCAAACCTACTCAGAGTCACTTAAAACCAAGGAATTGAAACTACAGTTGACCATCCAACCCCCCTATTTGTCAGCAAAAGAATTATATTCAATTTAACCTCTATAGGGTATTATAGGAACATTAACATAGATGGTTGATCAACCATCCAGGCATGATGCACAGTCAAATATCATTGTACGATTTTATTCCACCAATTGATTGATAATTCAGCAGTAAAATGGACAAAATCCATTAATACATGTACTTAATTTGGGAAAAATACACTTTCACTCTTTCCTTTTTAATTTAAGTTACAAAAATGACATTACAACCAACTAATTCACAGAATGATGTTTTCTCAGAATAGTATGTGAATACCTCTTTCTTTCTGATTTCTTCTTCTTTTTTCTTTTGAAATTCTTCTTTAGCTTTGGAAAATCGGTTCAACTTGTCTCTTAAAAAAATATTAATAATTGAAAATATTATAATAACAGTTCTAAATTGATTTCTAATGGTAAACTGTAATCTTAAAAAATAATTCATTATTTTTATCCTTGACCAAAACAACTTCTTCTTCTATTAGTGCTTAATGTCCACTTCCATCGATGGTGATATTGTAGACAAGTTGTCTTATATTATGCTTAGTGCACATGCAGGGGTCTTTCTTGTGGGAGGAAACCAGAGTCCCGAGAGTAAACCCATGAGGTTGATAAGGGGGCCCTATCTCAAAGCCGCATACACTCACACCTGAGATCGAAACCAAGATCACAATACAGAGATGACTGGCCAACTAGAAAACTAGGCCATCCCAACCTTAATCAACAACTGAAGAATCTTTATATTCACATCCAGTGAAATAGGACCTTACATGTACATTATCATAATCCCTATCCGTGTGCCTATCATCTACAATTACTAGAAGATGTTGTGTATAGGCTAAAGTTTATACAATGTTACATTCATGAGATGATCTCCGATAATTACTTCTAGAGTCATGGTCCTAGATCACTTACCGGTACTTGAAATTTATAAACTCTCTAAGCTCATGAGATAAAGAAGTCTATTGATTTTCAACATTTTCTGATAATTAATTCTAAAGACATGGCCTTTGGTCACATTCAAAAATCTTAGAAATGATCTGGGGTCTAAAGTTATACTCTTCAGGGGCGTTTTAAGGTTTATCATTGTGGAGGCTATGCGGGGGGGGGGGGGGGGGGGGGGGGTTGTCTTGATTGATGATTTTCATGCCAAAGCAATGACTAAATTCTCATTCAGAAGTGGATTCGACAGTAACAGTGCATAGAAAACGATTGACTCGAACTCGGGGCCCTTTCCCCCCGTGGCCAAAGGGGCCCTTTTATCAGACGTGGGGCCCTTTTGTCTGCCTTTGGGGCCCTCCCTAACTAGGGTACATTTTCATTTTTCTTATCGGTTTTAGCATTTTTCTCCCGTTTTATTTTTTCAACTTGATTTTTTTCGGGAGGAGGCTGGCGCCTCCAGCGCCTCAGCTATAAAACGCCATTGATACTCTTGACTTAAAATTTATGCAAGGCATTTTTGTTCAAGTCTCGAGGTACAAAGAAGGGGAGCCTATTGATCTTTAACAATTTTTGATAATACAAATAGCTAAAATTATCATCTGATTACAGCCTAGAGTCTCAAGTCAATGACTTTAATATCAAGTCAATTATAGCCACTGACTTTAGTATCTAGTCAAATCCTAAATCTTCACAAATTCTGTTCAAGTAGCCAGTTCATCAAACAAGTCCGCAATATATGTCTCCTCGCCATGACAAATCCTTATCTCTTTCAAATTGTGTGTTGTCACAACTACTGTGTCAAGCGACAATATATTTCATATTTCATTTGAAGACTCAAGTTCCCACCTCTGTATTACAATTACATGTTTTATTTAAGTTAACACTGGGAAGAGAAGCCTATCAAAAGAAGAAAACTACATTCACAGACAAATTAGCTGCTATGGCACTATGGGCATTTGTTTCCATGTCTTGCAAAATTTCTTATACATAAATCTGTCCAGTATACTTCAGTGAATCTTTATTAGCTTGGTTTATTATTTTAAAAACTTTGATTTACAGTTTTACACACCACAATTCAAACAGATGTTCTCACACAGTATATATAATTATTTATTGAGCTTACGTTTTGTCACGCTTTAATTTAACCCGTTTGTCAGAAATAGTTTCTTCATCTTGATGCTCCTCATCAGATGTGATACCTTTACTTCCCTGTGGTGTTTCCTTGCTTTGGTTTTTTTTATCCTGTTTTTTCATAAGTTTAAAATATCCTCTCTTGATTTTCTGTTTTCTAAGGTCAGCAAAACCTTGTCCTGGAAGTAATAAAATATAAATTGGCTCATTGGTTGCTTCTTGTTCTTCTTTAGGTCAGAATTTATACTGACTTATATTTTTCATCTTATATTTGGTAAAATATAAATAAAGCCCGCAGGTTTGTTTTTGATTGAATGCATCGAGAAATGTTTTTAATACTAATAAATAGTGATAGGGCTACATTGTGTGCAACTACTTGAACGACAACACCACTTGACTTACCCTCAGATTTGTTTCCGATGTGTTTCTTGTAAAGACGTGATTTATCATACGGTTTGGCTCTATTCCCTCCATGTTTCTGTAATTTTTCGGACATAATATTTGTTTATACTGGATAGTAATTATAATTTCAAAATTCCAATGAAATTTCTCCTCAAATTATTGAGAGCATTATGCCTGAAAAATAAATTTTATTCTGTTCGTTCGAGATAGTACTTACAGTACAGTACACGTGCATTTTATTGTTTACAACACAAGGGACTATACTATTGGTCTCTCCAAGTTGTGGAATTTATACTGTTGCCCGGGTTGATCGCCTGAACAGAGCTGGAAATTGGGATGTAGAATAAACACTGGAATTCACTTATACATATATATATATAGCCCATCAACTTTTTCTGTAGTGTGTTATTCCATGTCAAATCACCCATTTTTTTTTGCTGTTGTTGAAAAAAGTTTGGCGATTTTGGTCGAAATTGACGTTGCCAACAATATTCAAATTACCATAGCTCAGTAACCGATTCTTGGAGTGGGTATATAGCTGAAAATGTCGAGTTGGGCGCGAATTCTCAATCTGCCATTAACTTTGACATATAGTATAGAGGTTTTTAAGGGTTGACCATAACATGATCTTGTAATATTTTGACCTTGAATTTGACATCGTAGCCCGCGTACCCTTGGGACGGCCTTTAATTTAAAAATTAGCCCTACATGTTTTCAACACAAAAATTATTGGGGACATAATATTATTATTTGTCTGTAAAATCAAGCGAAATACAAACCGGGTGCTAAAATTCAATATCTTTATATTGCCAGGAATAACCATTCAAATTAATTTTAATTAACTTAAAAATTTATTCAGTGATAACTTGTGACTGAATTGATTTCATTTGCTCCGATGCCGTGGCTAAGTGAAGGGTACACAATGACGCGCTTTGTGTAATGGATTTATGCTCTCTTTTTTTTTTTAGGTCTGATAAAATATCCAAAATTGAAAGGACCATATCTCAGGAACCGTGGCTCTGATCAAGCTAAAATTGAGTGTCAACCAATTTGTAGCAAAATTGAAGATGTGGTTTTCCTTTTCCACAAAATTTATCAAGCTTCAAGGAACCCCATGCAGTTATTCTCCCCGTCCCTTTACCTGTCACGGTCCAGGTGCGATGCATGAGAGTTCTCGTGGCTATGCCACTTTCCTGGTATGCCATTTGCAAAAAAATGTGCGGGTGGGTCTTTTTAACAGTCAAAAATTTTACAAAATATCCTCAATTATTTTACAAATTAATTAAAAAAATCTTACAAAGGGTACTTGTATCAAAAATAAATGAAGTGTTGGTTTTTAGCTATATTTACCGATAAGCCAGGTCTACACCGAACTAAAAGCCAAAGTATAAAAATTGATTTTATTAAATACATATACAGAAAATGGTTTTCAGTTAATAAAAATGGAATATTATGATGTGTGTGTGTGTTTGGGTTTTGGGTGAGGGTAAAAACATCAAAACTATAAAAACTACAATTAGCGAGTTTTAAATAATATTTAGAATGTGGGATCTGAATAATCTAATTATATACCGCCATAGAACCACGTTGCACTTACACAACACCATCATATTGTGGTATATAACGTCCGTTGTATCACTCAAGCGTGTGAAGAACCAGCTTATAGTTCTACGTGCTGTTGACTACTGAACTGTCCGCTCAAAGACATTTTCAAAAGGAATTAACTATTGAGCCAGACTTGACCAGAGGCCTAAACTTCGCAGTCACCATTGCAAAATTCGCAAATCCGAAATCTAGAAAAGAAAGCTATGTAGTTCCGTCGCCTATTTATTCTAATGTAAACCAACCAACCAAATGCATGCTATGTATAATAAACATTCATGCCACTGATCATACGATTACATCATGTGTACCTACTTCAAGAATACACATGATGGCAAATGGCCGCCATTTAAAATACTACGCCCGCCTCTTAGAGACGATAACTTAATTCGCTATAAATTGTAAAAAAATTTACTTCGGCTAGAATTAAAAAACACCTAAGATTAACATTTGCTAAAAATTTCTAAAAAACAACCTAAATTTATGGAAATGGGGCCAAATCAAATCAGGCAAATTACATCAAATAGTCCATGTTAAACGTATAGCAAAAATTTTAAACTAACGCGAGCACGCGCGTTTCTAGACAACGCCATAGCGGGTCATAGCAACCAGTGAGTATAAATTGGAAATCCCCAATGACGTAGATATTATAAATTGGAAAGCCGAGTCTGTCTTAAAATAAGTAGTACCGTCAGTAAACAAGATGGAAGCCATCTGCTATCGTGTTTGATCATGGAGTAGGCAAGCACAGGTGTGTCGTATGGCCACTGATATGTCTTTTGAAATTTTGTTTAAAGCCCCAATAACTCTCTTGTTGTAACTGACTAATATGTCCCAATCTTCATTCTAGTCAACAAATCGTATTATTTTAGAATATTCCAATTAAATGATGATATAAATTTCATCTTAACACACCTATTTTAAAAAATTGGAAAAATTCAACCAATTGATTTGAAAAGTCTAACGTAAACCTTTTCAAATGTGACTTGGATTTTAAAATATTTTCGAACCCTCTGGACAAGTAAAATAGGTTGTATGGATAATTTACACAACAGGTAGGACACTCAAACATCTAGTACTTAGAATAAGGGTATTATTTATTTTCTGGAGCTACCAAGCCAGCAAGAATGTTATTGTCCCTTTAAACTGATGGATGGTTGGATGCCCGTATACTAGGCCCCATAAAATATTTGATCTAGAGCCCCACAAAACCTTAATCCGGCGCTGTCCTGTAGTCATTTTCGCGTAGCCCCATCTACGAAATATACCTTGTACTCCAACTTACTCCTGTCGGCTGCAATAATACATGTCGGTACATTATGTGATATTATGGATTCATTGCTGTGGATCACTATAATCCAAATAGCAATTTGAAGAATGAATAAGAGGAGTAGTCCCCTACATACCTCAAAAATAGTGTTCTAAAAATATGGGTTGGCAAAATATACTTTTTGTCGACCACATGTAGAAGCTGGTCACCTAAAGCAAGTACAGTCGACCAAGTTCCCGCTATACTGTTCTCTACAAAATAAAAAAATATGTTTCAACAATTATTTCATTAATATGTATATTGATTCTAAGCATTTTAAACTCTGATATTGTTAATATCTTGCTAACAATCTATTGCTATTCAATATGAGTCTTATAGGTTTATCAGTCCAAAAACGCTTTGATTTCGTTCATTTACAATCAAAGATAATATTTATGATGAATTGGAAATTTGTCAATATTCGGCATCCACTGCAGACGATAAATGGGATATAGTTACCAGAAATCTGTGTCGCTTATGAATTTCAATTTCACTGAAATTCATGCTCATGCACTTTTTTTATAATGGAAATTTACATGGACATTTCTAATAGCCCCAAAACGATTAGTAGATGTCTGTAGGAGATTGGGAAGCATGCATTGCTTAAAAGAATCAGCCATGACGTCATAAAAACGTATATTTAGATAAAATACTATCCGAAAGGTTACAAGAAATGTGTACTTCAAACTAAAATTAGTTGGTGCACAGATTATCATCCTTTGTCTTATCTGAATAATAAAAAATACAACAAATATATTTAAATTTCCATTTTAATGAAACCATGGACCTCAAACCAATTTTGTATTTATATTCTTTTCGGGTTATTTACACGATCTTAATTTTACAAAATTTGAGTCTGGATATTCATGAAGAAAGCACTTGCTGGTGACGTATAATGATCTATAAATAAACCATCAAATTTGAATAATGAAAACAACAAATATATTTAAATTTACATTTTAGTCTAACGATCTTCGCTATTAATTATATTCTTTTCGTGTTATTTACCCCATCTTAATTTAGATAGGGTCTGGATATTCGTGAAAAAAAGCACTTGCTGCTGACGTATACTATGGATCTATAAATAAACCACTAGTGACGTAGTACTGGGGGCATTGTCTGGAAAGGTAAATTCGAAAGAGAGCTAATCTTTTTAATTTGATTCATCATAATTATCGAATATTGGGGAGACAATTTTGATAGGAGGCTGTTAAATAGTGTCTAGAGATTGGTTTGACATATTTTGACGCTTTCAAACGTCCTATATAGCTACTTATCGGTCATGTTTTCTCGTAAAATTTGTCAACACAAAAATGTCGGATTTGTAAGTAGTGCCATGGCTTCCGTTATTTTGACCTACTTTTATAACCCAACAACTGCGTATTACTTAATCACGTCGCGTTTCCGTCTTTATGACATAACTTGAAGTTTACTTAATGAATTATTATACATAATATCAGAAAATGGTCAGGGGGAAATCATAAAGACATAATTCTATTATTTATGTAACTTAAAACTAGTAGTAGTAGAGGGTTAGATCATATATATTCATCATAATCATAGCCATAGGCCTAAGCCACTAAATACTACAAACTGTACTACTATTTTCATAATTATGAATTTTGACTAAAAGAACCTGAATTGTTGACAAATTTTAATGAAAAACCACAGTGATCTTAGAATCAGCATGAGATTGAGAATTAATGAACTCGCGCCTATTCATTGTTTCAAATTTGAATATGATTTGAAAGGAAGCTTCTTGTAGTGGGATTTGCTTTTATAAACCTATCAATAATTGAAAGTGGAAATTTTAGAATAAAGTACCAGACCGAATTTGGTATCGTCTGTTCCTGAAAGAGTTAACAAGGACTGCTGCTTTGTCGTTTGGTTCCTGTGTCCTAACTAGTACTACATATTGGTTATTTCCAAAGGCTATGTCAAAGTGCATTTAGATCTATTTCTCTAAATTTATCATCATTAATATAAATGGAAATGCAATGGGGTTTAACGTCCTACTCTTATGCACCTAACCTGGGCTAATGGAAGATGGGTAATATAAATGGATATGAATTAGTCACGCTGTTAATATGAGATGAACAAAAAACAATTTACATTTTTTAGAATTATGTGCCATTACTCCAAAGGTTAATTTTGCAAAGGAAATAATGTTGCCCACTAACAATGCTTGGTTCAGTATCATGTTCATTATGTCCTTCATTGTAAATTTTACTATTCCTTGTACTGTATATTTCCCAAATACATGGATTAAAGCCAGATATTTCATCAGTATTTGTTTCAAAAAGTAAATTTGGTTATACCTGGTACATGTACATGTCTTGATCTCTAAAACAATAAATTGATACAGATTAGACCAAGTTTGTGGAATCAATAAGACTGTGTCTTGTGGTTTGTTGATCTTATATTTTTGATGCGTGTTGATTATAACAGTACTTTATGTTTTCTCTCCTGATTTTTAGTGTGTACTGTTGAGTTGTAAGTTTGGGAAAATAATCACATGAGCTTTTATGTTTGATGCATTATTGTGTTTTGAAAGAAAGCATATTGAAATATGTACGAATTGGTATCTTAACAATCTTGATGATGCATTTTGGAAATATTTGATACAAATTGGAGGGAAAATGTGACAAGTTGTAGATTCATTATACTACCGCTAGTAATCACTAAATTGTCCGTTTCCTCTTAATAATGACATGTAAAATAGTTTGGTCTGATGACTGTTGCTACAAATCTGAAATTAGTTTACACAAATATAGTGTGATTATGTAGTGTTTTAGACTCCAATTCATGTTTATGAAACCATTTTGAGTTCATTTTGCTTATTACACACATACAATGAACTTACAAAATTGTTACTCTTGGGTAATTGACATATGACATCTTTCATTACGTTGAAAGTTTATATAAACATATTATCTTAATCATATTGCATGATTTATTCCCAAGGCCTATATTTGGTTTTATCCATCAGTCAATTCCAATCAAGTTAAGTTTCTGCATGTTCTTGTGGAGTCTCATTTGTCCTGAAGTACTTGTAGTCTGGTTGAAAACCTTGTGTCAGTATTGTAAAGTAATCACAACAGTTTCTACAAGTACAAGGATTCTCTACGTGGGTATAAGTGTAAACAAATTACATAAAAAATAGAAAAGGGACAATAGGGTGGGACTGGATGAATGGGAAGTTCTTAATATTAAATTATGGGACAAATAGAATTGGGTGGGGGGGGGTGTAGCTGACTTGAAGATGAGAAGAAATTTAAATGGCTTCACCAAATTAAAATGTATGAGATACTAATGGTTGAAGCCAAGCAGAACTTGAAAGTTCTTAGTCGTAAGTATAAGTTTAACCCTTTTTTACACTGTATGTTCTTAATGATGCCTTCACACGTACAAATGTACAACTACAACCAACTGATGGTATATTTGGAATAAAAAAAACATATCCCATCAACAAAACCAAATGTACCCTACATCATCTTGCATTTTTCAAGAAGAACTGTCCTATGACTAGTATATTTATGGGAATTTAGAGTACAAAATTCGAAAAAAAATAATTTATTGTTCCTTGCATTTGTTTTGTATACATGTACATGTATTTTCTCAATTGTATTTTTCATCATATATGTATTTATGATAGATAAGCTAAATATATAATTCTTCTACAATTTCAGGAATGGAGTTACAATAGAGGGGTTGATTGAAATACTAGTTTCTGGAATCAAGATTGGTCCTTATTGAGATGAAAGATCTGTTACATCTTATTTTCCATCTTTTTATTGGATACTTATAAAAAAAGCAAAAACTTTATATTCAAATATAGACTTGAATGGTTCACACAGTGAATAATATCTTGCATTTCCAGGACAAGTGGCTTTGTGTGTAACATCAACCAGTTTAATTTCTGAAAATCAGTCCAAATTACGATCAAAATTAGTCAATACTGCCGTGTTAATAAGATCTCCTTATCCAGAAAGTCACCCCACACTCTCCAGTAACCAGTCTTCATCCAGATTAGTTATCTCTTATATACATTATGAGAGACATCAATTAAATTTTTATGTCATGTCCCAAACATCAGTTTTCAAGAGTTAAAATACAGTAGCTCTAATCTGCCCCAAGAACATTATTAAGAATTGTTTACAACTCCAGTTCAAAGAATTCAAAAGCCACAAGCTAGATTAAAGTCGTCAAAAAAGAAGAAATTGAAACCCCTATTAGAAAGAGACGAATACCAGTTTTAATGCACCAACTCCCTGTTAACAAGATACAGTAGGAAACAAGTGCAGGAATTTGAATTACCCAACTTTACCCAAAGAAGCTAAGAAGATAATACACAGACGATAACCAATAGAATGTCTTTATATGGAGATGATTGTTATTTTTATTACTACTCAAGCTGTAACAAGGTTTGTACTTTAAATACAACTGTATGCATTTTACCCTTTCGGTTTGTTACATACTTTTAATGTCAATCTTAAAACACAATACTATCTAGCATCCTGAACCTGTTTATAATTAAATTTAGCAATAATTACGCTTTTGGCCTCTACGCCACTCCATGGAGTGTCAATCATTATAAACCAGTTGAATTCTGCAGGAAATCTTCTGACCCAAAGAAAGTCTGGTGATGTGACATTAACTTTGGAATAGAAGCTTGGGACATAAGACATTGAGCGTTACTTTCTAGTAGACTATTCATCCAGTCAGTGATGTAAACCAAACAGGCAATTACACATTTAGTTAGTAATTAACAAAAATAGTTATTAGCCTGTGTGATTAATATGACTCAAACTTGATTCATGCATTACCAAATTATTAAAGTTTGTGGTTGTTGTTTTTTTTAGGGTACCATGTGTCCATATCGACATGTCCCTGAAGCAAGAGGAAATGAAACATCCTGTTCACTTTGGAAAGCTGGACATTGTGCCCGACCCTCTTGTAGATTTAGACATATGGAAATAAATGTAAGTTAGCTTAAAAGCAGTTAATTTTTATACGCCCGCATTGAAATATGATCATATATTGTCATCCATTCTTCCTTCTATTCACCCATTCATCCGATGCTCTAGAAACTCATGCTGTTTATGTTACAGAGACATGGAAGCTAATTGATTTTCAACTATTCCAATTATAAATGTCAGATATACAGTAGGTTCTTTTGTCTGGCAAATTATAATACAGAGACTAAATAGTGTTATTGATTGATTGACCAAATGAGACCAGCTGTGTAAATTTATGGATTCCCGCACTTGAGCTTGAGATCAAATACATACAGTTAGATCTAAGAAATATTAATTTCAAATCTGCTTTCCATGGGTATTAAGGTTATTTCAGAAATTCACATATACTGACAAATTTATAAATTATTGACTAATTTTAGGGGTTTTTCCAGAATGTTAGAATATTACAGAGATACCAAAACTTTGACCTATTTTGAAAAAAATGTTCTACTAGTTGAATCCAGGCAATTCAAATGATAAATGAATGATATTTCCTTGATGAAACATTCATTCAGGCAAAACAAAGCATACAATTATGTTCCTTAGTACCATATTTTAGTATGCAAACATGTGTATCCTGATTACTGATAATATTTGTACAGATTTTTTGTAATTATTGATGTAATTACTTTGACAGGTTGATAGATCAAACATACCTTGTTATTGGGAGTCCCAGCCTACAGGATGTGCTAAACCCCACTGCCCCTTCAAACATTATTCAGAAAAAGTGGAAACCAACCCCATAGAAGGTAAAACTATTACAACTCGAAAATTAATTTTCAGACTTGATATCATCAAATGTAACTTGAAATACTATCAATCAGCTGAATCTAGCAAAATATTCTAGGTCCCAAACATTCTTCAAAAAATATCAGATGCCAATAGGAGATTATTGTTTTTAATTTGTCTAAATATCTATTTATTTATGCCATTACAGAAATTCTCTTACAGAATGACTAATTAACGTAATCTGTATTGTTATGCTCTGTACAGTATACTATTATTAGGGCATTGAATTGTTGTTCTTAGTGTTAAACGTCTGCTTCCAACCATTGTGATACAGCAGACTAGTTGTCTTATTTTCATTTACCGGTATTATTTTGGCGCACACGCAGGGATATTTCATTTACCGGTGATATCTTGGTGCACACGCAGGGAACCTAGCATACCCAGAGTAAACCCACAAGGTCACATACGCTCACACCAGGGATCGAAACCATGACTGCATGTCAGAAGTAACTGGTCAGCTAGAGCTTGATGCGTGACACTCTAGACCACTTGCTCATCACAATTTCTGGCCCTCTCCTGCTACTGCCTTCCTGGATAGTTACATGCATTATATACTTCTGCAATATTGCTTAGGCTAAGCAACCATACATTGAAGTCGATTTCCCTTTTGCCTAAGCTATGCTTAGACTTGTTATTATTTTAGCATGTGTTCCTACAATTTATCATATCTTATTATTTATTAAGCCATAAAAGATTTAGTTAAGTAACACATCTTGTTTCTTTTTGCAGAGCGTTGTGTGATTGCTCCAGTAAATAAATCTATTATTAAAAACTTAGAGAGGTCAACACCGAGTCCTACTAATCAGTATAGTAGATCTAGTCCTAAAATCGGACCAGTTGTCGTTAATCCTTCATCGGATGGTGAGATATTGAGTTTGTACTTACATCACTTTTAAGAATATTATTTGACAAAAGAAAGCTGGTTAATCTCTTGATTTTGAGGGAATTACTAAAGATAGAAAATTGGACTCAATAATCCAGAAATGGTTAGTTAACTGAATTTTGACACCAGAAGACTGGACTGTGTAGTATCAAAGAATTCTGTCAGTTCGATACAATTAAACATGAATAGTTTGTAATCATGTGATTATTTTATTGCAGATTCTGATGAAGGATCCCCATTAAAGAAACAAGCTGAACAGAACAAAACATTAACAGAAGTAACAGTTACTAGACCAAAGATTATTACTTTCAAGAAGAATGCAGCAGGTATTTACCTTCAGCTACCTACAGCTATAATGAGAGTGATTTGATGTGTTATAAAGCATCATCAAATTTGATGCTAAAATAATGAATGAATAATGTATTGGTTGGTTTAGATGGCAGTTAATTGACTATAGGCGTAGTTTCATTCATAAGGATTAAATTAAACCAAAATATCTAATAAATGAACCTAAAATTGTATGTCATTTTGTTAATTTCAGACACAAATAGTGCCCCGCCTATCAAAGTCAAGACTTTAGAAGAGTTGCGAAGAGAAAAAGAAATGTTACAAATAATAAATAATAGCCTTGGTAAGCTTTGAAGTATTGAATTAATCCATTGTAATGTTTATCATCAATCTTTTCCTGGCCCTCTTCATCCTTCCATACATGGAAGAGATGTCGCTAACTCCTCCTCGTTGGTGGATTGTGTGAAGATTGTATCTGATTTCATTTTATTGTGAGTATTATTTTGACAGAAATGATAATCAAAAAAATTTTTATTAAAGAAAAACCATTGGAAGATGATTTAGAACCCTATAAAGTAGTACAGAGACCTGTAAGCCCTATAAGAAAGATAGTTCTGGAAACACCTGAAGAAACACAGAAAGGTAATAATCCTGGTTCTATTTACTTTAATGATAAAATATGGTTATTAAATAAATTAGAAAATGGGTGCGATGAGTTAAAAGAACTTCAAGCTATTTAAAATGCATTAAAGTTTTTTATTTTTGGAA
Organism: Patella ulyssiponensis; assembly: GCA_963678685.1. Lineage (NCBI taxonomy): Eukaryota > Metazoa > Mollusca > Gastropoda > Patellidae > Patella > Patella ulyssiponensis. Next base: position 50,695,387 of record OY783231.1, read on the forward strand.
TAATTTTCCATGACTACTCGAAGAGAATTATATACGCCCAGATTGAAATGTGGTTATATATTTTCATCGATCCCTGCCTGTCTGTCAAGCTTCCACAAACGTATTGATGCTCTACAGACCTATACAAATTGTTTATGGTCATGAGACAAAGAAACCTATTGATTTGCAATGATTACCAATAAATACTACCACAGTTATGACCCTTGATCACTTTGAGAAATCCTGTGGACTCTATAGATTCTTAAGTCATCATTCTATTCACTTTAAATGTCTGCATAATGTTAATGTTCGTTAGATGAAGAAACTGATACCTACTTAATGCCCTTGATCACTTTAAATAGTCTTGTAGATTATAAAAATCTTGTGGACAACCCCTAGTAGTTCAAGGTATTTTGAATTATTAATACAGTGTGATGAAAATTATCAATTTTCGTAATAAGTGATAGCATCAGCTTCTTGAAGCAATCAAATTGTAATTATTTTTGTTAATCAATTAGTATTGTCTTTTAAATTTTCCCATTTCATACAAAAAATTATTTAATTTGAGACAACCCTGGTGGACTGCTCTGATGAGGGGGGTTGGGATGGCCTAGTGGTCTAGAGTGCCGCGCTTCGACCTCTAGCTGGCCGGTCACCTCTGGCTTGCGGCTGTGGTTTCGAGCCCTGGTGTGAGCGTATGTGGCATGGAGATAGGGGCGCCTTCTCAACCTCGTGGGTTTCCTCCGGGCACTCCGGTTTCCTCCCACTGCTAAAGACCTCTACGCGCAAGTCCCGAAATGACCTAGTTGTGTCGAGTGGACGTTAAACCCCATTTCTTCTTTCTCTGCTCTGATGAGTTAGTTGCTGTGGGCGTACTGTATGTTTCGTTGGTCTGGCTGCCTACCTTTGTCAGTTGCTTGGTACACGAAAGTTACTCAATTTGGCACATATTGTGGTCCAACTAGAAAATGGCTAATGGGTCTAATTTACACCAATACTGATGGTCGAGATGAATAATTGAAATCACAGAAGATTTAAAAAAAAAAAAATTTTAGTATTGGTATCAGCTGTTTATATTTTCAGAGTCAATTTTGCCGACAAGAGTTATGATTGTATCAAATGTAGACAATGGTAAACCAACGCCCAGTGTGAAAGGTAATTATATTTGTTAGATAGTGTCAGATTTTGCTTGAACAAAGCATGCAGTTCATAGGAAATAGTTGACCCATTAAAGGTAGTGATTTTAAGGACCATTGGTAGACCATAACAAACTGAACAGAATCTTAGAGGTATTTTGTAGGGAGGAAAGAAGCATAATATTAGATAATGTCATTCTTACTTTGATCAGACATGTTTAAGATGACAGTACAATCATGTTTACTGTGTGTGTTTTTTGTAGGATCATGGTTTTGGGGTTTATTTTTTAGGTAATGTTAAGAGTAGACTGGGTCGTAAACTTGGTGGTGAGAATGAAGATTCAGGACCTCCACCACTTCAAGAAAAACCTAAACCAATAACATCTAGGCTGGGTCTCTCCGTCTCGTCAACAACAAAAGGTATATAGATTCATATATAGCTTCAATGAATTTTGAAAAATGTATGTCATTCGTTCAGACTGAGACACTCTCATCAGTTTATGGTGCAGTAATTTAAAGTAACATACACAATTGAACTTGAAACCTGAGAATTCTATTAATATTTGTAATCAAATATGGTTTTTATTTTATCAATCTCGTGTTTCATGTAAATCCAGCAGTATTCTTTTACTACAATCACTGCCCATATATCTAAACTGCTAAATGCCTCATGAACTATCGTAAAAACATTTTTTTTTATTTCAATTTTGTTTTGTCATTCTTATTATATTGTGTAGTCATACGCAGGCATCGATATTTCCGCGCACATGCGCACGGCGTGCGCAGGCACATATGCTTTAAAAAAAAATTTTGCAGGCACATTTTTAAAAATTATTACTGTCGCGTAAATCATGTAAAATAAAGAATACTATTTATTTTTATTGCTGTTGTTTTTTCGTTTGTTTTTTTGTTTACTTTGATTACCGTATAATAATTTACTAGAATAAGCTAGTCGACGTTAGCGATTCCACCTGTGACTTATGACCTATCACCTGTGACCTCTTCGAGTAGAATGCCAGTCGATGAATAAAAGAATAGCACGCGACGTATGAACTATCACCTGTGACCTCGGCGAACCCTAAACATCAGTACACTTACACCTGATAATTCTATAACGATGGCTTCCTATCGAGTATCAAGTGCAAAAAAGAACAAAGTCTCTCGCTGAGTTTGTGGTGATGTTATTTTATTTCAAAATTATAAAATGCATATACAGAGAAATCACCCCACCGAAGACTGCAATGACCTACGGTCAAAAGCAGATAAGTCCCGTACGTAACTAACGTACAAAAATTAAATGAAATGATAGCTTCTCCGCAGGTAGCGCAGGTAGGGTGAGTCTGTCGTTCAGATTGGGCAAGTCCATGACATTCTTTTTCTCAAAACCTGCTGATTCTAAGCCTTCCGTGTCCGGTTCTCATGATAAAATGGCAGCCATTGTCTAAGCTATAGATATTGATGTGTCGGATACTGAGCAAAGTACAGAACTTGTTTGAAGCCGGTAGGCATCTATTCTATGTTTATATCAACCCCAAACAACCACAATATGCACATCAAACATAATCTTTATTATTAAAGTTATTAAAGTAATCTATAATACATTAATACAATTTAGAAACCATAATAAAAAAGGTACTAAAAATTATTTATAATTTCTTTTTCTGCCGAGTCCAACCCAAGAAGCTTTCGTAAGCCCCCCCCCCCCCCACAATCAATCATACTATATACCTGACAATTGAATGCTCTCTTTTTAAGTATGACCCTGCAGGCACATTTTCAAACGTGCGCAGGCACACTCAACTTTTATAGAGCCCTGGTCATACGTGTACTTATTCTTGAATTATATTATTGTGTTCTCATTCTTAGAAAATAAAGACAATGTTGCAGAAATAAAGATTAAAAGTCTTGATGAGATAAGAAAAGCTAAATCCAATAAAGAAGCACAACCATCTCAGAAAAAAGGTAACATCTTTGTTTTCATAAACGGGCTACATATAAAGCATTTATTGAGTATTTATAAATTTGTATTCTGTCTAATAATATAGGTTCATATGATATGGTTAAAACATACTATAGTGGTATTGGATATTTGAATATTCATCATATTCACAAATGGTTATTAATAATGCATTGTTTCATTCCTACAGGTATACGAAGAATTACCCTAGTAAATGAAGAATCAGTTAAACAATCAAAAACAGTGAAAACAACTGGTCTGACGGAAATAAGAAAGAAGAGAACTTTAGGTGCTTTAAAAACACAGAATGAATCAGGTAATTAATTACATTTGGAAATGATGTCTACGTTTTACCACAGAAAATAAAAAAAATTATTGGTAAATTTAAAGATATTTGTGATCTTGGTTGTCAGCAAGATTTGATATTCTGTCATGCCATGTTATTGCTGACTATTTGAGTGATTGATATAGCTATTAACAGAATAAATGGCTGATTAAGCTCTATATTTTATCTACAGAACAAACAGATCAAGACCCAGTAAATAAATCAAATGAAGTGCAACAAGAAAACAAAAAGAAGAGAATGATTCATCTTGAGAAACAAAAATCCATCAAGCAAGAACGTGCTATATATGTTCCTCCTGGCATGAAAACAAGTGGTAAGTGATTAGTTGTTAAATTTATCATTAGTTCATTTTGCAATATCTTTTTTTTTGAATTATTTAAGTATTATTGCAAGTACGGGAGCTCTCTATCTAAATCTAACATAATACATTTTTAACCCCTTAAGTGTGACTTTTTTAAAACGTTAACTTCCCCCCATTGTGTATTTATGCTTATTTTGTTTTAAAGTAAACTTCCCATTCATGAATATATAGAAAATTTATTTTGGTATACATTAAATTATTAACTTTTTATTTTGACAGAATCCAGTGTTTCACCAATAAAGAGATCTCGGCTTTCTTCAAGTCCTGAATCTGAAAAATCACCTGTAAGTCCTTTACTTTTGATTTACACTGTGAAATGTTACCACTGATTATTTATTGAATCTATAAAAAATATTGTTAAGAAATTTGTTAAATAAGCTACCATAATAACTTTATTTTTCTCTGAATTTTAGGAGAAATCAAAAGTTCGAGTTAAAACCTTTGCAGAATTAATGGCTGAGAAACGTAAGAAAAAGGAAGAAGAGGAAAAGACAGAAGTGAAGATAGATAAAAACATTCCTAAGAAGTCAACACGTACTAACTTTACCCCGATTGTGTTTGATTTAAATCAAAAAGGTATGATATTATAAGTGTGCCTTGTGGGTTTTTTCATCCAGCAGAATGTTATGAAAACTGTTTTTCTTTTAATGTGTTATTGAAGGATAAAAAAGTAAGTGTGAACAAACTGCTGAGTTAAGACAGACAGGATTACGTCCCCTGCTAGAGATATTTGACAAAGATGTTTATTTTGTATTTTATTATCATCTTTAATGTGTATATTTCAATGTTAACATCACCTTGTATTCATCAATCATTTGGTATTATTTAAGTTTATAGTTCCCTTTCAATGATTATATCCGACTTAAACCAATTGATCTATTTTACCCTTTTTAACTGAAGGCTAATATCAGAAAATTAGTAGTGTCCCGGCTACTTCCACTACTTACTTTATGCGATTCCAAGTCACACAAACAATTCCCTTTAAAGTTTGTTTCTTTAACGGTGAAGAATTCTCTTTGTGTGGGCTGCAATTTTTGTATTAAATGTTCACAATCATATTTTTAGTGGTGTGCTTTGATACTAAATGTAGAAAGTATGGAAGTAACTTGTGGACAAAAATAACAACTGGCCCTATACATGTATATTTATAGTATTATTGGGATTTCCCGTTTTAATTCCCCAATTTATGTGATACACATCTGTTTTTGAGGGGGGGGGGGACCATGTGACAAACATGAATATTTCTGTATTTAGCCATATGGCAACCTGACCTCAAAATGGAGATATATGTATTTAGCAGTGAAAGTGTTAATGGATTTTTACCAGACTAATTTCAAATGTCACGTTGATTCTTATCCACTTAGACAGATGAAAATGTTGGTGTGAAATTAATAGAAAAGAATTGATCCATTTTAATAAACTTGCGACCTGAGAATGAATATCTGTTTTCCATTGAACTTAATGTTTTAATTTATTTTATAGAAAGAATGGCGACCCCAAAAGTTGTTGCTGCAAGCCTACCATTCAGACACAAGAAATCGGCTTTTGTCACACCGTTACCAACCAAATCTAAAAATGATTCTGAATCACTACCGGCAAAAGATGTCAAAACTCAAATTGTTCGTCCAGTTGTTTCAACTGACACATCCTCTCATTATATCAAAGATGTTGCCATAGTTCCACCATCATCAGGGTCAGATAATTCACATAAAAATACAGAAGCTACACATCAATCTCAAAGCAAACAAAACTCGATAGAAACATTAGCTGACTCAAACAGACAGTTAGACCATTTCGAAAAGAAAACTAACATTCCATTAATGGTGCAGTCTAAGGAATTGCGTAACAAAGGGACTGGAATCAAACCAAATGTTGTTTCTCCTTCTGATATCAACACAAATGTAAATGTTTTGAATGTTAGAACCGAAAAAATAACTTCAAGTGTAAATGTTCCAAATGTTAAAACAGAGAAAGTAGCCTCAAGTGTAAATGTTTCAAATGTTAAAACTGAGAAAGTAACCTCAAGTGTAAATGTTCCAAATGTTAAAACTGATAATGTAACCTCAAGTGTAAATGTTCCAAATGTTAAAGCTAAGAAAGTAACATCAAGTGTAAATGTTCCAAATGTTAAAGCTAAGAAAGTAACAAGTGCAAATGTTAAAACTGTAAAAGTAACCTCAAGTGTAAATGTTAAAACTGAGAAAGTAAATGTAGACTCGAGTGTCAATCAAAGTATTGAGGCAGTCACACCCATGGTTGTTAAAAGAAAATCTACAAGTGTTGGATCAGACAGGTTAGTATAGTTAAGATATCATTCATTTAGTTCGAAAAACTTTCTAATTTTTGCTGCATTTAGCTCAAGACATACAAAACAAAACAAACGCAGGAAGCTCATTAATTCTTACCTTGGCTGTATCAGGTGCTTCAACATTAAAAATTGTAACCTTCCCAGTCTGATGTTTTTATCTCTTCTTATTTATCATTTCAGTGATAGAAAGAAATTACGACAATCTTTCAACATGTCTGAAGAAGAAGATTTATTATTTGGAGATGATGATGACAACAACTTCACACTGTCGTCTGAGAAATACGATGATGATGACGATATTTTGGGAGATATAGATGCTTTGTTAGCCTAACAAATTTTGGATGTTCATAATAAGAAATTTTTTTTTAGGTATTTTCAATCTTGCTTACACTGTTAAATGTATTTTGAAAATAAGGGATAAATGTTAATCCTTACCTGTAAAGTGCAATTTATTCATGTTGCTTGTCTTGATTGTATGAACTTTAAAAGTATATATTACAATGTGAAAGTGCTAATTGATGATGAGAATAAATGAGTAAAATTATTACATATATTAAGGATTTCATGGTTACACAATGATTTGTATTAAAAGATCTCAGTTTCATTTATAATCATACCTAACAATGTCAGGATATCAACTTTGTATTAAGAAAATCATGTTTCATATTTTTTAAAGAAAATGATTAATATAAGAATGAGTAGTATGGTTTATGCTCTGTTAGATTTTTTTTTCTATAAATAACAAATATGTTACGGATTGTGTAAATACAGTAACAAGTATTTGTAATGAGAAAAAAATAAACCTCCTTTACATCTGTATATTTTTGATCTCCTTGTAATATAAATGTAAAAAATAACAACCATACACTAGCATTTGTTACTTCAGTTAGAAAAGTGTGTAAATCACTGATTTTTTTTATTTTGAATAATTAATGCCCTTTTACAATGTGAAAGGTTTAACTTCAAATGTTGATTTACCCTAAGGTTTTAAAGCTGGAATATAATACTTGTTCATTATAAGTTGTACAATTGAAGAAAGTACAAGTCTATAAATTATGACCATTCATTTTGTTGTTTTTGATTTACCAAAAGGGTTAACTTCAAATGTTGATTTACTCTAAGGGCTTAAAGTTAGTTTACCATACATGTTTTTAAAATAATGAGTTCAATAGCATTTTGCTATATATTTTATTTGTTAAAAGTCAGTCATAGATTTATGTTGTGCAAGACACTGTCAAGACACTGTGTACATTTATTTATTTATCAGGAATTCTGATTTAAATGTTTTGATTTTGCCTGTGTAATGAAACAGTCAAAAGATCTACTTACCACCATAAAGTATTGAATGTAAATTATACTGTACGCATTGTTAAATTTTTGTTTTGTTTAATCCTCAGGACAAGGAGGATAATAAAATTTATTATTTCAGTTTGTTTAATCAGACTTTCTTTTTGAATATATGATGTAAAAATAAATGGGTTGTGTTAGAAAAATGATTCTTTCATAGGCCACTTGTGTAAACAAGGTACGATTTTCTTTTATAGGCCACTTGTGTAAACAAGGTAATCCCGAGTGATAATGATAAACCAAGAGGAAGGAGAATAGTCTGCTAGATCTTATTCTAGTCCAAAATACCTCAGGCTCTGGAGAGGGGAGTGGATGGCCGAATGGTTAGCATGTGCACGCTGCATTATGAGGTCTGTCATTTAATCAACAGACATGGTTTCAATTCCGTACGTTGCAAGGAGTGGGATCGCCTGTCAAACCTTGTTGGTTTTCTCACAGTGTAACAGCTTGGGGTAGTTTTCAAAGCGATTTGATGCCAACTGTTGTCTAGAAAAATTAGTTCAAATATGTTTTAAGTCCCAATATAACAGTACCCATAAACTTTAAAAGACCAGAACATGCAGGAAATGTTCCCTTAACTATATACGATTTATTTTTAGTTTGTTTTTATACAGCAAAATGATCGCATTTATAACTTGTAGAGTTATGGCCCTTGTTTCAATTTGTTGAACAATTTAGCTGCTGTGGACATGTTTTTGTTGCCCGGGAGCCTATCTTTTATTTTGAGTGCACACACAATGCCTGTGTTGCTTTACTGAGCATTACAGAGAAATTTAACAATCTCTTGTAATGGGTTTGCCGGAAAAACATTTTCTTTATTTTTGCATTTGTGCAGACTTAACTCTTTAAATGAAGTGAATTTAAATGAAATGGGGTTTGAGGATCTACTGTTCTGCTCGGAAATGCGCTTATGAAGACCATACAGTGTGTTAAGTGGGAAATTTTGCCCTGACAGTGGCACTATGATCTACAATTACATTGAATTCAAACTGTCATGGGATCTTTTACGTGAAAGCCAACATGTACACGGTTTTCTGTCCCATCCGAACGACTAGACAGTTGGCCTTGTCAGGCCCTCCATCCTGCATTACTGACAAGGGGGAACCACGCCAGAAAATCTGCATGAACTGCCTCAGCCAATGCAGGAATCAAACATCTGACCAACTCTTTAAGTGACCCAGATGCTTGACGCCATAACATCATAAAGAAAAGGTCATGGTTAATAGTGTTAAAATATAGATGGACATTTATGGATCTGTGTGCAATATAAGATTGCACTATTAATCATTATTAAAAAAACAAACTATAGCCTAGATATAGACCCGTAATGCTGATGATTGTAGCCTAATGATCTAGAATTTGCCAGAACTATTCTTTCTTTACTTTTTCATTTGTACAGACTTAAAACATATGACTTATAGACGTGTTTAATATCTGATTGTCAAATCTGGATGGCTTTATTTATATTCGAACTGTTCTGTATTATATTCATACAGTGCAGCATCTGGCAAGGGGAATGGATTTGAAATTTGACCAAATTAAAAGTAAGAAGGGGATTCTCATGTCTGAAAGTTCATAACAAATATAATCTTGATTGGTCAATCATGGATCTCCATTAACTAATCCATAAAATGAATGATGAATGTGAAATAAATATGAATTGTCACTACATTAGATTATATATTTTATTTACACAATTTTGTACATGTTTTACAATTGAACAATTTCCAATGCCTAGTTCATATTTTATATCAAAGTATGTTATTTTCTTATTTTTAATTCTACATGATCAATGGGGAAAAAAATAGTCACGAACAACCAATGAAAGTAACAGTTGAAAGCTTGACGTTCTTAGGAAATAAAAACTGACACAGAGATAATTTATTCCTACACAAACCCTTCCCTTTCTTTCTGGCAGTTATTCTTTAATTTTAGGCATACTAGAATATTGTCCTGTATCAGTTGTTAGAGAGTTTTAAATTATCTGATGCGAATTCTAAAGATGGAAGTACCGTATGCTATTCTTCAGGTAATATTTCATGTAGAATAGGGTTTGGTGAGGAAAGACTTTCTACCCTTGATTGCTATCCAATACTTTCCAAGCTGTAGACCAATAAAATGGCAGGAGTTAGGAGATATGATTATTGAATGCAAGAAGCCATTTTATACCTATAGCTAGGACTACATCTTTTGATATTTTCCAAATGTAGCCCAATACGTACAAAAAACATAGATTTCATTTATAAAGTTAAAGTTCTTAGCAATCACACGTTGAATAGATATTCTTCCTTTTCGCAAAATAAAACAAATTATACTGTAATTCAATAGTAGAGTTTTAAGTATGCCAATTTTCTAAAGAATTTCTTTTCTTCTTTTGTACTAAATAACTGAAAATAACAAAAGATATCTTAGAATTAATGATACAACAAAAATTCAGATTGTTCCAGGTGAAGCTATTAACTCTATGATTTGAAAACAGATCTAAAGAACATCATCATACAATGATTCAACTATTTAAATCAATTCCATGCTTACTATAGAAGTATTAGAAGTACATGTATTAATATTTCGACAAAGAACATCCATTTTGAAAACAAATGGAGATAACTCCACAATTTTGCAATTGATACTTTTACAATTTCTATTGTGTTAATCCTACATGCACAAAGTACTATTCATCTAAGTTTTAAAAATGTCCACCAAAACCTTTGTCCTGTGTCATGTTCACAAGCTATAAATGCAAAAAATTGACTGCAAAGATAACTCACAATACTAAAATTTGAGTCGTATATGCCCCAAGGAACAATCTCACCAAGTTTTTAAAAGATTCAATCAAAAACGCCTTCATAAGATTTGGGGAATTTGAATGTAAACAACTGAGAGGAAAACTATGAAATACCCAATAGAGAAATTCTAAAATCTTGATAGGATTTCTCCTTATGGCACATGGAAAATACAACTAAGGGTAAAAACTTAAAATTAAATGGGTAATTCAGGAATGTTTTATGAATAGCTACTGATACTGATATTGTTTATACCAACCTTATCAGTATTTTTATGAATTGTGCTTTGAACACTAATCTCTGGTAACATAACTGGAGCTCCACCAAAAGACTGGTGCCATTGTACTTGTCGATTTCTCGGATTACTTTGATCATAGGTACCAGGCCTAAAGTTCAAATTCATAAAAGAATTATTCAATATCATCAGACAATTTAACACTTTGATCGCATAAACCTCATGGCAATGATCTGTTATGTCCTGTGTTTGATAATTGGGCATATTGGTAAGGTATAAGGCCCAAGCTCTTTATATATTTAAGTACCGGTATCATAATTACATACATGATTTAGGCCTACTGGTACCATAAATAAATTAATGTCTAAATGCAGATACCCGGAAAGGTTACAGCAAGATATAATAAAAAAACAAACAGGTTTTTATACTTTTTGATTACTTGTCTGCAGACTTATATATGCTCTGTAGCAGAAGAGCCCAGGTGACAAAAGACGATCCACTGCATTTGTATACTTTGTTCAAATATCAACAAAATAAATTTGCATCATAAGTATTGTGATATCATAAAAACAACTTGAATTAAAGTTGTCAATGTATTAGATACATTAAGTGATAATACAGTGACATATTACTGCAAGCTTAGTTCATTTTGCCAATTCTCAAAATCATAAATAACTACCGGTAAATATCACATCCAAAATGATCAAACTTGCGTGTTTTAGTCTACATTGCGGTGAGAGTTTTCTGGCAAAAATATCAAGAAAATTGGGACTTTCTCTGCTCAGCAAGGACCTAATTTGCCTCTGCAGTAATTATACTGGATTTGTTCGGGTCTTTTTATCTGGTCTCAGAAAAAGATTGTGCAATTCACTGTGAAGCGGCCTCCCTCCATACACTAAGTGATTTAATAAAATAACGAAACCTAAACAGTGATACGGTAACAAAATGACATATATATGGTACACAAAGTAGATTGTGTGTACCAGATAGATGTATCTAAACTGACAAATGTTATTTAAAAACCTGGTAGAAAGAAACAATCTGTGATTTCAGCATCACATTCTTACCCTGGGCTTGCTTCCATAATAGATGTTGAACTTTTTTTTGTCTGAAATCTCTCTGCTCCAACTTCAAAAGGTTTTTTAGAGGTTTCGAATGTTTTAGGGTCTGTACATGTTTTCTGATACGTTGTAGGGCAAGGATTCTGAATCTAAAATTATACGATAATGAAATGATAATTCCAAATTACTGTCTTTTTTCTATTCAGTAATTAAAAGAACGAGATAATAATATCAAATCACAAAATACATCCATGGCACTCAATAAATTTAATCATGAATATTTAAATATCTGCTCCTATAAAAAAGGTTAAAAGTCAATTAAAATACCTGCTCATGAATGTGAAACTTTAATTGGTTAAGTTGTTTAAAGAGTCATTATGCAAAAGAAAAATTTGCCTATTACGGGTTCAAATATTATATACGGGTAAATTGTAATGTAGACATTTATTCACATGACAGTCCATAATCAACTCTTTACAACAGAAATCAGATGGATTATATTGAGTTGATGAGACAATGTCGGCCTAATATGGCAATCAAGCCGAATTTTTCCAGTAATAAATGATGTTACTAAACTGCTGTAAAAGGACTGAATGGCAATGGAGACCTTATTTAATTATGCAGTTTAAGGTAGGCTTACTTGTGGTCAAAGATAATGAACTGTGCGGAAAGTTTCTGTCTGTCAACAACGATCAGCAATTATCTGCTGTTCTTGTCAAAACTTTGGACATTATTTAGAATAAAGAAATTCGACTGAAATTTTCAATACAATAATATTCCCTTATCTATTTTTAGACTATTATGGCTTGGATGTCCAGTTTTTTTCCTGAATGTCACATAATGTTTCTTTTACTTTTAGTTTAATATAAATTTCTTTACTGGAGAGGCCAACTGGCAGGCTAACATGTTGTCAGTGAAACACAAGCCATATGTTTAACACAGTACATTATAATTTCTGTCAGTCTGTAGGTCTTATAATCTTTATAAGTCAACTTACAACAGTATGTTTAGGGATTCTTGCAGCTGTTCTTGCACCAAGTGTATAACCTTTCTCACTAGTAATCTTATGTTCAACACCATACCAAAAATTTGTTTTCTGTAAAAATTACAATGGAAAAAGTAAAAAAATGTTTAAAAAAAATGTTAGACAATTTAAAGGTCTACCACATAATAAAATTACAACCAAATATTGTATTACACATTATGCAAAGGTCTATAGAGAGAGAGACAGAAATGAGGTTTAACGTCCACTGGACACAAACTAGGTCATTTTGGGACTAACATATGGTTTCAATTTTATTTCAATAATTCGCTTGCACGTAGGGATCTTTAGCAGTGGGAGGAAACCGGAGTGCCCGGAGGAAACCCACGAAGTTGAGAAGACGCCCCTATCTCCATGCCACATACGCTCACACCAGGGATTGAAACCACAGCCGCAAGCCAGAGGTGACCAGCGAGCTAGAGGTCGAAGCGTGGCACTCTAGACCACTAGGCCATCTCAACCCCCAAGGTCTATAGAACCGGATCGAAAATTTACCACCCATACAAACTAAAGAACTGGACCTGATTCCCCTTTAGTTATCTAGGAAACCAACGACTGGCTGTATATCATTTCCATTGACTTTAATCACCTCTATAAATTTAGAACCAGCTCTTACTATTAATATTATTGAAGCAGGCATTACAGATGACAGCTCAAAAACATGCAACCGATTTTCTGGTTATGCAAAAGAACCTTTTTTTTGGATCACAGATTAAAGCTGCCACGATTTCGAATTGAAATGGCTTATATTTGTGACCAAAAAACAATGGCTTACATTTGGGACCAAGATGCAATGGCTTACATTTGGGACCTAGGCATTGACACAAATGGATCGCAATGCATATCAATTTACGGTAATATGAATGTATATAAACTGATTAAGAGCGTGTCCGCGAGAGCACCATGCAGGGGGTGATAACCCTTGGGTCGGGGATTTGGGCCAAATTTTTTCTGTGAGATGGGTTAGTACCCAGATACATCCCCACAAAATATTAGATTGATTCAGTTGATACCGACCTGGAAAATTGGAAATATATTTTTTAATAGAAAAATAAGCAAAAAATGGGCGATTTTGGAACCAAATTTGAATGATCTGCTATTCGCACAATAATTGGTTTAGGCAGACGAAATTTTGGGCATTAGTAGGACCACTCAGGTTCCTCCTATACACCGAGTTTAAAGTTTCTACTGCTAATTCTACCTTGGTACTGGCCTGATACCCAACTCTGTCTGAAAATTGAATTTAATGAAAACCAATGTTTGAGATGCTATAGCTCGTTCTTTGCAGGGACTAGGACCAAAATTGAATGTTACCCACATCTAGCAACCTTCCCACTAACAAAATAAAAAATAAAAATGACCGGAACGGGCATAATAAATACATGAGAAATATACTAAAAACACCCAAAAATAGGATAAAATTTTCCGTTTATCAATACCCCAGATGAAGTATGTGTATGGATATCTTTACAAATTTAATATATTCCATTTAGTCAGTATCAAGGATGAATTAGACATGAGAGGAACAGAGTAAAATGAGATGTAGCGTTTATTGGACAAAATCTAGGTCATTTTGGGACTAACATATGGTGATGCATATCTATGGACATCATAACAAAGTTAATATATCCCATTCAGTCGTTAGCAAGACTGAATTTGACATAAGAGTGAGAAATGGGGTTTAAGATCCACTTGACGCAAACTAGGTCACTTTGGGACTAACATATGTTACAGATTTACAATGATCGCTCGTGCGAAAATTGAAAATCCACGCGGTTGGACAAACAACACCACACTTGCATGCTGTGTCACTACTTGACTCAATAACTGACCTTATGATCTAAAGCCCATGTAGACCAGGGACAAGTTTTTCACAATTTACATATAATAATTTATTTTATATGAATATGATATGGTAATGAGAGGTGAAATATGATACACGATTCAGAGTAAACATATTTCAGCTCTTGGGTAAAAGATCACTACGCTGCCAATAGCTGTGGAAGGTTCGCATTAGCATCTTCAGTACATTCTCGTGACTGGAAATGTTTTGTGGAGAACCAGACAACCTGAAACGCGATAATTCGTGAGTAGTAGAGAACCACATCAGCTAAGTCCGTGATCATAAACTATTAGTCGTCCATGGGTTGAAGACTTGAAGTGTTTCTGGGGCATGTACATGTTTGCTCTTGTAACAGGTTTTAAGTACGAGGGGATTGTACATGATCCAGTGACATTAAGTTACGCGATCATCAAGATGACTACACAACAAGCATAGGATTAATGGGTTCACGTGCCCAGTTACCCGCGGTATATCAACTTTTCTACCGCCCTTACTGTGCCAAACAGATTATTTTGGTCAGACTAGCTTATTCCCATCTGTATTTAGGGGCCGATCATTGTGTAAAAACATTTAGAAATTTTCATGGAGAAGCATTGGAGATCGGGAGGCTATGATAATTCCATATTGAAATCCACGAAGGAGAAGAGGACATCCAAAAACAGTATTACAAAATAAAACATTACTCTTGTGTCCAAAAACTTGAAGGATTGTCAGATAGCATTTACACTTGAGCATAGAAAGTTAAGTACGTAAGCACTTCTGCTCGAAAGTAGACATGTACATGAACACTTCTGAATGTTTCTTCTTTACATGAGCAGGTGTACAAATTAATAGATCAAGTTTATAATAGTCATGTCAGTCAATAAATCTATACGGTGATCTGTTCCTGAATACTGATCTTAATAACAGTGGTCTGATCCCTGCAAAATTTTACACAACACAATATGACCCTTCCTTTTGGCTATCACAAAAATATGATTTTAAACAACATCTATTTAACACGAGGCACGTTCAAATACCGAAATATTAGAAGTAATGGTGATGGTGAATGTTCAGCACTATAGAAAACGGTTATTATTATTTGAAGATAATCGTTGGTCATTGCTGAAAAGGTGCTGCTTTGGTTAAATTGTGCCAATATAAAAGCTTGCCGTGCCAACCCATGGATTTATGTTCTTCTGTGCTACTAACTACTGAATACAGATTAGAATAATCGTTGCCTGATCCTGCAAAATTACGCACCAGTTACGCCCCTTTTCTACTATGACCGCGAACGTCAGATTTTGTCACAAAATCATGATTTTTTTTACCAAGGTAGTATATTGGGCACAAGGAACGTCCAAGTAACAAAATATGTTAGTAATGTTGATAATCAACCGTCATTTGAACTCTTGAAGATAGTAGTCCATCATCAGTGAAAAGACGAATTTCGTGGAAAATACCGTTTTTATACATTTTCAAACTATTGCAGCACTCTAGTGGTTTGCGTTCCGGTCAGTTTTTTTCTTCTGACATTTACTTTGAGATATGCCCTTCACAACCACACCAAGCAATTATATGTCAGACCTGCAAAGAAGTAGCTACACACGTTTTAGGATGGCATAGTTTTCAACATACGTAAAATGACCACTTTAAGATCACGCACAGAAAATTTCACACGATTCATGCAATCCCAAACGACTGCAGGATTTTAAGATGACTACTAAGCCTATCATACCTGACCAATTTAAAAAAATTAGAGATACAACCTTTCGAGTAGGAGCGTTTTGAAATTTGGGTAAAAAATTGGTCGAAATATGTCAAATTTTGCCCCAAAACAACAATTTCCAGTTATACCGGAAGTTGTCACTTCAAAGTTTTTTCACTTCATCATGTGACTTCTGTCGCCTAGGGGTCCCCATAGACCAAGTATGGTTGAAATTTGCTGACCCCCAGGGTTATCGTTTTTTTCAATTTCTGCATGGTCCTCTCGCGGACACGTTCTTAAATATTCAACTGTAATTTCAAATCAGTTATATTTGGCGAAATATGCCAGAAGTCTCAATCACCATTTGACATGACTTGTACAATATGAGCTAGAATAGCTCATTGAATCTCTTGTAATAAATAACACTCAAATGCATTATGGGACATGAGTCGTACCAATGGTAAAATATCTATTCTGGCTTAAATATTGGATATCAGAAGCCCATCCTTTCCTGGTAAAACCACAACATCAATGTTGATTTAGAATTTAAATTGTGAAAATAATTTGTCTTCTCAATGTCAGAGACTTCAGAGGATATTGAGTAAGAGGCTTAGCTAGTATAATTTGAAGTCTTCTCATTTTTTGTAGGGAGTAATCACACTAATATGGCGGCTTTGGTAAAAATTCTGTTTTCAAATATCTTTTGTGATTTAACACAGATTGCAGAATGATGGATTTAATATGATAAAGTAAATTGACTCAATAAAAATTACAATTTACACCACATCACTCAAAAACATTGCCTTAGCGAACACATGGTAAGACAACAAAAAAGTCAATCAGCATTTGGTTCTGATGTTTAAATTTAAGTACAGAAGGCCTACATTAAAAATGCTATACAACTATGTCCATAGGATTAACTATTTACAATTTAAGAATACAAATTATTGATTTTTATACTGACTGATAGTTTCATTAAATCAAAAGTATCTGACCTCAGCTTTACAGATAACAACCCTATGGGCTCATCTGTTACAATTTTACTCAAACTATTCACTAGTGCATAGCGGGAAACCCGAGATTGATCGAGCAGCTGAGCCTTCTCCTCGTCACATTGTCCTGTATGGTGGTCACCATAGCCTTTTTCCTTTACTAAGTAAAAATCCTATTAGTATTAGGAAATATGTCCTGTATACCTGTATTGCATTCACAAGATTTCATGAAATTGTTGAAACGGTCTTCCTCATGGCTCAGTGAGTAGGCTGTTTAATTTTTTTAAAAAATCTATCAAGAATTGTGACTTAGAACTTAGAGAAAATATTTTCAAAAATGTGGACAATAATTCACTATTATTACTACTACTATACTAGTAATAAGGCTAGATAGTAGATGGACAGACAGTTTATCTCACAAAGGTGATGGCAATATAAATGTAAAAATTAAATGAGGGTGTAGGACCTCTATGCTATGCTTAAAAATTTCATTTGTTAATAAGTTAAAGTATTGTACGGTATTTTAAATTAAGATACCGGTATCGGTACATAATTTTAATGTTGATCGAATTAAAGTTCAATCAATGTCACACCTCTTCATTTTCATAACATCCGGGTCCTCTATGTGGTGCACCTCGCAGCGGAACAACTTCATTCCCAAATCTATTCGGTGGCATTTTCGTAGGAAATAATTCCCTGTCCAGAGTTGTCATAAATGACACATTGGGTTGGTTTTCCACTGAAAATATAATTTGTTATTCTTATGAATGGAGAACTCTGCATAGCTAAACTATATCAATTGCTACCTTTGTAAAATTCTAACAACCAGTACAGTGTAATAATAATAATAGGATCACACCACCTAATTTAATTAGTTTATGAGGGAAATTTTGCCCGACAGGGGCTGCTGCTTCTCTTGTTTTTTGGATTTCTAATCTATGTCACATTGTCAGGCCCTCAATCTTCGCACTTGCTCTTACCTGCACAACTGTTACACAGGGAGCGAACCCCGAGACATCCTGGCCTAGTGTCATGACCAATATGATATTAATTTATTGATATTAACTTATAAAAGCAAGCCTATAAACCATTCAATTTCGAGTCATCTCTAGGCCTACTGGCATAAGCTTACTTATTGTCGCAGTGTAACAATTGGTGGTTTGAGGGCGAAACTTAGACTATGCAGTAGGCCTAGGCCTAGTTCAGCTCTGAACGTCGGTCTCATTACACTCACCCTTACGTTCAGGGACTGTCCCATTGAATCAATGTCGAAAAAAATTGGAGAACAGTCGATTTTACTGGGCGACTTTTCAATGCTAAACGGCGGGGTGTCAATCCATGTGAAAGCCTGTACAATGTAAAGCCTGTATATTTCGTTTCGTCTTGTATGACCGACATTCCTGAATGTGGACGTTGACCTACAGTTAGAGTGTCATGGCGGCGAAAATGTAACTTGATAGGAGAGGACGTATTTTTAACAGCGTGTTGTGTCGCTCATACTGACTCTAGCGAAGTAAGCAAGGTCTTATTTTCTCACTAAGATGTTCGTTTACATTGTACACACGTCCACACGGATTGACACCCCATCGTTTAGCAGTGAAAAATTGCCCAGTAAAATTGACAGGGGCTTCAATTCCGTTGCCCAGTAAAATTAACAGGGGCTCCAATTATTTTCGACATTGATTGAATGGGACAGTCTGTGAACGTTCAGGCTGAGTGTAATGAGACCGACATTCAGAGCTTAACTAGCCTAGGCCCTATCATAGGCCTAGCCTACTATAATTTATTTTATGATTCATAGATTCTAAAAACTAAAAATTTAAATGAAATGGGGTTTAATGTCCTACTCTTCTGCACCTCACCTGGGCTAATGGAAGACGGGCATACGCTATACAGTGTGCTATTACTGCTATGAGGGAAATTTTGCCTGGGCAGAGGCGCTACGGTCTACTCTTATAATACTATCGAATTCCAACTGTCCATGGGATCTTTTACGTGCACGCCAATGTGTACATGGGACCTCGGTTCTTCGTCCCATCCGAATGACTAGGCAGCTGTCCTTGTCAGGCACTCCTTCTGCATCACTGACAAGGGGAAACCAAGCCGTAAAATTTAAAAAAGACTAGGCATTAAATTGGCAGTAAATTGAGTAAATTTTAGCAGGCCTTACTCTCTGACTCTACTAGGCTAGTGACTAGTTTGAACTATATTTCGTAAAAACTTACCCTGCATGGCTATTTGTTTCTTGGGAAACAAAATTACAGCTTCAATGACTATATATAGTAATACAAATATTATGGAAATTAGGTTAAAGTTATTATACTTTACGGTCTTTCTGAATAGCGTCTTTGGTTGCTATGTACAAAAACGGTAACTACGTAAGTTTTCTGGCACGTCGTAAATGCTGTTTTGTGGTCGTCTGAATGTCGTAAATAAGACCTATTTCCGGTAACCGGGTCATGGACTAAAGGCATGTTATGGTTGAACATTTTGTCGGCTTTACATAAATAACTGTCAACGATATCATGCTTCTCAATAGGACTGATTTAATTTAAGTGACTATAGTTTCCTTAACGAAGACAAAAGACATGGGCATTTGCTAGGTATTTTTCGTTGGCTCAGGTTTATTTAAAAATAAATAGTAATAGGCCTATCACCACCGATTTATATGATTGATATCTCGACTTCGAGTCTTCTCAATTCGTTGATGGAAGTTTAGACAATCTTTTTCATTTATTTGATTTAAGCTATATCACTGGCCGAAAAGTTTATGAAGTAGGAGACAATACCACATTTCAATTAGAATACAAAGGTACTGGTTAATTAGGTACCTTGCCCCATTTCTTGACCCTCTGGCGGCTTTGTGTCTGAGATTAGGAATAGCCTATAACTAATTAACTAGACTAAAGCAAGGGCAATTATTTAAAGGAGCTAAATCGCTAACATTTGGGACCTAAAAATCGACACAAGTAGGTCGCAACGCACATAATACTGTAATATGAATGTATAGAAACTTATTTACATTCAATGGTTTCCGTTTTTACTCTTAATTTCAAATCAGATATGTTCGGCGAAATAAGCCAGCAGTTTCAATAGAATGCAAATTTCTAGCGTCTGGTTTTTCCAGTCTACATATGGCGTTTGATTTGGTGCCATGGTTCAAGCCACGTTCCTCGTATCTCTTGCTAGAAAGTGGGGATGAAACACATTATGGTACATGATTCGTGTACCAATGGTAAAATGTTTATTTTGTCTTAAATATTGGATATCAGAAGCCCATCTTTTTCTGGTAATATCACAGCATCAATGTTGATTTGAATTGACAAATAATTCATGTTTTCAATGTTGAAGATTTTGGATGATATTGAGTTAGAGACTTAGCTACTTTAACAGAGCATAAACCAGTCGGTGTGGATAACGATAAGGATGGTTATTCACCATTCGTTTTAAAGCCTATCTTTCTTGTAGATTGTTGGTGCTTTTATTCAAAATAAATACAGAGACCAAGAATCCCTTTTTAATTGTCATTTGTTATTTGAAGCTTCTCAGTGTCAATGGACACCTTCGTTCACTGTGTCAAGCAGTGTTTGTTGTAGTTATTTTCACATTTTTAATGCAAAGAAAATGATGTATGTTCATTTCGTAGGATGAAGTTAAACTATTTCAGGTTCTTGGTAGCATTACCACTTGACAAGACATCGTGATAGGACAGAGAATATCCATTTTTGAAAAAAAGAATGTCAAATAACGAAAATGAATGTCAAATATTAAATAATGAAAATGAATGGCGAATAACTCTTTGCCATTTGAATTGGAATATCCTCTGCCTAAACCAGGCATCATATTTGTCTTCAAATTCTTCCAAATCCAACTTCACATGAGCAGAACGGTATAGTTCTGGTTGACATTGGTGCAAATGAATAATCTTTTAATTCCAAGTGGTTACTAGCTAGAGCACTAGAGGCAGATATTTCTATTTTCCATCCAAAGATGTACATAAACTAATTACGAGTCAATCAGTTTTTGTGGACCATCAGTTTCTGGCAAGCAAGTGCTGAATGGTTGGGAGTGCACTGAGCACAGGGTTCCGTGGTTTTCCATGAAAATTAGACTCACAAATATATTTTTGGATCATTCCCAGATTTTAAATAAATTTTATTATCTTCTGCGTCAAGCACGAAATAATATATTTTTGATAGAAATAGGTCATATGATCTGTACTTTTAGAAAACAAACCATGGTGTGCAGATTATGATATTTTTATCCTCAACCTTTCGAAGAAAGCAGGGAACTATTAAAATGGGTTCGTTCGTCAGTCTGTCTGTCTGTCTGTCTGTCACACTTTTTGGGACACAATAACTTTCCTTCTAAATAAGCTACAATGTTTATTAGGTCAATGCCTTGATTGAGTACGAAGATGAACATTGTCTGATAAGGGTAAGCAGATATAAGCAATTTGATTGGTTAATGGTTTGGGACACGATAACTTGAGCTCTAATTAAGTGAGAGTGAAGGGCATTGCTGTATAGTTTCATTACATCAATACCTTGACTAAGTTCGATAATGAGCATTTTCTGCTCAGGGTAAGCAGAACGATAAGCAATTTGATTGGTCCAGAATTACGAACATAATAACTCTCCTTCTAATTTAGCTAGAACGTTCACACTTGGTGTAGATGTTTCTAAGGTGAATGCCTTGATAGAGTTTGGTGATAAATATTGTCAAAGATAAATGAAATGAAATGGATTTTAACGTCCGAACTGGGCTAATGAAGACATTTTGCATGGACAAGGGCATTACAGCCTACTCTTATATTGAATTCCAACTGTCAAGGGATCTTTAATGTGCTCGCCAATGTGTACACACGCCCTCGTTTATTTATCGTCCCCCAAAACAACTAGACAGCTGTCCTTGTCAGGCCATCTGTCCTGCAGCACTGACAATGGGGACGAACTTTCTCGGCCAATGCAGGGTTTAAACACTAGACTTTCAGGCTCACAAGTTAGCGTTTTACCCACTTAGCTTGATGCCTTGAGGCACAATAACTTTGGTTATAATTAAGTGAGACTGATGAAACTCTTGAGTATAGAATCTATACTCAAGAGTTTCATCATACTATAAATTCATCATATCATTACCTTGACTAAGTTCGATGATCAGAATTTTCTGCTATGGAGCGATAAGCAATTTGATTGGTCAAGACTTTAGAACATAACCACTATGCTTTTAATTGAGGTAGAATGTTTAAACTTGGTGTTCATTGGGTGAATGTTTTGACTGAGTTGAATGATTAATATTTCAAGCTAAAGCTAACCAGAGGTAAGCAATTTCATTGGTCGATGCTTTGGGACAAGATAACTTTGAT
Organism: Patella ulyssiponensis; assembly: GCA_963678685.1. Taxonomy (NCBI): domain Eukaryota; kingdom Metazoa; phylum Mollusca; class Gastropoda; family Patellidae; genus Patella; species Patella ulyssiponensis. The sequence goes on from OY783231.1 coordinate 50,717,829, forward strand.
TCTGTCTGAAAGTGATGAAACTTAGTGTATAGTTGATAATCCGTTCAACATGATTGCTTGATACTTTTGAAAAAAATAAATGTGCATTAATTAAAATGTGTCATCTATGGATTTTAGATGGGGACATCAGCCTTACTATTGGCTTGTTATATTTCAGAAATATCTGCGTGTAGTTAGTGTGATAGAATTACTTGGAAACATGTCTCGATCTTCTGAAGAAGTTCTCTTAATTGTCAACCATGTTCGTCAAAGAAAGACTGATGGAACATTGTATATGATGGGAGAAAGATTGGCATGGATGCCAGGTGGCAAAGATACTTTTACTATCAGTCATTTATATGCAGATATAAAATGTAAGTATTTATACAATATCTATACACCAAGAGACGTAAAACAATTGTAACCATTATAGTTTGTTGTTAGTGTTTTTGATATTCTAACATAATTACGTCATTTGTCAGACTAGCTAGAGATGACATTAGGCGTTGCTTCTTGTTATTGGTTTTCTGGGTTTTTTTTGTACATGAAACTATACCATAATACACCAAAATTATTTTCACATGCTCATAATGATTTAAAAGATGTTTGTTTTTGTAGAGTCTCTCTCTTGTTATGGGTTTGTTTTCATTTTGAATGAAACCAATAGTACAAGCAGCTTGGCACTGTACTGTTTAGTGGGCGCTTAAGGCCGGCCTTCAGATCCATTACCTTGATTTTATATTACGTTTGGGTTTTTTAAAGATTGCACTGTCTGTACCGGTATATTGTCTGCTTGTTTCTGTGCTGTACAGTTCTCTTTCACTTTTTATTATAATACCAGTAATCTTAGAAGTAATGTTAAATTTGAGCTCCACAGGAGATTCTCAGTGTGTAGTACATGTAAATATTAGAGGTTCTTTTTCAATAAATTTCATTATTTAAAGATATAGTTTCATTTGCTACATTATCAAATTGTAAAGGAAGTTATGGATGTGTTTTTTGTAAATGTGTAGCTCAAAAGATATCTCCAGACACAAAAGAAAAGGTCCAGTTACAGTTAGTGTTTAATGATGGCGGTGCCAATACTTTTCATTTCAACAATCCAGAAGGTCGACCGGCTATGATAACAGATCGTGACAGTGTTAAAGAAATCCTTCAACAACTTTTACCCAAGTTTAAACGTAAAATCAGCAGTGAGTTGGAGGAGAAAAATAGGCAAGTAAAAGAAAGATATATAATTCTTCTATATTTGAGTTCTCCAGATAATAGGCTACACATTTTTTGCTTGTTGAAGAATTTGTCTATAGTATTACAAAAAGATTCAGGAGACTATGTGGATATTTTACAAATTCATGGTTTTCAAATTTTTTCTGTGCTTTTTCTTTTATAATAATGTGCTGAACCCATTTTTTTGATTTAAAGAATATTACAAGACAATCCTGAGATATTTCAACTGTACAAAGATTTAGTTGTCAGTCAAGTGATATCAGCAGAAGAATTTTGGTCAACAATCTCAAATGTAAGTTTTTTTGAGAAATCTATTTTCCTGAAATGAAATGGGGTTTAACGTTGTACTCTTCTGCACCTAATCTGGTCTAATGGATGATGGGCATACGCCATACAGTGTGCTATTAGGGAAATTTTGTCAGGGCAGCAGCGCTACAGCCTACTCTTACATAGCATTCCAACAGCCAGGGGATCTTTTACATGCACGCCAATGTGTACATGGGACCTCAGTTTTTCATACCAACCAAACAACTATACAGCTGTCCTTGTCAGGCCCTCCGTTCTGCATCACTGACAAGGGGAAACCACGCCTGAAAATCGAGATGAACTCTCTCGGCCAATGCAGGGATCCAACCCCCGACCTCAAGGCTGGCAAGCCAGCCGCTTATCCACAAAAATCCATTTTCATGTCATATTTTCTATTTGTATGCACCCCATTCGAACCTCAAACTTTGAGGCTTGCACATTAAATTACTCACATAACATGACAGTATTAGTTCAATCACTTGGCTTGATTTTTCAGTTTTAGATAATAATTTGATTTACCATGCAGATTGAAGCCTCTATTATCAACTGTCGGTGCTACTATAATTGTGTACTGAAAACCAATACAGAATTAATCTGTTTTTTCTCAATATTGTTTTTTGTTTTTGTTCTGTTCGCAGAGATTATCAAATAACAGTAAAACAGAAGCTAAACAAACCGTAGGAGTTTCACCAGCATTTTTGGTAAGGATTTCATAAATTTATGTTCTTTGTCTTTAAATAATCAGAATGTTATATTATAACGTATAACACTTTATATTCAATTTCATTGTTTCTGATTTGATGAAAAGTGGGGTTGAATGCACAATAAACCCCTTTGTTTTAGCTCTTAGGCGAATGAAATCCAAAAATATATGTAGTAGTGTTAATAAAACAACTTTTGTTTTAGTACTTTCGTAAAAATCAATTCGTCTGTTACATGAAGAAGTGTCAATGTCCAGTTTGCAAAAGTCTTGTAAAAAAACTAATTGTATTCATAATTTTAATCATTATTTTATGAAATAACCATTGTAAAATCCAGTTTAGTAATATACATGTACACATACATTTTTTTATGGCAGGCTGATATCAAGCCCCAGACAGATGGGTGTAATGGTTTAAAATATAATCTCACTGCTGATATTATAGAATCTATTTTTAAAACATATCCTATGGGTAAGTATTTGGTCTCAAAGTATGAAACTTCCCAAAATTTTATTAATATTTACATATAATTACTCTCTCTGTGACATGAATAGGGAAAGGTTGACTTATGTTTTATTGGAAAATATTTAGTGGCATTTTTAACATACTGGTTCATTTTTGTTAATTATTAGGCATCAAATGATCATTGATTTTTAACAAAAGGGTGTATGTGTGTTGGCTTAAAATAAGAAACAGTGACTAGCTTCACCTGAACATAGGATATCCAATTTCAAAATTATAAAAACTATTCCTGCATGTTTCTAATATAGATTTGATAGTCAACTCAGTGTTAACAATAATGACAGTTAAAGTCTGACTTGGGTCTTCCAGTCACAAAAGGCACAGTTAATCTACCTCAAGCCAGTTTCTCATAAAATATACATGCTACAGCCTGGCTGAGGAACATTACTTTTCTAATGATAAGCAGAAAATAGGTATTTTGATAAAACACTGGCCAAGTCTAGTTCAGAATTTTTAAAAAAAGTGATGTCATAATTGTTGTTGATTAATTTTTTTAGTTAAAAAGAAACATGCTGAATCTGTACCCCATCAACTATCAGAGAGTGAATTTTGGACACGTTTTTTCCAGTCACATTATTTTCACAGAGATAGAAGTACCCTGAGTAGTAAAGATTTATTCTCTGATTGTGCTAAAAATGATGAAGAAGGTAATTCTGTACAATATGTTAATAGGTTGATTTATGGCACTTGAACGGTGATAGATTCAATCAATATTTATAAACACATGAACTGTGATAGATTCAGGCAAAATTTAACAACACTTGAACTGTGATATATTCAATGAAAATTTAGAAACACTTGAACTGTGATATATATTCATTCAAAGTTTCCAATCTCTAGATGTTTACTATGCTGCTGTTGTTCAGTCATAGAAACCATCTTATAGCCAATCTCCTATATATTTGTCGAACGATCATGTTGACCTCGCCTTATACTGAAAGGGGCATTATTTTTTTAAAAAAACGATAAAATCATTTGTAAGGATTGCATCTCGATATGGTAACTAGTAAAACCATTGTGAACTATGTATTTATTTTAATAAGTAGTATATTCGAATAATAAAAACAGGAGAACCATACTACACACAAATCATAACTAATAAGACAATCCTGCAGACAAGACAAACTACACAAACATCCTGAGAAATAAACAACAATTATCAAATCAAGTGAAAGGATAAAAGATACAATATTTGTTTACCAAGGGCCCAATGTTTAGAAAAGCTTATTATGTTATTTTTATGCACCTGCCTATTGCAGGATCTTTGGGTACATGTACTTTATTTGTTGACTGCTTTAAAAGGAAAAGTTCTCAGTTTGCAGCCTTGAATGAAAGATGTTATGTGTATTGATATACGTTGAAATGTTGATCACAAATTTTTCTGTTTCTAGAAATGAAAGTAGAAATGTCAAAAAAAGTATGTAATCCATTGATGGACTTGACTTTAATATCTGATAATTCTTTTGGAGAGGTAAGTGTCAAAAGTTTTATGTCTCCATATTGAATGTGGATTTATATTATTGTCATCTCATCTGTTATTTATCTGTTGCCTGTTGGTCCATTTATATTTTCTTTTAGCACTAAAGTACCCAATTTAAGTGAAAACTGCAGTCCACATAATATGGTAGAATTTGTTGATTTATTGATGATTGTAGTTGTTGGTATGGCTACTCATTTCCTAGTGCTTCAGAAAGACCCTTTAAGATTTTTCAGCCAGTCTGCAATTTCTTCAGAGAAACACATAAAAACTAGCGGAAACTGTGATCATATTGTTTTCCTTTTAAAATTCTACTCGAAATCAACCTCTGTGTCCCCCCCCCCCCAAAAAAAAGTAGAAAGAATTCCTTTTAAAGAAAAGTAGCCAAATCTGAACCATATCAGCATAAAATCACTGAAAGAAGACATTTTCACTTCACTATAATCATTCTGGAACACTTCAAAAGGGTTGGATGACCGAATGGTTAGCATGTGCGTGCTGTATCATAAGGCCTGTCATTGAGTCAACTGGCGTGGTTTCGAATACCCGGTTGTATGTGACAAGGAGTAGGGTCGCCTGTCAAATCTTGTGGGTTTTCTCCGGGTCCTCTGATTTCCTCCCACTGCTAAATTAAACCATATGTTAGTCCCGAAATAACCTAGTTTGTGTCAAGTGGATGTTGAAACCCATTTCTCTCTCTCTCTTTCTCTCTATTTTCAGCGGCATTTACCCCCATAATGCTCATGCAAATAAGACCTGCTGGTGTAAACAATCTTCATTCATTTTATATTCTTCAATAAAATCTAGCATAATTCTATCAGTATTCCTGGCTAATTAATTAGCTAGTTTTCAGCTGGGAAATAAGAATAAAAAATAAACAGTAATTTTTTTGTGATTTTTAAAATAGGTAATGCCACATCTTGTTCTTTATGTTGTAGGAATATAGAGTTCTGTCAGAAGATACAAAAAAATCATCAAATGCAATTAATTTATCAATGATTCGTCGATTCAACCATCATTCTACTATGGTGCTTAAAGCTTGTGAAAACAATTCTCAAACAAACTCAGCTTGTGATAACATTGGTGATAGTAAAAATGACAATTCAATACAGAGTAATGGTGTTGAAAGTGCTAATAGTAGTAACAATAATAATATGAATGGACACATATCTGATGTTAATCCATCTACTAGTTCAAGTTCTGCAGAGGATCCCCCGAAAAAAAAGGTATAATTATTTCTGAACCATTTTAAGATAGCCATTCTTTGAAATATATTCAAATGTAATTGAAGATTTTCCACAATACATTTTTTCCCTGAGATTGTTTTATGTTAATTTTGCGTTTGCTTTGTATTGTGTTTAACAGTATAAATATCTATTTCAAAAAGGATCATGAATAGGAAACAGTAAAGTATGATACAGTCAGTGTCAGTGACTGGGACCACAGAGGAGGTTACCCTGAGCGTAAAATATTTATGGGCGCTAGGCTAGATAATAAATAAGAAAATAGTGTGCCAACTCTCCACACAGAAATTCTCCTTACGTTCATAAATGCTACACAGTTTTTCAACATGATAGGTCAAATAAATGCTTCAATGGAACATTTATCACCTAAAGTTAAGTATAACCAGCAGATCCCTTACTGGACTGGTTTAGATTTGCTTTGATGGACAAGTGTAATGTTTCAAATGCCAGTTGTGAAGAAGTTCCACTCAAAATGGATCAACGATCTACAGAGAGCCCCAGAAAGACTGAATAACCTAGGAATACTGTCATTTGAGAGGGATTTTAATATAGATTGGAATACTGTTATTCTAAAATATGCACATATATTATGCTGTTGCTTTAAAATTTATTTGACTATTATAGCCATCACATGCATTTTACAGTTGCTTGTGGGCGTGAGTGGGGGGTGCTAGTGGTCCACAGGTTAGTGATCACAATGCTTGCCATGCTGTAGATACTGGTTACTTTTGCCATGCAACTGGTCGTTCATGACTAACCCAGATTTCCCAGGTTTGATTTTAGGACTGGTGTGATAGTTCTTCGAGATTTACCCAGCTTGATTTGGCCTTTTCAGTAGTTCTGGACTGAGGGACTGGCAAGTTTTTTTTAAAAAGGGAGTCTATATGTGTGAATGGGAAGAAAAACTGAGGTCCGCCCATGAACTCGTTGGCATGCACATAAATGAACCCTTGACAGTTTGAATTGGATGAGTATGGATGAGTGTAGGGTTATTTGCAGATAAGAGGTCAGATTTATTTAAATCCTGATTTTAACAAAACATTTTATTTTATATCCCCAGAAAAAAATCCAGGAAAAATTAGAATTGGTAGATTTACATAATGAAACTAAGTCTGATTCAGTGAATTTAAGATTGGATAAAATGGAGCGGTATCTTCATGGTCCAACTCCTATTACAGCAGCAAAATATACAACAAGCCGAGCTGTACTAGAGGCATCAGAGTCTGTACATAATGATGTGGAACAGTGGTCAACAGATCTGTCCAATGTAAATATATTATAATTTAGTTAACATCTAGAATTGTAAACCATGATGGTGCAATAATACAGACTCAAATTATATTTTAACTCTTAATAATAGTCAAAAAACAGATTTGCACTTCACAGAAAGTCATATATTTCATTTAAGCCTAGCTTATGTCGCCCTACGATGCGATAAAACTGACGGCGACTAACAGCAAATGACAGCTTATGTCGCTACGACTGAATTTATCCACGACTGGACGCAATCACGAGCATCAGTTGATCACAGTGGTAAGCGCGCTCATGTCTCCCAGGGTCAGTTGAATAATCGGGGCCACAACTGACCACATGACTGACACGTGATGACCTTCAAAATGGCCTCATTCCATGGTTTTTACCACCCCCTGGCTACCACGTGACTAAATAACCAAATCCTGTTGGCTACATAAGCCAAGCGTCCACTCAAACCAGTTGTAGGGAAGCTTATGTCGCTTGCGACTAGGGATAACTAGTTGTCTCTAGTCGTAATAGTAGAACATGTGCGACTTAGAGACACTGGAGACAACTGGACGGCGACTGGTTGGCGTCCGACTTAAACCAGTCGTAAGAGCGCCCAGGTCGCCAAAGTAGTCACGACTGATCACTTCCACTTGATCGCAAATAAGTCGCCGATTTCGAGTCGCCGTCAGTTATATCGCATCGTACGGTGACATAAGCTAGGCTTTAGATTATTTTCTTTATACATCGATTTCATTATTTATCTCTGATTGTTTCATTTTTTTGATGATTGTCTGACTTTCAGATATTATCAGGGAGTAGTGCTGTTAGTGTTTTAGGGGAATTGTCACCAGGTGGGGTACTTATGCAGGGTACCAGTCATCAACAATTACATCGTAAGATTAATGATTTAATTATTTAGTTACTAGCCACTTGCATGAAAATACTTGTTAAGATTATTGTTATCATTTGATATCATTTATTATGAGGCCTGGCTGAAAAGTTCTAAGCCCTGAAAAGGATAGATCAACTGGATTGAAAAAAACTTTTTTCTGCCAACAAGTACAATCCTTGAATTAGATGAGACATAACCCTATTGACTTCTTACCAGAACATCTTGTGAACCTACCCATTTATATTGCCAGAAAATGGACAAAACTGGCTATAGGACAGTCATATACCTGTAACTGAAGCAACTGAAAGGACTAACCCCAACATAGATACATACATACAGACATGGTCTCTACTTTAGGGCAAATTACCACTGTTGTACCTTCCAAAGCTCTTGATTGCAGATCAAAAATGTGTCAGCGACAGTCCGCACCTTTTTGAAGCAGATCCTTATAATTTTTGGGCTAAAAAAGCCAAATATGTTCCTTCTGCTGGAAAGGTAATTGCTTGACCTACTGAGACAGTTGGGTGAAGCTATCAAAGTATCAAAGCAAGTTGAGAAATGCTCACTAAATGTTCATAAATGGTGATTGCCATGGTCGCTGACATGCTTTGTGGCTCCTGTCAGACTTCCACCTGTTTCCAAAAATGACTTTTTTATGATGGCTAAAGAACATTTCTGTACGCCATCAGGCCTTGCAACATTGTTGGCAAAAGTGAGTACATCCCAAAGGGGACCATGTAGAAAATAAATGGAAACCATGACTTTGTATGGGTCTTTCACAGATAGCCTTAGAATGTTTTAGCTGACCCTTGTATTTACTTGTATTGGGTCAAGATCTTTTGCAGGGAAAATACATTTTTTAAGTCACTTACTTTCATTTTCATTTTTAAGTCACTTGATTTTCCCACAGCAAATAGTTGTTTATAAAATTGTTTTTTTTCTTTGACACTCGTAAGACAAGATGTATCCAAGATCTTCATTTGTATGATTTTGAAAAAATAAATTGCTGTTGTGTTGACAATTAACTCTTGCTGTTTTTGTCCCCCATCTGGACTATTAAAATGGGTTTGTTCGTCTGTCCATCCGTCCGTCCGTCTGTCTGTCTGTCCGCCACACTTTTTGAGACACAATAACTCTCTTTCTAATTGAGTTGGTGTCGGTGTTTATAAGGTCCATGATTTGGGACACTATAATTTCAGTTCTAATTAAGTCAGAGTGATGAAACTTGTTGTAAAGTTTCATTACATCAGTACCTTGACTTAAGTCCGACAATGAGCATTTTCTGATCAGGATAAGCAGAGCGATAAGCAATTTGAATGGTTGAGACTTTGAAACACAACAACTCTACTTCTAATTGAGGTAGAATGTTCAAACTTGATGTAAGCGTTCATTAGGTCAATGCCTTGATGGAGTTTGAAGATGAGCATTGTCTGCTTACAGTGATGGAGTTTGAAGATGAGCATTGTCTGCTTACAGTAAGCAGAGATAAGCAATCTGATTGGTTGACGCTTTGGGGCACGATAACATTGGCTATAATAAAGTGAGAGCGATGAAACTCCAAATATAGATTCATTATGTCATTACCTTAACTAAGTGGGATGGTGAGAATTTTCTGTTTAGGCTTAGGAGCGATAAGCAATTTGACTGATCACTTTGGAACATAACAACTCTGTTTTTAATTGGGGTAGAATGTTTAAACTTGATGTAGATGTTCATTTGGGACAAGATAACCTTGATTCTTTCTGATAGACAGTGATGAAACTTTTGAAAAAATAAATGTGCGATTAATTAATAGTCTTCTCTCGGGTATCAACCAAAAACTTATTAATAAATTACAGCTAGTACAAAACACCGCTGCTAGGATTATTTTTCAGTCCACCAGAAATCACAACATAACACCACTTTTGAAAGATCTTCATTGGCAGGATTAATTTTAAACTTCTTTGCATAGCTTATAAATGCCTTAATGGAACAGCATCTATTTATCTAAGTAGCCTGCTAACAAATTACAAACCACAAACAACTCTCAGATCGTAGAATGAATATCTTTAAACTGTACCAACCCTGTGGAATTCTCTCCCTTTAGAAATTAAGAATTCCAAGAGTTTGGAATCTTTCAAGTCACAATTAAAGACATATCTATTTACTTTATCATACTAACTTTTCAATTATATGTACATGTATATGTGAAAAGCTGACGATTGCACCATAAGCATACACGAATGGAATGTGTGCATTATAAATACACACTATTATTATTATGTGTCATCTATTTATTTTGGGATTTCGGCGGGGGACATCAGCCTCACTGTTATCTTGTTATTTCAGAAATGATACCTAAAGAAATTCAACAAGAGATCCAACAACAGTATTCAGCCTTATGTGAGCTTTTGCGTCATTTTTGGAACTGTTTTCCTGTTTCAACAAAATTTTTAGAAGAAAAGGTATGATTCATTTTAGAAAATGGTTATATTGGTACACATCTCACAGGATGATATTCGGATGATATTCAGCATTATTCTGCAAAATGAACCTTTATTATTATCAAGTTTGGTTAATGGAATGAACTTGTAGTGCTCATTACTGTTGCTTCAGATGACATGTAATCATTTTCTTCAATACAATATATATGACAATTTGTTGAATTGACAATAGGGTAATGTAAAATTTTATCTCTAGAAGCTGTATGTAGCTTGTTTAACACATCAATCCAGACTTCTGGTCTGGTCTGGTCTTGACTGGACTGGTTGGTCAAACTATTTTGTTGCCCATGTTATGTAAATAGTATTATTGGGAACATCATTTTGGGCATGGTTAATAGTTTAATGGTTCAAAAATCATCTGTATATAAATGTCAATTAGTCCCTTTTTTCTGCAGCATGTCTTAGTATTTGATTGATATTTTTTTCTGAAATGATGTCAGATACGTGTGTTTGTTTTAATGTTTGTGATGCATGTGAGCTTGCAATTGATTTAAATCTCTATATTACTATATAAACAACATCATTTCAAGCCTTGTTTAAAGGCAATTGATTATTACCCTTACCCTATTGGTGCTTAAATTTTTATATACTACATTTTATTTCAGGTGGTGAAAATGAGAGCAACCTTAGAAAGATTTCAACTCGCTAAATTAAATCCATTAAAGGATAAACTCAACGAACATCATTATAATATAAATGTAAGTTATGTGGATGAAAATAAATATTGGCTGTGGTACTGTAATAACTGCACTTAAAGCGATAATTTCATATTTTCTAAGAAAGTCAAAACATAATTATTTCTATGTCGTTTGCTCAATAGGTTGTCAACTCACTATTATACGATCATAGGCATTATTTCCCAGTCTTATAAATCAGTAACACCGGAAATAATAACACAATTACCTCCCTTGTTTTTCTCCCCCCCCCCCCCCATGCAATAGCTATCGTCAAACGTTGGAATTTGAAGTTGAAAATGTCATTTTTGCCAATTTCTCAACTGGCAATATTGAATTATAGGATTAATAGGATTATTCTTTAACAAGGTAGGACTGTTTGTAGTTCCCATCTATTTTAAGGCTTTATTTTAATATATTTTAAAAATATAACTTAAAAATATGAAATTACCGCTTTGAGAACTGTGGTAATGGCTAACAACATCGTGGGCTTAGAAGATCATTATCACTTTCGGAAATACAAGTAACCGTCAAATTCATCCCAGTGCATCCTTTAAAATAAGTGTGCTAGAAAGAGTTATAGTAGAATCAAATCAATTTGTTTTATAAACAATATTTTATTTAATAACACAAAAACACATATTTAAGGTAAGGTTTCGTTGAGGTTTCTTGCAATGTTATCAAGCAAATGATAATGAATATAATATACAAAAAGTTTATATGCAAAATATACAAAACTCGCACCCTTAGAACTAAAGATTGGACAACCTACCTGAACCACTCGAAAGCAAACTCACCAACAATGACCTGATAGACCTCACCAAATCATGCATTCAGGCAACCTACTTCACCTGGGAGGATGATTTTTATCAACAAATTCAATTCATGGGCAGCCAATGGGGATCCTGTTATCACCTCTACTAACCAATATTTTTATGACCACTTTTGAAATGGAAGCCTTGGTAATAATCACCCATTAAACCCATAGCCTGGTCCAGTACAGTAGATGACAGTATGGATGAATACCTTATTACAGCATCTTAACCAACAGAAATCAGTGACACCGGTTCATTCCTTGATGTAAAAGTAGAGAGGGAAAAAGGCACTTGTAAAACCAGTTTATACAGAAAACTAACTCAAATAATTACCTTTTTCATCATTTGCTCAATAACCTGCAATGAAACATCATTTTTTTACATGACCCAATGAAAGGTTGCTTTTTGAGAACCCCAAATGAAACAAAGCTTTTTGTGTCATTGCTAAATGCCACTCAAACAAAATATTTTATTTGCAGAAATTTATTGAGGAACAGGGCTCGGACTACATTACCTCTCTACCAGAATAAATTTCATAAAGCTGTGATCTTTATACAGTTTCTGAAAGATAAAGCTGGCAATTTTTTTTTATATTTTCAGTTAATGGGTCATCTAGAAGATATGTTAATGGCTGCTTATTCTAAATTTGAAACATGGCAGTTGAAAAAGAAATCAAAGAGATGACATAAACATATGCTAAGATATATTAACTTTATAAAAATTATGGTGAAGAAATACACCAAATTTGTGATATAGAGAATGTGTGCTAGCTATGTGAACAATATTCCCCCAATCTAGTAGTTATATTTCAAATTTGAAAGTGGACTGATGAGTTATTGAATAAAATGATATCAAATATGTAAAAAAAATGAATGTCTTTGATCCTCTGTGACTCACCACCCACCCTTCAAGTGCCCAAGGTCAGCCGAAAATGCCTAAATTTTGGGATGCCCCTGAAGGGGCCCCACGGGGCCCCAGTGCTTAAACTTTGCACATCATATTTTTTCGTCATGGTTAACTTGCACACTAAAAATCATCAAAATCTGTGATGGTCATGTGAGAACCTTGCGTTCACTTGACGGGGAATCCCCCATAGCAAGAATGGCTAAGTCCTTACAAAAATCTCCCATAATGTATCTTTAAACATGCATTATGCAAGAGCTAAATCTGCCTATTGCAGGTCTTTCTTTAGGCCTGAAATGTTTTCTAAAGTATTAATTAGGCATTAATAAATTGATCCAGGCCTTAATCATCTCTCAATGGCATCATATTTCTCCGATATTAAACAGATTAGAATGGTTCAGCGATCCTTTGATTTAATCAAATATGGAGGACCCAGACTTAGCTTTGATCAACCAGTACCGTGGTTGAAATTGTTGCACAGGTCTGTCATTATCTAAATCGTACATAATGTATCTTTAACTATCTAAACAAATTTCATGAAACCGGCCCCAGATTCCCAGAAAATCTTTCCTACAATAAATATCCTTTGTGAAAAATGAATTTTTTGGGGGTGCAATAATTATTGAGACTTTTATTGTTTGATATAAAAACATGTGACTCGCAGGAATACTTTCTAACTATATAGCTAATATTGCCTTAAAAATACGCCAATAACAAAAACCACTAGCTTACAAACCGCAATTTGCAGATCCAAACATCTGATTGTTTTGTTTTGTGTTCCTGTTCCAAGCCAAAGATCAAATGTACCTGTTTTATAGCCAGTCCAGTCATTAAATAATAAAAAGTGGTGGTAACTGTATATTATTTTTATTTTTCCTTCTCATTAGAAATGGCACACTGGATAACATTAACATGAACCTGAAGTAGTGTCTTTGTCGAAACCTGGCATTGTGTAACCCTCGTCTGAAAAAGTGGTTGTCATACCTTGGCTGAAAATTCGAAATATTGAAATAATTACCAATGGCTGCTACTCGGTTTGCCTGCCCTGACAGTGGCGTTATGGTCCCCTTTTCACTCGGTTTTGGTAATATTGGTCACCCTGGCAGCGGCGCCGCTGCGCTACCGTCCCTATTTCAAATGCTCTGGATTCTTCATTGCTATAATATTAGTTATTTTTTAAATAGGGTTCTATCTATTCAGTTTCTCGTCTGTAACACACCCGCACAGACTAAATAAAACTTGTCAGTTTATTAAATTAAAGCTGCAATTTCATATTTTTAAGTTATATTTTTAAAATTTATAAAAATAAAGCCTTCAAATAGATGGTATCTGTAAACTGTCCTACCATGTTAATGAATAATCCTATTAATCCTATAATTCAAAATTGCCAGTTAAGAAAATGGCAAAAATGTCATTTTCAACTTTAAATTCAAACGTTTAAAAATAGCTATTGCATGGGGGCAATAGAAAAATAAAGAAGGTAATTGTGTTGCCATTTCCTGTGTTAATGAGTTAAGAGTTGCAAATAATGCCTGTGATCGTATAATAATGAGTTGACAACCGATTGAGCAAAAGACATAGAAATAATTATGTTTTTACTTTCTTTAAAAATATGAAATTAGCTTTAAATGTAAGCGGAATAAATACCTCTCCAAATAAGTATTCTTTGTATTTTCGAAAAAAATCGTCGATTAAGGAATTAAAATGTTTGTCAACCAGCTCAGTTCAGTGTCTGGTCTCAAGCGGGGCTAATTGTAGACAGGCAGCGTAAGTTTAGCAAAATATT